>LR812520.1:27019844-27649844 GCA_903798195.1 Danio kyathit
TATATAAACATTACAAGAGCACATAAATAATTTATACTAAACAATGGAGTATTGTAAAAAATTAAATCTGTCAATACTGTTTTCATGGTGACTTTTCTGTCCACTGAAATCTACACTTAATAGATTCATTAGGCTTAACAGAATAATCCGACTACATGAACCGATACATTACAAATACTCTTTACTAAGCAGTGTCATAGCTAGAAATCTGGGGCCCTATTTGTGTCCATATTTGAGATCCTTCACTCAAGATTGAGTTCTGGGAGGGAAGAGGGGACCGATTCAGACCTCTGGGCCCAGTCTTCAGCATTTCCTCCTTACTATACCCCTGTAAGCCATAGTTGGCACTTAATGCATGAGCAAAACACCCCAGATAAAGTATATGGATTCCTTTTATGGAAAAAATCTTTAGACTATTAAGTAAAAATGATGTTCCATGAAGATACTTTTGTGAATTTTGTATAACAAAAAGGAGATGCGGCAACGCAGTGGCGCAGTAGGTAGTGCTGTTGCCTCACAGCAAGAAGGTCGCTGGTTCAAGCTTCGGCTGGGTCAGTTGGCGTTTCTGTGTGGAGTTTGCATGTTCTCAGGCCCGTGCCTGAGACGAAAAGTGGGGGGGGGCACTCACTTTCAGTTTGGAAGGGCACTTTATATCCCACACTCAAAAGGGCATGTACACTGCACAGGTTTAGCCCTATGTGTGCACGTGCCTGCATGTTCTCCCTGCGTTCGCGTGGGTTTCCTCCAGGTGTTCCGGTTTCCTCCACAGTCCAAAGACATCCGGTACAGGTGAATTGGGTAGGCTAAATTGTCCGTAGTGTATGAGTGTGAATGAGTGTGTATGGATGTTTCCCAGAGATGGGTTGCAGCTAGAAGGGCATCCGCTGCGTAAAAACGTGCTGGATAAGTTGGCAGTTCATTCCGCTGTGGCGACCCCGGATTATTAAAGGGACTAAGCTGAAAAGAAAATGAATGAAAGAAAAAGGCAATGCGGTGGTGCAGTAGGTAGTGCTGTCGCCTCACAGCAAGAAGGTCGCTGGTTTGAGCCTCGGCTGGGTCAGTTGGCATTTCTGTGTGGAGTTTGCATGTTCTCCCTGTGTTCGCGTGGGTTTCCTCCGGGTGCTCCGGTTTCCCCCACAAGTCCAAAGACATGTGGGACAGGTGAATTGGGTAAGCTAAAATTGTCCGTAGTGCATAAGTGTGAATGAGAGTGTGTGAGTGCTTCCCAGTGATGGGCTGCGGCTGGAAGGGCATCCGCTGCGTAAAACATGTGCTGGATAAGTTGGCGGTTCATTCCGCTGTGGTGACCTCAGATTAATAAAGGGACTAAGCCGAAAAGAAAATGAATGAATGAATGAATGTATAACAAAACATAATTTCAATTAGTAATATGCATTGCTAAGCGCATAATTCAGACAACTTTGTTGTTGAAACTTTTATCTCTACAAAGACTTTTATCTAATGAAGTTGCTGAGACTTTTATCTCTGTATGTTGATGTACTTCCAACTGAAATGGAATATTGAGTAGGGGTGGGGATTTCTTTTGTGCATCATTGCGTAATAGTAACAGTATAAGAGTGGTGTGGTTAAGGATATGACACAGTTGCTATCAAAGCCCTTAGCTTAACGTCAACAGAAGGACCACTGGCACACTAAACGCAGAAGCAAATGGTCAGACTTTAAATGTAGATTTTATTTTTTCAGTGGATTAACAGATTAATTATTCATTTTAAGAGTAACAATGTAGCAAAATAAACATTGTAAATTTTGATTTCATGCACACTTTAAAGGTAATCTCGACCTAATATGTCCTATACTGACACTACATCAATGATAAGCTTATTTATTCAGAATGTGATGTATGCATCTCTTTTTTTTATTTTAAATTACACTTACGATGGGTTTGTGGTCCAAGGTCACATATCATTCATTATAGGTCAAACCTGTATTGCTATACTGGATGCACGTATACTACTGTAACCTACTGTTTTCAGATTGCAGTGACACTTGTGATTAGAGAGTTTGTAAATTAAGCATGATTGATATTTAAGTACAAGAGAGTGTCCCAAGAAGTGAATTATCATACCTTTTAAAAATTCTGTGATTACCACTGCGGCTAGTCTATACTGATGCATGCACATACCAAACCACAGAGGTCTATTAAGGAGTCAGACAGGACTTTAAACCAATGCATTGGTTTGGAGAGGATTAGCCTGCTAAACATAGACAGATAATAACTTACCCGCTCAACCACTAGAGCAAAGCATGAATGAACTTCTCGTTGATCCCTACACGGAAGAATCATTGGTCTTCATGAAATAGGCACTTAATTTGAATGGGCTCCACACCTCGGTCTGTTTTGAAAATTGAACATTTCTTTTTATTCAGAGTGTGCTTCTCATAAATTAATAAACCTATTCAATATTATGTGTAGCTTATGTACATCTTAAAAAGTCCAGTTTAAGTCTCTCTTAAAACTTACCTCTACACACAGTGTGCAAGCTGTTATTCTATATTTTATTGTGATAATATTTCATCTTTAACTTGTAAAAAATGTTCTTCAAAGGGGCAATCAATGGGCTATCCTATTTAATATATATTAAAATTAAAATGTAACACATCTATAGACCTACAGCACTTTGGTGAACATTGTTCCTATAAAAAATCCTTTATACATTTACTTTGATTTGATGCTGCATGTAGGTCTGTTGCATGAAAACGATTTGAAGAGTTGATTGTTGTATATTTGACTTGTTATAGTTCATGAACTAAAAGCATTGTGAGCACTGACTGTCAGGATGCCACTGACTGTTTTATATTTGGACTAAGCCGTTCACTTGCTTGATTAGTGGTTACCTAAGCGTTCCAGGTAGAGAGAGAGGGAGAAAATGCTGCCAAGTGTGCGATTGAGGGCACTCAAGGACAGATCCAAAACATGACAGAAAGTCTGCGTTTTCCCACGAGATGGAAGAGATATGATAAAAGTGACCAGCGGAAGTTGATTAATCGATCGATTAGCCTAAAACCAATCGCTCAGGAGGGAGTTTAATGTGGGCTGACCAGTCGTCTTTGTTTCACCTGATTGGCTATTTGACTTCGGGAAACCTGTTTCATATTGAAGTTATCTGAATTTTCGCCGTGGAAATGGGCTTCTTGTTATTAGCGGAGTCGGTGGGTTGTTTATGTAGGCTACTTGACTTTAGCCAGTGAAGTTGCGGTAGTTTGTGCTCGTGTCAGACAAACATGCGGGACATGAACGTGTTCGCGCGCTCCTCCGTGCTCGCCGCCGAGATGATGGAGGTCTTTGATCGCACTCACACGGAGAAAGAGCTGGTCTTTCAGTCCAAGGAGCTGTGTAGAGACTTCATTCACTCCAGGATCACGAGAGAAGGACTGAGTTGGTCAAAAGTCGAGCTGGACCTGCCAGAACCACACGGAGTTATTGTAGATGTGTCTCTGGTGCTGCTTAAACTGGGTAAGATAAGCAGGACTGAGTGGGAACTGAAAGGAGTTCACCCAAAAATGTATATTCTGTCATCATTTACTCTCTCTTCACTTGTTCCAAAACTGTTGAGTTCCTTTCTTCTGTTAAACAGAAAATAAGATATTTTGAAAAATGTTGGACTTCCATGTTTATTGTTTTTCCTAAATCAATAGTTTCTAACATTTTTCAGAAAATCTCGTTTTTGTTTTAATAAAAATGAAAACTCATAAAGGTTTGGAATCACTTGAGGGTGAGTAAATAGTGAGTATGCTTTAATTTTTTGGTGAATTATCCCTTGAAACTCTTAACAGGTGTGCATGGTAATGTTTTAGTACAGTAGGCTATTTATCTTCTAAACAAACAGCATGACTGAAAGTCAGAGGTCAGCCTTCAGATCACGCAACTTTCTTCCAATTTTTGTAAGTTGTTTTATTTGGAGAAGTATTTATTTTGTTTCTGATGTCATGATTCTGGACCAACTGTTGATTCAACAACCAAAAATAAATAAATATTTTGCTTAAATGACCATTATTCTGAATATTGTGAGTTTCTGGTGAACACACACCTCTCAGTATCTGAGCATATTTAAAATAGTATATATTTTTATTGTAATTAAACAACAAAGGGCTGTTTAACAGCGTACGAGGTATTGCATAGTAAAGACACCACCACAAACAGATGTAAGATATATAAAGATCAATAGAAGCTTCCTAGAAAAGTAATATGTTCAATGGTCAGTGCAAAAATGGAGCACTTGATGCAATTAAAACAACATAGTGCTGAATACAATATAAGGTGTATATGTGCATTCTATATGTTATAGGATATCAATGTATGTCAAGATTGTATTTATTAGCATGGGTTGAAGTAAAATGTTAATATTTGCTTTATTTCGTAACATTACTTCCAAATTTCAAATAAATATATATATATTGCCATTTAGATAAATGTTTTAATTTGCTGCAAATAAGCATGGAACGATAACCGGTTTCAAAGTTTACCGCGGTTTGGTTTTAAAACCAACAAAGTTTTCTGCTATACTGTTCCTAAGGTATGAGCATGTTGTTGTTTTTTTTACATGTTTTTCACAACTATTTTATTTAGTTTTTTAGGGCAACAGTATCTCCAGCAGGAAATGAACCTCTACATCAAAAGCTACGGGTCCAAAGTATTTTAAATGTTTCTCAATATAAAATACACTCAATGTTCAATGGGGAAAATGTTTTTGTTTTTTACCCAGACATTTAAAAGAACATATTTTAGAGCAGTAATCACAATACTGTGAAACCGTGATATTTATATCCAAGGTTAACATACCGTCAGAATCTTATAATGGCCCATGTCTAGTTGCAAATGAATGTAAACATGTCTGAAAAAAAACAGCACCTGTTTTGTTGTCTACTGGCAAAAAAGTTCTAAATTATAACATTTTAATTTGAAATATCATCAGTATTTTCCAGTATCAAACCAAACATGTTGTAGATCTAATTGCAACAATAATTTGTACAAACATATATGAAGAAATATGTCATGTGTAAACTGAAAATGTGTATACCATGTTTGTGGTTTTGCACTTGCAGTTCCTGAGAGACAGGTTTTATGATGTACATGTTTGGGGGGATAAAGAGGGTATAGGTACAGGTTTAAATAATGTTACTTGTTTTGCTTTTGTTTTACAGGTGATGAACTGGAGTGCATGCGTCCATATGTGTATCGTAATATTGCAAAGCAGCTCAATATCAGCGTAGCGGTGGAAGCTGTGGTTTCAGATGCATTTCTCTCGGTAGCAACAGAAATCATAGCCATGGGTAAGTGAGTGGGATAACAATATAACCGAGGCCTGCTTCAGAAAGTAGGTTGAACTCTTGAGTATCTTAACCTTGAAATGGTCTCAGAATGGTAGGTGTGTCAAACATGAGAAAGAGGAGTCCATCAAGCCTTTCTAAAAGGGAGGTAACTTATACTCTTACCATGGTAACATGCTTTACTTTCAGTCCCATCTCACTTTTTAAAGTTAAAGCAATGTCTAAATACACTGATTCAAACTGCAATATTGCTTTTCTGACAAAGTAGTTTTCACCTGTGAAATGTTAATAGTGAGGATAAATTTAGTGCTGTTGCCATAAATTATGGCATTTTATTTTCTAGTAAGAGTGGGAATCTTTAGAGACTTCACAATCTGATTACGATTCTGAGGGTCATGATCCAATTCAAAAACGATTCTTAACTTCTTCAAAACTTCTGCTTTACATTTACATCTTTACAATGTTACATTTCAACCAGAATTAGAGTTTATTTGTTTGTCTTTATGATTAGAATCCCTGTATGACAGTACTTTCATCTTAAAAATCATTTTATTTTATTAAAGAATTATTCAGGATGAACAGGCTCTGAATGTAAAAAAAAGTCAGATACAAAGAGCAATTATCAAAAACAAACAGATTCTATAAAACATATTAATTTTCTTAAAAACATTATCTAAATTTTTTGTTTCCTTAAGGAAATAAATGTACAGTTGAAGTCAAAATCATTAGCTCTCTTGTGAAATTATAATTTTGGGGTGAGTAGCGCATCGCTTTACTGTGTCTATAAGAAACCGAGGTTTTCTCTTTCGGGTGCAGAAGGAATTTGAATAGTGTATTGAATCTGGCCTCACAATGGATCAGAAGCGCAGAGCTTCGCCTGAAATTAGCAATCTGTCCAAACGATGCAAATTCTTCATCATGCATATGTGCACCTATCAGTACCTTTTTCTGTTTAGAGCGCACTCTAATTTGAATACAGAATCAATTCTGAACGCTTGAGAATCTATCCAAAATCATTAGAGAAAGATTCGTAATGCATTGATTTATTTTTTCCTTCCACGTTTAACTTCACTTAACTTCATTCATTCATTTTCCTTTAGTCATCA
The DNA here is from genome assembly GCA_903798195.1 of Danio kyathit. Lineage (NCBI taxonomy): Eukaryota > Metazoa > Chordata > Actinopteri > Cypriniformes > Danionidae > Danio > Danio kyathit. The sequence continues at coordinate 27,026,240 of LR812520.1, forward strand.
GGGGTCGTCAATGCAGAATGAACCGCCAACTTGCACACTCATACACTATGGCAAATTTAGCTTATTTAATTCACCTATAGCGCATGTCTTTGGACTGTGAGGGAAACCTGAGCACCCAGAGGAAACCCACACCAACACGGAGAACAGGCAAACTCCACACAGAAATGCCAACTGACCCAGCCGGGACTCAAACCAGCGACCTTCTTGCTGTGAGGCAACAGTGCTAACCACTAAGCCACTCTGTCGCACTTCACTTAACATTGATTGATTTAACTCAATTCAGCTGTCCTCTAAACCTGAAAACTCAGAGTTTCCCATTAAAGAGTAACTCAACCCAGAGTTAAAGATTTATCTCAGAGTTGGCTAAACCTCCTTATTGAATCGTCCCCCTGGTGTTGTGGGCATAACCAACCTCACTGGCCCTGCATTAATAAACAAAATATTTTTTTAAACAAATATTATTGTTAGTAATTATTATTTATTAGAGCTAATTCTGTGCCTAATTGAGGTACTTTTTTTGGTGGGCAAAAAAAAATAAACTGCAGAGTTGCACATAAGGCCATCATGACTACTATAAATGGAGTGAATTCAGAGATTGTGGGATGTGTTCCAGATGTAAATTAAGCAATGTAAGCCTGAGCAGGGTCTGAGATTCAGTCTTGGACGTTAATTTCATTATGTTTGTTTTTATTAAATTACAGTGAAATGGTCTTTACTGGAAGAGCAGTTGACTTGAACCTATTGTTGCATTTGAGAGGGCCACTTTGATCATCAGCTTCTCTCAGAGTTTAACGACAACTTCTTTTTTCAGAACATGGAAAAAAAAAAAGAAAAACCCTAAAAAGGACATACCCACATTCTTCCCGTTGTACATATTTGGTCGCATATTTTATCTTGGTTCTGTTTCTATTGATGCACATGGTGGTCCACAACCATGGTAACATCACTTCTCTCTGCCCAGTGATCTTCTTGCAAACTTTTATATCCTCTATTAAGTACTCTTGTTCTGTGAGGAATTATCTCAAATGAAAGCTGAGAATGAAGGAACGTAAACAATGGTCATTGCCTCTTGGCGCATCATTAAGTTTGACTTAATGGTGTTGGCCTTCCTGTTACATTATTGGCACAGTCAAGCTGCATCTCTTTGTAGTTGAGCAGGTTTCAGCTTAACCCTTGTGCACTGTTTAAATTGACTACCCTTTTGTTATGTTAGGCATGAAAACATCCACTGAATTAAACTGCTGTAAAAATGCATCAGATTAATATATATATATATATATATATATATATATATATATATATATATATATATATATATATATATGCATATATATATATATATATATATATGCATATATATATATATATATATATATATGCATATATATATATATATATATATATGCATATATATATATATATGCATATATATATATATATGCATATATATATATATATATATATATGCATATATATATATATATATATATATATATATATATATATATATATGCATATATATATAGAGAGAGAGAGAGAGAGAGAGAGAGAGAGAGAGAGAGAGAGAGAGAGAGAGAGAGAGAGAGAGAGAGAGAGAGATCTTTTAATTAACCTCAGTCCTGATCAAAACTACTAAATGTTTTTAAAGTTTACAGGATTTTAACTCTTTCATTGCCAAGTTCACAAATTATGTCACCGATTTGGTGAAATAAAACACACAAAAGGATGTATTTTCAATTTAAAAAGTAATTGTGGACTGGGGGCGACGCGGTGGCGCAGTAGGTAGTGCTGTTGCCTCACAGTAAGAAGGTCGCTGGTTCGAGCCTCGGCTGGGTCACTTGGCGTTTCTGTGTGGAGTTTGCATGTTCTCCCCGTGTTCGCGTGGGTTTCCTCCAGGTGCACCTGTTTCCCCCACAGTCCAAAGACATGCGGTACAGGTGAATTGGGTAGGCTAAATTGTCTGTAGTGTGTGAGTGTGAATGAATGTGTATGTATGTTTTCCAGAGATGGGTTGCAGCTGGAAGGGCATTTGCTGCATAAAACATATGCTGGATAAGTTGGCGGTTCATTTTGCTGTGCGACCCCAGATTAATAAAGGATCTAAGCCGAAAAGAAAATGAATGAATGAATTGTGGACTGGATTTATTTAACCTTTTATCACATGGACATGTGAACGATAAGTAACAACGTCGGCTTGGATGCATTGTTAGATTTTCATTTTTTCTCCCTAATTTACTGTTGGTGGCTGTTTTTGCCTCATTGACTTCCATTATAACCACATTTGATGATGCATAAATACAGTTTTTTTCACCAAATCAGTGACATAATTTGGTCACACTTTATTTTGATGGTCCGTTTGTTGAGTTTCAGTTACATTGCATCCACATGCCAACTAATTCTTTAGGGTTAGTGTAAGTTGACATGCACTTGCAAAGTTTCTTTTAGTCAGTTAAATGTCTGTTGAAGGAGCAGTATCAGTAGATATTAAGCAGACAGTCTACTAATACTCAAATGGACCATCAAAATAAAGTGTTACCCATAATTTTTGAATTTGGCAATTAAAGAGTTAAAATCCTGTAATTTTCTGGGCAATTTATTAGTTTTGATCAAGACTGAGGTTGATTAACATATTTATGCTAAGAAATGTAAAAAAAAAATGAATCTGATGCATTTTTACAACAGTTTAATTCAGTGGATGTTTTCATCCCTAACATAACAAAAGGGTAGTAAATTTGCCTAGAGTGTATCATTGAGTTTTTAAAAATAATTCAAAGGATTGTTACCAAAAATCATTCCGCTAGCTGAAACACAGAAAAAGTTATGGTCAAATTAAGGCACAAAATCACCTCAGAGTGGATGAAAACATCCCAACAGTACATAAGGGTTAACTGTTGAAGTTGTACACAGTAAGCCGTAATATCCTAAATAACAATATGTCAATATTAATAGATAAAATATTTATAGCAAACAGTAGTTCAAATGATCTGTGTTAGTTGAAAAATCATGATGAAATGGGAATGTTGAATTAATTCTTTAAAAATACATTTGGGTCAAAGTTGAAACGTTACATTTTGGTGTTAAATTAAATTTCCAAAAGTGATTGTAAAGACAAGCATATTAAATGGAAGTAAAGTGTGAACCATAAGGTTTGGGGCTGTAATGATGCTTATAGTCTTTTAATATGTTATGAATATTTTTACTGTGTAATTTTTTTTTAATGTATGATATTTTAGTAGTTATCCTTTATAAATCATGATAAAAAAAATGATTATTTTGCTCAAACAAAATAAGTGAAACGGCACATTTTCTAATGTATGTAACAATTCTCTCTATTTGATGAATCATTTACCCCTTTTATGTTTGCATATGATATGAACAAATCTAGAACTTGCGAACTCAAATATTTTAACATTGTAACTTACTGAAATGCAAGAGCATTTAAGATTCTAAGGGATAGTTCACCCAGAAATGAACATTCACTTGTATTTTAATCACCCTTAAGTGGTTTCAAACCTTTACAACACCTTTGAAGACAAAAGAAGACATTGTGCAGTAAATAAAAAACTTGTAACCATTGGCTTTCATAGTATTTGTTTGACCTACTATGGAAGTCAGTGATTACAAGTTTCCAGCTTTCATCAAAAAAATCTTCCTTTGTGTTCAGAAACAGGTTTGGAGTAAATGATGACAGAATTTTCAGTTTGGGTGAACTGTCTTTAAAGGCAATGCTTTTCTAGCCCTGCTCATTGAATTTCTTTTACTGAAGGGATCACATGGGGTAAAGTGGTGGCCATCTACGCTGTAGCTGCTGGGCTTGCGGTGGACTGCGTGCGACTGGGCCATCCTGTCATGGTGCACACTATTGTGGACAGTCTGGGAGAGTTTGTGCGGAGAAGTCTCGTGCCATGGCTCAAAAAGAGAGGTGGATGGGTAAGTGCTCGTCCTCTGTACTGAACCTAGACCTATCCTGACCTCTAGAGGCCATATTATTGTTATCCACCTGCAGACAGTTCACCTAAAATTGAAAATTCAATAACTATTTACACATCGTTTACTCTTTTTGAGTTTTATTCACAAAAGAAGATATTTAGAAGAATGTTCTAAAACGGTAACTATTGATATCCATACAGGGTTCCCTTGGGTCATGGAATTTCTGGAATATCATGTAATGTTAAAAAGGTCTATTCCAGTTATTGAAAGTCAGGGAATGTTTTTATGTCCAAATCATGGAAAATTAAGGATTTTTGTTTGTTGCTTCAAATTTTAGTGTCCGTTTATGAAATTGTCATTTGTCAATACTGTATCATGCTTTATCATCACATTGTTTGACAGGTTTAGCATATTTTATGGTTATTTATCAGCACCACTGTATTTCTTTTTCACTCATCAGCTGGCCATCACTCAAGTCAAATGCAGACACCAAACTGTAGTGCTTAACTAAAGCAAACATTTCATAAAAATCATTTCAAGAGCTTTGGTTACAAAATGACATCTTGACATCTTTTCAAAATCTTAAATAAATAATCTCTTCTTGCTCTCTAAGTGGCAATTAAATTCATGACAATTATGTTAGATATATAAAGATATTTTAGCTCAAACTATATTAATATTATGCAAAGCACAACAGTGTCTTGTTTTTCCATTCTTTATAGTCCATGGAAATTCAGCTTTTTAGTCAATGAAAATCAGATAATTTTACACTTGGCTGCTATGTAAGTCAATGGAACTCGTTTCCAAAATGTAAAAACAAATCCTGTTTTGTGTTTAACTAAAGAAACAAACTTAAGTGAGTTAATTTTCATTTATCATAATGATAATTTGCTGGATTACTCCGCCTCAGGCCAACCAACAATCAGGTGTCCTTTTCCAGCTTGTTTCCAGCTCATCAGAATGCAAAGTGTGGGATAAATGGATTATATATTTATTCAGTGGCAACCCAAAGGGGCACAAGGTCTGTTTAAATGTATGTTTTGTTTGTTTAATGTGTATATTGTTGTGAAATGTGTCATGCATGTTTGTAATGAGGCAACAAACCCATGTAAACTGCTGAATATAAGTGTTTAATGCACAGTTATGCACCGTGTCATATCACTCTGCTCTTACTGTCATTTTTCTGGTCAATAAACACTCTTTTATTCAAAAGGTGATATTAATTCCTGCCTATGTTTTTTATATATGTTAAACTCCCAAAATACAACAATATTTACATCTCTGTCTGCCCTTTTGTTGCGTAATTATAATTGCACCTATTTTTCATCCCCAACACAACTCAAAAATAGGGTTTTCTCGTTGCATAAAGACACAAATAAACCTCTCCACCGCTAACAAGGAATCTACTCAACTTGTTTAAATGTTTTTAACAAGTATGATTATTTTGCATTTGTGTATTTCAGAGCACATCACACTATGTGTGAGAGTGTCAGACTGCACTAACATGAGCTTCAGAGCGCCTTAATATTCATGGCCCTTCCAAATATGGTAAAAACCAATTATATTAAACTAGGGGCAATTCCTAGGGTTGGAAATGAGCTTGTAAAATGGTTTCTGGAGAATTTCTGCACTTTCCTAAGCTCACATACCTTCTATATAAATAATAGAGAATTTAACATATTGTATCAATTCATTCTGTGGCACATTCAAAGAAGATTTGTAGCTGAAACCATGGCTCTTCATGAATTTTAATGCGAATCAACAGCTACTAGCAAAAAAACCCAAGCAATTATGGTCTTATGAAGTGAAATGGTCGACCTGCGCACGAAACATTAACATTATTAATCAATTCCTACTTTCATTTTAAAGCATTAATTTCTGTGACAGTGCATTAATTGACCAGGTTTTCTTTGTTTTTCCCAGGTTGACATTTTAAAATGTGTGGTGAACATGGACTCTAGAGCACATGTCCATTGGTTATCGACAGCAGTGTTAACATGGAGGGAATTCATAAAGACTATGTACATCTACCTGACGAAGTAGACTTGTGCATGAATTCACCGTGTTGACCGAGGACTCCATCTTTCCCTCCGAGAACTGTTTGTGGAGAAAACGGCCCCTCACAAAGGTCACAGCACAATCACTCAGATTTAACTGCACCCTAATCATCTTTTACCTGCTTGTTTCTTTAATACTATTCAAAGACTGAAACAATCACTATGATCTGACACTGTGTGGAGGGGAAGGTGCTGGAGTGACATGATGTCTGTCTTCCTTTGGTTTAAATGAGTCAGAAATAAGGTAACAGGTAATGGAGTTGTGAGGATTCATCCTATACTGAGGTTTTATATTGAATGAATGGAGGGATGAGTGAAAAGCTGTCAAGTTTGACAGTCGTCAGATTTTTATTTTTTACAAAACTGCGTAATTAAGATGACGTTTGGAGTGTCACTTTGCACTTTCAGTTTGTACAGTTTGTATGTGGTGTGTGTTTGTGTTTAACACTGTTGTCACCAGCTGTACACATCTTGAAATAAAGTTTTTAATGTGTGTACTGAGAAAGAAAGTGAATGTTTGTACAGAGAGATGTCTTCAAGAAATATCAGAAATATTTTGTGTTTAGCTCACAAAATATGATTAATCTACTCTGCTATTACAATGTTTTTTAGATTTTTTTTTCTGAAAAATCAATAAATCCATATGGTCATTTGTTCCTCAATCAGAATTTAGCACAGTTTGAAATGTTTGCTGTTTAAATATTTTTTGTGGCACTTTTTTCAGTTTTTTTTCATTAGGGGTCAAGCACTGAAAGTGCGTAGGCACCTATTGTATCCGTTCCAGTTCTTCTTCTTCTTATTATTCTGGCTTCTTCTTCTGCTCTGGCAGTCTATGGCAACCTTATGAACCTTTTGCAGCATTTGTGTAAACTTTGGCACACTGATAGAGGACAGTTTGATCATCAAAAACAACTAAATTGGACTCTCTAACTCAAACTCAAAAGCGCCACCACTTGTCCACTTTACCTTATGTTTATCTTTATAACTTTTGAACCAAATGGGCTACAATCAAATGTATTGTTTTTTCTCTGATTCCTTGGCTCAAGCCGATTCAAATGCACCATATGACATCATTTTCCATCATGAAATTTTTTTGCGCTATTTCGAATTTTTCATAAAACCTATTTGAATGGACTCGTCCTAGGCTGTTTGTCCGATTTTCAACAAAATTGAATCACATGATCTTCAGACCATGCTGTCCAGAAGTGAATTTAAGTTGATTAGACAAACCGTTTTCGATTAAAGCCGCAGTCACACTGGACTTTACTCCCCATAGACATCTTGTTAAACCCCCCCCTTTTTCGCAGTGCCGTACGACAGAATTTCGTAAGCTCAAACTCTAGTGTGACTGGGGCTTAACTTGTAAACAAATTTAACCTAAACCTTGCGAAAATTGACTTAAGGTGTTATCCCTGTAACACGTTGACGTATTCACACCAAACTTGGTGTGTGTTATCACAACCATGGTCTGAAATGAGCTGCAGCGTTTCGACGCACTGCCCTCTAGTGGTCCGGAGATACAAAAAAAAAAAAAAAAGACTTTGTTTTGCTTATAACTTCTCAACCCCTGGTCTAAAATTCATAAAACTGGTCTCTTTACATCCGGCGGAGCATTTAGAGTCAAATGATCTCTAATTTTCCCCATGTCAAATATATTGGCATTGGCCATTTTGAATTGTCAAAAATTCCTATATTTTACGGACGCATTGGCGAAGTGTTATGAAAGTCGGTATGTGTCTTCAGGACTGTGGCCTGAAGGTGCTCAAAGTTGTCACAACGCCTTTTGGTCAAACGTTATAACTATATTTCTAAAAATGCTCATAACTTTTAACTAATGTTGCATATTGTTATGAAACTTGTCTTGATATATTCCTTGGGTTGTCCTGAGAATAATCGATACCAATTATGCCTTAATTACCTGAACTTCCTGTCCGCCATCTAACCAAGTCAAAAACCTACTTTTTCTAACACTTTCTAGATCGTTTGGCTGATTGCACCAAATTTGACTCTGATCATCTTTAGACTGTGCTGACAAAAATTATGGAATTTGTGTCGATAGGTGTAACGGTTTTTGTTTACTGCACCGACAAATGCGATGACATGAAGCCAAACTACATCTGAGGCTGTATCTCTGCGATAGTTAAAGATAATGGCACCAAATTTTAGGTCTGTCATTGTTGCCTCACATTGACCACACCATAGAAATTTGGTGACAGGGCCTCCTATGGGTCAAGAGTTATAAGACATTTATTAGCCATTAATAATGAATTTTTTTGACCGAATATGCTTATTTTGATGAGTTCCAGTTGCTCTGTAGCTTGTTGCCGTGCTTGTTTATGGTGTGGCCGCTGGGCTGCTTGGCTTCGATAATTGCTGTTTGCAGCTATATTTATTATTATTATTTTAGAAGGGATAGGATTTAACCATTTAAACATTAAGAATTTTAAATATTCATTTATTTTAAAATGTTAGTAAGCCCAAAAAATACTATTAAAAGTGTAGATTTGACATTGTTGACAGGAAAATCCCCATAGAAAACAAAAAATAGCACTTTTAATCAAGAAACAAAATAAACATGTATTTGATACTACTGTAATAATATTTTATAATGGTATCTGTACTTTAAAAAAAAAAAAAACTCCCTTTTAAAATATTTTCTTTGAATCAAATGTAAATCACCGCACTCTTCCAGATAGCTTAGGTGCTGTGATCAAATTCCTTCAAGTGACATGAAGGTCCACACGCAATTTATTAAATGATTCACAGAAGAAATGAAAAAAACAAATATTTTGTCTGTGAGCTGTCATTTATTACTCTGTATATTTTCTTTTAGCAAAATGATGTATCCCTGAATTGTTGTTAAATATATTAAACATGTTAAACATACAAAGTTTCCTCTTTTATACACTTTTACTGGAGAGTAAATGTATTCCTGGTAGACATTTTAATAACATCTAATCTGTACACTTAATCTTATGGAAACATATATAAAAACCAACAACATGCTCATCAAAAACAAAATATGCCATAAACAACCCTAAAACAATTTCAATTTGTAAAGAGACATTCATAAGTTTATTCCAGTATCTCTAGTATACATTATACAAAACAAACCTTTATTTGTAACTAATTCCAAAGCATATTTTTTAAAAGACCAGATCAGTTCACATTTATTTCTTCAAATGACGTTTATAACCATACATATATCACGGTTACCTGCAGACTGCAATGAAATATATATTTGATGTCAGACAAGTACATAAACTGAAGTGCTGTTCAGAAACGCACCTTTCCTTCCACATGACAGTGAGTTACTCAGTCCTGCGGTACGTGATGTGCAAATGCTGTGTCAGAGGCTGTCCTTCCAGAGCCATACACACCGTCTGCTCCAGACGTCCATCCGCACGCAACTGAATGTGCCTCGAGATCTGATCAAAAAAAAAAAAGTAGTATTTTTTTTCTTTTCTTTATAGCATCTAATTTGCATTGATTCATCACAACAAAACATTTCCATTCATGTCAAAATTGCATACTAATCTTGTGACTGATAAATAAATAAGATGAATAATGTAAATTATTATTTAAAAAAATAAATAAATAGAAATATAATCATGGTGTGTATCTTAAAAGACCTCTTTCATATTTAACCAATGAGAAAAAACATGTTTTTTTTTACTGCTGATTAAAGTAACAAAATGGCAATTTGAGGTAAATATACCATGACAACAAAAAAAACTGTTATGCACCTGTTAACAAACTGTTTACTTAAGTTTCACTTAATACAAAAATGGGGTTATATTAAAAGTATGTTAAAGTATGTTAAAGTAAACATACATTATTATAATTAAAGTGCGCCATACTTGCATCAATTAAGAGTTAAGGAAAAAGCTGCCAATTTTTATTTCAAACTTACTCAAACACAAGTTTATAAATTAGAATCATTTTAAATATTGTACCTCAGATTTGTGAAATGTTCATCTGGTTTATGTGTTTGTAATATTTGGACAATGAAAGAGTAGCTTAAATTAACATTTAACTGACTTTTCATGCTGTATAAGGGTAGTAGCCCTTCCTTTTAAGCTTCCATAAATAAGCACCTAAATTAACACTTACCTATTTATCCAAAGTTTAATGTACAGTAATCTTATCTAACACACAAGACAGGGCGGGGCATATAGTAGCTCCTCCCCCTAAAAACAGCCAATCGCGTTACACTTTTTATCACAGCTCTGCCAGTGAACCCGCGGTCACACTGGACTTTACTCCCTATAGACTTCCATTCATACGCACGCGAATGCGTCAGACCGGAAACGCAGGGTCATGCGTCGAGTTTCGCAGGTTGCTGCAGTGCAAAGTTCAAGCTTGGTGAACTCTGACCTGCGAAATCGCATCACTTGACTGCGTGAGATCAATCCAGGATCAAAACATGACCTCTCTGAACTGAAATTTAAAACATGGAGCAATCGCGCGCTTTTTTAAATGTCTAATCATCTTGTTTAATCCCGCCCTTTTTCGCAGCGCCGTACGACAGAATTTCGCAAGCTCAAACACTAGTGTGACTTCGGCTTGAGAGTGGTTGAGATTAAGGGCATCAACTGAAAAGCCAATGAGAATCGTCTTGAAGGAGGCGGGGCATTTCAGATACTAGAGAGCATTTGATTGGTCAGAGGATTTGATGAGAAAGTATGAGGTGACGTCAAACAAATCGTAGATTCATTTTGGTGGAAGTAACAAACTTTGGATGTTTATATCTTCTACATGTGAATTTTGTCAGTGTTTTGGAGCACACTAGCTTATATATATTCTTAAGACTAACATACTGATACTAACATCTAAAAGCATTATTTTAATATCATGAGACATATATTTTAATTAAGATATTTGGAACATTTGTTTAATTTACACTTCTTCTGCTACTACAATTGATGCCTCTTGCGAGAACAGTATGAAAGTGGGGAAGTCAGTGAGCTTGTTTTCTGAGACCTGCTGAACATGAGGCTGCTTGGCAAATGATGTTCTGGCCAGAGCAGTGCTGTGTAGAGTCAGCTGCTGTCCAGTCAATTCCCCCTCCTCGATCTCCACCAGCCCTGGAAGAGGCATTAACAGGGGCTTAAATAGATGCACACTTACATGGTCGAACCTATAAGATTTGAACATTTTCATAAATCAAGCACCTGAGTTCTGTGCAATGATGAAGGCCATCCTGTTGGTGCCCGGCTGAAGCCTGATGAATCCACACTCCCTGTGAAGAGGCTTTTTGCTCTCAGCATGGAATGCATTAAACCTGAAAAAAAATAAACAATTTACAAACAATGTTATATTATCCCTTTATATGAAGCTCAAAGCCTGAAATGTTACTGGGGGTTATGACAAGACTGAATTCTTATGACATATTTTTTTAAATAAATGTTAATGAAATCACGTGTCATGGTGGCGCAGTGGGTAGCACGATCGCCTCACAGCAAGAAGGTCGCTGATTCGAGTCCCGGCTGGGACAGTTGGCCTTTCTGTGTGGAGTTTGCATGTTCTCCGTGTTAGCGTGGGTTTCCTCCGGGTGCTCCGGTTTCCCCCACAGTCCAAAGGCATGCTCTATAGGTGAATTGGGTAAGCTAAATTGGCTGTAGTGTATGAGTGTGAATGCAAGAGTGTATGGGAATAAAGGGACTAAGCCGAAAATGAAATCACCATATATGGTTCTTCCACTAATAAAGGGTTAAAACTGCTCAGTCCTAGAACTGCAATATGGCTGTATATCAGCACTGCTGGGATGCATACAGTTAAGGCTGATTTATACTTCTGCGTTGGTCGCATAGCCTTCGCCGTGGCTGACGGCGACGCGCAACTCTCAAAATTATGAAACTACATGTTGCAACGACGCATAGCACAAGTTCTGTGATTGGTCAGCTTGGTAGCTGTGACCAGTGTGGGCGGGACCGAGAGCTGCACGAACCCCGTGGGGGCGAGTGTTTACAAGTGTAGAGTCCTGTGAAGTAGCACTAGATGGAAACTGTTGTTTTGCGTTTACCTTATGATTAAAGTTGATGAACATCCGCTGGTTCCACCTCTACGAAGGAGCGAGTTTTAGCTACTTGTAAATTAAGGTAGCATTTAGAAAAAACAAAACACCCGCAAAGAAACACGACAGGAAAATAAAAACCTACTGCCAGCTAGTGTTTCGGAAGTGTTATTGCAGATGAACACAAACAGCGCACAGAAGTATAAACACACGACTATGTGCAAGGCAGGTGCTGTGGGTTCACGCAACGCAGAAGTATAAATCAGCCTTTCGCCTCCAGCAGTGCTGATATACAGCCATATTGCAGTGCTACAACTGTGATATTGTGTTCAAACAACAGTTTGACTGGATGTCATGACAACAGTGTCACACTGAAAAAATATCGCCTTTGGTTTCATTTTGGACCATCGCAAAAACTGCTAACAGTTACTGGCCAGTTTGAACATAACTATAAAAAAACGCCCTTAAATGTTAAAATACTGAAACGTTTATAATTCATGGTGTTTGAACATTCATGTTTTTGAACATTAACCAATGACTGGCCTCATAAAAAAGCCACCTGGAAAATAAAAGGATAAACTTAATTGTTTTTATTTTAAATATTTTTGAAGTCTGTAATTGTTACATAATCAAAGCCAAATGTCTATCCAAGTTATGTTGAGCAAAACATAGAACAAAACATACAAAACACACAACATGATTGTCAGACCTGTCTGATGACAATCTTGACGAGATTAGGAATAAGATTAGATTATAAAAGAGTATAATATATATATTTTTTTAAATTGTAGCTTATAGTTTGCACGTTTAACTAAATATGTTAATAATATTATTGAACTGTAAAAAAAGTTCAATATGAACTATACTACATTTTATTTCTAGTAACCCTAACAAAATTTATTTTATGTTTCTAGTTTCAGCTAATCATGATAATCCTGGTTTAAAGTGCAATTAATGCTTTAAAAAAAATCTAAATTCTTTTGTTACTTACATGAAGTTGACGACAGGCTGTCCTACATGTGAGAAGTGAAGAGTCTCCGTGTACCGAAAGGGTGCGATGGAGGGGAAGGACCCCTCGCCAGGCTCGTCGGACTGCCAGGTGCCCAGAAGCCAGTCCAGTGGCAGCACTGCGGGGTTCAGGTCCGCTGAGGAAACACAGATTAACCGTAATACTATACTTCATAAAATATCTCCACATTCACATGTACCTGCTGACTGTTTGGTTTAGTTTTAACGCTAATGCATTCGACGTTTGACCTACAAACGACAGCTCGCTAAATAACCACTAGAAAAAATAAGAAAATCTAGGGAGTCAAGTGTCTATGAATCTCAATTAAATCGCCATGTTGTTCTGTCTTACCAGAGTGATTGAATGGGCATGACATTCCGCGTGATTACTGGCGAAAAACAACGAAATGTAGCTATAAGTGAGACTTCATTTATTTCTCGCTGCGGCTGCTGAACTACTATCTGTTTGTGTTTGCCATCGCACTGCGTATCAACTTCCTGATGAGATGCTAAGAATTCTGGGAGATGTAGTTATTTCAAACTTATGTCGAACCGAAAGAACGAACAGTTGTCCCCCACTTACTACACACATATCATTGAAATCAAGAATATTTAGATATTACATAAAAATGAACGCGAATTAGGCTAATTTAGGTTTGTCTGCAGATAGCTTGTAAAGAATTATAAATGTCATAATAAAAATACTAATAAATCAAAATAAATACATCTGTTCAGTCAGTATATAAAATATTGAAAATAATACTTAAATTATTATATATTATAATAAAAATTATTATATTATTATAATTATTATACTAATAAATTATATCTATCTATCTATATAAAATAAATAGCAATAGCCCATAACAACAAATAAATAATGTCAGCAATTTAAAATCAGTTTCCAGTTTGATATAACTTATATTCATAGTTTTAAATTATTATCCTAATTTTACAATCATTCTAAAACCAGCAGTTACATTTTAATTTGAAAATTACAACTTTAAATTGTTTGGTTCATATTCAGCATGTTATGTTGCCCTCTAGCGAAGTTATCTTGTAAGGTCAAAGGCCAGCAGGTTAGTTCATTGTACTAATCATGGCTAAGCTTACTGGTCTTAGTGAGTTTCTCCGGACTATAAGACAAGGCCTCGATCAAACTGAACAAACCGCTCGAGCAGAGGCTCAGAATGGTGACTGTGTACGAAAGTGAGTAACGTTAGTTAATTGATTACGTAGGTTTAAACGACGCCTGACGACTACTTTTATCGATAGACTGAGTATTTATTTTGCGTTTGCATAGACGGAAGAGTCACGTGTCGAAGCCTTTGCAAACTGAAACGAGCAAAACACTGTCTGTGTTTGAAGAAAGCCCAAACAATTGGCAGGAAAATTATTTGGAGAGGTAAGTAACTCCATATTTAAATATTGAACATTTATAATATTGCATCGAAGCATGGGGGATAAGGGGGGTAAAAGGCCTGTCATGGATAAATATGACACTAAAACTTACAGTAGGTGGTACTCTAGTAAATTATTCTTTATTCATTCATTCATTTTCTTTTCGGCTTAGTCCCTTTATTAATCTAGGGTTGCCACAGCGGAATGAACCGCCAACTTATCCAGCACATGTTTTATGCAGCGGATGCCCTTTCAGCTGCAACCCATCACTGGGAAACACCTATACACTCCCATTCACATACATAGACTATGGACAATCTTAGCTTACCCAATTCACCTGTACCGCTTTAGACTTGTGGGGGAAACCAGAGCACATGGAGTAAACCCACGCGAACACGGGGAAAACATGCAAACTCTACACAGAAACGCCAACTGACCCAGCTGAGGCTCGAACCAGCGACCTTCTTGCTGTGAGGCGACAGCACTACCTACTGCGCCACCGTGTCGCCTGTTTTGTCACAATCCACCACAAAACTGAAGAGAAAAAGTACAAAATGAACACTAAAATAATAAAACATAAAACTTTATAATTAGGAAACTGTATTATACTTTGAAAGATTAAGCTCAATCCTCTTCTAAAGCAACAGAAAAACAATAATTGTGTATTCAATTTAAGATTCAGTCAGCTTCAAACCTGAAATCTCTTGTAATGAAAATGGAGCACTGTGTCCATCCATAACAGCAGGTGCAGTAGACAACTACTGTTATGTGTGTGAGTAGAGAAGATACTCACTTACTCACAGACAGACTGACTTACAATATGAGCTCACAAGATGAGACAGTATCTTATATTTCCATTGTTTGACGAATGTTCATGGCTGTTATACATTCATGTCTCTTACAGCACCTCATTTTTTTAGAAGCCATATGAAGATGAAATGATTTCAACTTTCACCCACAGCAGGGCTCATTTTTCATACATAATGTCAGTTAAAGAGCAGTGGACACTCTTGAGTGCTGCTGTTGCGATATCAGACACAAAGATGTGTTCTTTGTGAATGCCTCCTCAGTTGTTCCACTGCTGTGGTCTTTTCTGTCTAACTCCAGTGACTGAACATCTGCACTGACTTTAATCGTCGTGGAAGCATGTGAACAGAACCTTGAGCCTCGTACTGTTATGGTTCTCGACGAATACATGTATCGTTACACCCCTAATAAACTAATAAGCACCTCTATTTAATATTTCTAATTGTGTGTGAGGGATTAAAATTGTGGGTATACTACTTTTAAACTTTTTTCGACAAGAAGTAAATGTTCAAGTTTAACACATTTTTCAATGTAGTATACCACAGTTTTAATCCCTTACACACAATTAGTGCTCTTGAAATATTAAACAGAGGTGTTGTAGGCAAAAATTATCACACCCCACCTACTCTATGCTATGTGTTCATCTTAGGTTGCCATCTGAGATCATCCTCAAGATTCTTTCCTCTCTGGACGCCTCCTCTCTGTTCAATATCAGCTTTGTCAACAAGCGGTTTCACGATCTGGCCAACAGCAAGTGAGTTCATGACAGAAATAAATGACAGAATAATTAATATTAACATTGATGTCCAGTGCTCTGTGGTCTGTGTTGTATGCTTCTGAGATTGAGAAGAAGAAGTGGAGACCTCGAGTGAGCGTGGCGGAAGGCGTGAGAAGCACACATGTGGAAGGGAAACCTGCGGGATACTGGAAGAAGATGCTGCTCAAGGAGATGGCAGGATACAAGGACACCATGTGGAAAACAGAGCTCAAACACAAGAACCCGCACACTGGCATGCCAGCTCTCACAGAGGAAGTGCTCAGGTGAGACATTTGCTTTGAACAGGGCTGAAAAAAGTCATACTTAAAACTAGTCCTGTACAAATGTATTGGTTAAAGTGTGTCCTCAAAAATAAAGTGCGTCCTCAAAATTACTTCGGGCATAGTTGAGATTTATGAGAAATTCTATAGTTTAACCTTAATAATAATAAAAACATAACAGGATTTTCAGTCTTTGCTATGTGAATGCACTAGTGTGAGATTTTTATTGATCAACAGTTGCATCACTGCTTTCTCACAACCACAACCACAATCTCACAATGAGTTTCTCATTTCATCCAAAACATTTTTGAGGTGCTGACAGGTATTTCCTTGCCAAGCTTAGCCTTTTTGGTTGTCTCTAGAAAAGTTTTTATAGTTTTCAAATTGCTGTAATAACACTTGCAAGACAGGTTTGAAGTGGTTTGTTGCTATTTTCAGACCAGCGCAACTGTCATTTTCACGTTTTGCACCATGTTGTTTAACCATTGCTGTAATAACACTTGCAAGACAGGTTTGAAGTGGTTTGTTGCTATTTTCAGACCAGCGCAACTGTCATTTTCACGTTTTGCACCATGTTGTTTAAATAAGTAAATCCATTTGTGCCACTTTGTGGACTCGTGTGTGTGTGTGTGTGTGTGTGTGTGTGTGTGTGTGTGTGTGTGTGTGTGTGTGTGTGTGTGTGTGTGTGTGTGTGTGTGTGTGTGTGTGTGTGTGTGTGTGTGTGTGTGTGTGTGTGTGTGTGTGCTGGTCTGAGAAGGAGTTGTGTTAAAGCGCATTGTTGGCACATTTCTATTTTGAGACAACTAAAATAGACTGTGCCATTGACCAACAAAAAGCTGGTCTAAAGTCCAGCACAGAGTTTTTGTAATTTAAAGAGCGCATTATGCACCGTTGCGGGTCCAAAATGCGTACACATTGCTTAATACACACAGGATTACACAAATATCTTTACATTTGAAAAAAATGTAAGAATTAAAATGTTACTAAAAATGATTATTTTCTACATAAATATAAAAACCATTACCTCCTCACATGCCTTCTTCACATCGGGGGGTTTGGAATCCAGCTCTGTTGTAGTCTGTTTATTCATGACAATTTGTATTTGTATAATGTTATTATTTATTCATTCTTTCATTTTCCTTCGGCTTAGTCTGTATTTCAGAGGTTGCCACAGTGGAATGAACCGCCAACTATTCCGTTATATGTTTTACACAGCAGACACCCCTTCCAGCTGCAGTACTGTGAAACAATGTTATTATTATTATTATTATTATTAGTAGTAGTAGTAGTAGTAGTAGTAGTAGTATTTATTATGCATATTTATATTTGTTTAAATAAAAACAGGTTTAAATTTTTCCTCCTGTTGGGTTTTTGAGAATATGCATCCCCATATAGGACATAAGAATAGGACGTGTGTTTGGATATAACTCATTTGGATATGACTCATTTGCTAGAAATTAGAACTGAATTTAGAAATAGCTTTAAAACAAATCTTTGTGCTTAACATACGAAATACGAAATTAAATGTAAAACACACCCGTAACTCATTAAGAGAATAAGCCCTTTCAGCCTATATGCTGGGGCACAAATCATATTTTTCCGTTCTTAAAAAAGCAAAAAGGAATACGGACACACCCTAATGCTACGTTCACAGCAGACGCAGAAGACGCATCAAGTGCGAGTGATTTACATGTTAAGTCAATGCAAGGGCGCGAATAGACATCCTGCGGCGCGAATGGCGCGGCGCAGCTTGAGCGTTTTGCGCGTTTTGACGCGTTTGACGCGCGAATCGCTCAATTTCAACAATCTGAACTTCTGTGGACATTCGCGCCGCGGTAACCAATCAGAAGCTTGCTCTTGTGGGGGCGTGATTGTGACATAGTGCCTGTTGTTGTTGTCCCGGGGGAAATCCTCCAGCCGACACGACAACCGTTCATCAAACTCGGCTCGGCTCAGTCAGAAGCACCGCTGAAAGCCTCTGTCATCCAGGTTAAGTTTCTAGGAGTTTATGAGCTCACAGAGCTGGGTGCGCCTCTGAAAGTATCTAGTGGACTCAGACACTGCTCCAAACGTATCAACGCTGTTTTTCAGCCTTCATAATAGCACATAAACACAGTTATTTTCTCAATGAAATCCATGTTAGCCATTTAGCAACGAAGCTACAGTCACCGGGCAGACAGAAACCCTGCCCATCACGCGAATCCGCGTCTGTTCTGAAGTGAATTTGACGCGCGAATGAAGCGGAATGTCTGGTGTGAACACAGCGTTAATGCTTTTGTGCCATATGCTTTAGACCAGGGGTCATCAACTATATTTGTCAGAGGGCCAGAGTTTTACCAGGCCGTCTCCTTGGGGGGCCGGACCCCCAAGAAGAAAATCAAATGAAAATATCATTTTGGCTTAACATTATGTTTAATGTTTATACTTTTTAATTCTTATACTTATACTTATTTTTATTTTTTATTTTTTTGACAAATATTGCAATTTCGATTTGATTTGCGATTTTAATTTTGTAGTCAAGTGAATAATTCAATAATCTTTATTTTAGCTAAAATGCAGTGGGTGTTAGTTAAAAAAAGGAGCTTAAAAGATTTTAACTTATATTAGCAAACATCTCTGAAATTGTACTTATATATATATATATGTGTGTGTGTGTGTGTGTGTGTGTGTGTGTGTGTGTGTGTGTGTGTGTGTGTGTGTGTGTGTGTGTAATGAAAGATAATAAATTTGTATATTAAAAGTTTTTCTGACAAACTGTTTCAACCGAAATTGCACATGTTACTCTGAGAGATCAGGAGAACTAGCAGGCAGGGATCTTATACTTTTGCATTTAGCTGTTTATTCTGCAGTTTTCAGGGCATATTATTCAGACTTTATCAGCCTGCTATAACCACAGACTGTGCGTTAAAGCACGAAACACGAGCATTAACGCCATTATCATGAAGGACTCATTCAGTAGCGAACTTGAGTTTATGTGACTTACACTTTTCGATGAAGAAGCTCTATGTCCTTTTTTGCTGTGTGTCACAGACCTCACACACCTCATTCTTGCACGGGAAATTCACCTGCTGTTTAGGCGCTGCTTTCCTGAACGCAGCTACAGCCTCTCACATGACAGCAGGGAAAGGCACAGCCTTTCTAGGTTAACATGTCTAGGTTAATATTGACAGCGTGATTTTTTTTTAAGTGAATTAAATTATTGGTGGGGACATTTCAATAGTTGGCCCCCTCCTCCGTCCATGCTAAATCTACGCCCCTCATGTAGCCTTTCTTGCTTTCCTGTTTGTTATTGAGGGCGTTTTGCATAGTTCAGTTGCGCAATTCTGATTGGGCAGTACGAAAGTGTGCTCACTCGATTGGCTAGTAAGGCTGTCACATACAGACGACTGTCACACAGACGGCAGTCAGTCATGCATTTGCTCTGAGCGTGGGAAGTTAAATAATATACGTGTCATATCGCAGCCTTTTGCGATTAGCTAATCGCAACGTTCCAAATCACGATTGCGATTCGATTTCAATTAATTGCACAGCCCTAGTGTGGACCACTATTTTCTTTTAGATCCTCACAATTTTGGAATCAAGTCGCGGGCCGGATTCGGCCACCAGTTGATAATCACTGCTTTAGACTTTGCGCCTAGATTGTTAAAATAGAGCCCTCCATGTTCACTTTAGCTGATAGCACAGATGCTTTTTATACTTTTAAAACTGCTTCACCATGATTTGTTGTTAAATCCTGATTTCCTCATATCAAAATCCTTAATGAAGATGCAATGGCCCTGTCCTTTGCTGTCTCAGAGAAGAAACACTTTCAGAACACCAAGGAGATGTTCTCATTTGATCGTGAAACAGTTTTAAAATAACAGTTGCTTAGCAGAAAGTGGAGGAATCTCAGATACATCAGTGTGATTTATTGGTTTACCAGCAATCGCACTTTATCAGAGATTGCTATAGGATTTTATTTATTTATTGGAGCAATAAAAATGATGTAATTTTTACTCATATTGCCCAATAAGTTATGTGTTTGATTAATATTGTGCATTCCTAGTTAAAGCTATTGTCATTATGAAATGTCAAGCGGAAGATGTGAGTAGCTACACCTGTGTTTTCTGTGTTTTACAGGAGGTTACACATTCAGTGGGAATCACGCTTACATTTAGGAACGGACGTGAAATTGTCTACAAGCAAACACACACTTTCTTTGAGGATTCATCGGTTACTGTGTTCTGGAGTAATGGCTACTGGCCATTGATGCACAATCTTGATAGCCTGAAGCTTCATGGAATCATGTGTCGACCTGTGGGAGCTCCAGGAGACAAGTAAGAAAAAACCGTTTGAAATCTTTTGCATAATACTTGCTCTTATTTGACCAATGTGTTTAATGTGTAGGCCAAGGTGGCGCTCTCTGATCTGCAAGACAGCTACAGATAAATCTGTATACTGGGTGTTCCTTGGCTATGACAGGCTTGTGAAGTTGCTGCAGTTTGGCAAAATCATCATTGGCGTCTGGCGGGTATGTTCAGGGTTCTCATGGGTCATGGGATTTCTGGAATATCATGGAATATTATTCCAGACACCGAAAGTCAGTGAATTTGAGATACATTTATGTCATGGAAACATAAATTACATTGTAATTTTAATTTGTATATTTTGAGTTCAAAAAAAGAAAGTTAAACAGGTCTGTGACAAGTGAAGGGTGAGTAAATGATGACAGAATTTTCAGTTTTGGGTGAACCATCCCTTTAAGTCGAACGCAGGCACAAAGCTGTAGCTGTTAACTAAAGCAATCATGCAAGGAAAATTTAACTTTCAAGAGATTTGGCTAGGCGACGCGGTGGCGCAGTAGGTAGTGCTGTCGCCTCACAGAAGGTTGATGGTTCGAGCCTCGGCTGGGTCAGTTGGCGTTTCTGTGTGGAGTTTGCATGTTCTCCCCACGTTCTCGTGGGTTTCCTCCGGGTGCTCCGGTTGCCCCCACAAGTCCAAAGACATGCGGTATTTGAATTGGGTAAGCTAAAATTGTCCGTAGTGTATGTGTGTGAATGAGAGTGTATAGGTGTTTCCTAGTGATGGGTTGCTGCTGGAAGAGCATCCGCTGCGTAAAACGTGCTGTATAAGTTGGTGGTTCATTCTGCTGTGGCCCCAGATTAATAAAGGGACTAAGCCGAAAAAGAAAATGAATGAATGAATGAATGAGATTTGGCTACAGAATATCCACTTCTAAGACTGGGTATTAAAAGTAGATGATAGCAAAGTTAAATGATTTTAATACCACTGTTGTGCTGTCAAATATGGGAGAATGAGCAGCACTTTACAGTAGTGAGACATACTGTAGTGGAGCACGTCTCTAGTTAGTATCAACAAAGACCCTGGAGACTGAAATCTTGTGGTGCCTGACGCTCCAACCAGAGTCCCACTGGTCATCTACTGGCAGCTATAATGTTAGCTAGGAAGATATAATTTAAAAATAATTTTAAAAATGTAGCCTAAATTAGGCTATTGCAATTTAACTTTTGCATCATGTCCTAAACGAATGCGACTAATTCATGATACTTATTTCAGTGTGATCATTATTTGTCTTAACCAGCCACAATGGTTGTAAGTTAACTTTTAAAAGTAAAGTACTAATAAGGACTAAGGTTTTATGATGGATTTGGATTAAGGCTATCATATATCAGAAGTCTGATTAAGGGTTAATATACTTTTATTTAATGTCAGTCATAACATAAAAATGACTTCTATTAGATTACAGGAGTATCCCTCCTGTACATGATTTAGATTTTTGTGGTTCAATGTATTGTTGCACTGTAACAACTATAAAATAAATTGCAAATTACATTAATAAGCAACTTGCTGTATGGTTGGGGTTAAGATGGTGATTAGATTTTGGGTTAAATGCATATAATTTTGCATATTTTATTGTAATTATAGTAAGTAATAATGTAAAGTGTAACAAAGTGTATACTGTAATATATGCCGATAGTTTTACCATTACATATTGTAGGGCTGCACCATATATCGTTTCAGCATCAATATCACAATGTGTCAATCTGTAATAGTCACATCGCAGGATATGCTGTGTCAAGTTGGGATTATAGTTGATCAGCATCACAGTTCAGAACATGTGATTTGTGGAGTCATCGCAAAGTTTAACCCTAAAATAAAGTGAAATATTTTCATTTAAATGTGTTTTTAGACTCTGTACGATTTAAGCAAACTTAAACCAAGAGGTTATAAAGGTATATAAAACTAAATTAATCGTATTTAATCATTTATACAATGAAGACTCTACGCTATACAGTGTTATTTTATCTATCATTATAATATTTGTGCACATCAATACTGTTAGATTCCACAGAAAACCATACAATAATTAGTAATGTAGGTATTTAAATGTAAAAATGTACATGTAAAATGTAAAAATATAAATTCATTCCAAATAGAGTTATACTGTATGTGATCTTGTAAACTTCTATTCATATTGCAATATATATTGCAGACAAACTAAATATCGTCTTTTCAGTTTTTGTCCAATATTGTGCAGCCCTAATATACTGTATATATCATAAACCTTTTTTAATTTAATTTAATTTTTTTTTATTGACTTAGATTTTTTTTGTATTGATGTTTGCAGGGCAACTGGAGAATTGCCTTTATCATGATCAACCTGCACTTTCACAAACTGATTGAAAAGAGTCTCCTTGGGTCAAGATTTTGGTATGAAATTTATGGCAATATAGTTAAATAGTATATTGAAAGCATCTCACATAGTGTCCTCATTCACATCAATAGCCCCTACATACCGACAGAAGACAATGCTGTGGACCCTGACTGTGTTCGGCATGGATACACACTGCACATTGTGCTTCACAATCCGGTTCGCAGAATCATGTGTCAGCGTTTCTCCCCACTGTACACCAGCAGAGGTAAATGCATGACTTTTATGTTCGCCCAATTTGACTTTTTTTTTTTTTTTTTTTTTTGTAGTAAATTTTCATTTTAACAAATTTTTTTTCAAACTAGTTAATTCAAAATTTATTAGCAACCATTTTTCTATTGTTCCTGTGTTTTTAGCGGGTTTGCAAGGGGAGAATGTGCAGCTAAATGCCGTTGACTTCTCTGATCCTTCCGAACACATGCCTGTGGTGAGGATCTGTCTACCTTGGCAAGCAGAGGGACTGAAGGGAAATGTTGAGGTATTGTACATGCGATTCATTCCTGATTCATACTGTTTGGCCACTTTCAGGCTTCAGACTGGTAAATCTGTGCTGGCTGGCTATTTTTAGAATCCTGTCTATAAATAGAGAGCTAGGTATTAAGCTGTGTGTAAATGGGGAACAGACGAGACAAAATTGCTTACTAGATGGACTTCCAGTGTTTATTTTCTAGGGTTGTAACAGCAGGTCACCATGCCACTTGGTTAGGGAGACGTGATCTGTGTATCAACTGCAAATTTCATTCAGAATAGTTTGCTGTTTTTCTGTGCGCACTGCTCTCATGGTTCGGTTTAGTTACAATTATCAGTTAGATAGAACAATGCATTGATAATGCTTTTCGTTCACAATTTTTTATTAATTTTACCTTGTCTTTTAACACAAGCAGTCAGATATTTGATTTTTAATTTTACCTGCTCATAGAAAACATGCTTTTTGAATGAATTAAACAAAACACAGTACAGGCACAGAAGACAACAGATGATGTTAGAACAAACACACTGAGGTAAATAATAATCCCGCTTGCTTTTTGAGCATCATCAAGCAAGCTATAAAACACCTATGGCTGGCCATTGTGTTCACGCTCTAACAGAAGTGGCTGTGATTGGCTCTTTTTTTTTTTTTTTTTTTTTTTTCATTGAACTTTTTTTATTTTGAACTTTTATACCCCACACAACATAAAATTCACAATACAAAATCAACATTCAGGAAAATGATGTAAACAAATTATAATAAAAATAATAACAAAACAAAAATTATAACAAATAAAAAATAATACAATACAACAGACAGCCAAAATGACAACTCTTCAATTTTCCTTTTACATGCTCTCCAAATACTGTAAAAAGCTACCCCATTTCACACGGTACGACACACTCATGCTTTCCAGGCGCACTTAGTTGAAAGAATGTCATGAGCACACCGTGAGTCACATGATAAAAACTGACCGCTCAGCTTCATAATTTGTATGGAATATACATTTTTACTTCAAAATGAAAAAAATACGTTGATAATATAGTTGATCAAAAGTGCCTTTCAGACAAAGTTTCAGCAGTCTTTGACTACATTTCTCTTTAAAAGGGGAAATAATTAGCTAATATGATGCTTAGATTTGCATTAGACAAATACTATTTATTTTTCTTATTTTTATTTATTTATTTATTTATTTGTCATTTATTTTCAGTGTAAAATTATTACTTGTGTTTAAATGGCAAGTCCTTTTTTCCACTTATTTTTAAGTCCAAAGAGAATTGGACTATTGTTTGTTTTTTATTATTATTTTGTCCTGTATTATTTGGTGATTATTACTGAGCAGCAGAGTTTTCATGTGATTTTCTAACTTGGTAGTGTTTTAAAATAAATGAGTGCATAATAATCACGATAACCGCGAAACCCTGATTATTCCTCAGACTATAATCCCTAGTGAGGGGTGGGGTTGGGACAGTATAGGTGCAGACATTAAAAGTCCATGTACCTGAGAGTGCACATACAGTCAGTCTGTGGCCAGACACTTCTCCATGTACAATGCTTTGAAGAAATAATTAATTTTCACACCCATAGTGTACACACTTACAAATAACCACATATGAAGAGAGGAATATCTTCATAAGCATAGTTGGTTATGTCTTAAAGGGTCACGAAACCCCCTGTCTCAGTAGGGTGTTTTCACACCTCTGTTTTGAAAAAAGTCAGGAAAGTTGGGCGTGTCCAGCTCTGGGAGTGTGGGAGTGTCGGGGGAGGGAAAGAGGATAAGATTTTGCATAGAAGGGACGCGCTAAGTTTGACAGGAAAAACAAACACACAGAGGCTGATTTGATACGGCGAATAAGAGAAAAAAATCCTCCACATTTCTCTGTAACTTATGTACTCGGTAGGTAGCGTCAGAAAGCCGTGTGTGTATAGACTATCCTGTCACAAAATGCGGCGAAAATCCTGCACGACGGAAATAGTTTGTGTTTACATGTTTACACTCGGAGAGCAGCATTTAAACAAAGGGCACTGCACTGCAAACACTTACCAAATCTGTAGACAGACAATCAAACTGGAGCTGTGTCTTTTTATTAAAAGTAGACGAGCGGCAAATCCGGATTTCACCATTTCCAGATGAGAAAAAGCTCTCGTGTAAAAATGTTCCTTACAAACGCATTTCTGTCAAGTGTCGCGTGCACTGTAATCCACACGTGAGTCCAGCTGCTCTCCCATAGAGGGAAAATGAAAGCAAAACCTTCGTTGCAACACACTAATAACACCTACGACTCTTGTCTTGAAATTCTTGTACTTTCACTTGTTTTGGCAACACAACGTGGCGTCTCTCTGCCGTCTGAACGCTGTAAACTGGTAAACGGTCTCCGGAGCTATCATGCATATTAATGAAGTTTCGCGTCATACACAATAGAGCGCGCTAATTGGTTTGAAGCACGTCTTCTCATGAATTAATACTGCGCACTCAGATACGTCAGAGCGCCCTAGAAAAGACAGACAGCCACTGTACTGCTGGATTTACACCTAAGTATCTCATGGCCGTGACGTAGCTTCAAAAATTCGTTTCAAACCGGAAGAACGAATTTGCTCAAAATAACGCAAAAACAACCAATTTTCACTTTTTAGTGCAATATATGTGTCCTAATAGTGTTTATAGCAGCGTGGGACACATATATGACTGTCAACAGCTCAAAAAATGTGTTTTGGTGTTTCGTGACCCTTTAAGTCAATGCGAACAGAAAACGTTTCAGTATATAGGTTTGTGCTTTAGCTCTTGAAGCGAATGCAGCTGTTAATAAAAAATCAAAAAAGCAAACTCACGTTTGACTGAGTAACTTTATTTGTTGGCTAGTTGGTTTTGCTGATCGCTAAAAATGATCCAATTTGTGTCGCACAAGCTGTTCGCGTACATTCACTCGCAATGCATTTGCATTCTCTTGCAACTGTTACGTCCCAGGACATAATATATTTATTTATTCATTTATATTTATATATATATATATATATATATATATATATATATATATATATATATATATATATATATATATATATATATATATATATATATATATATATATATTATATATATATATATAGGTTGGGAATCACCGTTTACTTTGAAATCCCATTTATTGGTTTGTGGCAGCGAGGGAGAAAGGGAAGTTTGTTCAATTCAATTCATCTTTATTTGTATAGCGCTTATACAATGTAGATTGTGTCAAAGCAGCTTCACATGGAAGATTATAGCGAATTGAAACAGAGTCAGTTCAGTTTTCAGAGATTAAGTTCAGTTCAGTTTAGCTCAGTTCAGTGTGGCTTAATAATCACTACTGAGAGTCCAAACACTGAGGAGCAATTCCATCGATGCGCAGCTCTACTTTGTAATAATTTTATTTGGGGTTCTTTATTTTAGCAGGTAATTTAGGTATTATTTCCTCACAAGTTAGTTGTCTTTTTGTTTATTATTTTGGCCTGGATTCCCTTCTGAAGAAATGCTTCCGAGAGCTTTAGTTTAAAAATATTGTTATTCCTTGCTAAATGCTTCTTGTGAGCTGGGACAGAAGAAGGGAAAACCCCTAAATTTGTTATTTCTATGTTTAATTTATACCTTGTTATTGCTCCCACCAACCCTAGTCTGGTCGGAACTTAACACAACCATATCGTGTTCCTAAAAGAAACTTTGTATTCTCATGAAACTTAAAACATCCACATTCTTTTTTTTTTTTTTGGATTCTTTTTTTTTTATTGAACATTTTGATTTTTAACAAAGCCCAAGATCCACTCAACAAAAATGTAAAATAAAATAAAAACCGTAATACTGTAATAATAGGTACAAAATCAGGATTGAAACATATCTGATACAGTCTCTCTCATATTTAACCAAAAGTGTACAGTTTTTTTTACTGGCACCATTTATTTTGGCTGTGGTGCATTCCAAACTAATAATATCCAGTAGATAGAGCCTCCAGGATAGATAAACACTCACATTCTCTTGTAAAACATTTGAGTTCTTTTGGCTAAATATCTGGCTTTCTTAATGAAACTTTTAAGTTCTGTTTCAAACATATTTGTGTTCTTGTGCAACAAATTCAACATCATTCAACTTCACTAAAACATTTTCTTTTTTTGCGTTTCCTTGAGAAACGTGTTTTATTATAAATCATTTGCTCTCCCCTGAGAAACATTGATTTTTCTCACTAAAACAGTGAAACATAATTTTCCTCCCTCATATTATTCCATAACAAAATGTTCACAAAAAGTCAAACATTTTGTGAAAGAACACCACGTTCTTGGGTAAATGCAAAAGGTTCAAAGTATGATTCTTCCTTCCATCTCATTTTATTTCATGTCTACTAGTCACTCTGTACTTTGATTAAATTAGAATGAGAAAAGTAACGATGTGTACTTGCTCCTCTGCCTCTAGCGTTGCTGTATGATGACTCTGACAGTCCTGGATGAAGCTCAGCGCCCCTTCTGGTGTGTGAGTTCACCTGTTAAGATGTCCAGTAATCCGAGAGTGGTGGACGTGGAGTACGAAGGTGAGCAGTTCATCATCCTTTATGAGGATGCGGAGGGGAAGGTCAAAATGACCTTTGTGTGGATGGAGGAGTTTCAGCACTACTTCTTGGTGCAGTTGTTTACTGTGTTCTCAGTAGCCAAAGTGAAAAAGCACTTTTGGGGGTGAATGACTTTGACGATGCTTTGAGCTCAAAGATCATTTTGAATTTTTTTTATTTTCCCAAGATCATTTTAATTATGTTTTGCTCTTTGTTGATGGAGATATCTGAAATGTTTTGTTGTTGAGTTTCAAGCGCTTTGAGATTTGCTGTTTGTTTCATTTAGAAATGTTAAAGCACTTAATTTTTTGTATCAATTTCAAATTGGTAAATGTTGTTTACATACATTTGGCATGTTGTTTCTCATAGTCAGGAATGAGAATACGTAGCACTGTTTACTGTGCAAATAAACTGGCACTGTAGAACCAAATGTTCAGTTTATATTCATGATTTATTTCTCAATAAATGCATTTTTTTCGGAGGGTCATTCAAATGCTGGACAGATGCTTGTAATGTTACAAAGGACATTTAGAAGCATTATTCAAAACAGCTTGGTTTTGATTAAGATGGAGGCGTAATGTACAATTTCTAATCAACATGGTCTCAATTACACCAACTGTTATGAACACATTAAATATAATAACTCTTCATTTACATCAGCAGGCCGTTTCTATACTACAAGCATCACAAAATAAGGCAAAAATAGCCAGTCTTTAGGCTTTGCTTTTTCGACACTGCTTTAAACCGTCTTCAAGAGCTGCAAGAGCCTTATCAGCATTGGTCTTTTTGCAGTTGTATCCCATGAGCCCAATCCGCAATACCTAGAAGTCAGAGCAGTGTATAATTATTCATCCGTGTGGTTAAAAGCGTGGTCATGCACTTGCATCTTGTTAACAAGCTTTTGCTTACCATGCCAACCGAGGGCCCAAGTCCTCCTGTAAACTCGATCTGGTGATGCTTCATTATGTAAGCCAGCAGTTCCTTCCAGTTATACCCCTCAGGAATGGCAATAGTGGTGACTGAGGGCAATCTCAGATCCTTTGGAGACATTGTAATCTTTAACTCCATTCTTTAGGGTACAGTACATTATTCTCAGAATTAGTTAAGCAAAGGTAACAACAAAGTTACCTTGTCCTTGATAAACAACTTCAATCCCAGATCTTCCAAGCCCTTCCAGAGATACTGTGCGACCTCTGTGTGATGCCTCCATGAGTTCTCAAGACCCTTGAACAGATCGTTTGAAATTCTTAATATTGTGACGTCAGATATCACTCCTTAATTTTTTTTTAAATAATCTCCTAATTGACAGTTAAACATTTGTAATAGATATGCACTACCATTCAAATAAATGTAAACAGATTAGTGTTGTCACGATACTGAATTTTGGTACCGATCAGTACTGAAATTTTTAAAACTCCTCTTTCCTGCTAATATTTAAGCAATGTTAAGCACGTTCTTAAACACCGCTGATTTGCCATTGTGTTCACGTGCTCAACAGAAATGACTGTGATTGGCCATGAAGGTCATCAGTTCACCACACTTCACCGCTGATTACTGAGTGCAAATGCAGATACAGACACTGGAGCTGTTTAAAGCTGTGAAGGTCAGCTACATCTGTTTATGAGCTGACATACAAGCAATCCGCTGATGAATTGTCTGATCTTCGCGACTTTAAACCACTCGAGTGTCCCTGTATCTGTGTTACAGCGATGAACACAGCCAATCACAGTTATTTCTGTTGAGCACGTGAACACAATGGCAAATCGGCAGTGTTTAAGAACGTGCTCAACATCGCTTACATCAGGGGTGCTCAACCCTGTTCCTGGCGATCGACCTTCCTGCAGTTTTCAGTAGCAGCCCTTATCAAACACACCTGCCTGTAATTATCAAGTGCTCCTCACGTTCTAAATAATTGGTTCAGGTGTGTTTGATCAGGGTTGGAGCTGGAATCAGCTGGAAGGTCGATCGCCAGGAACAGGGTTGAGCACCCCTGGCTTACATGTTAGCGGGAAATAAATGGTTTTAAAATGTCAGTACTGATTGACATCGTAATTCAGTATCCTGACAACACTAAAACAGAAAATATATTATAAATAAATTTAAGAATGCATTCAATGAATCAAACTTTATATTTAAAATGTTGCAGAAGTATACTGAAACAAGGAATGTCATCTTGCACAAAGACACTAACCTAAGCAGCAAAGCTGTTTTTTTTAGCATTCAGAAAGCATTTTTAAGTAGCAGATTGGTATATTAAAATCTTTTCTGAGGGATCATGAGATGCTTAATCATGAGGAGTAATGATGCTGAGAGTTCAGCTTTGTGTTCCAGGAATAAATGCCATTTTATTACATCACTCAGTCATGCCAATCATTTGTTATTTCCCAATACAACTGATAAAAACTGATACCGGTCATCGTAATCTTGGTCATCTGTATTTTGTACTTTTCTCAGACATCATAATTGATGCTGCTTTACTTGGGGTTTTCAAATGTGAAAGTTTTGTGTTTTAAAATGGAGTTTTTTGTTTTTTTTTAGATCCAAAAGTAAAAAAAAAGGCTGGTGGTGTATACAGTATAAGTTTATAATAAATGCCAGAAATCTAAGCCTAGTTATTGTTTAAACAAAAATACATAATTGACAAAACAAGTAGAAGACTTTCAGTCTAAATGTTTAACCCACTAGGAGTTAATTATGACTAGTTTGGTGTTAAATGTTTAAATAGTAGAACATGAGGAAATCTCCTACCGTTTCAGCAAGGATGGCTAGACTTTCCCTGAGGGCAAAGAACCCAGACACAGGTCCTGTGTGATGGTATCTGAAACATAGTTAATTTTTAGGCAATCCTTAATTCAATACTCTAGACCACCGTTTCTCAACTCTATTCTTGGAGGCACACCAACAGTACATATTTTGGATGTCTCCCTTTATCTGAACCAATTTATTTCAGGTTTTGGAGTCCCTTAATGTTCAGATGAGTTGATTCAGGTCAAATGTGTATTGTTAGTGTGCCTTTAGCAACAGGGTTGGGAAACACTGGAACTCACAAATGGAATAGTTTAGATACTTACATTCTGTCTGGTTTGCCATCATTGCCCCAGTAATTGGACAAGTAGTTCATATCAAGGAGGTAGGACACTGGTTTTGTTTTCCGGTTAAACATCTTGTGGCTATATTGAATTGAAGAGGAAATGGACAACATTAGTGGAATCAACTAATTCTTAGAATGATTTGGTCTTAACAAAAAACTCGTTCATCCACAAAAACCTCTCCTCACCATGCTCTTTCATTGAATGAAATGGGTGCTGTGCCTGGGGGAGCATTCAAGGCTTTTTGGGATCCAGTATACAGGATATCGATTTCTACAAAGAAAAATATCATCACAAATGATTTAATTCACTCCTCAAGCTTTAAATCACAAAGTTTTAGATCACACAATGTAATGAACATGCATTTTTGTGATTTTTTTTTTTTATTTTTTATTTTCTTTTTCTTTTTTTTCTTTTATGTATTTATTTTTATTTATTTTTTGTGCATATTTTTTCTAAATAGTTCTTCACTCACTTTGTTGGTCCATTAAAAGTGGAGCAGCTCCCAATGATGCCACTGAATCCACTAATAGCAAACAGTTGTGTCTGTACAAAGGAAATAAAGTAATAGAGGTATATTATTAAAATCAATAAAATAGAATAAAAAAAATTAAATAAAAAATTAAAATGTAAAACAGAATTTTACATTTAATTAAAATATTTAGATAATGTTATGGGTCATATATTGGCATTTTTTTTTACTAATAATTTACTATCCTCAAACATTCCTTTTACAACTTATCTGACTTGATTTAAAGAGGCCATGAACTTAGAATTTTTCTTGATCCTTTGACATCTAAAAGGTCATTATATAATAGAAAACATACTGTAAGTTTCAGAACTCAAAGCGTTCTCATTAGTATAATTGCAACTGCACTCACAGCAACTATCAATTCAGTTCCTGCCTCGCGGCCCTTTGCTGATCCCGCTCCTCTCTTTCTACCCCACTTACAGTGCTCAGCATAAGTACACCCCTCACAAATCTCTTTTAAATTCATATTTTTAATAGGAAGCTATACAATATTATATTTGTGCGTATACATTCGATTAGTCAGTACTGAAGCCAAATCTGGAGCTTATCTAACAAAATCACTGACGATAACAGTCCAAAAACAAGTACACCCAAATTTATACAGTATGTTATAGAAAAATATTAAATACAAATTTAAAAAAAAATCAAGAGAAGCAAAAAATGTAAAATTTTAGTTGAAATTTTGTAGTTCGTAATTTATTTTTGCAATATTTTGCTGAATTTAGTTATCTTTCAATTTCTAAATATGTTTGGTGACTATAATATTATTTTATTAAATATATCTGTTTAATAAATCTGTTTTGTTAAAATGCTCCAAAATACATTACCTATATTCAATAAGAAGTGGATCAAAATATTTATTTTCAAAATGGGGTGTACTCAATTATGCTGAGCTTAAACTCCGCCTCTGCAGAAGATCAGTGGCTACTTCTGCATCACTGCCTTTTTAGCTCCACCCCCAGATTAATGCAAAAGTATTAAAATACTAAATAAAGAGAGAGGCAAACGCTGGTCTATGCAAAAACCAAACAATACAGATTCTCTGAAGGCAACAAAATGCTGTGCAATGGCAAGTTGTGGGAAAGCACTGTCTTCAGATTTTTTTCCTTGTGTGTATGTCTTCGCTTTTGATTTGTAATGTGAAGTAAATCCACACTTTGCTGATGAGGATTAGGAAAGCACTTGAGCAACAACAACACAACCATGTACTCAGCCAATGTTGTGTGTTTAGTCACACTTGCCTTTAATCTCCCTAAACATGTACTATGCACGCACATTTTGTCATCGTTTTCGAAGACTCTTTTTCTAGTAGTTTACACATGTCCACTTTGTATCCCGTTTTCCGATTTTTGCATTTTCAGTCCTAAAAATTCTGCACATTCTGTTTTAAGGCAAGCACACACCAAGTCAACTCCAAACAACTAGCGACAATGAAACACAACGTTGCCTCACGCCTGGTTCCGTTTGGACCAAAAAGCTGCCTGTGAACACACCAAACAGACAGCAGATGACTGAAACGAGTGCAGGGGGCAGTAGTCTGTTTTTTCATTCCACAAAGGGAAACCGGAACTTTCGACGTGCAAAGTGTTACACCATACTTGTCACTCACCACAGAGGGATTTGCTTCTGCAAAATGTCTGATAGTCAAATCCATATTTTTTTGCAAAGATTTGAGAAAAATAACTAAATTACAGCCAGCCGTTTTGAACTGAATTATTTATTTGCCATGTCATTTGCTGAATAACCAGATTAATGTTTAATGTTATTTATTAATTCTACATGCCGAATTGGGCCATCTCAGTATGATGTTAACTGGATGTTCTTTATCAATGCAGATGTATTTTAACTTTTTTTGTTTTCACCTTTAATTGATAGGACAGTAGAGAGTAAAGACAGGAAAATGTGGGGAGCAAAAAGAGGGGAAAGATCAGCATAGAACCTTAAGGCGGGAATTGAACTCAGGTCACTCTAAGCACCAGAGTGCCATGTGTTGACGTAACCATAATAGTACGGCCTAACCACTAGGCTATTGGGGCCAAACTTCTTTTTTTACCTCTAATCAGAAAATGTTAAATAACTTCTCTGTGAGCATATCGGAGCATTGAATCAGTTCAGTCTCTTGTACATTACGCCATGTATACATAAGTGCGTGGATGAACTTGAAGTTCCTTGCTGCAGTTCACCAAATGGCTACTGGTGTCACTAATAGGTTATCTTTAACTTTAAACTTATTATGCGAATATTGATTTAATTATGTGCACATCAATTTAAAAATTGCACGTGCAAAAACATAATAATTATAAGACCACAAAACGGAAGCATTTAAATGATTTTTCATTAAAAGTCACCCAAAAAACGTAATGATTGTATGATATTCTTACTTGCGACACGCATCTCCAATTCCGTCCATTGGGTGCACCAGACCAGCTGATGACTCTCCGTGTGTGAGAAAGAAGAGAACTGGCTTATGTTTGGCCAGAGCCTGTAGAAAGATGAACGTTGGGTTTGCTCTGCTAGTCATATAATGTTCAGTGGTCATAAAAAATATGCTATGTAAATTTGACTTAGCATCACATTTAGATAAAGCACAGTTTTACCTGTTCAATTTCTGCATTTGTGAAATGTCCTCCAGGTGCTTTTGCCAATGTGTGAACCTTTGCACCTGGTGTAAGAAAGTCAAGTGTGTTCTCATCAACAGATAATGGTGAATTTCTACAGAACAGTGGACTGAAGTTATTATTATTCATACATACCCATGCGCTCTGCAATTTCTGCGACTCGTTCTCCCCAGATTCCATTGACTGCAACCAAAACGCTTTCTCCAGGCTCCACGATGTTGAACACGGCACACTCCATTGCTGTGTGCCCAGAGCCACTCATGGCCAGAGTCATGCTGTTATTGGTCTGAAATGCGTACTGAATTCCCTGCTTGATCTCATTCATTATCTGCAACAAAATATAAGCATTGGCTTTCAAACATAATATCCACAGTACATTTAAATCAGTTGATTTTGATCTTTACTGAATAAATCAAAAGTAAAGCATTTTTAGGTTGTGAAGCTGAAAGAGTTTTACAGACTGACATTCTTAAATTTGAAAATATCTAAAATATATCATTTTCTTAAGTTGATGATTATTACAATATTGCTCATTTGTTAACAATAGATAATGCATTAATTAACATGAACTTTAAATAAAATTATTAATTCACAGTGCATTAAAGTAAGCAAATACACCTTTAGGTTTTTTTTGTAAATATTGAAAAATATTAACAAACAATTGCTGTTTTTATTGTATATTGTTACACAAAAGCTTTCACTGATCCAATTAAAAATAAAATAGAGTAATGGTTCACATCTAAATTTTATCACTTGACCCAATAAAAATAATAATAATTTGCCTTAAACAAAAGGTTTTATTTCTATGAGAACAATTTTATATATCCTGGTACAAAGCAAGTTTGTCTTGTTGTAGAAAGTCAATTAATTTAAATTCTCTTTTTGTTCAAAACAAGAAGATATAGCTTTAATCAAAACATCAATTCCAATAAAATGTTCATTTATCCATTTAAAAAATGTAGGCTAATGGTTTCACATCTAAAAAATAAATAATTTGCCTTAAACTAAATTTTTTTAAGTCCATAAAAGCACAAAGCATATTGCGTTTCTGTTTAATGCGCATGCACTGGCCTGTGTGAGTAACCTTAACATTTTACACCGATCAAAACAAATATTTCTTAGTTGAGCTCTTAATCAAAAACATTTTTATTTAACTATATTTTGATCTTAAAATATATTACTTAAAAAATAAAACAAATAATATTAAACTAAAATGAAAGATATATTTTTAATTGGATGAAGCGCTTGAATTTTCTTTTTCAGTGTAATACGTTAACTATGTACAGTTGAAGTCAGAATTATTAGCCCCTCTTTGATTTTCTTTTTTAAATATTTCCCAAATGATGTTTAGCGGAGCAAGGAAATTTTCACAGTATGTCTGATAATATTTTTTCTTCTGGAGAAAGTCTTATTTGTTTTTATTTCGGCTAGAATAAAAACAGCTTTTAATTTTTTTTTAAAACCATTTGAAGATCAAAATTATTAGCCCCTTTAAGCTATTTTTTTTTTTCGATAGTCTACAGAACAAACCATCGTTATACAATAACTTGCCTAATTACCCTAACCTGCCTAGTTAACCTAATTAACCTAGTTAAGCCTTTAAATGTCACTTTAAGCTGTATAGAAGCGTCTTGAAAAATATCTAGTAAAATATTATTTACTGTCATAATGACAAAGATAAAATAAATCCGTTATTAGAAATGAGTTATTAAAACTATTGTGTTCAGAAATGTGTTGAAAAAAATATTTTCTCCGTTAAACAGAAATTGGGGAAAATAAACAGAGGGCTAATAATTCAGGGGGCTTCAACTGTATACGTTAACTATATGTCTATGCGTTAATAACTATTTTGTTCAATAAGATTATTTGCTGAGTATTGAAAAATACTTTATAGAATAGTATTAAAATTTTTGTCATTATTAACCACATTTTAAGTTTTTGTATTAAATTATAAATCGTTGATTAACTTTTTGTACATAACTAATCTAATTAAAATATTAATATTATTTGTAGATATTTATAAATATTAATATTTAGATGTTTTATTACTGTTAAAAAGACACGTTATGAATATGCATATTTGAATATGAATATTGAACATTACTTTTTTTATTTTATAAGTATAATATGAGTATAATATAATAAGAATATAATAAGAGTATCATATTTAGAGATATTTATATCTACATATGTATTGGTATTTAGAGTAGCCTATTTAAAAGGCCTATTTAAAAAAAAAAATTACATATATTTTTAGCGTCATTAACCACTTAGTTTAAATTATAAATTTAACATAAAAAACACGCTTTAAAAGTGAATATCTGAAGTAACGTTAACCTTGAAATTTTTTTTTTTTTTTTTTTTTGTTATTATAATCATTATTTATTAAAAATAAACCAAGTTAACGATTTTTTCAGTTACGTTTATTAGGCTACATTTCTGCTGACTTTGAAGCCCTATGTGTTAAATTAATTTTCTTTTCCATCAGTCCATATAATACAATTAAAGGCGTCGTTGCGTCAAACTGAAGTGTGAGATTTACCCCGAACATTTCCGAGTGCATGTGACCTATTATAGGTCTCCCTCCTGCCGCCAAAACACGAGGCGGCACATTGGATGGTCCTGGTCCAAACAGGTATCGCAACGGAGCCTCGAGCGGCCGGAGCATGCAGGCCGGTGGAGGGACGCTGAGAGACGACATCCCGCGCTGGACACTTTGTTTGCCGGAGAGCGCGCTTTCCAGCGGCACCTGCTGCGTCAGGCGCGCGCACCTGGACAGGACAGTCCTCGGCATCATGATTCCTCTCGCTCTGCTGTTCGACTGAAGGACACAACTCTGCGTTTCTCCATCATTTTAAATGAACAGGTCTTTGACCCCTGGTTCACACACCGACATGCGTCACGCTTTTGGCGCAAAATTTCTCCTCCCTTCATCTTCCAAACAAGGTATAACGGTCCAGAAGTGCATACGAGGGATGTTATGAACAGCATAACAACAGCTATAACACCTGTATGCTATCTAAGGTCCTGTACATCATGTAAAGCTGTAAGTTTTCCTATTTTAGTCCTCTAGTCTAGAAGTCAATCTTTTAACCCCTGGCGTCCTGACAAAAATAAACAGAGCACACGTGTTTATCTAAGCCTTTTCACAGAGCTCAACATCTCAGTGCTGAAATAAGAGAATGCGTTGCACTCCATTAGTAAAGGATACCGTGAAAGGATATTGTGTATTTAATAATATTTTGAGAGGCCATACGTGCTTAATTGCTCATATCTGTTCCCTTTAGCCATAAACATGTCAAATAGACAAAAAGTGTGTTTTTGTTTACATCCTTGTGTACAGGCAGGTGCTGTATTGATCGATTTATTCTTCACTTGATTACGAGCTCAGTGGAGGAGTGTGCACTTCTCAACACAGTTGATTGGTTGATGTGAACAAACTCACATGCATACGCGAATGTATCCAGCTCACCTTTCATTGGTCAGGGCAATACATGACAGAAGCTATACTGGAGTGGACATGGCTGATGTGCAAATTTATCTCACTTCTCTTATGGCCTTTAGCAATTTAGTAATTTTTAGGATCAGCCTGCTGGCTATAAGACAACAAAGACATTTGTTCACGTTTGCATATGAATAATTAATGTTGATTAATTTCTAATAGATTCTAGACAAGTGTGTATGGTAGCTAAATGCACGTTATTTAAATTTTTATTTAAATATCTTATTATACAGTACAGGATTACACTCACCGGCCACTTTATTAGGTACACCAGTGGTAACTGCTCAACGCAAATTTCTAATCAGCCAATCAAATCAATTCAATGCATTTTAAGCATGTAGATTGGTCAAGACGATCTGCTGCAGTTCAAACTGAGCATCAGAATGGGGAAGAAAGGTGGTTTAAGTGACTTTGAACGTGGCATGGTTGTTGATGCCAGACGGGCTGGTCTGAGTATTTCAGAAATCTACTGAGATTTTCACGCACAACCATCTCTAGGGTTTACAGGGAATGGTTCGAAAAAGACAAAATATCCAGTTAGCGGCAGTTCTGTGAGTGCAAATGCCTTGTTGATGCCAGAGGTCAGAGGAGAATGGCCAGACTGGTTCGAGCTGATAGAAAGGGACCAGTAACTCAAATAACCACTCGCTACAACCGAGGTATGCAGAAGAGCATCTCTGAACGCACAACACGTCGAACCTAGTGGCAGATGGGCTACAGCAGCAGAAGACCACACCGGGTGACACTCCTGTCAGCTAAGAACAGGAAACTGAGGCTACAATTCCACAGGCTTATCAAAATTATACAATCGAACATTGGAAAAATATTTATATTTTTTTGGCACACTTTGGGCCCATTATTACCAACTGAGCATTGTGTCAACGCCACAACCTTTGTTGCTGACCATGTCCATCCCTTTATGACCAGTGTACCCATCTTCTGATAGCTACTTATTGCAGGATAACGCACCATGTCATAAAGCGCGAATCATCTCAGACTAGTTTCTTGAACATGACAATGATTTCACTGTACATAAATGGCCTACACAGTCACCAGATCTCAATCCAATAGAGCACCTTTGGGATGTGGTGGAATGGGAAATTTGCATCATGGATATGCAGCCGACAAATCTGCAGCAACTGTGTGATGCTATCATGTCAATATGGACCAAAATCTCTAAGGAATATTTCCAGTACCTCGCTGAATCTGCCATGAAGAATTAAGACAGTTCTGAAGGCGAAAGGGGGTCCAACCCGGCTCTAGTAAGATGTACCTAATAAAGTGGCTGGTGAGTGTATGTGTATCTAATTCAATAAATGCTAATAATTATTATAATGTGGAGTGTTTATTCATTTTAATAATTTCCTTGGCTTAGAAACTGTCATATGGTAGTAGTGATAATAATAATAATTGTATTGTAGTTTTATTATTATTATTAGATTAATAATGACTCTATTCATGTTTATTTATTTTGCTCATGCACAGTTATAGAAATATGGCCATGAATATATTTATGTATATATTTAATTATTATTATTTTTAAAAAATCATGTTACTTATGATTTTATTAATGTTAATTAATTAACTTTCATAGTTACAGAATGGTCATAAAAGCGTCATAATGGTAAATAATTAGTAATACCTCATTATTTATCATAATAATAATGATTAGACCAGCTATTCATATTTATAAAGTCTTAAATATGGTCATATGCTTAAAGAGTAATTAAAATATTATTTATTATTAATAATATAATGGTGTGCTTGTCCTTTAATAAATCAAATGTGTTAATACAATAGGCCTGCTCAATATAATAATGATTGTTGATTGACCATATTTCTATAACTCTGTATGAGGAAAGTAAATCTATAACATGAACAGACTGTGCTGTTCCCACTTAGAGCTAAAAATGCTTACTCTGTACAAAAGTGCCTGATGAGAACAGTGATTCTCAAACGCAGCGGTCTTGTGTCATAGAAAGCAGATGCTGATGTCAGAACGGGGACTTTGGCCCGAGCACTGTTCTTCATCACTTATCCAACAGTAAATAATTAGTCTACACAGTAAATAAGTGGAAATGCAATGTTTACCCTTGTGTGGCCTTTGCACTGTGGTGGAGCTCGACACCCACAGTACAGGCCAAAGACACACACACCAACTCATGCCATGCATTTGTAAAAGACACGACACAACTGCCCTGATGTAACGCTTGTCTTGGCTAATGGAGACATTCAGACTGACCTTGAACCCACTAAACTACAATGCAAAAATGTATTCAATATGTGTGTTTGCCAGGCAATATTTACAATGTAGCGAGCAGAATTATATCAGATGGACAGTAGATGGAGCTGTTCTGCACAAACTATTTTAATTCACTGACGTAGCAGTACGTTTTGAAGTGATTTTAAACTAGTAAAACTTTAAATAAGATTACAAACATATTACAAAAAAGCTGATTCATTGCAATTGTCAACAATTGACAGCTAGTTGTCGTTTAGAGCAAAAAAAAAAAAAAAAGTTTAGTCAAAATGTTGGTCAAAAGGACAAAATTATAGGTTTTCAGACATCTTTAGTTTGTTCAACAACATAAATGTGTGTTGGAATAACTCAGATTTTTAATCACAACAATAAAAACGTTTATTTTTCTGACCAACCTAGATAAACAAAAAACAATATTTAACATTACTCAAACCCTGCTTCATCAAACGTGTGTGTTACTATGTCAAAAAAGTATTTGATCACTTGCTTTTCAGCCAGATTTCTGACCCTCAAAGCCCTGTTATTTTGCTTTTAAATAGTCCAGCTACACTCTGCTCATGATTCTAATTTGTTAGCACCTCTTTGAGGTTGTTGACTGTCATAAAGACACCTGTGCACCCCACAATCAGTCAAAAGTCCAAGTTGGGCAAAACCAAAAAGCTGTAAAAAGACCCAAGAGTCAAAATTGTAGACCTTCACAAAGCTGGAAAGGGCTATATAGGGCAATTGCCAAGCAGCTTGGTAAAAAAACAACAACTGTTGGAGCAATTGTCCGAAAATGGAAGAGGCTATGATGACTGTCAATGTCCCTTGGACTGGGGCCCCACGGAACATCTCTCCTCGTGGGGTATTGATCATGCTAAGAATGGTCAAAAATCAGCCCAGAACTACATGGGAGGAGCTGGTAATGGCGTGACGAGAGCTGGGACCACCATTTCCAAGGTTACTATCAGTAATACACTAAGACGTCATGGTTTAAAATCATGCATCGCACGCATGCTTAAGTCAGCCCGTGTCCAGGGCTGTCTGAAGTTTGCTGGGGAACATCTGGATGATCCAGAGGAGTCATGGGAGTAAGTCCTGTGGTCAGATGGGACCAAAGTCGAAATTTTTGGTCTTAACTCCCTTCGCCGTGTTTGGAAAAAGTAAAATGATGAGTATCATCCCAATAAAACCATATCTACAGCGAAGCATGGGGCTGGAATCATCATGCTCTGGGGGTGTTTTTCTGCACCGGACGACTGCAATGTATTAAGGAGAAGAAGAACTGGGCCATGTATTGTAAGACTGGGCAAAAAACTCCTTCCCTCAGTCAGATCATTAAAGATGGGTTGTGGCTGGGTCTTTATATATGCTGAGCACTGTGTGTGTGTATGTGTGTATGTGTGTGTATATGTATATATATATATATATATATATATATATATATATATATATATATATATATATATATATATATATATATATATATATATATATATATGAAAACGTTTTTTAAAGAGGTGTATGATGTGGAAGTACTCACACTTTCCTTAAGACAACAAGCCTATAAAATTTCTGCATACTGGGGTAAGTGGTTGAGAAGAAATGTAATGTTTTTATTTTACAGTGCATGCGGAAAGTATTCATAGCGCTTCACTTTTTCCACATTTTTTTGTTACAGTCTTATTCCAAAATTAATTAAATTATTTTATTTCCTCAAAATTCTACACACAATACCCCATAATGACAATGTGAAAAAAGATTTTTTGAAATTGTTGCAAATTTATAAAAAATAAACCTGAAAAGTCACATGTACATAAGTATTCACAGCCTTTGCCGTGAAGCTCTAAATTGAGCTCAGGTACATTCTGTTTCCACTGATCATTCTTGAGATGTTTCAGCAGCTTAACTGGAGTTCACCTGTGGTCAATTCAGTTGATTGAACATGATTTGAAAAGGTATACACCTTTCTATATAAGGTCTCGAGGTTGACAGTGCATGTCAAAGAAAAAACCAAGCATGAAGATAAAGGAATTGTCTGTAGACTAGCACAAGGCTGGGTAAGGTTACAGAAAAAAGTTCTAATGAGCACAGTGGCCTCCATCATCCGTGAGTGGAAGATGTATGGAACCACCAGGACTTATAGAGCTGGCTGGCCATCTAAGCTGAGTAATCGGGGGAGAAGGTGATCAATGTATAATATATTGATATATAACCCTGAACAAAACTTTATAGCAACATTTTATCAACCATAAATACGAATGTAAATAAGATTGTATTGGTGACCTTTGACTCTTGTCTTGCATGTATTTTTTGTTTCCATGTTCCTTTGAAAATGTTTTTTGTTTGTTTTGTTCTGAACTGTTTTGAAAAAAAAAAGAAAAAAGAAAATATATTAAAAAAAATTTTTTTTTGTCATTTTTACTAAATAAGTAACATAAATACTTTTTTTTATTAAACCCAGACATGTTATGCAGAGTTGTTTGTCTCCTTGTATAAGCGTCCTTAGTCCTTCGTAATGAATCCCTTAAGCGCGTCCGTGCTCTGCATACTGAATCACAGATGCTTAGAATTTCAGATGAGCTCTTTATGTCTTCAACACTGTGGTCTATACTCGACAACACGGAAGCAAATCCATGACCACGGTCTTTTCTTTTTTTTACGCACATCACACTCTTTCATCACCCCCCTCTCATCACTGCTCCTCGCTCATGACGTCATCGCCTCATCAGCATCCTTGGCTCCACCATAAGAGCCATTTTGTGTTAGGCTGAAGAAACTTTCTCTCTCTCTCTCATCCGCACATCCACTAACCCTCCCTTCATCATCCCGTTGGCTCATCTCGCAAACCCCCCACCCATCCCGT
Source organism: Danio kyathit (assembly GCA_903798195.1). NCBI lineage: Eukaryota > Metazoa > Chordata > Actinopteri > Cypriniformes > Danionidae > Danio > Danio kyathit. Next base: position 27,069,095 of record LR812520.1, read on the forward strand.
CCTGACGCACCGCCACTGCGCACCAGGCCCTGGTCCTGCCAGCGGGGGCTCCACCTGCATTGATGGTGCTGAAGCAGGGAGAGGCTACAGAGAGCCCAGAGAGAAAACACAACAGCTGGGAGAGGAAGGAAACCGCGGATGGATGCGGATTGATGGAATAACTTACTGCTGTGCGCAACATTAACAGGATATTACCTTCGGGAATCAGGTAATCGACAGATCTTGATTATTGTCGTTACGTGTTTTATAACCAGTGTTTTTCATGTCTGTTGTGAGAATGAGAACAGGGTGGTGCACTGTTTCCGTTGTTGTTCTGTCCGACACCATTTCGAGGTAGTTGAAATGCAAAAACAGCAAGCAAAATATTAAGGACAACATAAAAAGGGTCTTCATAAAAAAATATAGTTCTATATCCTGATAGATAGATAGATAGATAGATAGATAGATAGATAGATAGATAGATAGATAGATAGATAGTTGTTAAAATTGGATTTAGTGTCATGATGCTAATTTTGTTGTTTATGTAGCATACTAATGGCATGATTGGTATGGATTGGCATCATTATTATTGCGTTTTCTACATGTATTGACAGTCCTGCGTCCAGCCATGTTGCTGAAGGATGCTGTTTATGTTGGCAGGGTGAGGCCAAGTCACGAAATCAGGACCTTTTCAGATGTTTTCAATTTTAAAGGCACCAAGAAACGATTAACCTATTTAATAGTATAATATAAAAATTAAATTAAGTATATTTGACTGTATTTTGTTGAGAAAATAGTGCCATAGTAACAGGCGCGTCATCTTTAACGTCTCAAAACAACAGTGATGCGACACGTATAATTAACGATTATTCGGTGCTAAACCGTGATTAACTTCATGTTTATGTAATTATAATCGTGTTAAGTGTTTCGTTCTTTACAATCTTGTGCGTTCAGAATGCGTGTATCCTATTTGTGTTGTTTGGGTCGTTACTGCCGCACCTCAGCATCTACGCAGAGGCTGCTCTGAATATAAGCAGATGGGATACATATTCATATCATAATCTTGTTTAGAATCGCTGCCTGTCTTCCTTGGTTTGCTTAATGACCGCTGAAACGGCTTCATTTAGTTTGTTTTGCCGGTGGGCTGAAGCTGACGCAAATGCCCGTCCATCAGAGCTGAATCATGACTGTAGCGGCGGACGGTCAGGGCAGCCATTTTCAGCAGACTCTACAAACACTGTATGTTAATGATAAAAAAACATTCACTACAACTTGTACAAACACAACGTATTTCTGCTCGAAGGTTGGCAAATAGCGTAATCTTAGATTCTAGATAAATAAATCGCCTGTAGTCAAATGCTGTCAAATTTATTTACAGCTTACTTTAAGCTTTCATGTTGTTGCTTAATTAATTTTTTTAACGGGACTATCCCACATAAAGTTGCCCAATAATCATCTTAATAATGAACAGTGTAATGTAGCATATGATGCTGGAAAAAAAACCGAATATTTTTATGTGTTTTTTATAATAAGTTATATAATTTAGTTATATATAATAAATTTTATATTTTTAGGCTAAATCTATGTCCTTTAAAGTTTTTTTTCTTCCTAATTCATTATTATTATTATTATTATTATTATTATTATTATTATTATTAAAGATTTAATATTATTTGGCATAAAAAATGTAGATATTTTGACCCATATTTTTTTTTAAATTTGCATGTCTGCCTTTAAATGGGTTATATAATTAGTAATAACATATAGACTACTATGAATAACAGTATAGGGCAGGCAGTTATATTGTTTTTTATTGTCCTTTGTTGCATGGAGGTCTTTGTGCTAGATGCTATGTCATTCACATCTTCATAAACAAACTACAATTAAAATTCATTTGTCTAAAATCGTCATTCGGGGATGTTTGCATAACATGTAGGTCATTTTTAACAGATGTTATGCCATTTCTAGATTCATGTAGGTCAATGTGACAGATAATATAATCCCAATCAATATGTTGTTGAAACTGATATTATAACAAAATATTTATTACAAAGTATCTAGGATCACAAGAAAGTGAATTAATGTAATTAATTAAATGATGTGAGGCTAAATCAGTTGAGTAGACAATATAAGTAACTTTTAAGAAAAGTCAAAACTTTATTGTGGTGGTAGTTCCATATTTGTTTTCTGATCTTTTGATTAGCTATAATATGAGTAATCTCTGTGTGTGAGGTTTACAGAAGCACATTACTATACAGTAACATCACCCTTTTGATGAGATCACTCATTAGTCATATGGCTTTATCATTTTCAGAGACTGTATAGAATGGTGGGAGGATTGTACAGTAGGTTATATTATATGGAAATGCTGCTAAATAATTGATTCTGATTGGCTAATGAAATTTCTAAGATATTTTCACTATGACGAACATTTTTAGCTATAGACCCTTTTCACATTTTTGGGTTTCTCAATAGCGGAAGACGTCATAGTTGGGTAAACTTAGAGCGCAGTGAATGGAAGAGTACAACAAATAATAGTTTTACAACCCTATTTGCTGAAATAACTAAAAGAAAAACGCCACAGTGGTGTTGTCAAGACTTTCAGAAAATAGTGTGAGACTGATGACGGCAGCCAGCATAGGAGCGAATAATGTCAAATTTACTCTCAGTCCCATAGGCACTGCGTTAGAAACAACTTGCATTAGCCGTAATTCGTTTTTTGTAATTTGGCACAAAGTTGATATACTACATACATAAATGCATATAAATGTTCATACTTTAAAAAAAAAATCTAAATATTAAAAACTATCAAGGATTGAAGTCTTGTGAAAAGGGTCCATTTTAAGGATCATTACAAACTAGCATATAGAGTGAAAGAATGTAAACTAATTTATTGTTTTCACACTAAATTATGGATCTGTGAAACATGCTCTCTTATTCTTTTTTTGCCACTTGATCCCACATACCCGTACAAATGATCACACATACTAGACACACACAGTTGTTAAAACTTGTCAAAGGAACATGTAAGCATTGTCCTGCAGCTAAAAATGAACATGTATTTACTTCTTGAGGGTTCAAGTGGCTCCAAACTCTTAAAAAAATAAATAAATAAATAAACAAATATATTTTAAAGGTCCCATGAAATTAAAATAAAGTTTTTTAGATTTTGGTATCAGTATTAATAGTCTTTAGGATTTCTACTGTAAAAGCTAGTGTGCCCCAAAACAGTGACAAAATTCCCATTTAGAAGATATAAACATATAAAGCTTGTAGTTTGTCACTTCCGCCCAAATGAATCAACCAACGATTTTATTCGCGTCACCTCACACTACAGTTTGTCATCACATCGTAACCAATCAAATGCTCTCTAGAATCTGACATGTGCTGCCCCCTTTAAGACGCTTCACATTGCTTTTCATTTAATGTGCTTGAGCTCAACCACTCTCACCGGCAAAGCTATGATAAAACAAAACGCTATTGGATGTTTTTTATAAAGGGGAGGAGCTACATTATGTCCCTCTCTTCATGTTTTGGTTGAGATTACGTCAAACATCTAAATAAAACTGCACAGTTCAAAGCACTTCACAGGACCTTAAAAGAATGTTGAAAACCAGCCATTGGACGAAAAAAATACTCTGGGGTGACTTTGGAACACTTTGACTTTGGATCAGCGTACTTCAAAATATTTTTTTTTTATATTCAACAGAATAAAGAAACTCAAATAGCTTTGCATTAAGTGAAGGATGGGTAAATGATGACAGAATGAGTAAACAGTTGCTTTAATCTTTTTCTATTTCTCTCCCTTATCAATCGCTCAATCCTCTGTTTATTAGCGCTAAAATGATGTTTTGGATTCAGCAAGAGATGCTTAAGATGATAAAAATATAAAAATCTTACATACAAGAGCAAAAAAACTGACAAATGAGAAGTAAATCATCTGAACAATGACTTTAAATAGCTCAAATAGCTTTTAGTGGGCTTCTTGGCCTTAAATAAATACTAAAAACTTAGTAATTCACCAAAACTTACAATTCTGTCATGATTTACTCAACCTTTACTTGTAACAAACCTTTTGGACTTTCTTTCTACTGTTGAACACAAAAGAAAAAAAAATTGAAGAAAGCTGGAAAACTGGACTTCCAATTGTATTTTTTTACTACTATGGAAGTCAATGGTTACAGGTTTTCAGCTTTTTTCAAAATATCCACCTCAGTGTTCAACAGAAGAAAGAAACTCATGAATATTTAGAAAGACTTGAGGGTGAGAAAATAGTGATTAAGTTTTTATTTTGGTGTGAGGGTAACACAGTGGCTCAGTGGTTAGCACTGTTGCCTCACAGCAAGAAGGTCGCTGGTTCGAGTTCTGGCTGGGCCAGTTGGCATTTCTGTGTGGAGTTTGCATGTTCTGTGCTCCGGTTTCTCCAGCAGTCCAGAGACATGCGCTATAGGTGAATTGAAGAAACTAAATTGGCCAAACTGTATTAGTGCATGTTAAAGGGTTTGGGTGTTTCCCAGTGCTAGGTTGCAGCTGTAAGGGCATCCGCTGTGTAAAGCATATGCTGGATAAGTTGGCGGTTCCTGATGAATAAAGGGAATAAGCCGAAGGAAAATGAATGAATGAATTTGGGTGTGAACTATCTCTTTATTTTTGTCTGCTGACTGACAGTGCCCTTGGCTTCAGATTTTAGCAGGCTGATTTTGATCTTTTAATAATTCACAGATACAGTATGGGTCCAATAACTGTTTGCAAGGCTGTTTTGTTTCAGCTAGTTTTAGAGTTCACGTGAGTACAGTAATCTACTGAATGTGATAAAAGCCCTGATGAGTCATGGTCTGGATCTCAGAGAGCTCCATTACCTAAATTAGATTATCAATGGCGTAACTTAGCCAATTCAATCGCCTGAACAGATTTATGGGGATTTTCTTTAATTATCTCTTGAGGTGAATTGCCGTATTAAATCTTTTTAGATTTAGAAAGTTTAGACCTTTTGTAGCCTGGTTTTTGCACAATAAGTGTTCATTCAGGGGGTTGTGTTATTCTATATAAAATTCATTATAGTTTTTATTTATCACTGCAATTAAACATGCTATTAATGATTATTAAAATGGTAATATTAACTATTTGGAATTTGGTTTATCATCAAACATGTATTAGTTTCTTTCTTGTTTATAATGCTCAAAATAGAGTGAGCTTAGTGACCCTGTATAAATATTTACCTGGAGCGGTGTTCATAAGACTGCCATGACACTTTTATAGTCACGACATGACACATTTCATGAATATGAAGGAGATTTTATGCATGCTTATGACAACTGTCATTAAAGATCCTGTGAAGTGCTTTGAAATGCATTTTTTAATTTAATGTTTGATGTAATCTTAACTGAAACACGAAGAGATGTGTAACAGAGTAGTTCCTCTCTTTTAAAAAAAAAGCCAATATAGCGTTTTGTTTTCTCACAGCTTTTTAGGTGAGAGTGGTTGAGCTCAAGCGCAATAAATGAAAAGCAAATGTGAAGGGGGCGGGGCATGTCAGATACTAGAAAGCATTTGATTGGTTTAATGAGAAACTGAAGTATGATGTGAAAAAATCTTCGATTCATTAGGCAGAAGTGACAAACTGCAAGCTTGCATGTTTATATCAGTTTGATATGTTTTAAGTGCAAATTTTGTCAGTGTTTTGTAGCACACTAGCTAATAGATTTCCTTCAGACTAACATACTGATACTAACATCTAAAAAACTTTTTAATTTTATAGGACCTTTAAGTGTCATTTGCTCTCAGGTATGTAATTTCAAATGCACATGTTACATTGTTTGAGATGTCTGTTATGACAACTTGAAATGAATACATCACAACCTGCCAGTGTCTTTGCTATGAATATTTGAGATTACCAAGACATCATAACATGATCATAAATCTGTCATAAACATGATTGTCACGATACCAGGATTTGTCTGGGCCCTAATGAGGGTCATTGTCCAGTGGCATTGTAAAAAAACTGCTTGTTGGTGATCGCGGCACCTTTAACTTTCAAGAGTGTATAGTAAGTCCTGTGGTGGACTTATCCAATAAGTATAGAAAGCAGCCGCGGGGAATTAGGGGGACCCAACTAATGCCAAGAAGCCTGTATTAATCATATATCTCTTTAAAATATTTTCTATCATATGTTGTTAAATCTGTTATAACCATTAAGATATTAACGTTATTACTTCTTTTCAAAAATGGGGGCCCCCATGAATAGTGGAACGTTCATGCTTTCTGGCCGAAACTCCAGTCAGATGATGAGGGCTGTGAGCTTGTTAAGAGACAGCTGTTCAAATAAAAGAAAATTTCCCCGTGAACAGTGACAGTCACAGATTCACAAACCGCAATTATTCATTCATATGAGAAATGGTGAAAAGATTATTTTGATTGATTGTGAATTACATTTGAAATATGGCTAATTAACTGTAACCTGGGTGACACGATGGCTCAGTAGTTAGCACTGTCACTTCAATCACAGCAAGAAGATCGCTGGTTCGAGCCCCAGTTGGGCCGGTTGGTATTTCTGTGTGGAGTTTGCATGTTCTTCCCGTGATCTTGTGGGTTTCCTCTGGGTGCTCCGGTGTCCCACATAGTCCAAAGACCTGCTATAGGTGAATTGAATAAACTAAATGGTCTGTAGTGTTGTGTGTGAATGTGAGAGTGTATGGATGTTTCCCAGTTCTGGGTTGCAGCTGGAAGGGCATTCGCTGTATAAAACATATGCTGGATAAGTTGGTGGTTCATTTCGCTGTGGCGATCCCTGAAGAATAAAGTGACTAAGCTGAAGGAAAATGAATGAATGAATAACTGTAGCCTAATTAGTTTGCGAACTTGTTTTTTTATTTGTGAATTTATTGTAATTAATTTTACATTCAGAAGATAAGGTTCCACTTTAAATATAGTGCTATTTTTAACACGCAGTTTATTTACAAAAAAACAAAATAAAATCCACAGAGAAAAAAAATATCTCTAGAGAATGTTTTGAGTTTCAATGCTAGGGCCTCATACCTGGAATTGCTTAGGGCCCCCAAATCACTACGTCCACCCCTGAGTAGGGCTGTCCATTAGGAAATTTGAGTGGGATTATAGTTGACAGGATGCACATTGCAAAGTTTAACCTTCACTGAGTGAAAGTTTTTCATCAGCTTGTTTGCTTTGCTGATTTCATGTGTAGTTAAACTATTTGTGTACAAGAAATGATAACATTTTAACAAAGATAAATTGTTTATTTTTTACACAATAAGGACTATGCAGTGTTATTTATCTAGCCAGCAGCTAACTCTCTGCAACTCTCACATGGTCGCCCACTGAAACTAAACAGGGCTGTGTCTGGTTAGTACCTGGATGGGAGACCACATGGGAAAGCAAGGTTTCTGCTGGAAGTGGTGTTAGTGAGACCAGCAGGGGGCGCTCACCCTGCGCTGTGCGTGGGTCCTAATGCCCCAGTATATTGATGGGGACTCTATTGACCACTTTGAGGGATGTAAACAATAACAATGGTCCTAACGTATTTCCTGTTTTACATTTTTAATTTCCATAGCTTCAGAGAATCCCAACAGGTCCACATATTGATAAATAATGTTATGATAGCTGTTTAACGTGAAGACATGATTTAATTGCCTCTTGTTGTTACAGTTATGAATTAGCATGATAACAAGCAGGAAATGTTCATGGGCCAATGACATCACCACATTGAAACCTGTTCGTTCTCATACAGTTTGTTCTCGAGTTCTTACTTCAGAAAACCGTAAAATCTGTTTGATTTATGCAGATTATCTGTCCTACGAAATCCTCCCGTTAACTATACTCAAATATTCAAGCTATTCACACCATCTGGTAAAATTCTGTTCAAAATATGAACAAAACCCAATGTCAGTTTTTTCCAATATCATGATGACAGTATTTTTCTCTCCAGGTGGCAGACGGCCTCTGATTCCTGGCTGGGCTTCGGTCCATCAGATCCTGTGCAGTAGCAGAACCCCAGCACTCAGATTTCACCATGGCAGGAGCCTCGGTGAAAGTAGCCGTGAGGGTCCGACCCTTCAACTCACGAGAGATCGGCAAAGACAGCAAGTGTATCATCCAGATGTCCGGCAACACCACCAGTGAGTGCTCTTTCAAAACATCCTGTTTCACTGTTCATCATTTTTCCTACATCTGTTCTGGATCTCATTTAAGTAAGAGATGATTGACAGCGTGCTGTATAATAATTCATGCTTGTGATGAAATATTCATTTTCAAAGTCTCTCATCAGCAGCACCCTACTGAGAGAAAATATTAGCGCATACAGGTTTGAAAATGAAATGTCAGAGGGGATGGGCTCTTGTTTTTTTTTTTTTTGGTCAAGGTTTGTTTTAATTGGTTAGATGTGCTGTCAACAACTTGATCAGATTTGTTGATGCAGTATTTTATGTTTGTTTCTTAATAACAAAATATTTATTTTTGTATTACTTATTTCTTGACTTCTTATATTTGTTGATTTAAAATTGTACGTTTGGATCTTAATAACAAAATACTTTTTTAGTAGATGTGCAGAAAATGAAGTTTAGCAACAACTATAAAAACTGTAGTATTTTGTAAGCAATATTAATCCAAAACCACAAAAAACATGAGGACAAAAATCATCTATTGACCACCTTATCTTGTCTATTATGCTGCGAGTGGCACATTAACACCACAGTCACTAATATACAACAAATGTAGCAAAATAATTTGCTCATGATAAAAATATATGGTTTTTTGATAATAATGGGAATTAATTTAATTTAAATTTCATAGAAATTAACAATAATTATAAAAATGCATTTTTTTTTTGCTAGTGGAACAAACCATATTTAGTTTTATTGAAAGGTTTTATATAAAACTCCTTAATACAGATTTTTTTTTCATGTTTTCTTCTCCTTGAGAGATAAAATTGTAGTAAAATGTTATAAATTAATGCCATTTTTGTATCGTTATGTGACACAAATATTAATTTTAAAACTACGTAGAAAGCAATTCTATCGTCAGAAAACATTTAGTAATGTTTTTCCCATATCATACAAAATTAATTTTGTCCATAAAACATTTAAAAATATTTTTATTGCATTTTAATTTGAATTTAATTCAATGTAATTTTTTAACAATCTTTTTATTGAGATGTAATAATAATTTGACAATATAACAGCTCAATCATATTTACATCTTTGTTGTCAATTTTAAGGAAAAACAACAAAAAAAAACATATGAAACTAAAAAAGAAAAAGAAAAAAGAAATGACAAAAAATGAAAAGGGTGTGAGGGGGGCACATGTTGATTAAATTAGTAACAGATTATTCTAGATAAAACATTGCGAAGAAATTGTTGAAAATACAAATCATCTATAGAAGGCACGCACCAGTGATTTGTTTACATAAATCTTTTGAAATGGGGGGAATATGTAGATAGGCCAAGTCAATGTCAGTGTAGTTCATCTTTTCCTGTTTCATTTAATATCAATTTTCTTTATTGCATTTTAACTTTACACTTAGATAATACAGAAATCAAAACAACCACAAAACAAAACAAAAAAACAAAACAAAACAAAACAAAAAAACAAAACAAAACAAAACAAAACAAAACAAAGCTTCTCAGAATTTTACATCAATATTTATGATTATCAATCAACTACATTTCCGACTCAACCACAGTCATTCATTCATTCATTTTCTTTTCGGCTTAGTGCCTTTATTAATCCGGCGTTGCCACAGCGGAATGAACCGCCAACTTATCCAGCACATGTTTTACGCAGCGGATGCCAGCTGCAACCCATCTCTAGGAACTCAACCACAGTTTAGGAACAATTTGAAATGTCCCCAAACTCCCTCAAAGATCTTGTAGGCAGGGCTTTACATTAACACCCGCCAACCCGCCAAATGCGGGTAGATTTCAGCTCTGGCGGGTTAGACAGACACCTCCACTAGCCACGTTGGCTGGTTGGAAATCATTTTTAAATTGTAGTTTTCTTAAAAGCAGGGTTCGAAAATAAGCATGGCCCAATATTCATGCAAATGTGATCTTAGTGTTCGCGCGAGCAGAAAGCAGGTAAATACCGAACGAGAGGATGATCACTCGCACGCACAGATGATGTGATGCGCGCGACTGTTAAAAAGTGCGGGCGCTCCCGTTTACTTGCGCGAAGCAACCGTCACCGTGCCTAGAGGAAGCGCAACTGGTGCGATCGGTTCCCTTTAAAATAGACTGGACAAAGAGCGATGATCGTGCACTCACAGTCCTGCTGCTTTCAAGAGCCCAAGATTAAAACAAAAATACACATATTCTTTTGTAAGCAGCAGCGGTCACTGCTTTCATTTACAGGCCTATATTAACCGTGCGCGTGATTATCCTTTCATTATTAAACACGGTATGTTTCACCTGCTTTCTTTTGCTTACAGTTATTTTTGTTAATATGGTTTAATTATATTTCTTTATAATAACATTCCTTTAATGGGAGATTAATCCCAGTTTATGTGTAGTTAACTGGTGATCTGGGAGCTTTAGCCAGGACAGATTAATGTGCATATTTTAGATACATGACAATACTTCTTTTTTTTAAATGTAATGTTTTTTTTAAAGGAAAGTTTTGTTGAATTAAAAAGTGCACCTATACAGATATATTTTCCTTGTTTTGACACAACAAAAAATTGTGGCTAAGAAATACTTATTTGGTGTGGTCAGAGATAAATTTGGTAAATCCTTAATTTTGAGCCCTGAAAAGTCATGTGAAAAAAAAAACTGATTGTATTGCGACACAACCCATTTGCTCATGCACACTGAGCAAGCTAATACACAATACACACAAGAAGTTAAATGAATAAGAAGGCATGTGGATATAACACATCTAAATCAAGTCATTTTAGCATGTCAAAGTCAAATTTAAGCATATAAAGTATATTTTCCCAACAAGAAAATTGTGGCTAGTGAAAATGGCGAGTGGCTAGTAATGTTGGAAATCTACTAGCCACAGTGGCTGGTGATCAAAAGTTAATGTTAAGCCCTGCTTGTAGGTATCTTGTAGCCTGAAAAATTAATGCTCTTTTCATCTGAAAATGAAAGTTCACGCATGTAAAATGAATTTGTTTTGTCTTAGAACTTTTCAGAATTAAATCTGCTAAATCTGCGCTGTTTTGATGTTGCTTTCAATCAAAACGGTGTAATAAATGTGCTCATTTTAATTCAAAAGGAATTTATTTAAACTCCATTAATCCCAGTGTGGTCTATTTCCAGAGTTTTTCCAGGTGTCATTTTAAATTTGAAAGAATCAAATGCAGTATTAACATGGTAAATCATGCTAAAATTAAAAGCTTTGAAAGTTGCTGTTCAAACAATATGGTTTTATTCTAAAAAAATATTGTCTGTTTTTTTTAATATGACTGTTATGATTGTTTTGTAAAATAATGATTCTGTGGGTCCAAAAATAAGGACGTGGATTTTAAAAGCAGTACAGGTTTAAATGGAGTTTGATATTTGAAGAGATATTTGGCTCTGGTCAATTTTCTCAGTTTATGCAGCAATAGGTTCTGCATGCTAGAAGCTCTGCTCCATTTCGGAAGAAGAATTGATTGGCATTTCCAGTTCTTGTTTCCAGAGCAGCGCAGAAAACTGTAAAGCGTCCCGTTGTTCAGCCTGCAGTGTGAGTAGGAAAACAGAGTCAGCTGGTGCAGAGTGTGAGGTCAGACACACTGCACAGCTTTGTGCTGTTCAGAGGATGCTGGAGGTTCATGACCTCATTTTCAGATTCACAACTCATCTGTCTTCAAACATGCCTACATATGCAAATAAAGCCATATAGAGCTCATTAGCAATGCAGAATATATTGATGGCTATTTTGACATGGATTTTGTGGGTAATTAAACAGATAAAAAAAACCTATTATACATTTTGGGAGTCTCCAACAACAGGCTGATATGCATGCAAGGTCAAAAAAACACTTTCATTGTCTTATGATATGCATTTATTTTTACCTAGTTATCCCAACGACTCCCATATGATTCGTTCAGTAATTCATTTGTTCTCAAACCTCTCCTTAGAGGTCTGCGCTGATTGGTCTGATGACCCAGTCTGTTACGATTGGTCAACTGTGTTCAGCACGAGACAGAGAGAAAAACAACATTGTTGAAGTAGTCAGAGTGCAGAGTGTATGTGTGAGCCCAATGCAAGAGTGCATTAAAGCAATGCAGTCAAACACCAGCATATCGCTCTATTCTTAACCATAAGTAAAAACAACGTCACACATTCAGTATTAATCCACACAGTGGCAAAAGCTGAACTATTTTGAAACTTGACTGCCACACGTGTGTAGGAACAGCTGACGGTGGCCATAGCAATGACTAACGGCAGAGGATTGCAAACTCACAAACGCATTTAAATCTATAAACAAAGTGGCACACGGCGCGTTTTCAACGTGGTTTTGACACAATATAAGAATATGAAGAGTTAACCAGATACAGTACAAGCTGCGTGGAGCGATTACAAGTAACAAAACACAACTAAATACATAATTTGCAAGCTAACGAAAACAAGGAGGCAACCATTTTAATCGCACTTACTTACACTTGTGAAGAAACTGATCCATGAACTGTGTACTGATGATCCTGTCAAGCTCTGATAAAGTTCCAAACGTCAATAGAGTTTTCTGATCCTTCCTTTAACAAACGGCCGACGAACCCCCCATTGCAGAGTCGATTATTGCATTAATCACCAGAACATTCCCTCATTAATATTCACTCATCTTCAGTCATGATCAGTCCCACACACACCTGCACTCCGCTAGCGTTTGAAGGGAAAGGCGCGTTCACGTTTTACCGGATCCGGCACAGAACATATTTGGTATTGTTTCGACTTCGATGCGAACAGGCAAAAGATCCAGACGAACGATGAATCATTTAGTCGAATCTTTTATTAAAAAAGTCAATATTTTTAAAGAAGGTGCACTTTCAGATTTAAACAGCTGGATGTTTTCATTAACTTAGAGTTGTTACACACTGCATGGAAGGTTATTTTCAAAAGCCTATAATAGGGGCTCTTTAACCAGCATTCTTAAATGATTAAAGGGATAGTTCACTCAAAAATAAACGTTTACTCGCCATTTACTCACCCTCAGATGGTTCCAAATTTAAGATTTCTCAGATATAAGTTTTGTTTTTCTATTAAACACAAAAAAAGATATTTTGAAGAATACTATTCAGTAGCCATTGACATCCTTAGTAGGATTGTGCTTAACAAAAGAAAGAAAGTATATTATGGGGTGAACTATACATTTATTGAACTAAATTAATTTAGCAGTGGCAAATATTTCTTAAACCTCATAATGCATTAAAACTTTGCTTTCACATTTGAGCATCATTTGGACCTGAATAATTATTATTTTATAAAACAGTCGGTACTTACAGTAATATTTGGTACAGCTAAAACTGTATAGTATCTGATCAACAGATTTCAAAGTTTATAGGTCTAAATGTAAATAAATGAAGTGTAATTTATATTATATACAATTATATATAGTTGTTTTTGGGAGTATAAACTATTGGTAATGGTTGATAAGATCATTTTTAGTGTTTTCAAAACAAAGTTTTGTTCAAAACAAAATTTCATTCATAAAAAAATCTGTAAAAAAGTAATATTTTGAAATGCTATGTTCAGCCTGGGCGGTTCATTCCGCTGTGGTGACCCCGGATTAATAAAGGGACTAAGCCGAAAAGAAAATGAATGAATAAATGTTCAGCCTGCTAAACAAAGTACTCATTTTCTTTCAAATAAATCCTTCTTTTTAACAGTAAATAACAATGTTTTTACAGAAATAGTTAAGTTTCTTCTTCTCTGACAAATCCTCTTAGACATTCTCTGTTTTTTTTTTTTACAACAGATGACAGGTCTGAGTATAATTGAAATTACAAATGATTGAGGATGATGGAAAAAAGTTGCATATGCACTGTAAAAATATCTGTACATAACAAATTGCACTTGTGATTCACATGGTATTTTTGTTTTTTATGCTTTTGACTTGCATTATTGGACCTTGATCTCTGCTCTGACAACATTGGGTGTTTACCCTCAGTTTAACTAAAGTGACTTTTACTCACATTTTTAATACTTTGAAATGGGCCTGTCACAATAAGGAATTTGTGTTGTGCAATATATTGTCACAAAAATTGTTGCGATAAGTGATATTATTGTCATTTTTAGATCATTTTATGCCACTGATTATATAACAGCATAATAATGCAAATAACCATAAATACTTTAATAAACCTATCAATCTTACGATTACTTAGAGTCTATAATTTGACGTTAAAAAGGTAAATGTTCTATTATATATACTATTAAATATCCTATTAGGTAAATGTCCAATTATAAACTTTGACACCAGTTAGGAAGAATGTAAATGTCATTATAAAAGGGCTTTAACATTATTTGTGAATTTGTAAATATATATTGAAACAGCAAAAATGATTGAGGTCATCTCCAAATATTGCACGATAAGTCGATATATTGATTATTGTGACAGGCCTACTTTAAAATGATTTTTTTGTCGTTGTCAGTCATTCAAATGTGATAACAGAATGCAGTATTGAGCTGCTTCTTTTAATATACAGATTTAACTCTTTGTCTAGCATTTTCTCCATTTGATTGTATCCTTATAGACATGTATGTTTTGTTTTCTAGCAATTCTAAACCCAAAACAGCCAAAGGAGGCCAAGAGCTTCAATTTTGACTATTCCTATTGGTCACACACAACTGTGAGTTTCTTTTTTAATTGTAAATACATTTACTAATTAACTTCTGCTATAATCTCGACAGCTGTTCTGAACACAAATAAGATGATGTCCCATTGTGTGTTTGTGTCTTCAACAGCCAGAAGATGTGAACTATGCATGTCAAAAGCAGGTATATAGAGACATAGGAGAGGAAATGCTGCTTCATGCTTTTGAGGGATACAACGTGTGTATCTTTGCCTATGGCCAAACTGGGGCAGGAAAGTCATATACCATGATGGGCAAGCAAGAAAAAGACCAAGAAGGCATCATCCCATTGGTAGTACTCTATAATATTATCTGTTATTGCTGCTTTTGTTGCAATTCGCTTTTTAGAAACGTTTTTTAATGCTGAATCTCTCTGTGACAGCTATGCGAGGACCTGTTTACCAAGATTAATGACAATAATGACAACAACATGTCATACTCGGTTGAGGTAAGAGACACTCAATGATACAGTAAATTGCATTCTTACTATTGAAACTGAAGTGAAAACTTATTGCCATTTTCTCAGGTGAGTTACATGGAGATCTACTGTGAGCGCGTACGGGACCTTCTGAACCCAAAGAACAAAGGGAATCTGCGTGTGCGAGAGCATCCTCTGATGGGACCCTACGTGGAGGACCTGTCAAAACTGGCTGTTACTTCCTACAATGACATCCAGGACCTGATGGACTCTGGAAACAAAGCCAGGTGACAGAGATTTTTGTGGACAATCCATCCATTTTTATGAATATCTCATGAGATGGATAATAAATTCAGTCTGTTACCTAGTGGAGAAGAGGAGAGAGGTAAACTTTATTACACATGCATTTTCTAATTTTCAAATTGTTGGAAACCAATTTGAAAATTAAAATGTGTAGCTATGTTAAGAAAGAAATCATTGACCTGTTAAAGGATTGTTGACAGTCGGTGTAGTGGATGGTTGAGCTCCAGAAAATCAGTAATGAGGTGCTTTAACAGTTACAGATTTAAAAAACAAAAAGACGGGAAATATCAAACCTTAAACTTACACAAGGAACCATTTCATTATAAAAACATGTGCATGTTTGTAATGAGGCAACAAACACATTTAAACTACTTAATATAAGTTTTTTATGATTCAGTTTTTTTATTTTCTTTAATACTTTAAAAGTACCACCAATTTACACATTTTACATCCTTTTAACACCCCTTTCCCCTCCCCTCCCCAACAGCGGCAGTTACAGTAAATACATGTATTTTTATAAATCCAGTAAATACAGATAAATTATATAAACTCAATAAATAAAAAACATACACAGAAAATAATAATAGTAACAAAATAAGTTTAAAAACACAATAATAATAATAATACATAAATAAAATAAGATAATTACACTTTTACTCTGCGTCTCACCACAGTGACCTTATTCATCATTCAAAAATGCCAAATAATTTCCCCATTTTCTTTGATAAACATCCAATTTATCAAGTAATCTACTGTATATACTGCCACCTTCCCCAATTCCGTAACCCATTCTTGAAATGATGGCGGACCTGCTGAACGCCATGTCCTCATAATGATTTGTCTTCCAATCATTATACTTATTTGAATCCACTCATACATCTTCAAACCACACCCCAACACGAATGGGTCTCCCAGTACATACAGTATATTCCAGGACAAAATGAAAAGCAGCATCCAGAAACATCCTCACCACAGGTCATGCATCAAGTCTCCTTCTTTGCTCTCACATGTCCAGCATTCAGCAGAGTCCTTCAACCCAAGCCTGAAAAGCCTACACTAGGTCCAATAAAAACGATTCAAAATTTTAAATTGTATTAAGTGTACTCCTAAATTACTTGACATTACTTTACAGTTTTGGCAAACTTTCTTCCAATGCTCATCGCTAAATGTACAATTTAGATCTTTACTCCAAACAGTTTTAAGCACATAATGGAAACTACAGCCTATTATTTTTTTCATTAGGGGCGGACTTAACAAATTAGCGAGGTAAGCTGCTGCATAGGGCCCCAGGGAATTAGGGGGCCCCGACCAATGCCAAGCAGCCTATATTAATCATAAAACTCTTTTATACATTTTCTATCATATGTTGTCTGTAACCGTTAAGATAACTTTTTTTCAAAACCGGGGGCCCCCTTGAATAATGGAACGTTCCTTTCGTACTGCACATTCGTGAGGTGTGAGGGTTTCAGTCAAACACACTGCCAGCCAGTTTCAAATCCCCCCTAGCGCCAAATTTTCAAAAAAGTGACTAGCGAATGTTTTTAGGTGTTACTGGAGATTTTTATAGACCCTCATGTGTCCATGCTGTACCGTTCCTAACATTACTCTTCGTCGGTCTCTCCCCCGCCTCAGATCACTCACACAGTGCCACACAGTGTCTCAGACAGTGCAATATACAACAACATACTCACAAAAAAACAAGACAATGTAAAATTGGCAATGTTGACAGCGATACGTACGATGGATAGGTGTACACATAGTTGTAGGCAGTATTGTTTTAAGTAAGGATTTGTTAAAGTGCAGTGCATGCTACATCTTGATGGTGTGCAGTGCGGGGTATGGAAGAGTTTGTGTGGGGTGTGTTAAGTGTTCATCAGCCTGATAGTCTGAGGGAAGAAACTTTCCTTCAGTCGGTTGGTGCGTGACCGGATGCTGCGGAACTGTCTGCCTGAGGGTAGCAGAGAGAAAAGTCTATGGCTTGGGTGGCTGGAGTCGCTGATGATTCTCTTGGCTTTCCTCATGCACCTCCTGGTATAGATGTCCTGGAGGGAGGGAAGCTCACCTCCTACTGCACGTCCAGCAGTTTGCACAATCCTATGTAGACCTTTGCGATTGCTGCTGGTGCTGTCTCCGTACCAGGTGGTGATGCAGCCAGTGAGGATGCTCTCCACAGTGCAGGTGTAGAACGAGCGGAGGATGTGGGGGCTCATTCCAAACCTCCTGAGACGCCTGAGGAAGAAGAGGCGTTGTTGTGCCTTCCTCAGCACTGCCTCTGTGTGGGCAATCCATGTCAGATCCTATAATTTAATATAATAAATTATATTAATATACTATATATATAATATACTATATATATATATATATATATATATATATATATATATATATATATACTGTATATACAGTTGAAGTCAGAATTATTAGCCCCCTGATTATTTTTTTTATTATAGAAAGAATTTTTAACACATTTCTAAACATCATAGTTTTAATAACTCATTTCTTATAACTGGTTTATTTTATCTTTGCCATGATGACAGTAAATAATATTTGACTAGATATTTATCAAGACACTTCTATACAGCTTAAAAAACATTTAAAGGCTTAACTAGGTTAATTAGGTTAACTAGGCAGGTTAGGGTAATTAGGCAAGTTATTGTATAACGATGGTTTGTTGTGTAGACTAAAAAAAATTGCTTAAAGGGGCTAATAATTTTGACCTTAAAGTAGTTTTTAAAAAATTAAAAACTGCTTTTATTCCTGCCAAAATAAAACAAATAAGACTTTCTCCAGAAGAAAAAATATTATCAGACATACTGTGAAAATTTCCTTGCTCTGTATAACATCATTTGGGAAATATTTAAAAATGAAAAAAAGAATCAAAGGGGGCTAATAATTCTGACTTCAACTGTATATATATATATATATATATATATATAGTATATTTTAACATGCAGTATATTTTTCAACAATGCTAGGGCCCCATACCTGGAATTGCTTAGGGCCCCCAAATCACTAAGTCCGCCCCTGTTTTGCATTAACCATTTATAATATGATAAATTATAGTCCTCATCTGGAGCTCGACTATCTGTCTTATTTAATAGATGTCTAATAATCTATTAATATAAGTTTTAATGCAAGTTTATGCATTGTGTCATATCATTCAGCTCCTACTGTGTTTTTTCCTGAGTGTAAAAGATAGCTCACTCATTCCTTTTAGCTAAAATAAACCTCACTGCCATTTTAGTTGAAAAGAATGTTAACAAGGCATCTACTTAGCTTGTTAAAATACTTTTGATGATTACTTCGAATGTGTATTCCGTTGTGTGTAAACAGGCACTGACACAAGCTGCTCAATATTTCCTATTGGGGAATGTTGACTATAGGGTAATCAATACATTACAGATATGCTCACTGAATACAAACCTAACAGATCCCTCAGATCTTTAGGATCAAGTAAATTAGAAATTCCAAGAGTTCATTCAAAGCAGGGTGAATCGGCCTTCAGCTACTATGGCCCCAGCTGTTGAAATCAGCTTCCAGAAATGATTAGATGTGCTCGACAATAGACATGTTCACATCAAGACTTAAAGCACATCTGTTTAGCTGTGCCTTTACTGAATGAGCACTGTGCTATGTCCGACTGATCGCACTATTATGTTTTTCTCTTATTTTTCATTCTTTTATAACCTGTTTTAACACATTTTAATCTGTTTTTATCATTTTTAATTATTTTAATCATTTTTATTTTTTGTTTTTTTAATTCTTGTTTATTTAAAGCCCTTTGAATTACCATTGTGTATGAAATGTGCTATATAAATAAACTTGCCTTGCCCTGCCTAAATCCTGAAATGAACAAAAAACTGTTTCTGGAGAATTTTTGCACTTATTTAAGTCACATACTGTATCTACTATGTAGATATCAGAGAAAGATTTGAATCAACATACTGAACATACATCATATTGAATCAATGCACTTTAAGGCATCCTTAAAAAACATTTTTAGAGTATATATGCCTCAGATTGCAAACAAATCAAAAAAATATTCACAAATATATTGCAAAAAATATTCACCACTCTTGCACACCATTCTGTCTGTTCTCAGAACGGTGGCAGCCACCAACATGAACGAGACCAGCAGCCGCTCACACGCTGTATTTAACATCATCTTCACACAGAAACAACATGACAACGATAGCGAAAACACCACTGAAAAGGTAAGCCGTCCTGTAGTGAAGCATTGTTCTATATGAGAAAATGTTCAGAAATAGTCTAGAACTCAAAAGCAGGTGAGTGAACTCTCTGCAGGTGGAACATCACTGATGGATGTTGGCAGTTTGACAGAGGCTGAAGTTGCTGGTAGTGTTTATGCATTAGAGCGCTTTATCGTTCTGAGACACAACATTTCCGTTTTTCAAACAGGTCAGCAAAATCAGCCTGGTCGACTTGGCAGGAAGCGAAAGGGCTGATTCTACTGGAGCTAAAGGCACTAGACTCAAGGTGGGGTTACTTTGAGTTCAACAGAGTTTCATGACCATTTGGCATTTTAGATTAGTGCATCATATAAGCATATATGCTCTGTCAATTTTCTAGGAAGGAGCCAATATCAACAAATCTTTAACAACACTCGGAAAAGTTATCTCTGCGCTGGCTGAGATGGTAAGAACTGAATTTGGTCACACTTTATTTTGATAGTTCGTTTGTTGAATTTAAGTTAGATTGCAACTAATTCTTATTAGATCATAAGTAGACTGTTAGGTTGGGGTTAGGTACTTGCAAAGTCTCTTATAGTTAGTTAAATGTTTGTTGAAGGAGCAGTATCAACAGATATTAGGCAGACAGTCTAATACTCAAAATAATATCAAAATAAAGTGTTACCCTGAATTTCAGTTTAAATGTAAAACGAATGTTAGTAAAATTTAAATGGTTTAAAAATGCTTTCCTCTGTTTTATAGGACTCCGCACCAAACAAGGTGAGCATCAGTTCGATTTTTTTTCAGTAATCAAGTATTATGGTTGCAGCATTTGTGAATTTCCTTTCTTTCTGTTCTCCCTACAGAACAAGAAGAAGAAGAAAGTTGAGAGCTTTATTCCATACAGAGATTCCGTTCTGACATGGCTGCTGAGAGAAAACCTTGGTATGAGGCTTTAAGCACCTTCTTATCAATTATCGGTGAAAGCGTTTAACACTGTAGTCAACAATCAAAAACGTCCTGTTTTTTATTTCTCAGGAGGAAACTCGCGCACTGCTATGGTAGCAGCTCTAAGCCCTGCTGATATTAACTATGACGAAACACTGAGCACACTCAGGTAGGAACCACATGATGCCATAAAGTCTGTATATTATATATTATATAGTTAAGGACAGTCTGTTGGAGTTTTGACTGGTGTTTAGGTGCGCTCACCCAGCCCACTGTAAAAGAGATTCCACATGTCAGAAAGACGACTGCAGCTCACAGTTGGGTTGTCAGGTTGTTATTCTGTTGAATTAATTGGTACTTTTATAACATATAAATTGCATTTGGAGTGGGTTTTTTGTGGTAACGTGCCCACATTAGCGGTAATACATCTGAAATGGTGTCCACATCAGATTATCTAAGACCTATTTATAAGCCTGTGATGATGAGTTTTCTAATGTGTAATGTTAGGTCTGGGCATTTTTATTTGTTTTGTTTATTTAAGATTGTTCAAAGCTCTGTCATCTATACATTGTGTACTAGCTGCAATTTTTGTTGTTGTACTGTTGCAGCAAGATGTTTGTTTTATGGTAGGTTAAAAAAATTAAGAATAATACCATATTTCTAACTGGAAGTACTATATGCATTCATGTGATTGCCCCCTCTCAGCTATTCAGACGCCACTCTTCTGTGATTAGATCAGGGATGTCAAACTCAATTCCTGGAGGGCCGCAGCCCTGCACAGTTTAGTTCCAACCCTGCTTCAACACACTTACTGATAGGTTTCAAACAAACCTGAAGGACTCAATTAGTTTGATCAGGTGTGTTTAATTAGGGTTGGAACCAAACTGTGCAGGGCTGCGGCCCTCCAGGAATTGAGTTTGACATCCCTGGCTTAGATGATCCACCCTGAAATGATAATTCATCATGTTATCATTTATAGGGGACCTATTATGCACAAATCACTTTTATAAGAGGTTTAAACACAGTTATGTGAGAATATAGCCAGCCTCGAACGGTTAAAAATAAATGAATAATTAATTTTATAATTACACATCATCAAAACAATCTGCATAAACACTTTTATTGAAATTCTTTCTTTGTACATGTCATTGGAGGGGGAAAGCCCTGGTCATTAGTGGCGATCGCTCCCTCATTAGCATAGACAGCTCTGAGTAAGAAGCAGTCATTTACCATTAGAGTTTTCACCTTAATTTGTTAATTAAGTTTTCGCTTAATTTGTGCCGGAACATGCCGGATCCGGCACCTCTGAAATCTGATCAGACACCTCATTTTACCGATCCCCCTTGTCAACCGCCTTTCTCTCCCATCCGCTGTTCACTTTCGCTTTCTTCCGCGACTCCCCAACCCTTTTCACTGTCGTCAACGACACCTCGCCCCGCTCACTTTCGTCCACAACACCCCTCCGCCATCCACAGCACCAACAACCCCCCCAGCCCCGCTCCCTCCTTCGTGCGTGACACCTCTCCATCCTCGGGTAACATGCCGGACCTCGCAGTTCACAAATTAAGCACTGGTTTTCACACCGTACCTGCTAAAGATTAATTACTGATACTGAAGACTAATGCCGAGTTCAGACTGCACAATTTTCAAAGTAAAGGGTAGCGTTCTGTCGCTGCTGTGTTTATTGGCAGCAGGATTGGCGGCAGGGGGTTTCACACTACTCGACTTTACAATAGGAAGAATCGCTGAGAACGTCATCTTGGTCCACAAACTATGTCTCACAACCAAACACATGCGAGAAGTGACATGGAAACAACGCAAGGTCACATAGTATATCTTTTGTTATTAACTACATCATGAGAAAGAAGCTTTTAGTGGGGTAGAAAATGTTCTTATTTTGCTCATTTGGGTCTTCAAGGGAATTAGTAATTTCTCTCAAACTTTTTTCTTTTTCGACCCGATTGTGGTATTGCTCAGATGACACATCAAAAAGACAATGGTGCTGCTGCCAAATTTCCACTAGTTTTTCCTCCATTTCTTAGGTCCAAAATAGACAGAAAAGAAGCTATTTTAACTTCTCCTCCATCCCCCCGGTGGCCTGCAGATACCCATACTAGTGGATGCTGCTCTCTCATTAGCTGTGGGTAATCGTCAATGTTATTTTAAATCAGAACACATTTCACACAGCATGATCTGAATCGCCAACAGGTTCAGATATTTAGCATGCCAAATATCTCACAGGTGTTACTCTGGTGAACGAGCACCAATTTGCCTCTGATTTCAGGCATTTGTCTGCGATTTCTCAAAACCTGTTGGGGAGTCAAAATCGGGGCTAAAATTAGGCAGTCTGAACTCAGCATAACAGGATTATAAATGAGTTTTTGGGTGCACAAATTAACACTGTAGTTTCCAATATCCACCTTTTTCTGAGCCACTTCTTTTGGCTTTTTCAGTTTTTAACAGAGACTGTAACATTACTTCTGTTTAGAATCTTCCACTATGCTAAAGCATAGATGTTTGTAGCTCCTCCCTCTTTTGAAAAGAGCACAATCTCATTTGAATTTAAAGTGACAGTGACCTAAACAGCATCAAAGCATAAAAAGGGCAGATTCAAAGAGTTACAAAATTATTTGTAGGGTATTTTGAGCTGAAACTTGTGTACATACACAACCTAGGGACATACGAGACTTATTTGACATCTTGTTAAAAAGGAAATAATATGTACCTTTTAAAAAAAATGACATTAGATTTTTTTTTGGTATTTCCTATTGACCTCAGTCCTATGAAGATTTTTTCTCTGTCATCAGATTTTATCAGTTAATGTTCATTTTGATCATCGAACTACTTGGAAAATTCTGCTGCTGTATTGGATAGTTACAGTAATAGCAGTATCAATTTCACAGGTATGCTGACCGAGCCAAGCAGATCCGATGCAACGCCGTCATCAACGAAGACCCCAACAACCGGCTGGTGCGTGAGCTGAAGGAAGAGGTGGCTCGTCTGAAGGATCTGCTTTATGCTCAGGGTCTCGGAGACATCATTGAGAGTGAGTCACCTGTGATCTGTGGAACTTTCCTTAAAATGACCAATTTTCTCTCAAATTCTTTTGAAAATGAAGCACACTGTCTGTACGCTTTCATTATCAGAAACCTGAGGGTCAGACAGCTCTAGGAATGTGTCTGAAGGATTTTTTCTCTCTCTTTGTTTCTCTCAGCATATCGTGCACACGCTCCAGGGATATCTGCTCTTAAATGTGTGTATTGTGACATGCTAAATGCTTCACAGCTTGTGATAACCCAGGGGTCGGCAACCTTTTTGTTTTAGGACTAACAGGGCAAATATTTGACACTGTTATGTGGATCAGTTTTTAATTTACAAAGATCAGTAATAGTGACTAAAAATGATGTGCTATGCATGCCGGGTCATGTTATTTTGCTTAAGTTATATGCTTGTAGGTCCTTTTAGTGCCAATGTTACAATTGCATGACAGAATTAGCTGTAGGTGAAGCAAATGGAAAACTGGAGGTGGACATTGCAAAACAGCACATATTTGAGTTGAGTTGAGTTGAGTTTACCCTGTAAAAATTAGTTGCTTCACAATACATCACCACATACAAATGCACAACACAGATGCCACATGCATGTATAGAGGTACATAAATAAAAAATAAATGGTTTCCATTTAAAATTCGGACAGCACTGGGCACAAAACATAACTGGTAAACTTTCCTTAATGTTTGTGGTTGCTTAAAGCCTATTTGAATACTTAAAATGTCATATTGTTGTGTTGTTGGATGTCAGAAAAGAAAGAATACAGCGTCCTATTTAAAATTTCCACACATAAATGCTTCCAGATGGGAAAAAAGAAAAGAAAGAAAACAATAACTATGGTTAAGCACAAATAAAGAAGCAAAATTAACAAAAAACTATCATAAAAATGCTAGGATTTACAGCACACTTCATATCAGGTAAGGTTAAATACAACATTATATTTGTTTTTATTGATTTTGGTTTGGTTACATAGCTGAAGATGGGAAACAAGCTAAGGGATTTTGCTAGTGACGCTAACTATTCCTAGTGCTTAAGTTAGCTAACATTATTAGCTGTATAACTAGCAGCTTGCTAACTGCTAGCTAACAAACTGACACTAAAACTAAATAAACTGTTTGTTTCGTCTCCCTTTCTGCAGTTGCTTTATAGGTAGATAAGATAACTAGTATTAGTGAAGTGGTTAGGAAAACCGTTCTGCCTTCACTTAAGTCACGGTTTTAGAAAAATTGTGTTTTGAATATAATGGTACTGCGTTATTTTCAGAAACTTGCTCTTTGAAACACAAATTTGTTTTCTGATTAGACAACATTTTTATTCTCAAAGACGTATCTGTTGTTTTACAGGTGTACAGGTGTTTTTTTTTTACCGGATTAAAGATTAGAGTTGAATTTTTTAACTCAATATTTAATAACAGGCAAATGATACTGCACTCAGTAATATCTCAAAGCGTGTGCCAATATTGACCCTTGCTAATGTTGCCGACCCCTGTGAAAGCCAAGGCAGGAATCTCTGGACCACCAGAGTCTATGCTGTGCAGTTTCTAATTAATTTATTTTAATTAACTAATTAGCCAACATAATTATCTTACGCTGCTGCTCTGATGGTCCAGAAGCGCTCCAGAGGTTTGCTTGGGATTTGCCTCTACGTGAAGCACAGGCATGCGGTCTGTGCAGTCACAGATCATCTCCATGCTCATTATCTCAAGCATGGTCCGGTGAATTTGAGGCATGGCAGAAAAATCCATTACTGATCATGTCTTCGATGCTCTGATTGACGTGAAAAACAAAACAGCATTTGAAGTCCTCAAACTGATGCCGTTGTGTCCTGCAGCTTTATGACCTTTTTAATTGGCTGTTTTATTTTTACGTTTGACTCTTTCTATTCTGCCTCCTTCCCCTTCTTTTCTGTTTCCATGGCTTTCCTTTTTTTCTTACCACAACTTTCTCCTTTGACACTCCAACCTGTTGTTCCCACTTGCTGCCCAGACTTGTCAAGTTACAAGGCTAATATCAGTAGCAT
This sequence comes from Danio kyathit, assembly GCA_903798195.1. Taxonomy (NCBI): domain Eukaryota; kingdom Metazoa; phylum Chordata; class Actinopteri; order Cypriniformes; family Danionidae; genus Danio; species Danio kyathit. The sequence continues at coordinate 27,094,788 of LR812520.1, forward strand.
CCAGGCTGTCAATCAAAGGGGTGATTTCTCCACAGTGACCAATGCCATGACAGGGATGAGCCCCTCACCCTCTCTGTCCGCCCTGTCCAGCCGAGTGGGGTCCATCAGCAGCCTGCATGACCGGATCATGTTCAGCCCAGGAAGCGAGGAAGCCATCGAGAGGCTGAAGGTGAGAGAGCGGATGATGAGATGTCTGGGTGGATGGTATAAATGAATAAGTGCCAGCGCTGATCTTTTTAACATTGATATCTATTCCTACTAGGAAACTGAGAAGATAATCGCGGAGCTCAATGAAACTTGGGAAGAGAAGCTTCGCCGCACTGAGGCCATTAGAATGGAAAGGTACTTCTGGGAGAGATTTAGACTTTGGAAATGTTTCTGAAATTATTCTACTTTTTTAAAAGTAAAACTTCTTTTCTTGTCGTTAGGGAGGCACTTTTGGCTGAAATGGGTGTGGCGATGAGGGAAGATGGAGGCACCGTTGGAGTCTTTTCGCCAAAGAAGGTTAAAAGTTTTCTTTTCAATTCTGAGAATTGTTTCTAAAGTCATAATACATGTTAAATGTTAATAAAATGTGTAGTACTTACATTGCTAAACAGTTCTTCAGGATTCAATTCAGGATTTTTTGGGGCTAAAACTGTGGCTCGAAGAAGTAGGGCTGTGCAATTAGACGAAATTCAATTTTGATTTAGATTTTGACCTCCAATAATTATGAAAAAAAATTTAATCAAGATTAAACGATTATTGTGGCGGTGCGGTGGCGCAGTGAGTAGGGATGTCACCTCACAGCAAGAAGGTCGCTGGTTTGAGCCTCGGCTGGGTCAGATGGCATTTCTGTGTGGAGTTTGCATATTCTCCCCATGTTTGCGTGGGTTTCCTCCGTGTGCTCCGGTTTCCACAAGTCCAAAGACATGTGCTATAGGTGAATTGGGTAAGCTAAGTTGTCCGTAGTGTATGTGTGTGAATGAGAGTGTATGGGTGTTTCCCAGTGATGGGTTGCAGCTGGAAGGGCATCCTCTGCATAAAACACATGCTGGATAAGTTGGTGGTTCATTCTGCTGTGGCGACCCCAGATTATTAAAGGGACTAAGCCGAAAAGATAATGAATTAATGAATGAATGCATTGAATGCATTGTATCTCACCTTCTTTGTGAAGGCTATATAAACTATTTTCGAGAGGATCACGTGCTTATGATTGAGCACGGCGAGTCCCGCATTAGCAATCACGCGATACACCAATCACATGAATTTAAATACGTATAAATAGCCAGATTTCCTTACCTTAGCCATGCTGTTGTGTGCATGCGGTCAGCCTCCGAGACGAGCAGAACACACACGTGTAAATCATCTTTTAGCTTGAGCTGTGCATCTAAATTAGCAAATATATGTGATAATGTGCCAAAGCGCAGTGCTTGGTGATTAATGTCATTCATATAAACCCTCATTTGTTATGTAATGAATGGACAAAGAATTTAGAATGAAAATGCATGTGGAACTGTAAATGGGAACGATGCATCTCTTAAAGTGACAGCAGGCTATAATCCTGTTGCTAACTGTGCTTTTTAATCAAATAGCAAAAGGACAAAATCACTCACTGCTCTTGCCCGAAGAACTTTTGTTTAATTTAAGTTTAATTCTTGCTTAAAGACATTTTTTAATATCACATAACCTGGATTTTAAGGTTTTTACTGTATGCTTCAACAAACATCTTTATAATTTGACTGTTTCAGACTCCTCACCTGGTCAATCTCAATGAAGATCCTCTCATGTCTGAGTGCTTGTTGTACTACATTAAAGATGGAATCACCAAGTAAGACTTTTGTTTATTTTAAAGACATTACATAGGGCATATACAGTATATGAAACTAAAGAAATAAAGTAAAAAAAATCAAATTCAAATTCTTCTATTTAACTTTTTAAACATTTTATAATCTGATTTTGTGCAAATAAATGAAAAAATACCTTTGCTTGCTTTAACAGCAACAATGGTATCAGTTCCAACCCAAGTATTTACATTTAATCATTTGGCAGATGCTTTTATCTAAAGTCACCATTATATTATTTTTTTCCAACATGACAGATGATAGATTTGAAAATAGAAATGGGAGTGTTATTGCTAGAAAGTTACAATATTTTTTTCATACAAGAAAGAAGATACAACCAGAGATGGGCAAAACTACATTGAAATGTATTTTAAAATAAAATACCAAATAAATCAATTTTAAGTGTATCAAAATAAACTACAAAATACAGCAGCCACAAAACGTATCAAAATAAAATACTTTATTTTTGTATTTTAAAAATATTACAAAATATTTTTTAAATGGAGCATGAAATTTCTTCGCAACCCTTCTATCAATAGGCCTATTGGATCAATCCTTTCTATATGAAGAGTTCATTTTAATTTTGTTCACAGAATTTTTCAGTCTGGAGTTTATGACCAGTCTGTAGGCTGGAGTAAATATTTGTGTTTCATATATTGTGACATTTTGACATCTTTAGGCATACATCTTTCATCTTCATTAGCTATACAGTGCACCTGCAGAACAGCTATACTGGCATATGGAACAGCCAATGAAATATTGTAGGTATTGTCACTGTAGGACTTATTTTAATATTGTTTGTCTTATTTTCTTGCCATCTACATCAGCAATTTATTCATTATTTGTACAGTATACTCTTTCAGTTTTTCAGTTCTTTTTTTAGCTGGAATAGTCTCAGCTTACCCTGTTACAAAACATCAGTACACTATAGGTGTTTTTTTATTTTATTTCTAAAGTTTCTTTTCATTTCCGCCTGCAGTACCTAGACTGATGATGTTCTGAAGCTCCACATCCTGTTCTTTAGGACTGATATTTTATTCCATCTCATTTCTTAAGCAAAGATGCTGAATTGTACACTATACTGCCATTATATATTTCTGGGCTTATCTTTACTCCGTATACTATTTTGAATGATTGTTGACTTGTTCCTAAATATACCCTTACCATTTGTCTGTTACTTCCTTTAAGCAAAATTTCCATCCATACTCCAAGCACTGATCACCTTTTTCAATATTATTCAATTTTCTTGTCTGATCTCATGCTTAGGCAAATAACAGAGAAAGCACCAATCTAAGGCCACATTTTTATGATGTCATCATGTACTGTAGATTTCTTGCTAAGTATTTTACAGTATTTTAAAAAATACAAAAATACAAGACACTACAGTATTTTGTTACAAATTATTAACCCATCAACTCTATCAAATACAAGTTACAAATCACTATTTTGCATTTGAAATGCTTATTTGAAATACTTGTATCATAAACACTGCTCAAATAGACTACAGTTTTTTAATGTTTATTGTAAAACTTTAAAAAAGATTAAGACAGAATAGAGAGTAGAATAGTGTTAGATTTAGAATATGAGACATTTTTAATCTGAAAAAGACAATGGAATTGAAGCTGTTTGTGTTAGAAACCCTGATACATCTGTCATTAGTAGTAGAGAATGCAATAAAGAGATTTAATGCTAGAATGTGAAAATATTGATTAAACTATTATCTTTATTTCTTGAAAATGCATGACAATATAAGCAATCAAAATGAACAAAAGAGCATGCCCGAGTTTCATTATTAAGTAAGTGCTATAACAAGATCTTTACCTCTGCAGGGTCGGTCGTGAGGATGCCAGCAGTCGGCAGGACATTGTCCTGAGTGGCCACTTCATTAAAGACGAACACTGTATCTTCACAAGTACCACAAATGCCATAGGAGAGGGTACGGTGGTCCTAGAGCCCTGTGAGGAAGCAGAGACTTATGTTAATGGAAAGAGAGTGACAGAACCCACAGTTCTCAAATCAGGTAGCTTATCTGTTTCCATTCTCCTTCTGTCAAACTAGTTTCTTGGATGTTTTAACCCCCTCTGTTATTTATATTAGGTAACCGTATCATTATGGGCAAAAGCCACGTGTTCCGCTTCAATGACCCAGAGCAAGCAAGGCAAGACAGAGAGAGGACTCCATGTGCGGACACACCTGTGGAGCCGGTGGACTGGGCTTTTGCCCAGAGAGAACTACTGGAGAAGCAAGGCATTGACATGAAGCAAGAGATGGATCAGAGGTAGGACTTCTGTCTGTGGCAATTTTGTGCTCCTAAATAAGTTGAAGTCAAAATGATTAGCCCTCCTGTGTTTTTTTTTTTAATTCATTTTATTTTTCAAATATTTTCCAAATGATGTTTAACAGTGCAAGTAATGTTGTTCAGTTTCTATTCAAGTAATTGATAGTTCTTGTGGCTTTACTTTGATGTCTTTGTCATTTGCAGATTACAAGAGCTGGAGGACCAGTATCGCAAAGAGAGAGAAGAAGCAAGCAACCTTCTGGAGCAGCAGAGACTGGTTGGTCATTTTAGACTATTGTTCTGTCCTCAGCTGCTCAGTTTGTCAGGCATAAAGGCCCCTATGTACTTGCAGTGACAGTGACGAATGAACTGGTGTGATATAATTTATAACGGGCAAAACAAAGATTTTGTTTAGTTCATTTCAGGATTTTGAAACATCTTGTCAAACAAACCTTCCAGAATAGTACATGAAGCTTCTAAATTCCTCTGAACTCCCATTGGTCTGTGGTGATCACATAATAGGTAGTTGATGCTCTTGGGCTCCGCCTTCTTTGATGTAGAAATCTTCCTCAGTTCATTTTCTCTGCTCAGTCCATCAAGGTCATCTGCTTGCTTTGGTCGTTAGCACTATCGCCCCACAGGAAGAAGGTCGCTGGTCCAGTCCCAGCTGGGGGTCCCAGCTCTATATTTCTATTCTATGAGTTTGCATGTTCTACCCTTGTTCGCGTGGGTTCACATGGCTTTCCCCAATTATTTCTTAAATTTAAAGCAGCTTAACTCAGATGAAGTTCTACTAAATTGAAACTGCTTCAGTCCAGTTTTCACTGTTGAAGTTCAGTTTAGTTCGGTTCACTATAATGTAAATGTTGCTGCTGAAAGCCAAAACACTAAACACGCAAATCAAATGATGGGCAGCTCCACAAGTCCCAAACCAAGCAAGTGGCGACAGATGCATGAAACAAACTTCACAAATTGGAAAAACCAGACTTACAGTACTTAAAGTAATATATTATCTTACTTAAAGTAAGAGTCAGAGCACTATTTTACTATATTAAGCCATGATGTGTATTTCAGGAAAATAACAGAAATATACAGTAGGTTGGAGGACAGGTTGAAAGATAAATGTGACATGACTTTACTTAAGCACCAAATTGAAGGGTGTCACATTACTATAATAAAATGCTTTCTTAACTGCTGTTTTCATTTTGGGTGAACTATCTGTTTAATTATTATTCCAGGTTTTCTGTGTATTATTTTTGGTAGACACTGTAAAAATATGGCAATGAAAGTAACTTTAAGATTGTTTTAGGACTATGAGAGTAAGCTGGAAGCTCTTCAGAAGCAGGTCAACTCCAGATATTACCCAGAAACCACAGAGGAGGAGGAGGAGCTAGAAGATGAAGGTGGGTAACTGTTTTAGACCTCTAGGCATTATTTGATCCAGACATATCAAACATCTCAGGTGGTCATATTCTATATAAAGTGTTTAGATGTTTAACCTCATTTGAAATGGGTTTATCTTTTTGCTCCCGCAGTCCCATGGACAAAGCGAGAGACAGAACTGGCCCTCTGGGCTTTCCGGAAATGGCGTTTCTATCAGTTCACCTCTCTCAGAGACCTGCTCTGGGGAAATGCCATTTTCCTCAAGGAGGCTAATGCCATTAGCGTGGAGCTGAAGAAAAAGGTACGCCGAAATCATTTTCTGCCATCCTAATGATTGCGTTAAGCTTTTATAAAATCCCACTGAATCCCCAAGAATGAATTTGCTAAACATTTGCTCCTTTCGTCTGCAGGTTCAGTTTCAGTTTGTGCTGTTAACAGACACGCTGTACTCCCCGCTGTCCCCTGACCTCCTGCCACCCAGCATAGCCAAAGACAGAGAGAAACGACTGTTCCCTCGCACCATTGTAGCAGTGGAGGTGCAGGACCAGAAAAATGGTGCCACACACTATTGGACTCTGGACAAACTCAGGTACAGTGAGATTAAGTATACAGTTAAAGTAAAAATTATTAGCCTTCTTGTGAAATTTAAATTCTTTTAAAAATATTTACCAAATGATGTTTAACAGTGCAAGGAAATTTTCACAGTATTTCAGAGGTTTTTTCTTCTTCTGTAGAATGTTTGGCTGGAAGAAAAGCAGTTTTAAAAATATTTAAATAACTTTTAAGGTCAATATTGTTATCTCCTTTTAAAAAAATTCAGATTGCTATAAAACAAACCACTATTGCTCAATAACTTGCATATTTAACCTAATTAACCTAGTTAAGTTTAAATTGCACTTTAAGCTGGTTGCTATTATCTTGCAAAATACTGATAAAATATTATGAATAATATATGAAAATATTATTCATATATTATGAATATTGTAATATTATGTACTGTCATCATGGCAGAGGCAAAATAAATATCAAAATATTTGTAGTTATTCAAAATGTTGTTAAATTTAAAATAAAAAAATGTTAAAGGTGCAGTATGTAAGTTTGACACCCAGTGGTTGAACTAGGTATTGCAGTCCTGAATCATAATAAAGGTGCGCCGGGTTGCCAGTTTGAGGGATTTTAAACTGTGTTCTAAATAAAAGCAACGACACGCGATTGAGGGAATATTCTCCATATTAAAAGGAGTTTTGGTTCTAACCAACACCTCGAATTGATTTATTAGAAGCGGCTTCTATTTCTCACAGCTGAACAACAGAAACCTATGACAGATCACCTCAGGTAAGCCTCGTGTGCTTTATTCAGTGCTAAATGCTAACAATGCGAGTTTGAATGCATTTTACATGACGTGTATTACCATATACTGAAAGCAGAAAGTTCACTTCACCTTTAATGATGTTAAAGAGGGTTAATATGTATTAAATAGATTCTAAACCTTACCGTTTTGTGAGTGAGTGCATATTCTGTGCTTCTGAAAGGCTGTATTTAAATTTTTGCCGTGTTTTGTGGTGCAAACAGCCAAATGGCTCATCACTCATAACAATCTCGTCACAGCGTGTTGTTAGGACACGCGACGTAACCTGCTCACGTTCCTAATATTTATGTCATTTGCTAATTAACGTCATGTGGAACTGAATCTGTCTCATTTTGACATCTGATACTTTCCACTACACTGTAGCATTTCGCTCATGGACGCATGCTTTCAGAGTCTTTCTGAATGAATGAATGAATGAAATATGCTGTTTTCCAACAAGGCAACCCGGGGTGCTGAATTATAATTGGTTAAACTGGCATGTGCATGTGAAAATTACCTAAACAAAGACATCGTTCCGGCACGGAAAAAAACATTTTCAAAGCAGAATATCTGACTTCAGCATTGTTTGTCAGTTAAACAAGTATGTTCACTTGGGATGTTTCTTAAATATCTGCACACATATTATTGTATTTTTATGCTTTAGAAGAGTCAAAAACTTACATACAGCACCTTTAAACAGCACTTGGGAAATATTTGAATAAAGAATTAAGTTGAAAATAATTATTAACAATATTGTTGTTAAAAATAGTGATTAAAATTGTTATTGGAAAATGTGTTTGTTAAACAGCACTTGGTAAATGTTTGAAAAAAGAATAAAAATTTCACAGTAGAGCTTATAATTTTGACTTTTACTGTACATAATATGCATGTAATGCCCACAGAAATTTGTCAAGCACTGCAGTTATGAATCAGAATTAAGTAACCAATTAATGGATGCCAAGCTGCTACTAAATATGATCCTTTTTCTAATGAGTTGGTTAGTTCTGGGTCAAATGATTCACCAGTCAATTGGTTCACTGAATCATAGTGTGACTAGTGCAGTAAATGTTTTTAATAATAGTATAACCTGTTATAAACGATATATTATGTTTAAAAAAAGCATGTCCTATTAAAATAGCCAAACCATTACTATCATCTCTGCAGACAAAGACTGGATTTGATGAGAGAAATGTATGACCGAGCAGCAGAAGTGCCCAGTACGGCAGTGGAAGACTGTGATCATATCATGTCCGGTGGCGACCCTTTCTACGACCGCTTCCCGTGGTTCCGTCTGGTTGGTCGGTGAGTATTCAATATGTCAGGCTCACATGCTGTGCCAAGTGGATTCTGCTATCCCCACTGGATATCACTGGAAACTACCTATGATTTGCATTGTGCTTTTAACAAGGTTTCCTTCCCTGTTGAGTTGAATGGAGAGCTTTGGGCAGCCAAACTTTGGACTTGGACACTGGTCACAAAAAGCACTAGAGCATTAGCTAAACACAGACTGGGAAAATCAGGGTTGGGTTACTTGCACATGCATATGGGTGATTCTATAATTGGAGATACATTTTGCTGTTTTAAAAGGTTAAGGAAAGAAGCTCACTAAACTATTTATTTTCAGTTTTGTATTGAAAACTTATTCAGTTTAATGAATCAAGTCCCACTTACACTGTTACCGGCGATTCTGGTACATTTCATCAGCATTGTGACTCTACTTTGGCAACAGAGTTTGACAGTAACATTACTGATCATTTCAACACAGGCTCATTTGGAATATGTGTCCTGGGCTACATTTTTGAGAACCCAGAAATAGGGCTGCACGATTCCGGCTAAAATAAGAACCACAAATTTTTTTTTGGTGATTATTATTGTTATTTCTCAAACAGATGGTAAAACAACAATAATAATATCATGTGCAGGTCTACTGCTGGTTTTAAATGCTACATTTTTTATAGACATGGAACAGTGGACTTGAATAGACTTTGTCCTGGTCATTAATGCACAGTAAAGTGATGACATCAGAATACAACTATTCATAATTCTGAAGTATTATGTTTGAGACATATGCTCGCAATCTGCGTATCATAAAATTGCGCAATCTGTCGAAATTTTTTTATTGGTAAAATGAGACATTTGTCATTATTAAATTCCCTCTTGCACTTCCCTTCATTTTAAAGGCTATAGTAGCTAGTTATACTGACACTGTTAAACAATTCTCATGCACAACACAATATGTAAAAAACGCATCAAATGCTTGTTGTAATCATAACTCTAAAATGCGATATGAACATTTAAATGATGTGCGCGCTTTTGGTTTCACTTTCACTGCCGAGTGCGGCTCATGTCATGGCTGCCGTCACTATGAGAAAAAATCATACATACAAATCATACTTCCCGCGTGGCTTCCAAACAATCGCTCTGTGCAACAATTTACCATTTTATTACCTGTTATTCACAGCCAATGCAGGTTCCGTTCACTAAAGTAGACTTCCTTTACGATGCACGTCCTCTCTGTGGTAAACACACAGCTCATGGTCAGCTCACGTGTGATTACGCGGCCGCAAATAGGACATTACATAAAGACTGAAATTACATTTTAGGGTGAATTATATTCCAATTAATTCCAATTAATTCCAATGAGCCTGGCTTGGATCATTTTAAACTTTTGTTTGTGCCAAAAACTACTTACTTAGTTCATGACATTAACGAAATCACTATTAAAAGACTAGTGTGTGATCAGTGTTAAATTCCGTACTCCTTTTGATGCTCTGGTTAAATTTTTGATATTTTTTTTTCAAAATAACTCTTGGTTTAAGAATATTTTAGATCAAAATGTTTTCTATATATAACATTATATATATTTTAGCACACATACTTTTCAATACTTTAGATATTATCAGCAAGGGAAAGTGACAGTTACCTAACTCTAACTCTAACCCTATAAACTGTAGGATAGGGCTATTCAATTGGCGGCCCACGGGCTAAGGGGTAGAATTGGGATTGGGCCTAAGTCATCTGACATTTGGGAATGTTTGTAGAAAAGGCCTTTTGTACAATGCACTGATATCGTTAATAGGGATTCAATGATTAGCTGATTTCACTATTAACCGCGCTTAAATTCATTACGGTTCATTTATCGTAGAGGCTATTCAACGCCCCATTTACGTTGCACAGAACAAAACTGCAACACATCACTTCAACAATTTAATGTTGTAGAATTAGGACCATGACTAAAGATAAAAAATAAAAATAAGTAAAATATTACCTTTTTTTATATTAAAAAAGTATTTTGATCACTTAAAATATATATTTTCTGTTATATACAACATGTTTGGCATAAAATATATTTAGAAAATGATTTACAGTTTGTTCAGCGTACACATTTTAACAATGCATGCATTTTTGTGGATTGAACCAATCTACCAGTCGAACTGCACAAATCCCAAATTGTTAGAAATCACGATTGTCAGCTATATGACACTTTTATTGCAGAAATTATTGTATCATTATGACCTACAGCATCTTGTGATCTCTGAAGTGAATGTTTAAAAATAACTGAAAACATAACTACTTCAAAATATCAAGAAGCAAGTAACATGCACCTGCAATTACAGAATCCCGCACACAGCGAAGCCTCTGATGTGTGTGTGCATGTGTGTGTGGTGTTGTACTAACCCAGTTCCCATGTCTCCGGCTGCACCAGCACTCCCATTCTCAACACATGCATGAGCGAGCGCATGAGTGGCCTTACCCTCTCCCCCACCCTCTCCGACCCCGACTCTGACATAACCGAGCTCGCCGATGAGCGGCATTATGGGAAGGTGGAGGTGGAGGAGGAGGAGGAGCTGGAGGACCTGGACGATGAGATCTTTGTGGAGGACAATGGCTCAGAGCTTGGGAGAGAGGAGGAGGATGATGATGGTGTGGGCGAGCGCTGCCCAGGTGTCAGCGATGGCCAGGACCCCTTTTACGACCGCTGGCCTCTGTTCAGTTTAGTGGGAAGGTTGGTGAGGTTTCAGGAGCAAAGCTGTCAGAGGAAACTAGCTCTTTCACACTGAGACACACACACTTGACAGGGGCTGCTGCTAGAACATCCAAACAGATGAATGGTAAACAGTCAGGGGTCACTGTAGATACTGGCTAAATCATGTTCTGTTTAGTTCCTAGTAAATGCTTTCTAGTTATCTCAGTTCAAGCAAATGTTCATGACAATCAGTATTTTTCACACTGTTTACACTGTGTTACATCATATTTGTTTTTCTTCTGGTGCTCTGCATTATACTGCGATTTTGTTGCAATGGCATTTAATAATAATAATAATAACAATAATAATAATAATTTAAAAAAGTGGCGCAGTAGGTAGTGCTGTTGCCTCACAGCAAGAACGTCGCTGGGTCGCAGGTTCGAACCTCGGCTGGGCTGGGTCAGTTGGCGTTTCTGTGTGGAGTTTGCATGTTCTCCCTGGGTTCGCGTGGGTTTCCTCCGGGTGCTCCGGTTTCCCCCACAGTCCAAAGACATGCAGTACAGGTGAATTGGGTAAGCTAAAATTGTCCGTAGTGTATGAGTGTGAATGTGTGTGTGGAAATTCCCAGAGATGGGTTGCGGCTGGAAGGGCATCCGCTGCGTAAAATCGTGCTGGATAAGTTGGCGGTTCATTCCGCTGTGGCGACCCCGCAAGGGACAAAGCCGACAAGAAAATGAATGAATGAATAATAAGATGATTTTAAACTGTTCTTTTGAAATTATCTCTGTAAATGAATAAATAAGCAAACAAACAAACAGAATAATGTGATCATTATATTATGGCAACATAAAGATGCAGAAAACTTTAGTAATCTATCAATAATCTATTAATCTTATTAATCGTATCAATAAAAATAATAAGACGAATTTGGATCCAGTTTCTTCTAAATGTATCAAAGAAACACACTATAATTAATAATATTTTGTTAGCCTAAAACTATAATAATATAAAAGTGGAATATGTTTACTAATATCAGCTACAAGAACAATTATGAAAACATGATTAATTTAATTTATAATAAAATATTAATATAAAGAATTAAAATTTCAATTATTATTTGCGTAGATATACAAACAAAACAGTGATCGATTATAATGTTAACATGAAATATAATTGGATAAAACAGAATAAATGAATTGCAAATGCAAATATTATAATTATTATCTAAAATATCAATAATTAACTAAGTTAATAAATTACAATTAAATAATTATTCATGATTATTGTTCATGAATACATTTTTAAAAGTTATTATTTGTGATTTGTGAATTTTATTTTCTAAATATAAATAAAAAAATAAATGTGTTACTAATTAAATAAAGTAATACAAAATGACAATTATACAGTAAATATGGTTATGATAGACAGATATATAGATAGATAGATAGATAGATAGATAGATAGATAGATAGATAGATAGATAGATAGATAGATAGATAGATAGACAGATAGATAGATGGATATATGGATGGATGGATGGATGGATGGACGGACGGACGGACGGACGGACGGACGGACAGACAGACAGATAGACAGACAGATCTCTGATCTCTTTACTATGCTTTCTAAAATAAAATCTTATTCATAGACACTCTTTTTCCATACAGTATTAATAAGGACCGTTTGAGTGTTTTTGAAGTGTTCAGTAACTGAATGAGAGGAAATTGAACATACGGTGAGTAATAGCAAAGTCAAATACTGACTATAAAATCACAACAGACCACTGGTGACAGATCTCTAATGGATGTGTGTCCTACAATGGGCAACATGAAGGCATTTGAACATGGGTAGCTCTGCACAGAACAAGCCATTCACATCAAATCTGCTCGCTTTGAACGATACAGCATTGTTTGGCAGCATAATGCATTTTTTTGTCTGCTGTTTTCTGAAATGAAATGGCTGTCCTCTGCAGAAGTTTTGTTGTTTGTGTGATCTTCATAAATCAGCCGATTGTTCTGTCTAAAAAAGCATACAGCGCTCAAGATGAAAGAGCTGGTTTCGACTACAGCAGTCTCAATCAGGCATGCCAGAGCTACAAATTTGTATCACGGTTTTGGATTGGCTCTCACACTCTCACTTTCCTGCGCACATGCAACATACAAGATTTGTGACGTGTGTTTTTTTCTTTTAAGTTGATGGGGGTCAAATTCATGTATGTTAATGTCATTTCAATTGTTTGCTTTCCAGTTTGCATTTGGCCCAACGAGCCAAATTTGGAGTTTATTTTCTCTCACTAAAACATTTTGTTTATCTGAGCATGCTGTATTTGCGCCTCACCAATCTTGTCGAAAGCTCCTCCCCTCTGGCCACGCCTCCTGCCACTCTTGAACCCGCCTATCAAGCTTTGGCCAGCACCACATTGGGATCAAGAGGGCAGATATGAAGTGAATGAATGAATTTAGTTTGAATGTAGACAAGATGTAGGCCAGTCTGTCACCAAACTTAGGGATTTTACACTTTCAATCAGTTACTGACTCCACGTAAAATCCAAATGTGTGACAAAGCAGTTTGAAAACTTGGCATATGGCTAATATAATGTGCAAAAATGTCTGACTTGGCTATTTAGACAATCAATAAGTCAAAAGATATGTTGTAAAGTAGCTTATGGTGCAGTTCTCCTCTATAAGCATGTTCTTGAAACACTTCACCAACCCCCACAGAGATCAAAAATCTTGTTTCCACCACTTTGTGTATTGTTTTTTTTTGAGAATGACGGCTCTAATAGGCTACTCACAGATGACCTGCAGACCTACAGGGCACTTTTTCGCTTTTGCTGGAGCAGCTTCTTGTTTAGTTGCTTTTTGTGTGTGTCAGATGTTGTGTTGTCTCGTGGCAGTGTGGCTGATTTGATCTTCACTGACATTTTTTCCTATTTAAACTTCTTTTTCCATTAATTGTTAACCTTTTTTCTTTTTTTTCACCCCATCAACTGTCTCAAATCCCTCTTTTTTCCCTCTGGCTCTCCTCCTTTTTCCTATCATCCTCTCCTTCTTCTACTATAGGGCATTCGTGTATCTGAGTAATCTTCTGTACCCCGTGCCGTTAGTGCACCGTGTGGCCATTGTAAGTGAGAAAGGCGAGGTCAAGGGGTTTCTTCGTGTGGCGGTACAAGCCATATCAGGTAAGACCATCCTTATGATTTGACTTGATTTCAATAAAACTGACTGGGAACTGATATTAATGGCTATCCTAAAAGGTATATCAATCTTCATGAATAATTATTAGTAAGCCAGTATTGTTAGTCATTTTCGTAATAGTAAAAGAAGTACCACAAGGCTCAGTATTCAGGCCTATTATGTTTTTTATTTCATTGGTAATTTCAATGTTTTTAAATTTAATTTGTCATCTTTAGTCGTTATTTATTTATTTATTTATTGCTGCCCCGTGTCCAGATTGTTACCAAAAATACCACAGATTTTTGAGATACCATAGATTTATAGAAGTGCCATAGATTTGTTGTCACTGTTCCTCATTATATTTGGAAAAAAGGATTTCTTCTTTCTTTCTTTCTTTCTTTCTTTCTTTCTTTCTTTCTTTCTTTCTTTCTTTCTTTCTTTCTTTCTTTCTTTCTTTCTTTCTTTCTTTCTTTCTTTCTTTCTTTCTTTCTTTCAATTGTTTGTTTGTTTGTTTGTTTGTTCGTTCCGTTCATTTGTTCGTTTCGTTCGTTCGTTCTTTATTTTGTTCGTTCGTTTGTTCTTTCTTTATTTCGTTCGTTTGTTCGTTTCTTTCGTTCATTCGTTCTTTCTTTCTTTATTTCATTCGTTCATTCATTCTTTCTTTTTTCTTTCTTTCTTTTCTTTCATTTGTTTGTTCTTTCGTTTGGTCCTTCGTTCATTCCTTAAATCATTCCTTAGTTCTTTCTTTCTTTCTTTCCTTCTTTCTTTCTTTCTTTGTTCATTCTTTCTTTCTTTTTTATTACTTTCATTCTTCGTTTCTTCATTTGTTCGTTCGTTCTGTTCGTTCTTTCGTTCATTCATTCGTTTGTTCCATTCTTTCTTTCATTCTTTCTTTCTTTCTTACTTTCTTTTCTTTCCTTCTTTCTTTCTTTCTTTCTTTTTTATTTTTTCTTTCTTCGTTTGTTCATTTGTTCGTTCGTTCTGTGCGTTCAATCGTTCTTCATTTGTTCGTTCGTTCTGTTCGTTCTTTCGTTCATTCATTCGTTTGTTCCGTTCTTTCTTTCTTTCTTTCGTTCGTTCTTTCTTTTTTCTTCTTTCTTTCTTTCTTTTCTTTCATTTGTTCGTCTGCTCATTCTTTCTTTCGTTCGTTCATTCGTTTGTTCAATCGTTCCAATTGGTCCGTTCTTTTTTTTGTTCATTTGTTCGTTCTTTCTTTTCTTCTTTCTTGTTTCTTTCTTCG
Source organism: Danio kyathit (assembly GCA_903798195.1). Lineage (NCBI taxonomy): Eukaryota > Metazoa > Chordata > Actinopteri > Cypriniformes > Danionidae > Danio > Danio kyathit. The sequence continues at coordinate 27,110,003 of LR812520.1, forward strand.
TTCATTCATTCATTCGTTCGTTCTTTATTTCGTTCGTTTGTTTGTTCGTTTGTTCCTTTCGTTCCGTTAATTCTTTCTTTATTTTGTTTGTTCTCTCGTTCTTTCTTTCTTTCTTTTTTCTTTCTTTCTTTCTTTCTTTCTTTCTTTCTTTCTTTCTTTCTTTCTTTCTTTCTTTCTCTCTTTCTTTCTTTCTTTCTTTCTTTTTAAGTTAAGAAAAAATAGTACCACAAAGATCATTATTCAGACCAATTATGTTTTCCTATTTCAATTTTTCACGAGTAAATCATACTCTGTTCTGTAACGTTCAGCTATAATACTTCATTTATTGTCACAGCTGATGAAGAAGCTCCTGATTATGGTTCTGGTGTTAGACAATCAGGAACTGCCAAGATTTCATTTGAGGACCAGGCGTTTGAAAAGGTTGGTTGTGCCACTCATTTTATTTTTACAATTATCTTTTTAGTAGTTTGACCTTGCAGGCATTAAATTGTTTTTCTAGATGGTACAAGAATTGTTTTTTTTCTCTGCGCAGTTTCAGACAGAAGCATGCAGCAGTGGGATGACTCAAACACACACATCTGAAGAGGAGCTGCGCATTGTTGAAGGAGAAGGACAAAACTCAGAGTTGGGACTCAGTGCTGATGAGGTCAACAATAACACCTGCTTAGGTAATGAGTTATGCGATTTATATAAATGTTGCACAATGCCTTATAATGAATTTATGCATTGCCAAAGATAAAATATCATGCCCAATTACCGTTTCACTTTCAAAGTAGTAGTATGTGTGTAAACAGATTAGAGCCAGCTAATATTTGTATTCTAATCGGATCTGTTTTCTCATGCACTGCTCTATCTAGCCTCTCCAGATGTTCCTGACAGTCCTCTGAAGGGTATTCTGGAATGTCCTCTAGATGTGACTCAAGACCAATCACTTCAGCACTTGAAAATTGGCAGCAACTTCACCTTTAGGGTCACAGTGCTTCAGGCATCCAGCATCTCTGCTGAGTATGCAGATATCTTCTGCCAATTCAAGTAAGTAGATCTACCCCTAATAAGTTGTACTATGTTCTTCCATAGTCTCAATTAAGTCTGGTATTAAGGCTGTTTGTTTTTACAGAAGTGTAAGCACTGTTCTAAAAACAATCAGCTTTTCCAACTGTCAAATCTCTAAAAAAAGCAGTGTGCTTTTACTGAGAGCAAAACTCACACTCAAAAGCAAAGTGCAGTAACTACACAGAACAAAATTGAGAACATTTTAACACCAGCGAGTAGATTAGTATTTTTGTTTCTCTGAAATTGAACAAAATTGAACCTGTAGACTTTTGGCTTTAACTCAGTTTGGACCGAATGTGTAGTCACTGCACTTTACTTTTAGACAGCAGTAAAGAAGTGTGTGCTTTTTCTGATCTTCCAATTTAAAGTTGGCATGAAACAGAAGTTAAAATTGACCTTTTTCACTATTGTAATATTTATCCATTTGAAAAGGTTTCTGAAATGGGGAAAAAAATATGATTTTGTTCTTTGGGAACCGATTGGATTGTTGGAAGATTGCTAACTAAATGGAGGAATGGAATTTGAAAGTCAGTTTGCACAAATTAAAAATAATGATTTTTGACAGGAAAATTTAAATCCTGTCTGACTAGGTGTACTTCACTTTGCTCACTTTGCACTCTGCTTTTTCAACACATTTCATTACATGGACGTCTACAATATGAAAGCAATTTGGTCGAACTTTTGACTGTCTATAAATGGCTAAAAGTGGATGAGCTCAAAAATGTTCAGATCTTGTTTACACCTGTGTTTAATGTCCTTTTGTAATCAGATCAAACTTTTTTCAGTCTTGGTTTAAATGAGCTGCTGCATCTGTGCTGTTCAATTTTTACATTTTCAGTAGATCTGCAGAATGCTACAAAAGTTGAAACATTTTTATATAGATATTTTGAAAGTTGCCATTGAAAAACATCATGAAAAAGAATTTTATAGTTTTACATACACTAATCCGAGATCATCTGATGCAATATTAACTCATCCCCCCTGTGTTTCCCCCTTAGTTTTATTCACAGGCATGACGAGGCATTTTCCACTGAGCCATTAAAGAATACTGGCCGAGGGCCTCCTCTGGGATTCTACCATGTACAAAATGTAAACACAACCTTTGTGTTATTTACTAAAAAATCACTTCATTCAAATATAAAATAAATCAGACATAATTAATTCACGTGTGCTTTGCTACTATTGCAGATAACTGTGGAGGTCACCAAGTCTTTTGTGGAATACATCAAAAGTCAGCCAATCGTTTTTGAAGTATTCGGCCACTACCAGAAACAACCCTTCCCTCCTCTTTGCAAGGACTTAATTAGGTAGGTTTTAGATTACTTTATAAAATGTTTCTGTAGTCACCATAAAAGGTTGTTATGTTATGTTTTAAAGTCTCTGTGGTTTGAATAGAGCTTGGAAAAAAGAGAGTTGAATATAAAGCTGAGTTGACTTGGATTCATTTACTTTAATCTTAAATCTGACTATGCTTCTGTTATGAAATGAGTGCCATAAAGTGCATTGATTCAATAAGTTAAATTGTTCTCTGATATCTACACAGTAGGTATGTGGCTTGGGTAAGTGCAAAAATCTCCAGAAATGCTCATTTATAAACAAATGAATTACTATGAGCTCCATTTTGACCATATTTCAAGTCAAAAGTCAAAGCAGGATATTTAGTGTGAGCAAGATATTTGGAACGATTGTGAATATTAATGAGCTCTGCTAAACTGACGTTTCAACACAGTGTCGAGATCCCGAAGCGCAAGTGATCCGCTTGCACTGCACAGAAGCATTATCCGAAACACCCAGGTCACGTGACTAAAGCAATTTAAAGCATTGGACATTTCAGAAGTGTTTGAAAACCTGGCGAATCTGCGTTTGATTTACAAGGTCAGGAAAATCTCATGTAGCCTAGTGGACCGTGCAAATGTCCTGAGTTCGAATCCCGATTTGCACGAATGCTCAGGAATTGTGACTTGATGTATTTTAATAATGTAAATATTTTATGACCAAAACAAGACATATTTATTCACAAATTGTTCATTCAGATGTCAGACCAATGACAAAACAAAACACATTACAAGAACAGAGCATTTAAAAACGAATGTCTATAGCTGCATCACCCTGGATTTGAACCCATTATCTCTGCATTCTATTGAGAAACTCTCACCGCTTCACTAAATCACTTGAAATATCAATTCTACAATGTGGGGTATAATTCCTCAACTCACTATAAGTAGCCCAGCTAAACATTACTCCCTTATCTTCGTTGGCCCGAAACCGAGACCCCAGTAAGAGGCCGAGGGCCCATACGCTCCACTTCCTCCAGAACACAACGCCACTTGCAATTTCCATCTTCCGCTACTTCAAACCGCCACCCACCTTCTCCAGCTTCATCATACGCCTCCGCCAGATCATCTTCTCTCACATCCAACAAAATGACAGTCACCGAACTCCGCCAGACTCTCCTAAATGCCGGAATCACCCTCCCTAGCCGCTGCAATAAATCAGGATTACTAAAACTCTACGAATCCATCTCTTCACCGACTCTTCCTCCTCAGGACAGCAGAACCACACGCTCCCTTCACGCCCCCTATCCTTAACCCAATACAGCCCCGCAAGCACTCAGCCACCCTGGACCATCAAAGAAAGCAACCAAAAAAAGCAATAAAAAGCAATCTCATGGAGTCAGACACACTGCAGCCACCATAACCTTCCAAAACATGGACAATCTCCCGGACAATAACGCCACTCTTGGACTTTCCACCCCCCTCCTCTGGCCTCCAGCTCCCCATTCCAGCAAAAACTCCAGCCCTACTCTTCAAGCTATCCCTACCACTCTCAACCCTCTTCAATTCTCTCTCCCTTCCAACCTCCCTCACACTTCAACCCAGCTCATTCCCACTCAGTCTATCTCTACAAGTCCCAACGCTTTTCCCCTCCCTACTCATTTCCCCTCTTCCAGTATCCCCACCTTTATCTCCTCTACATCCCTTCACCAAGCATCCACCTCCATTACTAACCCTCCCCAACATATCACGCTCCCTACTCATATTTCTTCTGCACGGCCCCCCTTCACCCTAGCCACAGTCACGCCCTTCCTCATTCCGCATAATGCTCCAGTTCTGGACCCCCCCCCCCCCCCCCCCCCCCCCCCCCCAGTTCTCCAACGCCATCAAGAACCTTATCCTCTCAGAGATTCAGACAACTGGCACCAGAAGCAGAGCCGCATCCGACTCCCATCCCTTCTTATTCAGAGATAATATTCCCATAATCACCCATGCACAACCTGCAGCAAACATCCATATCTCTTATTTTACAGGCAGTAGCTCCCAGAACCCTTACATCATATCTCACTGCATGGAAAACATTCAAACATTCAAACACCACATTCCCTAATTTTTTCCTACTTACAATCACTTCATTCATCACATATCTCCATGCACACAAAACACATCCAAGCCAGCTCTATCAAAAGCTATATAAGTGGAATCCAATTTTTTTACGATTTAATGTACAGCTCCACATCCGATTCGATAGCTAATTCACAAACCAGCCTTCTTATTTAAGCCATCCAAAAAACCCACCCCCACCCCCTTTCCAGACTCCAGACTGCCCATTACACACAACATACTTTCCAAATGCATTTCCACACTCAGAAAAGGCTACCTATCCTTTCACATAGACCACACCCTAGATGCAATGTTTGCACTTGCCTTTTTTGGGTTTCTCAGATGCTCCGAAATCACAGTAACATCTACATTTGATTCCAATATCCACCCCACCATCTCAGATCTAACTTTGATTGACAAGGAAACAATATCTTTCTTCATCAAACAAAGTTAACAGATCAATCCAGGAAAGGACAATTCATCTACATATTACATTTCCTCCTCTACAAGCCCATTTCAAACACTCCTAGCATACTATAGAAAAAACACGAAGTTTTAGTCCCCTCTCCCCTCTTTTCATAGACGACACAAACCACCCAGTAACACGTTTTTGGTTCCAAAAACCCCTCAAAGCAGTCCTCTACCATTCAGGCTTCCCACCAGAATCATACTCTAGCCACTCATTTAGAATTGGAGCTGCCACCACAGCAGCACACAAAGGGTTATCACAACATCACATACAAACACTGGGAAGATGGTCTTCCGACGCCTTCAAATCTTACATTCGCCTTAGCCACAGTCATCTCAAAGAAGCCCAGAAGACCCTCACCAGCAGACACCCTAATTCCAGTGCCCAAGGGGCGTGGGCTCAATCCAGCCACATCAAACTCCCAAGGGTGGGCCATGATCCAGTCACATCAACCTCTCAAGGGCGAGGGTACGACCCAGCCACATCGACTTCCCAAGAGCGAGAGCATGACCCAGCCATTTAACCTTCTTTCTTCCTTCCAGCTCTGAGTATCACTCAGCTTTCTCCCCTAATCACTCACCTAACTCCCGCAGGAGTTCTTCCCGCCCATGCCTTTTGGGGAGTTTCTTTGAAAACACCTGTCCCAAGTCATTAAGCATTTTGGGGAGCTCTCGAGAACTACCTGATCTCGTACTCCCCTTACATGCTCAATCGACCAGGCGGGAGCCCTGGGCTCATTTATCTCAGAGCTCAGGGTTCTCTCCAGGGACAGCATGCCAAGCCTGCTTTCATTTGTCAAACACTATCTAAGTGTGAAGTCTTGAAGTTTATTATAAACTTATATAAACAAGTGGAAAATTGTATTATTTCACAGCATATTAATGCTGAAACGTATGTTCAGGAGCTCAAATGGCTTGTTTTTCCACTGGGATTTTACACTTTTAGGGGTTATATGTGAATGAGAAAAAGAAATTGAGGCTCAGGGGATGGCATTTCCATGTACTGAATAAACTCTTATTATTCAGCTATGCCTTGGTACACTGTCAAAAAATGCTGTCCCAACACAATTCAATTAAGTTAACTTAATTGTTCTTACAAATTTAAGTGGATTGAGGTCTTTTTAAGTTTTTCTAGTGTATATAATGTATGTTCTATACATTAGTATAGTATAGTTATTTGAGTGTATCTAAACAATTTTTGAGTGTATATCCAGATTTTCATTTATAGGAATATTTTAGCTACATTACAGCTACTTTTGGCACCTTTAAGCTACTCTTAACAAATTATGTGTTCTCTTCTATTGTAAATCTGTTGTGATCTTTTAATTTTGTAAAAAGAAATCACCTCATTACCTCATAAAATAATTTATATAACTACATGTTTCCTCTCCTAGTTCATTACGTCCAATGCGAAGGCAGTTTCCCAGGGTTATGCCTTTGTCAAAGCCAGGTGAGCTGATTTTTTTTAATTTCATCTCTATTTCTAGTGGTCTGTCTGGGTATTTAAAATCACATCTGTCTCCCCCTAGTGCCCGCCACCAAACTGAGCACGCTCGCCCGCTCCACCGCAGGCCCCTGCCACTGCAAATATGACCTTATGGCTTTCTTTGAGATCTGTGAGCTGGAGGCCAACGGGGAGTGAGTATCTGATGAACTCATGGCTTGTGGTATATCAGTGTCCAGTGAGTTACTCATTGAAGTCTGTATGTATGGCTGGTTATTCATATATAATGTAACCCTTGTACCTGTTTGTGTCCTTCCTCAGTTACATCCCTGCTGTTGTTGATCACAGGGGTGGAATGCCCTGTCATGGTACATTCCTGTTGCACCAGGTACACATGAATCCATCCTTCTGTTCCTAGAAGTTTATGGTAATACAGATATATTATTTATATTACCTTTCAAAGTTTTGGGGTTGTAAAGATTTGGTGATATCTTTGAAAGACGTTTCACAGACTCACCAATAATAAAACACATACAGTGAAATTTTAGTTAAAAGGAGCTGTTTTGCATTTAAATATGTTAGAATGTAATTTATGTTTGCTTTTTAAAAAAATACCTGCCAGTACTTTTTCTGTTATTATATATACATGTATACACTCACCGACCACTTTATTAGGTACTCCTAAGTAGTACTGGGTTGGACCTTCAGAACTGCCTTAATCCTTCATGGCATACTGTAGATTCAACAAGATACTGGAAATATTCTGTCCAAAGATTTTGGTCCATATTGACATGATATCATCAGGCAGTTGCTTCAGATTTGTCGGCTGCACATCCATGATGCGAATCTCCCGCTTTACCACATCCCAAAGGTGCTCTATTGGATTGAGCCTGCTGACTGTGGAGGCCACTTGAGTACAGTGAACTCATTGTCATGTTCAAGAAACCAGTCAGAGATGATTCACGATTTATGACATGGCACGTTATCCTGCTGGAAGTAGCCATCAGAATATGGGTACTCTGTGGTCATAAAGGGATGGACATGGTTCAGCAACAATACTCAGGTTGACTGTGGCGTTGACACGATGCTCAATTGGTACTAATGGGCCCAAAGTGTGCCAAGAAAGTATCCCCCACACCATTACACCACCACCACCACCAGCCTGAAGCATTGATACAAGGCAGGATGGATCCATGCTTTCATGTTGTTGATGCCAAATACTGACCCTACCATCCGAAAATCGCAGCAGAAATCGAGACTCATCAGACCAGGCAACATTTTTCCAATCTTCTGTTGTCCAATTTTGGTGAACCTGTGTGAATTGTAGCCTTAGTTTTCTATTCTTAGCTGACAGGAGTGGCACTCGGTGTGGTCTTCTGCTTCTGTAGCCCATCCGCCTCAAGGTTTTCTGTGTTGTGAGTTCAGAGATGCTCTTCTGCATACTGTTGCCCTTCTATCAGCTCAAACCAATCTGGCCAATCTCCTCTAACCTCTGGCATCAACAAGGCATTTGCACCAACATGAACTGCTGCTTACTAGATATTTTCTCTTTTTTGGACCGTTCTCTGTAAACCCTAGAGATGGTTGTGCGTGATAATCCTAGTAGATGAGCAGTTTCTGAAATACTTAGACCAGCCCGTCTAGCGTCAACAACCATGCCACATTTAAAGTCACTTAAATCGCCTTTCTTCCCCATTCTGATGCTCAGTTTGAACTGCAGCAGATCATCTTGACCATGTCTACATGGCTAAATGCATTGAGTTGCTGCCATGTGATTGGTTGATTAGAAATTTGCGTTAACGAGCAGTTGGACAGGTGTACCTAATAAAGTGGCCGGTGAGTGAATACTACAATATATTGTTTCAATCTGCTAAAAATGTCGATAAAATCACCTTGGTAAACTGCAGAGTTAATTTTTCATCATCAAAATTTGTCAGAGCTGAGATCGAGGTAAATAAATGGAAAATGGAAAAGCATATACATAGATTAATAAGCAAAAATAAATGGAAAACTCCTATAAATCACAAACAGTGGGCATCTGTTAACAGATATTTTACAGCCTGCTGAATTTTCAGCAATATTATTCTAAACCATACACAATATTTAGTGGTATTTTTCTGGATTGTTTTTAAGGATTCTTTGATTCATTCATTCAAAAGAGATCTTTTTATAAAAAGATTTATCAAGCTCAGTTTTGGTTTCATTTTCCTTGTATTCATGCAGTTTGACTTCTTTTTATCTAGTTAGTTTTCTAGTTAGTGTGTTACTTTTGTCACTTAGTAGTTTTTTTCTTTTCTCTTTGTCATCTTCATCATCATCATCATCATCATCATCATTTGTAATGTTTGTGCTATTCACTGTGTTACAGTATACTGTTATTGTCTTTGGACACTAAATTATTAGCTGCTATAACACTTATCATTCTTCCTAGTTTCTTCCTAGTATTCCTAGAAACAATGCATTTTTTTACTCTCAGTTTAGATACATTTTAAACTGGCTTTGTGAGCAAAAGTATTAATTTCTGTCAAAACAAATCTTGCAGAAATGCAGTTAATTTTTTTAACCCTATTTTTTCCATAGGGCATCCAAAGGAGAATTACAGTCACTATCGCCCATGAAACCGGCAATGATATTGAGTGGAAAGAAGTTAAAGAACTTGTCATAGGTTAGACTTTCTTCCTCTCTTTCTCTCTCAAAGCTTATCAGAAGCTTAGAGGACAAAAGGAGATGTAATGACAAATATTCAGGTCGAGTTTCAGCTGACTCAGCATTACTTCCATTTTTTAGGGCGCATCCGTAACACACCCGAGGCGGATGAGACTATCATCGACCCCAACATCCTGTCCCTCAACATCCTGTCTTCAAGCTACATACGGCCGACTTATGATGACAGGTACATCACTGAAATGTTAAGAAAAATCTGTCATGTGTATGTTTTAATTATGTGATATGTTGTAATTAATTGGGACTTGTTTAAAAATATTGTTACTAATTACAATGTGTTTAAAAGATAAACATTTGAATCCCTTTTTGCATAGATGTGGTTACAGTACAGTATTTAAATAAACTACTGTATATAATTTAGCATAAATCTCAAGTAATAACTTCAAATGTATGATAATAACCATACTAACAAAATTTTAATCCACTAACACGGGAATGTCTTTATTGTTTCCTGTCAGAGTGTCATTGGGAAGTGACCATAGGTATGTTTTTTTTCTTTTTCAGAATACAGAATCGTTTTGTCTATAATTTTCTCATTGTGATCTCATCTCAGGCCTTTAAACAGATAAAAAAAAATATATTTATATATATATATATACAGTTGAAGTCAGAATTATTAGCACCCCTGTTTATTTTTTTCTCCCAATTTCTGTTTAACGGAGAGAAGATTTTTTCAACACATTTCTGAACACAATAGTTTTAATAACTCATTTCTAATAACTGATTTATTTTATCTTTGCCATGATGACAGTAAATAATATTTTACTAGATATTTTTCAAGACACTTCTATACAGCTTAAAGTGACATTTAAAGGCTTAACTAGGTTGATTAGGGTAACTAGGCAGGTTAGGGTAATTAGGCAAGTTATTGTATAACGATGGTTTGTTCTGTAGACTATCGAAAAAAAATAGCTCAAAGGGGCTAATAATTTTGTCCTTAAAATGGCTTTTAAAAAATTAAAAACTGCTTCTATTCTAGCCGAAATAAAACAAATAAGACTTTCTCCAAAAGAAAAAACATTATCAGACATACTGTGAAAATTTCCTTGCTCTGTTAACATAATTTGGGAAATCTAAAAAAAAAAAAAAAATCTAAAGGGGGCTAATAATTCTGACTTCAACTGTATATATATATATATATATATATATATATATATATATATATATATATATACACTGATTGTAAGCTGTTTACTACTTTGCAGGACATTCTACCGCTTCGAGGCAGCATGGGACTCTTCGATGCACAACTCTCTCCTGCTCAACCGTGTCACTCCATATGGAGAGAAAATTTACATCACTCTCTCTGCCTACCTGGAGGTGAGGAAAACTATTCCACCTTTAAGTTGTTTGATTATGACGTTTAATCAATGCGGCAGATATTGGAACTATGTTAAAGTATTATAAACACAAATCATGGTTCACTCACACTACACAATCACAAGTTTAGCTTTCACCATATTTAGCTTCAAGTTGATTATAGTTGCTTATGGCCATGATTCAAAAAAGGGTACAACGAACATCTTAACCAGAAGTCGTCATTGCAATTTGGAGGCTTTTTCCCTCAAAGAAATTCCTCCCCCATTGTATACAGTGCAACTTTAATCACTTATTATATTTAGTGCCGTCAAAAAGAGTAATCACGATTAATTGCATACAAAATACAATTTATACACATACACACACACACACACACACGCACACACACACACACACACACACACACACACACACACACACACCACACACACCACACACACACACACACACACACACACACACACACACACACACACACACACACACACACACACACACACACACACATCATGTGTGTAGTTGAGAAAATGTTTATTTATATTTATAAATTAACTAATACAATTATGTATTAACTAATACAAATTATATATAAATATAAATATACATAATACAAATATTTTGGATGTGATTACTCGTGATTACTCGTATAACAGCACTAATATTTTATTTTTAAATTTGTAAAAGAATTTTAACAAGGTTTTGCAAATAGAAACATGTCATTCTTAACAACAATAACTTAGAAATGAGCTACAATCCAAAATATCATGGTTTTCACCTGCCGTATTTAATAACTCAAACTGGATTGCTTTATATATAGTAGCGACCCAAACCACAACTCAAAAGATGCTCAATAAGCATTGTTTTTAATAAGAGGACATGGCAACATAAAGCGCAATCTCTGAAGCAGCTTCGAGTCATCAAATCGAATTTAATCATTGCTCACTTTAATATTACTTTGGACAAAAAAAGAGGAGACCAAATGCACAAGATGGCAAATAATGTGGCAATTGTCACCACAGCCTCATCCATAGCAATTTCAAGAGTGTGTCTTTGTTGGTACTCACAAAAGCAATAATTTTGAGTATTCACTCCTAGATTCATGATGCGGTTGTCACTTCTAAAATCTCACAGTATGTATTCAGTATATGAGATGTTACATGAGCTTGTTTCTGTGTTGTGTAGATGGAGAACTGCACTCAGCCCACTGTGGTCACTAAGGACTTCTGCATGGTGTTCTACTCCAGAGATGCTAAACTGCCTGCATCTCGATCCATTCGAAACCTTTTCAGCACTGGTGCCTTTAGGCCATTAGAGAGGTGAGGAACAATTGCTTTTCCATGTTGAAGATTTTATGTCTGGATTCTAGAATTGCAGCTACATTTTGCGAATGAACCTTCTATAACTTTTCACAAACAAAACTTTAATGAAACAGTTTTAAATAATGACACAAATTATATCAAGTTTTCTCGAAAAAATTATGCTATGTTTGTCTTACGGGAGATTAGTAACTTAAAGACTCTGACTACACTGTTGTTTTATTTGTCTCCACTTCCTAAAACTTACATTTGGCTTCAATTAGCATGGAATAATTAATTCAAATTTTCAGCTTTTTTGGGTGTTTGATCTAGTAATTTAAATAAACATTGACATAAAACATTCGCTTTCTGTGTTATTTGTAATTTCAGTTATTATTATTTTTTTTTATCTCTGTCCCTACATTCTGGTCAACTCTTTTACATTGGTGTAATAATGTTCACGGCCACCTGGCCGCCAGGAAAGAGGCGGAGGGCCGACGAAGTTTTAAAATATTTATTATTAAAAGGGACGGCAGCTCCTCACAGAGACTGCCGCTTAAACCAAAACAAACGGACGGCAGCTCCTCACGGAGACTGCCGTCAAACTGAAAACAAAAGTAAAACAATATGTCCGGGCCCGGTCCTCTCTCGTCCTCCTCTGCCATCTTTCCTCCTCTTATAGTCCAGAGCTCCTTCCGTGGGACTCGAGGCAGGTGTGCGCCACAGGTGTTTCTCATCTGTGGCGTGCCTTGTTTCGTTCCCACGGCTCTCGGCCACGCCCCCTCACCACAATTGGGTATAAAATGAATTACAATCTGTAAAGCACTGTTAGAATAGAAAAGCATGTGACTTGTTCCAAGTGATGTCACTCTCTCCGGTGGGAAACTCTGGAAGACATTGAGGCATCATTATTCTTCGCTCATTAATTTGCCCAAATATTTTGGGCTCTATTTTAACGATCCAGGCGCAAAGTCTAAAGCGCATGGCACAAAAGCATTAAGAGAGTGTCCGAATCCACATTTGCTATTTTAAGGACGGAAAAATACACTTTGCGTTCTGGCACATGGTCTAACAGGGTTGTGCTTATTCTCTTAATGAGTTATGGGTGTGTTTTGAGCATAACGTGCTTTAAACCAATCAGAGTCTCATCTCCCATTCCCTTTCAGAGTCAGTTGCGTATTGCGCATTTGCTATTAACATGGCAGACTTTGTAAGTGGAAAAACTGAACACTTCACTAGCGAGAAAACAATTAACCAGACCATCTGCAGCGCGAGAATAAAGAACGAGAGCCTCCTCCATTCAGCCTCTTTACTTTCTCTTTATTTTACTTTTACTCTTTACTTTACTTCTTTACTTTCGTGGATAAGAAAACGGTGGAAACTTACTCCACTGAAGACATCCATTAGCCTACATATTTAATTTTGATTGTTAAGTGCAAATTTCCCAGTGTTGGGTTGTGGCTGGAAGGGCATCCGCTGCATAAAACATGTGCTGGATAAGTTGGCGGTTCATTCCGCTGCGTTGACCCCTGATTAATAAAGGGATTAAGCTGAAAAGATAATGAATGAATGTTGAGCGCAAAGATTTGTTTCAAAACTATTTCTAAATTCAGTTTTTAATTTCCAGCAAACGAATAAATTAATACATTTTCAAGTAATTTTTTTTCAACTCTGTTACTACTGTTATATTTCAGTTAATTTCTTATTCACTCTTTAACAACAATAAGATGAAAATGCAAACTATTTAGTTTTAGACATACCATATGGTATCTCTGATTTGAGGTTAGCATCTTGAGCTAAAGCACAAAATGGTGGATATTTTTTGTTATTGTCAGCTCTGTTAGTTTTACTTTAACAATAATTTAAACTATAATTAGTAACAGAACGAAATGTTCCCTATCAAGTTTATGCGTTTTAAGCATTTTTAAAATTTTTATTTTTTTTGGTAAATTATACATTCATTGTATATCATTCCAGTTTAAGGCAATTGATTGGAAAATGCCTGAAATGTACCCACAATTCTAGAAGGTTGTCAACTTCTAACAGTTTTCTGCTTGAATTATCATTGCCATAGTGAAGTTTAATGGATTGTTAAACACAGAGTTGATCTTTTGTGTCTCAGTAACTGTGTGACTGGAGTGTACGAATTAAGCCTCTGCCATTTGGCTGACATCGGAAGTCCTGGTAAGTTATACAATTGTACGAATTGCCTTATTTTTTTAGCACATTTACAGTTGAAGTTGGAATTATTAGCCCCCCTATACAATTTCTCCTTAATTTCTGTTTAACAGTAAGAAGATTTTTTTTCAGCACATTTCTAAACGTAATAGTTTTAATAACTCTAATAACTGATTTCTTCTATCTTTGCCACTATAGCAGTATATAATATTTACTACATGTTTTCAAGACACTAGTATTCAGCTTAAAGTGCAATTTAAACGCTTAACTAGGTTAATTAGGCTAATTAGGCAAGTTATGGTAATTAGGAAAGTCATTGTACAACAGTGGTTTGTTCTGTAAACAATTGAAAAAAAATCCTGCTGAAGGCACTAATAATATTGTCCTTAAAAATGGTTTTAAAAAATTAAAAGCTGCTTTTATTCTAACTGAAATAAAACATTTAAGATTTTCTCAAAAAAAAAAAAAAATTCTAGGAAATACTGTGAAAAATTCCTTGCTCTGTTAAACATCATTTGGCAAATATTTGAAAAACAAAATTCAGAAGAAGGCTAATAATTTTGACTTCAACTGTATATCTTTGATTGACTTTGTTGTTCCTCATTGACTGTGATGGTGCAGGTATGCAGAGGAGGCGCAGACGGGTGCTGGACACCTCAGTGGCGTATGTGCGTGGAGAGGAGAACCTGGCGGGTTGGAGACCCCGCAGTGACAGCCTCATCCTGGACCACCAGTGGGAGCTGGAGAAACTCAGCCTCCTACAAGAGGTCAGATATGGTTCTTTTTAATGTCAAATGTCTTTTATGTTAGGCAAGATGTGACTTGTTTTCAGTCGAGTAAATGATAGGGAAGTGTGTGTTTGTTTACAGGTTGAGAAGACTAGGCACTATCTTCTGCTGAGAGAGAAGCTGGAAGCGTCTCTGCTGCTGGGACAGGACTCTTTCTATGGCAAAGATCTGATGGATTCACCGAAGGCCACCAGCCCCTTGATCAGCCCGGTAGTGAGTCTGGGTCTGGACAGTCCCAATGAAAGGCAGAGGGAGCTGGCTGCCAAGGTGAATATCTACTGCATATATACACATCATGTCACATTACTAAAGGTCATTTATTATTCCAGTAATTTCAGTGATTGTAAGTTTCATGTGAAGATGAAATAGTTCCTTATGCAGATTACACTCATTTTCAAGATAGTTACACAAAACATTTCATAACTATTTAATTTACTTAAATTTAATTTAATAATATTTTAATTTGTCATTTTTATTATTATTTAATTATTTATTATTTTTGTAATTATTTATTTTTATTGAATTTTAATTTAATTTTATTTTATTTTCAATTATTTTTTAATGAAGTAAATTTTATATTTTAATGAAGTATATCAATAACTTATTTTATTTTTTATTTTATAATGAATTCAATATATGAGATATTGAAAAAAAAATAAAAATAAAAAAATAAATAAATATATATATATATATATATATATATATATATATATATATATATATATATATATATATATATATATATATATATATATATATATATATATATATATATATATATATATATATATATATATATATATATATATATATATATTTGTTTGTTTTTTTTATATCTCATTAAATTATTTGGCATCCTTGTTTGTCAATTCTTGTAATTCAGGTCCCTGTGTTAAAATTTTGCCTCGTTTAGTTTAAGCCATTCACTTTTATCACTGTGCTATAATATTAAACATAACTCATAGCTCTGAAATGTTAAACATTCAATGTGTTTACTTCATGTGCTTTATTGTGTTTTGTCTCTTCAGTGTGTGCGACTGCTCATGCACACCTTCAACAGGCAGTACAGCCAGGTGAGCAGCAGTTTCAGTGAGAGCAAGGTGAGCCTTTACTGCCCTAGTGTTCATCCAGACCTTGCCTCATTCTCTCGCCCATGCAGACCAGATGTCACTCTCTCTTTCTTCCTGTGTCTCTCTCAGTCTCATTCTTTTGCCATGTAAAGCAGCATTAAAAATCTCTGTCCACTTCTCTAATTCAGTCATGTAGGGTAGAGCAGCATGATTAGTGTAGTACTGTAAATGCTTGGCATTGGTAAGCATGGCATTTTCTGCAATTTGATGGACGAGATATTTTAATGTGTTTCTAGCTTTATCATCTTGTTGTGTTCTTTGTTTTAGCTGTCAGAGATTTCCGCGTCTCTTTTAAGAGACAGTGTTACTTCACCTCTGAGCTCTCTGACACCCTCCTCCACCTGCCCATCACTGCTGGACGGTCACTATGGCAACACAGACCTCAGGTTGGTGCTCACAGCACTCACTGGGCTTACAGAATCATCCCCTGCTGACCCTTACAAGACAGATGTATACTGTTAAGTTAATTATATAAAGTACTATTAAGTAATGTTGAAGTACATATTTATGTATGCTTCATGTAGTAATTATACTAACATCTATGTACTAGTAGTGGGAATTTATTGGTCCACATTTTAGTATGTAAAAGTATATATTTAAATATGCTATAAGTATAAGGCCAGTTCACTTTATGAGTGTGAGAGGTTTCTTTGGCAAGTATGTTAATGGGGTGGCACGGTGGCGCAGTGTGTAGCGCTGTCGCCCCTCAGCAAAAAGGTTGCTGGTTCGAGCCTTGGCTGGGTCAGTTGGCATTTCTGTGTGGAGTTTGCGTGTTTTTCCTGTGTTTGCGTGGGTGCTCCTGTTTCCCCTGCAAATCCAAAGACATGCGCTATAGGTGAATTGGGTAGGCTAAGTTGTCCGTAGTGTATGCGTGTATGTCCTGGTCCTCTAGATTGAGGGTTGAGCGTTGGGCTAATGACCCACCTCGTAAAAATTAGATGTTACGAAACACCAACATGGTGCAATTAAATATCAGCTTTGATATAAACAGCCATGGGAGTAAGTAAGTATGTATGTTAATGAATGGTTTTGGTGCTATAGAGTCTATTTTTGCTGCTCACTCTCAAACAAAGTGACAGGACACTTTTGATGGCCAAAATAAATATGGTTTCATACAAAAAGTTCTATAAATGCACAAAACAAAGCACAACATCCTCAAAATATGCAGAAAAGCTAGTGTGTTCAACTAGAACTATTGTCATAAGAAAACTAGATCATTTCATATATGCTACAGAAGATGTACTGTATACATGTTTTGGTCACATTTATTTTGATGGTCCGTCTGTTGAATTTAAGTTAAATTGCATCTACATGCCAACTAATTCTCATTACATTATAAGTAGAGTTGGGGTTGGGGTTAGGGTTAGAGTTAGTGTAAGTTGACATGTACTTGCAAAGTTTCTTGAAGTCAGTTAAATGTCTGTTGAAGGAGCAGTATCAACCGATAATAAGTAGACGGTCAACTAATACTTAAATGGACCATCAATGTAAAGTGTTTCCCATGTTTTTAATACTTTAAAGTTTGAGTGCTAGTATGGCGTATTTAAAAAGGCCAAAAATGGCATAAGCTGCTTTACAGCAGAGTTTTATGGTCCCCCCTAAAAGGAGAGGTGGTGAAAAAGATACAAGAAGGGAAAGCAAAATATTATTTTTTAAATCTTTTCCATTTCCTCACAAAATCAGTTGAGTTCAGCAAATACTTCCAGTTCACTTTACATCTTGCAGTGGTTGAGAATTCTGTACATTTACTATATGGAGCAGTTCATAGATGCATTAAGAAAGTGATATTTTCCATTAAAATATGTTAGTCTATTCTATGTAAAGGCAAGCATGGACCAAGAGTATGAAGATGGATGCAAGGAGTCAATCAATAAAATAAAAATCAAATAAAATCAATTTCTTCCATTATATTATATTATATTATATTATATTATATTATATTATATTATATTATATTATATTATATTATATTATATTATATTATATTATATTATATTATATTATATTATATTATATTATATTAGATTATATTATATTAGATTATATTATTTTATTATATTATATTAAATTATTTTATATTATATTATTAAATTATTTTATATTATATTATATTATATTATATTATATTATAATATTATATTATATTATTATATTATATTATATTATATTATGTTATGTTATGTTATGTTATGTTATGTTATGTTATATTATATTTTATTATATTATATTAAATTATATTATATTAAATTATATTATATTATATTATATTATATTATATTATATTATATTATATTATATTATATTATATTATATTATATTATATTATATTATATTATATTACTCTTAACTGTATCAATTCAGTCTCTGAAATCCAAAACAGGATTAAATAAAATTTCATTCAATCATTTTCCTTCGGCTTAATCCCTTTATTCATCAGTAGGTGCCACAGCCGAATGAACCGCCAACTTATCCAGTGTGTTTTACACAGCAGCTGCCCTTCCAGCTGCAGAACCAGTACTGGGAAACACACTCACTCACACAGATACACTACGGACAATTTAGCATATTTAATTTACCTATACCGCAGGTCTTTGGACTGTGGGGGAAACCAGAGAACCCAGAGGAAACCCATGCGAACACGGGGAGAACATGCAAACTCCACACAGAAATGCCAACTGGTCCAGCCGGTACTTGAACCAGAAACCTTCTTGCTGTGAGGCAAAAGTGCTAAACACTGAGCCATCGTGTCGCCCACTAAATTAGATTACTTTCAGATTAATAATTTACACATTACAAATTTGGAAAAAATATAAGTATTGCTTTTTATTTGTAGGCTTACAAAAACCTTCATGTTTTGGAGTCGCTGGGGCCATCACACCCTACAAACACACTCAAACACGGTGTAAATACACTCACGAGTCTGCAGCTGCAGTAATGCTGTAGATACGCTGATGCACTGCTCACACGCTTGCGGTGTGAAAGCGGTGTAACTGTAGTAAATTATAAGTGCTTAAATAGTCAACAATTATGTTTTTCATTTGTACTACAAGTCAACTTTTGAGCACACTAGCAGTTGTAGTAAATAATTAGTTTGTGAAGGA
Organism: Danio kyathit; assembly: GCA_903798195.1. Lineage (NCBI taxonomy): Eukaryota > Metazoa > Chordata > Actinopteri > Cypriniformes > Danionidae > Danio > Danio kyathit. Next base: position 27,128,881 of record LR812520.1, read on the forward strand.
AGGAAAGAAGCCATGACATGTGGCCTTTCACCAAGCATGACATCCCATACTCAGAACTTGGGCTATGCTTTAACACCTCCAAGTGCACACACAGTCGTGTACATACAAATACTCTCTGACCAACAGTTGCTGCCAATGCCGGTGTCTTGGCATTTTATCCTACCCATCAGATTATGCTACCAACACTATTTAAATGGTTCTGAGGTTGGGACGATATTACAGCTTCATATCACACTACTCCACATTAAAATTTACACTGATAGCAAAATCTGATAAGTAGCATATTGCGTCATCCAAATGTGCTACCTGCTTTTTGAATGGGAGGTAGGACAATCTGACAAGGTAGAACAAATCGATAGAACACCGGGACTCAAACCTGCAACCTTTGTACCATAACTGTCTCATAGTACACTGAAGTATTCTTTTATTAAACTGCTAATATACTGCAGTCATTCTTAGTAGTTTTGTGGTGTTATACCGCAAACACACTTGTAAGTGTTCTGTTAGTGTAATCTTAGTTAACAAGTAGCTTTCTAGTGTTATACTGTAAGTGTACTTAGGATTTTTTTCACTGGGGATAATTTGTTATTGATGACTCAAAAAAAGTACATGTATGGTATACTGCTTGTAGGTTTGTGTGCATCTTGAGACAAAACAATGCCATTGACCTATTTTAAGATATGTCACAGTAAGTTCTCAATTTAGACAGCTCAAATGTGCAAGTTAGTGTAGGACTAGCCTTATCTCTGAAACCTATTAGTTCTTTGAGAATCAGTCTACACTTTGAGTCTCAAAACCTCACATACTTGATTTCTAACACTATCTTGTTCTGTGTGGATTTTTTTTTTTCAGAGGTGCTGAGGCAAACTCTGGTGCTTCTAGCCCTGATCTTGACCCATTCAGTCCTATTGAGAGAAAACCAAGGACCTGCACCTTCATCCCCAATATCCAGGAGATTCGTGTCAGGTACTGCAGTGCCCAGAAAGACTGTTTTAGAAATCACATTATCACTTAACACACTTTGACATTAAAGTCCAAATTATACTTTGTTTTTATGCACCGCAGCCTTTCAAAGTATATTTCATTTCACTTTTTTGTTCAAAGTATAATTCAGTCAAACATGAACATTGTGACAATTTTCAACACTCCTTCTGATGTAAAAACAGTCCACTATCTCTGGTGATGAGTTTATAACTCATATAAACATTATTTTCATTCTTTCATAATAGACTAGTAAAAAAGATGGCACTTTATAACCTCTTAACACTATTACTTGTGTTATTTGGCATCTGTTATCTCTGTAGGATTCCAATCAGTTTATTATTAAAAATTTCCTTTGACTTTCTTGTCAGTCAACAAACCCCAAAGCACCATTGCCACCTTGTGGATGAATAATTTACTGCAAATTACAAATTGTTGAAAAACTGCACCCATCCAACTGTACTCACAGTATGTCAAGGCCTTAGCCACCCTGGTAAAAGGAGTGGTTCTTTTTTCTCAAAAAGTGGACCTTTTTGCAGTTATACGCCTAATTTTCTATTTAATTATTTAGAGATTTAAATACTACATTTTAAGCACTATTTTTAGCTGAATTAGCTTGCCGGATAGTCATCCTAACCACACACATTTGATATACCAAAAATGTTTCCTAAAGATTTATAATAAAGAAATGTGAATTAATACTTACTTTTAAAATACAAATTTATTACATCATGGGCGACGCGGTGGCGCAGTAGGTAGTGCTGTCGCTTCACAGCAAGAAGGTCGCTGGTTCGAGCCTCGGCTGGGTCAGTTGGCGTTTCTGTGTGGAGTTTGCATGTTCTCCCTGTGTTCGCGTGGGTTTCCTCCGGGTGCTTCGATTTCCCCCACAGGCCAAAGACATGCGGTATAGGTGAATTGGGTAGGCTAAATTGTCCGTTGTGTATGAGTGTGAATGAGCGTGTATGGATGTTTCCCAGGAATGGGTTGCAGATGGAAGGGCATCCGCTGCGTAAAACATGTGCTGTATAAGTTGGCGGTTCATTCCGCTGTGGCGACCCCCGATTAATAAAGGGACTAAGCAGAGAAAAAAAATGAATGAATTTGTTACATCATATAGCATTAGAAAAAATAGGAATCTGTTAAAGTTATAAATTAAAATCTGTAGTCCATTGTCATTTATTAGGCAAATAACAAACTGGCCAGCACATTCAACTTTCCTCAGTCACAATTTGCCCATTAGAATAGGAAAATAATTAAAACATAATAAGAATAATAATAATAATAATGTAAAGCTTCACAGTTTTTTTAGCCTCTTTTATAAAAAGGTACATTTGAAAATTCACGCATAACAATATTAACCAAAATAGTATTCAAATCTATTTCAATATGGGCCGCTTTTGGTGCTTCACACCTTTCTATTGCTAATTTTTTTGTTTCAGGAATAAAGTCTTTTGATTTTGCATAAAAAAATTTACCTGTTAAATGTTTTCTCTGTTTAAAAACAATACAGTATTGAAAGACTTCTCTTATGGCAGATTGTAAAATGAAAATATTTGTTAGCATTGGCCAAAACTGATTAGCTGAAGTCACACTGAAGCGACAACCAACAGAGGATTCTGCTTGGTCCTAAAGCCTTTTTCGATGTGTTATTTTCACTATTTATGTTGCCATGGCAGTCAAATTAGGACAAATGAGCTCATTTATGGGACAAATTCTGGATCTTTTGTCAGTGAGGGGTCTTCCGAACCATCCAACCCCCCCTGGCTACGGGCCTGTATGTGTATAATATATGTCTGAGCCTTGTGTGCTCAGAAATTTAAATATACTAATTGCCATTAAAAAAAAAATATATATATATATTGTTTTTTATCTGGTTGTATATGGTTAAAATATTTTATATTTACATTTATTTATTTTGCTAAGTACATTACATAAATTTTTTCCTATGAAAAAGATGTATAAACATCACCATGTAAGCAATATCGGATATATTTGCTGTCCATTTTTGACACTTTTGCTTGCAGAATTAATATAACAATTTACCCTTTGACAAAATCACTCAAATATTTACCCCTGTTCAATTCTCCTGGAGCCAACACATTGAACATGACAACTGCTTTTCTTTTAATACTGTAATATATTGCCTCGTTACGAGGTAATCAAATATATCCAAGATTGTAATGCTTTTGTACAAGGGTACAGTCTTGCTATATTCAAACCTGTACTTTATGTAAAGTTTCATCGGCACCAGGGGTGTAGCTAGACATAAAGCTTTACTGGGGCATGGCCCCTCCCCTCAACCACATAAGCCCCTGAATGTTTTTCTGCGTGCATACCTCAGTTTGTTTTCAATTAAACTACATTGCTTTTTCAAATGTTGATTTGGTTGTACATATAGAATAACATATTGGGACTACTGCTCTTGATTAATACACTTACTGTACATATGAAACGTAAACTGTAACTAATTTACTGGGGCACAGGCGATTTTTACTGTGACAGATGCCCCAGTAAATGGGGTCTAGTGGCACCCCTGGTCTGCACCACTAGGTGTCAGTAAAAAATCCCAAACCTATACAGTTAAAATCCAAAACTATACAGCTAAATACCTTTTTAAGTTAAGAAGTAGAGTTCTTTCATATTTAAATAATTTCAGCTAATCATTTCTCTGAGTTTGGCAGGAGCACAATTGGCTTAGCTTAGCATAGATCACTGAATTAGATTAGACCGTTAGCATCTCGTTCAAATATTACCAAGAAGTTTAGATACTTTTACTATTTAAACCTTCACTCTTCTGTAGTTACATCATGTAATGCTATTTTCTAGGCTGATATGGATAGGAACTACTGGCCTTATTCTGCAACTCTGAACTAAGTGGGGCATTTATTTTGCAGTTTAAAATAAATGGAAGTGAATGAGACTGCAAGTCTCTGGAAGTACGGGAAAGAGTAAGGTCAATACTTTCATTCTGTAATAATCAAGGAGCTTGGTGCTGTACCATGGCTGCAGCAGGTGCAATGATGATATTTCTTCCGTTCTATCGAGTTCAAACTGGTACGTTTGATCTGATTTAATTGATCTGCACCAAGGTAAAAAATAAGTTTTGAATCATCTCTCACAAATGTCTCAATGTGTGCTCCGTTATTATTACGATACAGTGATCTATGCTAAGCTAAAAGTGCTAATGCCAGACCCGGAGATCAACTGAATACACTCAAAAGGAAAAAAATAAACTGCTCAACTCTAGTTTTTTTTTAAAGTGGAGTGTTCCTTTTAATGTAATTATGCTGAGCAGACAAACTCACTACCTTTAAAACTTTAAACATCCTGATTGAAACAGATTGCCCTGTACAGTAAATAATATGCAATTTTCCTATGCAAACAGCCCCATTGTGTCGAAGAAAGGCTATCTGCACTTTCTGGAGCCTCACACCAGTGGCTGGGTGAAGCGATACATCGTGGTGCGGCGGCCGTATGTTTACCTGTACCGCAGCGAGAGAGACTGTGTGGAGCGAGCCATCATCAACCTGTCCTCCGCTCAGGTGGAGTACAGCGAAGATCATCACACCTTGATGAGGGTAAGACACAGCCACATTATACACATGACTACTGAGTAACATGGTCTGCTGTAGTTGTAAACACATTTGTTGTTTTGTTTAAAGGCTCCTAACACTTTCACCGTGTGCACTGAGCACCGCAACATCCTCCTCCAGGCCACAAATGACAAAGAGATGCATGACTGGCTGTACGCGTTCAACCCACTGCTGGCAGGAACTATCAGGTATTTCAAATCAATTTTGAAATTTGTAGATTTTTTGTGTGGGATCTATTGAATTTGCAGCTGTCTTATTTACAGGATGTCCGCAGGGCCTTACAGTGCTCAGCATAATTAAGTACACCCCATTTTGAAAATGAATATTTTTCTCCATTTCTCAGTGAATATAGGCAATGTATTTTGGTGCATTTAAACAAAACTAATTTACAGATATACTGTATTTATTAAAATAATATTTTAGTCACTAAACATATTTAGAAATGGAAAGATAATACAATTTAATTCAAGCAAATATTGAAAATAAAATTACAACCTACAGAATTTCAACTAAATTTTTCCATTTGCTTCTCTTGATTTTTCCTCCTTTTAAATTTATAATGAATATTTTTTTATAACATATACATTTGGGTGTGCTCGTTTTTGGACTGTTATCATAAGTTATTTTGTTAGATAAGCTCCAGATTTGGCTTCAGTACTGACTAATCCAATGTATATGCACAAATATAATATTGTGTGTGTGTGTGTGTGTGTGTGTGTGTGTGTGTGTGTGTGTATATATATATATATATATATATATATATATATATATATATATACTTATATATGCTGAGCACTGTAAGAAGTTTTAAAATGTCTTAAATTTAAAAAATAAAATTTTAGGCCTTAAAAAGTCTTAAATTTGCTAAAATATAGTGCTGTAGTTCTTAAATGATTCTAAACATGTCTTATTTTACCTATGTGCAAGTAAAGCTACACAATCGGGCCGACACCCAATAACCAATAATACATGTCAAAACTTTATATATATACATAATTTTTATCGCAAAGAGATACAAAAACAGCTGTTAGACATTTTTACAGCAAATTTTCTAAATTATATTCCCTATTCAGGGAAAGAAAACTAAAGCAACACATCCCTTTACATGATCTTCCATTAATACAGACCCTATTATAGAATTAACTGGGTCATTAGAAAAAAAATCCTTAGTGTTTAGCCCTGTACACTACAATTTCATTCATAATGGTCTTAAAGGGTCTTAAAAAGTCCTAAATTTGACTTGAAGAAACCTGCAGAAAGCCTGAATTTAAGATGCCCTCAAAGGATGTACCAACGTTTCTCATGTCCAGGGGGGCATTTCCCAAAACCATCGTTTGCCAACTAAGGTTGCAAGTTGCGTCGTTACAAACAAAGTTTGTTGATTTGGTGTTTTCCAAAACCGTCGTTCCAATGAACACCTCTAGAGCTGTAATTAGAAGCATAGTTCCTGGCTGTGTTTTATTCCCAGTTATACCCCCTATGCCCTATTCATTTAGAACATTCTGACATTTAAACTTGGAATGATTTAATAAAAAAAAAAACATTAAAGTCATCTGTCTTAGGTGTAATTTGCTTTCATAGTATTTTTTACAGTTCAGTTTTAGCAATATTCATATTGACAATTGCGTTCCCTTTGTAGTGCAGTTTGAAATCATTTATGCCATTTTGAACACAGCTGTGGCTCATGACGAAAGCTATAGGTGACCTATTATTTAAATGCGGAATTTACGTTACGTCTCCAAAGCTTGTGAAAACTAAAATATATAGCATACGCTAATGCGTTTAATTTAAAGGCTATTTATTAAGTATCTGTACTTTATATGACATGGGCCTGTTGGTTAGAACATTTCTGCAGTGGTTTGCATGTGTCAAATTGTAAAAGTAGACTTTTCAAAAAATAAAAGGTAAATAAACTATATCCTACTTAAAAATAACAATCATCATCATCATCATTATTATTATTATTATTAAAGTAGGATTTTATTCATTTCCTAATAAATAATAAACATTAAATTTCATTTGTTAATAAATAGCTTTATTATTTATTTACTTATTTATATGATTTTTATATGAAATTAGAATACGTGTTTTAGAATAGAATGTCTCAATAATATTCTCAATAATATTCTCAAGGAATATTCTCAATAATATTTGTAAAGGCCCTATATGTGGCATTTAAATATATTTAAATTAATATGGAAAACAAGTGCATGTTTTTAGCAAAACTAATATTGTATTTTTTTTATATATTTTGCACACAAAAATGATGGGGTTCTTTTCTCAAGAAGTTGTTACTCCACCCCGTTTAGAGCGTCATTATGGGCGTTTTGCGTTATAACTGACGTGATTCAAATGATGTATTTGCGACAAAGCAACTATGGTTTTGGGAAACACTCGTCACTACATCGATCATCAATCAAACGCACCCAAGATTGATTGTTAGTTAGTCGGATACATTAATAATACAGAAGGAAATTCAGACATCTAATAGAATACAATGGATTATGTAAAGTAGATAAACAACACAAACAACATGGGCACACATTACTCTGTACCTATGACATACAGTGTGTACAGTACATCCAGGCCCATACCCAGCCTGGTAAAAGGGGCGGTTCTTTTTTCTCAAAAAGTGGACCTTTTTGCAGTTATTCACCTCATTATTTATTTAATTACAAGGTTTATATACTGCATTTTAGTGACATTTTAGCACTATTTTTTGATGGATTAGCATTTGCTAAAGATTTTAAATATATATATATAAACAATACTTATTTTTAAATACAAATTTATTGCATCATATATCATTAGAAAAAAAAGCAATCTGATAAAGTTTTAAATTAAAACCTGTAGCCTATTGTCAGTTATTAGGCAAATAACAAAACTGGCCAGCATATTCAACTTTTTTCAATCAGAATTTGGGACGCCGAATTTGGCACCGTGTGACTTCCTGTTATAATATATATGTGTTATGTATAATATAATAAATACGGCCTGTTATAATATATCATATACATGATATCAGAATTATAATTTATTTTTCTTGTTCACACAAGTGTTTGAATATGACAATCTATCATAATAAAGTGATGGCAATAAAAAAATACATGGCTAAGTTAGCTGATTAGTAACTATAAAAGATAAAAAAGCCACTACAGAGCTGTCACTTATATAATTTCCTATAGTACAATCAATTGCACCAAAATGTCTTATACAAGCACTGTAAACAATATTTGATCAATAATTCATGACAACATACAGCAGGGAAAATAAGTATTGAACATGTCACTATTTTTCTCAGTAAACATATTTCTAAAGGTGCTGTTGACTTGAAATTTCCCATTGATGTTGGTAACAACCAAAAAAAAACTATATAAGCAAAGAAAACAAATCTAATTAGTTTACAAAGTAGGTTATGCATTATAAAAATGAAACGACACCGGGAAAAAGTATTGAACACATGAAGAAACGGAGGTGTAGAAAGGCAGTGAAAGCCCAGACAGCATCTGTAATCTCTCAGTAGTACTTCAGCAACCCTCAGCCCTTCGTCATTGTAAATTATTATTAGCTGCATCAGTCCAACATTTACATTATCAGGATGATGAAGATGAAACCAGAGTTGAGATTTCAGCAAGAAAGTGATCCAAAACACAGCCAAGGAAACTCTCAAATGCTTTCAGAGAAAGAAAATCAAGCTGTAGAATGGCCCAGCCAATCACCGGCCCAGCCTCGAATCCAATAGAGAATCCAAAATAAAGATCAGATTTGATACACGAGACCTACAGAACCATCAAGAGTTTTACACAGTTGAAGTCTGTGAAAAACTCACACCTGAGAAATACATGTGACTTCATTCTCCACATGAGAGGCGTCTTTAAGCTGCTCTCACCATAAAAAGTCTTTTATATAAAGTATTAAATACGTTTCAGTAGTTCAGTACTATCTCCTTGTGTCATTTCATTGTTATTACACATAACTAATGTTTCAGATTTTTTTGTTTTGATTTATTTTTATGTTTGTATTGTTTTTTGTTTTTTATCAAAATCTGGTTCAATTCCATATCAACAGCTCCTTTAGCGATATTATTTCCAAGACAAATACATGTTTAATACTTACTTTCCCCGCTGTATGTTATACAAGTTATAATGCAGAACGTAACCACACAAAAGTTGACCAAACCTCTCTCTTCCAACCCACAGGTCTAAGCTTTCCAGAAGAAAATCAGGACAGATGAGGATGTGAACCTGTTTTTTTCCCCCTCTGGCTCAACCCATAAACAGATAGCTAACAGGCTGTTGTGATGTAATTAGGTCATGTGATCATAAGTGCCCAATCCCCATGTCATCACAGCTGCCTCTTGCCTGCCCTGCCCGTCTGTCCATGCCAACCACAGACTGTGAGTGTGTGTGTGTATGTGTGTGTGTCAGGCCCTATTTAGTGTACATTCGAAATATACTATCGAAATATACTGCACCTCCCACTCACATAGCTAAAAGCTAGAATGGCAAACAGCATCTTAAACACAACCCCACTCTTAAAGGAACAGTTCACCTATAAATGTCACCCTTGAACACAAAAGAAGATGTTTAAAGGGAAAATAAATAAAAAAACAATCTTTAGAATATCTTCTTTTGTCTTTTAAATGTGAGTAAATAGTGTGTAAATGACATTTTTGGGTGAACTATCCCTTTAAAGTCATTCATTCATTTGTAAATGCGACTCGATGCTCTGTTTGTGTGTGTGCGCTTCTGCAGAGTACATTTCAAGTGCTTTTACCTGGCTCGGTTGTTGCCTCTTGGTTTTGATCATTATGCTTTTTGAAGGGAGCTAATTTGCAGATGGCCTTTATGCAGTGGATATCGTGATGGATTTTAGACCGAAAGAGGTAACTGTCTAATGTTTCATCAAAAGCCATCTGCCATTTACAGAGGTTTAATTTGTGTTTGAATTTCCATCAGTAATGTCTTTTTTTAGATGACATCTTTTACGTTACACTTATTTATTAAGCATTGTATGTTTTATAAACATGAGTTCACTATTTGTAGTGCGCTACAAAAATAATTTCTCACCTTGCACTTTTGATACCGAGCTTTATTTAGCAGATTTGTTTTGATCCGTTTGCACAAGAGCTCTGCTGCTAAGAGAACCAGCTTATTTAGAGTTTTTATTTTAATTTATTACTTTTCATCCGCTTATTTTTACGCACAAAATTAGCGAGCTTTGATGCTGAACTTACACTTAACACATACATCAGAGTACATTTGAAACCTTTGAATTGATGAAGATTTCATTTGAATTATGCTGGAGGATTGGTTCAGAAATACTGCATCTACCCTCTTCAAAATAAAAGTTCTTTTTTGGCATCTAACATGAAACTTTCCATTGCAAATAAAAATCTTTAGGTTTTATGTGAGTTCACCCTGAAAAATAATTAGTTTGAGCCAAATAGTAAGTATACATTGTTTGACATGCTGTCCAGAATGATGGCTCTGAGTTCAGAATGACCTAAATGAGGTGAATGGGTTACATGCACAGCAAGTGTTTTTCATGATAAACCTTTGATGAAAGATTAATGTGACTATTTTCAGCTTTGTAAGGTTCCTTTTCCAGCTTCGATGTTGAAATGTAATTACAATACATTCAGTTAAATAGACTTAAGTATTCATTTAGTTGTTCAAGTGTAAAACAAGATGGAAGACTGTGCTAGCGATTTCAGGATCAGCAGGCGAGCGCAGAAACTCCTTTGAAAATACTGGTGTAAAAAAAACTATTTTTCATCATATTTTAAAGACATGGCGGGGGAAAATGGAATTTAATGCAGTGCTTCTTGTCCGGTCTGATGCCCACTTTATATCGTATATCAATCAGGCAGTGAAGATTTTTTAAGAAATCAGACCTTAAACGTGGCAATTTTATTATGGAAAGGCGGTTCACTGGAAGCACTTACTGTATGCTGGCTGGCTGAAATTAAAAGTCTTTGTGCATATACCCCATTGCATGGATATACACATGACGTGTTCAGATGCAAAAACCTCTAAATGCTGTGTGCATTTTTATTAGGCTCCTGTGTGTAGGTTCAGTAATTTCACTTTTATGGCAAATAATAAGTCCTTTACATGGTATTTAAAGTGAAATATCTCAACATAAACAAAGGAGGCTGGGAACAATGTTAATTTTTTATGGAAATTTCAGAAGGCACTTAAAGGTTTTTGCATGTGATCTCTTCAAATATACACATCAAACTAGTTAGGATGACTAGAATTGTACTTGAATTGGTTTTATGCAAATTAAAAACAGTCAAATGCATAGGATTTTAAAGTATGCTCAATTTAATAGCATGTGCACTAACATGAGCGCTAGAAAAGTTGTTACATTTTCTCTCCAAAAACGTATGATAAAATATTATATCCATGTACTTGTTTAAAATAGAGCTGCTGATGTTTTAAACTAAAGCAGGGGGGCCCAAACTTTTTCTTATTACGGGCCAAAAAACCAACCTTGATTGAGGGCTGTGGGCCGAATATATACCAAACCGAATATATAGTATATACCAAACTGTATTACATTAAATTTGCTGTTGGGAATTTCCTAATTTATTTGCTAATATTTAAAAATAACTAGAAAACTAGAAAAACAATCCAGTTTATAACACAATGCAGTTCAGTGCTGAATGCATTAGTCGAGCTACTTCTTCCTTTGCCTTGATTTGCTCGCAGATGTCTTGTGCATTGTCCCCTATCTGTCAAGTGACGGTATTTACATTTTAAAAATCTGATACATTTACACCATTTAATTTCAGCTGGCTTTTTGTAGCTCAGCAATAAAACAAAGAAACAAAAGGTTGCGTTATATTCAAAATCACTATCTCTTTGATAATACCTCTGTCAAAGAAATTCGCAACCTTCCCGACATTTCAGATGGGATGGTGGGTCAAATCAAAGGATACCATGGGCCAAGTTTTTTCTGAACTAAAGTATACTTTGGGGTTTTCTCTATAAGATTCATGAAATCAAAATTTGCAATGTCTATTTTGCTAGTGCACTTTATTCATTAGATGAACAGTTAATGGTTATTCCAACGCAATCTCACGGCAATTTGTAAGTTTTTGATTTAGTGGCTAATTCGTATGAATTTGTACGATCTAATTTGTACTATTTAGTACGATTTGCTTATCACCCAATGACAGTTGGGGTTAGGGGTGGGGTTAGGTGCCACGCCTCCTTTTTAAAATCGTACATTTTCGTACGACTGAACTCGTACGAATTCGTACGAATTAGCCACTACACTGACAAAATGTAAAATACTTACGTTTCCTCGTGAGATCAGGCTGGTTATTCTTAAACACACCCCTCTTACCGTTAATTTGCTATGAGGGAATGATGCAAAAAAAAGAAAGCCCCGCCCTCTATTCAATATCCGCCTGTTAAGTTGTGACGTATCAGTGACATATGGAATACTGTTTCCCTGTCCAAGCCGCCACTCATTTGAATTGGGAAAATATTCGTTTATGACCAATAAAAATATAGAGTGTACGCAACAATCTCTGGACTTGTTGCATCACAAATACCAAAATTGTAAACATTTATAAAAAAATGAATCACTTTCCGGTCATCTGATATTAGGCGTGGATATATATATTGCAGTCATGATTCTCGAAAGTATTACATCGATTTGTAAACGTTTATTATTACCAATTGATGAGTCTCCTCATACAGTTTGATGGAACTGGAAGCCACTTTGCGTGACATCAAACTTAACAAGTGGATTCCTTTTCAGCTGGAAGTACATCAACATGCTGAAATAAAAGTCTCAGCAAATTCCGCTTCACGCAGACTTTACAGGAACCCAAAATGGCCTCCTTCTGAACTTTTATTTTGAAGAGTGCAGTTCCTCTTTTGTAGCTGCTATATTTAGGTAATTCCAGACCATTCCTACATGTTACGATATAATCTCTGTATTCAGTCCTCCAACATAGTGTTTTCCTAGTGAGATGGCAATGAAATGATTTCTTGTTAGAGAAGATCCAGTTACATATAACATATAACAAGAAGTCTTTTACCAAACGTTTTGTGACTCCCTATACAATAGGTTAACTTTTTTAGTGAGATGTCTCAGCGTATTGAAATAAATCTTGTGTTTTCTCCACTCTTTGCTGTGTAACTACTGTATGAAGACCTACAGTAAGTATAGAAAAGCACCATTTGCTGCTGAATTCCTAAATCTCTCACTTGGTTTGATTTGAGCTCATGCTATTGGTCAGTCAGCCATTTAGTATGTTGCTCATGGTGATAGAGGATTGATGTTTTGTGCAATGGGCCAGCCAACCCAAAGAGCACAAACAAAGCAGCGATATTATAATAACGAACATACTTCCTGAGAGATTTCAGCAGTTCTGGTTTTTGTTTACCTCTCAACATGGTTTCTTTATATGCAGCAGTAAAAGACTTTCACTCTGAACATGGATCTGAAATGTAATTTAGGGAGAAATCTTTCGGTTTTGGACATCAATGTTGACGGTCATACCTCCCAGTGCCCTGATGTTTTAAAATCCACTCCTGTCTTTTGACAATGCTATGTATATGATAGCATGCTGTACATATTTATTCAGCTTTTAAATGAAATGTATCTCATTTACCTCCTTACAGTATAAGTAGCATTTACAAGAAAATAATAGATTCAGTCGTATTATTTTACTGAACTGAAGGATCACAGTCGACTATGAGCATGTAGTGTTCGCATTGACACGTGCCCTAAAAAAACAAAGCATTTACCAGGACTTTGTCAACCTACAGTACATATATAATGCAGATAAATGAGATTTTTAGGGTTTGTAGTTGATAATGTGACTCTTTTTTTCTCTCTTTCACTCTTTGTGTTGCCACTCATCACACGTCATTTCCAACGAACATCTTTCATCCGTATGAATATTTCAGATTTAAAAAAAGGACATCAATATAAACTAAGTGTACCTACTGTAATTGCTTCTATATTTCTGTTGATTTGCTCTGTATATAAACCCAACTGTGGTCTAGCACACAGCAGTAACCACTTTATACCATAATGAATGGGCTGTAGTGTATTCAGTGCTCAAGTTCTTTGAGTGTTGGACCTGTGTCTTCTAATGTCTGTGGACACTTAACACTTTGTCAGGTGTGAAATAAATGTGAAATACGCGCAATGTTTCTTGAGTCTCGACTTCTTTTTTTTATAGAAAACAAAAATTGTGGTTTCAGTTAAAACTCTTGTGCTGAAGAAAAATCATTTGCATGTTGGATGGCAGTAGTGTGAGTAAACTTACATGAAATTGCAGGTTTTGATCATAAGCAGTTTAACTTAGCAGTAACTGAAACAACTCATTATAGGCATTCTGTTGACTAGACTTAACTCTGCAACTATATGGTAATTAATACTCTAAAGCAGCTGAAACTTTATTTTGATATTACATTTTTTTACTTTTGCAAGTGCATGATTGATTAAATTCTACATGTTTTTCAGTGAGTGATGTGAGTCATGCGTTTCATGTTATTTAAAAACATGTCTTAAATTTTTCTTAAAATTCTAAGAAGAATATCCAATAAAGACAATATGAAAGAAGTTTGTTTATATATAGCACAGCACTTTACTAGCTGGCCTCTGTTACACTCCACCTCCAAACCTCACTCCCATCCGGGTCACGGCACCAATGTAACCCCACCGGTCCTACAAAACCCAACCCGTTCCAGGCTGGGATCGAACCGGTGACTCTCCGCATGGGAGTCGGTTGCTCTAACAAGGAAGCTAAAGACCATGGCCTCTAGCGTCTGTCGCTAGAGCACCTTTTTGGGTTCAGAGGAGTGAGGTTTACCTGCACAGCACTTTACTAACTGGCCTCTGTTACAATCATTACAATCAAACCTCACTCCCATTCAGGTCAAGGCACCACATCGCGGGTTCTACACAACCCAACAGGCTGGGATCAAACCATTTCTCCCATTCTTCTTTGCAGTACATGTAAAGTTTTGTTATGTTTGATGGGGAACATCATCCCCAATCAATTGGGTTTAGGTCTGGGCTCTGGCTGGGCCACTCCTGGATATTCACTCACCACAATCTGAGATCCAGAGAGCTCTGAAGGAATGATGTACATCACTACATTTATCTGTAGATTGCTGCATTAGATTTTCCCTCAACTCTGACTTGTTTCCCAGTTTTTCCATTGAAAAACATCCCCACAGCATGATGCTGCCACCATCATGCTTTACTTTAGGAATGTTTTTTCGTTTTTTTTTCACTTCGCCAATTGGTGAAGTTTGATCCTCGCCACTGTCACCACTGGCTTGCTTGGTTGGGACTTGTGAAGCTCCGCATCGATGGATTTGCTCTTCGGTGTTTGGACTTTCAGCAGTGAAAATTACACCACACTGAACTGAACTAAACTGAACTTCAAGTCTGAAAACTGGACAGTTTTAATTTACTAGAACTTCTATGTTGAGCGCTACAGAAATAAACAATAATTGAATTGAATTGAATATTGGTCAGGTGAGTTCAATCTTTGCTTCATCAGATCAGAGAATTTTGTTTCTCGCCCTGTCTTGGCAAATTCAAAACAGGCCTTTTACAGAGGAGGTCTGATTGGTGGATTTCTGCAGAGATAGTTGCCTTGATTTAATCCTGTCTTTACAGAGAACTTGTACTTCATGGCTTCATTTGATATGCTCTGTAAATGTGAAACCATGTAGAGACCGATATGTGCATTTCCGAATCATGTCAATTAAACTGAATTTACCACAAGTGGACAAATTTAAGTTGCAGAAACATCTTAACTATGACAAGTGGAAAAATGGATGCTCCTGAGCTTTGAAATCTGCAAAGATTTCAAACAAACGTTTTCCACATTGTCATTATAGGGTACTGTTTGTGGAATATTGCAGAACGCACTGTCAGTTTAAATTGGTTCATATGCACTTGCAGTTACTTATAATTAACAGAACATCTAAAGGAGACCATCAAAATAAACTGTATCACTTGAGGGTAGTTATGGCATCCCAGCAAGAATTGTGTGTGCGTGTTTAAAGGATGTCTAATTGACATCCAAACAGACACCTTGGCAAAAAAAGCTAAATATGTCTAATTTAACTAGTCTCTTCTTGTTCTATTGTTAGACGTCTATTAGATTTTCACTGTCTGCCCAAATTTAGCCGTGTTTTATACAAAACGTCTACATTTGGATCTCTATTAGAAAAAAAAGTTTCCTGGGATAATACTTTGTAAATTGTACATGCCATCTTCAAACCATGTGCCAAAGCTAACTATTTCAAGAATTTTTAGGACAATATTTTGCTTGTGTGTCCTGATTTAGACGTCTCAGATCTAAATGATGTACATGTAGTGGAGGCCAGCTAGTGAAGGGCTGTGCAGGTAAACTCCTCTGACCTGTAAAGGAGCTCTAGCGACAGATGCTAGAGGCCATGGTCTTTAGCCTTCTTGTTAGAGCAACTGACTCCCATGCGCAAAGTCGCCGGTTCGATCCCAGCTCAGAGCGGGTTGGGTGGTGTAGGACCAGCGGTGTTACATACAGTAGTCATTTAAACTGTGTTGTAACAGATCTGCATTCAAACCTCTTGCTGTACAGTAAATAGCGCTTACCTAGCAAAGAAGTGAACCACCTTCTAAATCTAAATCCTCACTTTAATCATTTATTTAAAACATGATTATTCCTTCATCATTTGAGGACATCAATTAAGCATTAAAGTTGAAAATATCTACCATTGTCTTTCTAACTTTTCAAAGTAATACATTGTTACTGGATCTGGGAATAACAGCAGATGTATATTTTCGCATGAAGGCTCTCGTTACATTTCTGGCTCGGTGCTTATCCACCCCCTTCATCTCTCCCATGCGCATCTGTCAGCAAGCTCAGGTATCTTTTTAGAGAGCGAGCGAGAGAGACAGAAAGCTGGGTGCAGCCCAAGGACCCCTGCCACTTTTGTTCTGACCGCTCTAGGTCTAGCATGGTTCTCCATAAAGCCATTCAGGCTGCTCGGGAGGGGGATGTGGAGGCTCTGAGGGCCCTGCATGTGTCCGGATGCCTCAGTCCAACCATCACTGATTCCCAAGGAGCTTCACCTGTTCATCATGCTGCCCGAAATGGACAACTGGACTGCTTGGCGTTTCTGGTACATGAAGGTCATTTCCAATGCAACACCCAAACGAAGAATGGAGCGACGGCCGCCCATGATGCTGCTGCCACCGGGCATATCCGAGAGCTGCAGTGGCTGCTGAAACAGGAGAAGTGTGGGATTGAGGTGAGTGGTGTGATATATCGAGAGAAAAATTACATTTGACAGCTGAATTGATGACATTCTTGAGTACGGTCTGCTGTGTCACTGTCAATTACACAGGTCATTGATGATAGATGGACACTGTAAGCAAAGAAGCATCTCTTTTATTAATATCACTGACAGCATAATAGCTCATCAGTGTATCAAAAGGTCATTGTGATGGGCTACTTACTATGCTCATAATTCAGAGCTATTCAAACTGGGTATTGCAGGCTGACATGTGTCTTTGTTTTGGCCTACAGGATCGTGATGGCGAGGGAGCGACAGCTCTGCATCTGGCTGCCAGGTTTGGCCATGCGGAGGCAGTGCAGTGGCTGTTGTTTGAAGGAGGAAACACAGAGGCAGAGACCGACTGCGGAGCTCGACCTGTCCATTATGCTGCAGCCAGCGGAGACCTCACTTCCCTCAAAATGCTCATGTCCAGCTCTCCACGGTGAGGCTCACACTCGTTTAGTCACTTTTTAAGTACATTTCACATCACAAGTGTACTTTTAGTCAAGTCAAGTTAGAATAGGAGTAGACCATTCAATTCTGGAGAGCCACTGTCGTTAAAGGAAAATTGTTTTTGGAAAAATAGGCTCATTTTACAAGTCTCCTAGAGTTAAACAGTTGAGTTTTACCAGTTTTGAATCCATTCAAAGAAACTCCGTGTCTGGCAGGAGCACATTTAGCTTAGCTTAGCATAGATCATTGAATCGAATTAGACTATTAGCATCTACTTCATTTTATGTTTCTAAAGAACTCTTTTACGCTTTTTGTGAAATGAAGACATTCCATACAGATCAAGGGGTCTGTCACTAAGTTTTGACTGACACAAGGCTGAGTAAATAGGTAAATTAAGGCATTTGAGATATCTTGATATGTACATATCTTGTTATGTTTACATGAGCAATATCACATGAGTAGTAGTGTTATGTGGCTGTACATCAGCACTGGTGGCAGGCGTGCTTAGTGTCCCCACCAGTGACGATATACAGTCATATCACACTGCTACTCGTGTGATATTGCGTTTATACAACAGTTCGATGGCTTAATCGTGTATATAAAAAAGAAAATCAAACACAGAGAGTCTCAAAAACCCTTTTGTATTAGGAACTACTTTCTTCCGCCATTCATTAACATCTGCAGCTGACGTCAGAACAGCAGAAACCGTTGCTACTTCATCAATGTCACTTTGGGCGTATCCACAGTATGTACAGTTGCCTTGAACCGGGCCGAAGCACGCTTGTCTCCCCCGACGGCCCGCACTCACATTACATTCGGGCCTGGGCACGCTTCCGTCATCGATGATGCGCTGTTCAGTAAGCGCTCTCGCTCAGCACAGTGGAGATTTCTTTAGTTATATCGTTTTAGTCGTTTGATATGCGGTGACACGGTCTAATATTTCGCCGAACAGATCAGCCACTTTTCACACTCATAAACAATCATAAAGTCCTTGTGCTGCAGGAATTATGAGGTTTGTTAAAGGTGCAGCTGTCGTGCAGCCAGGGGTTTGCGTCTTTAATTATCTACGACAGTTTGCGTTCATTGAACAGTAAGAATAATTAATAAATCCATATGAAATAGTCCCTTAAAAGTCACGTCTCGTCTTCAGTTTCAGGCTCAGGCGCGCTTTGCACTCACACTACAAGCGTACCCAAGTGAACCGCACTCTGGCACACCTCTTCCAACCGGGCCAGGGCCAGCCAAGTGAACCGTGCCTGAGCCCGATTCAGAGCACTCACACTTCTTAAACGATTCGGGAAACGGGCCTGGGCATGGTTCGGATAGCATAGTGTGAGTGCGCCCTTTGTCACTTTGAATGATTCTCTAGCGTAATGTCTAATGTAATGACAAACCCACATTTTAAGAATACAAAGCTGAACGGCATGAAATGCCATCAGTCTACAGAGATTTCCCAGTATTTCTCTGTTGCAATCGGGTTTTCTGCATACGACTTATTATGCAGTTTCTGTCGCCATCTTGTGGCGGAACATCAACCGTCACTTTCTTTGGTCTGCTCAGACAGGCTGATGGTGGCCGATGCACTGAATCTGATGTTCCGAATTTATAAATATTTAAAATAGGCACTATCCTTATAAATAAACTGCATAGTTGCAATCTAAACAACTACATTCTCGACTAAAAAAAGCCTCAAAAGTACATTATGTTGTCCAACAGCTGCAAAATTTGTCAAACTGTAAAGTGTCCTCTGCTTGTTGCAGTATGTGTGTGGAGTAAAATACAAGGGTGAAAGGTGAAGAGGCTGGACGAGTGCTGTTATTTGCAGAGTATCGCACGGCTATCAACCAATCAGATTCAAGAACCAGACAGAACTGTTGTATAAATATAGATCTGTAAATATAGATACATATGTATATATGTAAATGAAGACATAAATACATTTTGATATTTGTTGGAATATTTATTCAATTCTATGCGTGTTCAATAAAAAAGGTCAGGAGAGGGTTTTCTTCAATGTCAAAAATCTAAGTAATTTATTAGATACAAATGAATAATTTGATTCACAGAATTCTGTTATCGACAAATGCAATGCAAGAATTACATTCAGGAGGTGCGTAACAATTTTCATTTCCTGACTTTAACTTATTTATGCAGCTGATATTAACAGGTGGAGTTTAGTAAAATTCGTCACTCTCCAATCTTCCATTGGCCGCACCCATACATACGTCCTCTTTTTCTACGAATTCTCTGCACAACATTAAAAGCATAAGACTTCTCAACTGCACATATGCTGTGTTCAGTTTCAACCCATCTCTGCTCACAGGAAGTTTAGCTGTAGAGCTCAAGTTAATTTTAGGCAATCAAGCCTTTGGATTTCTATCAGCTTCATCTACTTCTGCAAAAAAACGCTTCATTAGTATGGAAGGCATATCACACTCAAGAGAAGAATTTTAATTAATATGACCTTAAGCAATACAAATACAATTGTTCAATAAAAAGAAAAAAAAGATAAAAATATTACAAAAAAATATTCATTTTTCCTAACAGATTCTTAGTCAAAAATAAGTCATAGTATTTTAACCAAAATGTTAAATTTGATCTCAACATTGATTTAATATCTCATAATTTAATTTTATCTCATAATTGATTCAATATCTATTAGGGAAACAAAAATGCAGGGAAAATATTGTTGTGGAGTATTTGCGATATTACTTCTTTCTGCGATATTCAGGTTATATATTTGTTTCTGATTTAATTAAAATATAATTCAGGTAAAAAAAAACTCAAGGTGTAAACTTTAAACAATAAAACACTATGAATGATTGAAGATATTCTGACTTCTATTGGCTGTTGTCATGTTCATCTCTCTTGTCTCTACTCCTACCATTAGTATTTATTTTAAAGTAAAAAGATAAGGTCCCATCTGCTTGGCACATAAAATAAATGTAATTAATCACACCCCACTGCAATACAAATCATAGTGATAGTACTGTTATTGAGATAATTATATATTTTTTATATATTGTGCAGCACTAGTATCAATAATTTCTATGTTTTACATCATCATGTCTTAGTATCTGATAAATTTGACCTTTATCACATAATTAATGCTCATTAATTTGGACACTTATACCATATTTTGACAAACCATTGCATGATGTCTTCTATAGAAACTGGACTGTTTCATACAGTAGTTCTGTCACTACTTGGCTACTCATTCCTGGAAAAGCTCCATTATTTTTGAAACTGTTTGCCACAGGCTCTCTGCTGTAGTAAACATCTAATTTAGTTTGGTTTTCTATTGTTAGATGCTCCCATGTGCTCATGTGACTGTAGTGTGTTTATGTGTTTACCAAACCATGAGTCATGATTACACACAGGCAGCAGCTTAGAGTCACGTTGCCATTTCTTGAGCTTGTGTTCTTCGGGGAGGCTGGGGAAAGGTCATCTGACACATGTCAAGCCCACCATCTGGGCTCCATCCTCTATAATACATGAGGAGCCTCTTGCCTACCACATGTCACCACCTTTGTGTGTGTGTATGTGTTTACTGTACATCTGCACAGACACCAATTCATACCTAATGATGCAGCAGAGCTTATACCTCTCAATAGCTACTTTCATATGAAATCAAATAATGTCTAACATAACTGACACAGCCAAAATTCTGATGGCTACTTCCAGCAGGATAACGTGCCATGTATTAAAGTGCAAATCATGTCAGACTGTTTACATGAACATGAGTTCACTGTACTCAAATGGCCTCAACAGTGACCAGATCTCAATCCAATAAAGCACCTTTGGGATTTGGTGGAGCAGGAGATTTACATCATGGATGTGTCACAAAGGTATACACAGGAGACCCAAATGCAAGAAAAAACAAGATGATTTATTAAAAGAGTCACAACTGGTATAGATCTCACCAGATATAATAGGGCAAGGATGCCCACAACAGAATACGACACGCCAACAGTGGTAAAGGTTCGTCCGTGAACCAACGTCGTATAGCAGTCTCATAGATATCTCACCAGATATCGAGGGATAGGAATGGTAGCGCTATGGAGCAGCTCTCAAGGAATTCGTCGAGTTTACCCACGGTAAAGTTCATTAGAGAAGCGAATTTGGGGTCTCTCACAGATAATGTTGTCTTCAGAGCAGGCAGTAGTAACAACATCAAAGAAATGGAGACGAGCATAAGGTCCAAATGAAGCAGGCTATATCGGAGAGCTTCCACCAAATTGAGCGAGAGAGTCTAACAGAGAGCAGACACAGAAGTGAACAAACAACGGACTGATAACACGAGATACAAAACACTGAACATTTAAAGGCGCGGTAACGCGCAGCAGCTGTGGCTAAATGATAAACAGCTGATACGTATGAGTGGTAAAGACACGTGACAACCCAGCTGATAAATGTAAACACACACATACACACACACCACGCGGTGAAAACCCAAACAAACACACCCACTTCCCACACACACATGCAAGAAGAACAGATAGATCACAACTGTGACAGGATATGCAGCCGACAAATCTGCAGCAACTGCGTGATGCTATCATGTCATTATGGAGCAAAATCTCTAGTGAGGAATAATTCCAGTACCTTGTTGAATCTATGCCACTAAGGATTAGGGCAGTTCTGAAGGCAAAAGGGGGTCCAACCCGGTAATAGTAAGGTGTACCTAATAAAGTGGCCGGTGAGTGTATGTTGTTGTTCATCTGAGGTTTTATTTTTCTGATTTTATAATCTGCAAAACATAATATAATTTTTATATGCGCTGATAAAAATTTCGTAAGGTGTCCTAACTTTAATATGGTCTTAATGTGTATTTTGTACGCAGGTGTGTGGACTGTCAGACAGGAACCGGAGCCACTCCACTGTATCTGGCTTGTCAGGAGGGGCATTTGCATGTGGTCGAATACCTAGTGAAAGACTGTGGTGCCAATGTCCATGTTCAGGCCAAAGATGGCATGAGCGTGTTACATGCGGCTGCCCACATGGGACACTACGCACTGGTGGTCTGGCTGGTGAGTTTCAGCAGCTACACTCGCTTTATAATGATTTCCCTCTCTTGATATTGAATATATTCGAGTTTTAAAGTCTGCATGAATCAGAAGCTACGATCGTTTTTTTTCCGTATTGTAATGCAGTTACTAGAGAAATTAAATATTAAATGAGAAAACAGTGGGCGTGGCTTATTTGATCTATTGTGAGCTGATTGGATGCAGTAAAGTAGGCATTTCATTCAGAAAGATTATTACAACCTAACAGACTCCTCTTCCTCACCATGTCTGATTGTTGTCAAAACTGCATGGGAGTGGTTAAGTATGTTAACCACGCCCAATAACTCAGACAGACGTAATCTGAGAATTTAACATTTTCTTACAGACGTGCGCAGTGAATTGTTCACCAGCACAAAACTAGCAATGTGAGCTAACAAAATCAATATGATTAGTTTTGATTTCATGTGTACTTTAAAGGGATAGTTCACCCAAAATTGAAAATATCCCTGTTTACTCATACTTAAGTGGTTCTAAACTTTTATGAATTTCTTTCTTATCTTGTAATCAAAACAAGATATTCTAAAGATTGTTGGAAAAAACAGCCAATGACATCTATACAGTCAAAAAAAAAAGATTTTTGCTGCTTGTTCAAACTACTTATTTAAAATGAGATGAAAAAACACAATTATTGAGTTTTGGGGGACAGTTTAATTGTTTTATGTTCATTCATTTTTTTTCGGCTTAGTCCCTTTACCCTTTATTAATCTGGGGTCGCCAAACAAAAGTCAAACAGGTTTGGAACAAGTGGAGGATGAGTAAATGATGACAGAATTTTTCATTTCTGGGTGAACTATTTATTTATTTATTTTGACATGGACATCACAATTGCACTGGACAACAAAATGCATTTGTGCAAATGCAAGTGTTTTAGAAGACTTGCTACACCTGTTCACGGGAGGCTTGGCATAAAATCAAAATAAAATAGATATACACTATTCTAAACATTAAAGCACATTATAAACACATAACCATTATAATTCTTTACATAAAATTGCTATGAGGCAAAAGCAAAGGCGACATGATCAAACAAACTAATAGTAAACTACAGTGCATGCGGAAAGTATTCATAGCGCTTCACTTTTTCCACATTTTTTTATGTTACAGCCTTATTCCAAAATTAATTCAATTCTTTTATTTCCTCAAAATTCTACACACAATACCCCATAATGACAATGTGAAAAAAGAGTTTTTGAAATTGTTGCAAATTTACAAAAAAATTCATGTTTAGTTTGTGCTTTAACATGCACTGTCAGCCCTGGGACCTTATATAGACAGGTGTATGCCTTTTCAAATCATGTCCAATCCACTGAATTTACCACAGGTGAACTCCAGTTAAGCTGCTGAAACATCTCAAGAATGATCAGTGGAAACAGAATGTACCTGAGCTCAATTTAGAGCTTCACGGCAAAGGCTGTGAATACTTAAGTACACGTGATTTTTCAGGTGTTTTATTTTTAATACATTTGTAACAATTTCAAAAACTTTTTTTTTCACATTGTCATTATGGGCTATTGTGTGTAGAATTTTGAGGAAATAAATGAATTTAATCCATTTTGGAATAAGGCACATAAAAAATGTGGGAAAAGTGAAGCGCTCTGAATACTTTCCGGATGCACTGTATTTGTGTAAACACTGCTGTTTTGTTTTTAACCACTTTTTAAGAACACTACTAAAAATATTTATATTACTTTCTAATTTTAGGCTTATGGGTAAATCATTCCACAATTTGGTGCCCTTAACAGAGAAAACAGATTGAATGAAAAAAAAGAGGTCTTACACTTTGGAAAAAGACAGTCATCATTATCAGCTGCTTGTGTGACTCTGTGAGGTTTGATGCCTACAGATTAGATCTGGAGCACTGAAACACGATTATTTAAACATTTAAAAAACAATTGAAGGTTTTTATCCCTTTAAGAGTTTATCACTGATTCTGTCTCTGATACGGATCTTCAGGCCTCCTTCACAGACCTGGATCTGTCCTGTCAGGATAAGGGTGGAGCCACAGCGCTACACTTTGCCGCTAGCGAGGGCCACCATCGCATCGTGGAGCGTCTTTTACTGATGGGAGTGAAGGTCCTGAAGGACCACTGGGGCGGGACGCCTCTGCATGATGCAGCAGAGAATGGAGAGCTGGAGGTTTCTGCTTTATTCCTTCTGTTCACAAATCACTAATGCTTATCACGGCCACTCACAGGATTATAGAGTTTAAGTAGTGACTGATGTGCTTTGACTGAGGTCTTGAATGACAGCTGTAATGTGTGGTTCCCTCAGTGCTGTCGAGTGCTGCTGAATAATCACATCAGTCCGATGGAGAGAGACTCTGACGGGTTTACTGCACTCCACCTGGCAGAATACAATGGCTATCATGACTGTGCCAACTTCCTGCGTGATGCTGGAGCTCAAGTAAGATAATCAGTACTTTTCTCAGAACTAAAGTAACACTCCACTTAAAAAAATGCTTATTTTACAACTCCCGAGAGGTAAACAGAGTTTTACCATTTCTGATTCAGCTGATCTCTGGGTCTGGCAGGAGCTATTCCAGCTAAACTTAAAGAAATAAGACTTTCTCCTGAAGAAAAACATAATATAATATATATAATATAAAAATTACATTTCACAGAACGGTTAATAATTTTGCTAATTAAAATTAAATTAAATTAAATGAATTTAACTGTATGTGAAATTGTATAAAAATGGGAAGACATTGTCTCAGTTAATAGCAAAATAAATAATAATAATAATAATAATAATAATAATAATAATAATAATAATAATAATAATAATAATAATAATAATAATAATAATAAATATAGAAAAAGCACAGAGAAAAATTAAATGTACATTAAATTATGGTCACTATGTCTAAACTTTCCATACTAAAAGTCATATTTGTATTTGGGAGAAGATAAAACATTTTTTACACTCAATACTGTAATACTTTTATTTAAGTACATTTATTTAGATGTTTTATACCCATGAATTCTGCATGTTTTGTTAATGCAAATCCATCTATGATAGCATAGCAATCTCTTACTGCCCCCTATTGGGAAACATTCACATATTTCAGATTATAGAATAGTAGCTTGTGTTGGCTGACTCATGCTAGAAAATAGACAATAGGGAACACATATTAAGTGCATTTATATTGAGCCCCACACCAAGGCCAAGAGAAATATCCCAACTGATGAAGCTCTCCATTATTTATCAGACATGAGACAGGATATTCCTCCCAGGAATGTCCTATTCAGAAGGCTGAATCACTGATTATAACTGATTATAAATTGATACACGGCTGCTGTGCTGAGGGTAAAAGTGTTTACACATGATTATTTATTCTCTTGAAGAAAGTTAACATGAACAAATAATGAACAATGTCTGTGTTGTGTAGTACTGAACCTGAGTTCATTATTTGTACATGTTAACTAAGGCATTAACTAACACATACTATATTTGTAAGTTACATTTACAAAGATTTTGTATTGCTGAACAGATTGTTAGGTCATGTGATCTAATTCATTATCAAATGCATTAGTGTAGCCTATGTGTAAGTAAACATTAACTAATTAAGCTGTTACTGTGAAGATGGATTAGAATATGGTTAAGTCAACATTAACAACGATTATGCAATGCTGAACAAAATCATTGTTCACCATTAGTTCATGTTAACTACTGCATTAAATAACTAATATACCTTACTGTAAATTGTTATTGAAATATTTCAATATGGTGTCATATGAAACGTTTTTGTTTTTTGTTTTGATTTATAAAATGTTTAACTTTTTAGTAGTGGCTGTTGCGGGCGTAACACTGTTTAAATTAAGCTGTTTAAATTCAGCTAAAATGCTTTGTTTTACTCAAATTTAAAAAAATAAAAGTTTCATGTAGGCTATATTGTCTGTGTGTTGAGATTTACAGGAACTTTTGTAGTATTGAGTCAAGTAATTAAGTTATTTTTCAGACCAAATAATTTGAAAAGTAATTAAAATACAATTTTAATGATTTAAGTGGTAATTAATTACTTTTAAAAGTAACTTACCCAACATTGGTAGCAACATAGAGATGAATGACTGAGTGACTTTGGCCAATGCGTTTCCTCATGTTTACATTCAATATTTAAATGAGATCTGAACAATATCAGGTTCAAGTCTCTCAGGATGTAATAAAAAGTAAGAAGAGTAAGGATTCATTTGCCAATTTATTTCCTACTACAAGTATGATAACAGACGGCTCAGAATCTTAAGTCTCAGTACATTGAAAGGTCGGCAAATATCAAAATCCAAAAAACAGGCAAAGGGATCAAGACAGGAAGCAAACAATCACAAAGTTCAAAAACTCTAAAAAAGGATTTCAAGATAATTTATTGGATTTACTAAATATTTTTAAGGTAAGTGTTTGAAAACAATTTATTTGGGCTGAATTTAAACAAACAAATTAGGTTGAACATTGTTTTAATTCAGCCCATATAAATTGTTTGCAACGTTTTGCAGAAATCTTTTTTCAGTGCAGGGTAAAAAAAACGTGGCAAATCAAAACATTGTGTGTCTGTGTGTGCAGTGCTTATATGTAAGTTGTAAGTCAGTAACGTGTTACGACTGTGGGTGTGTAACAATGGGGTGTGTGTAATATGTCCAGGTATGTGAATGTTGTCATGATTGTACCTGATTAAAATTCGGGTGATGGCTCCCTCTGGTGGTGTGGAGTAAGCGGAGCAGGAGTCTTACTGGTAACACAGGTATACTAAACTGTGAATGAGAATATTTAAATTCATAGGGATGTCAATAACTGTTATATTAAACCGATATTTGTTTTTAATAAAACTGTGTTTTGTTTACAAGTGTTTGTTCTTAATGAGATATTTAGGTATTTTAAGTAGTTCTGGGGATTGATTATTCATGATCAAAATAACAGTTTGTTTTTACATATTATATCGATGTATACTCTGTATATTTATTATGGTCACACTTTATTTTGATGGTCTGTTTGTTGATTTTAAGTTACATTGCATCTACATGCCAACTAATTCTCTTTAGATTATAAGTAGACTGTTAGGGTTGGGGTAAGGGTTAGTGTAAGTTGACATGTACTTGCAAAGTTTCTTATAGTCAGTTAAATATCTGTTGAAGGAGCAGTATCAACAGATATTAAGCAGACAGTCTAGTAATACATATATATATGTATACACAGTTGAAATCATAATTATTAATTATCACCCCCCCCTGTTTATTTTTTCCCCCAATTTTTTTAACACATTTCTAAACATAATAGTTTTAATAACTCATCTCTAATAACTGATTTAATTTATCTTTACCATGATGACAGTAATTTATATATTACTAGATATTTTTCTATACAGCTTAAAGTGACATTTAAAGTCTTAACTAGGTTAATATGTTAACCAGGCAGGTTAGGGTAATTAGGCAAGTTATTGTATAACGATGGCTTGTTCTGTAGAAAAAATATAGCTTAAAGGAGCTAATAATTTTGTCATATTGGTTTTTAACTAATTAAAAACTGCTAGTTATTTTCCTTTTTTTAGAGTGTATGTAAACGTCTGGTTTCAACTGTATATATATATATATATATATATATATATATATATATATATATATATATATATATATATATATATATATATATATATATATATATACTTTTAGAAAATATACATCAAACACAGTACACACATACATTATGTAAACATTATGCACTAATTTCAAGCAAAAGTTCAAAAGGTTAAACTTTTTTTTTTCCAATTCACAGCCTTCTTTGATCCTATTTACCAAGTGTGTCAATATTAGTGAAGTATTTCAGCTTTGTTTCCTCTGTCCCTCCATTACTAGAAGGGCATCACATACGTCACTATTTGATAAATGAAGTGGAAAGTATGCAAGCGTCATCCTTTCTTTTGATAGCATAACTACGACAGCGTATTAAAACGTTATGCTGGGACAAGCTAATTAGCAAGACACTAAGTACTGTCTGGTTGGCTCATGAAGAGCCGATCAACTATCACTCGCGGCCCTCTCAGTGTGAGCTCCAGAGCCCCAGGGGCCAAAAGGATACCAGATCCCCCAACTCAGGTGACAGAGGCACATAATCGCAGTCAGTGGCCGTTTTACTCGCTCGTGCTCAGTTAATCCATCATGAAGTCACTGAGAGAGAGAATCGCTGTTCAGTCTGTGTGTGTTGAAGTTTGGTTTGTTTGTGATCAGATCTGACAGCTGGTTTTGTGTGTGTCAGGTCTCCCCAAAGGAGAGTGTGTGCAGCGCTGCGGGGATCTTGACAATAATTATTGTTTACTGGAGGAGTAATTACATAAGATCAGTTTAATTAGCAGCACAGAAAGCTAATAAAGAAAAGGGCAGACTTAATGCAAACTAGAACTGACAGCTTTAATATACATATTTAATAAAACCAACAAAAGATTTCAGAAAGCATAATATTGGTGGTTGAAATGTTTAATCTAAAAAGAGTGCTTTGAAAAAATAAATGGATAGGGGCATGGTGCATATCCTTTATAATTAAACAAATATATAATATAATATAATATAATATAATATAATATAATATAATATAATATAATATAATATAATATAATATAATATAATATAATATAATATAATATTATGCGACGCAGTGGCGCAGTAGGTAGTGCTGTCGCCTCACAGCAAGAAGGTCGCTGGTTTGAGCCTCGGCTGGGTCAGTAGATGTTTCTGTGTGGAGTTTGCATGTTCTCCCTGCGTTCACGTGGGTTTTCTCCGGGTGCTCCGGTTTCCCCCACAGTCCAAAGACATGCGGTACAGGTGAATTGGGTAGGCTAAATTGTCCGTAGTGTATATATGTGTGTAAATGATTGTGTGTGGATATTTCCCAGTGATCGGTTGGGCTGGAAGGGCATCCGCTGCGTAAAACATGTGCTGAATAAGTTGGCAGTTCATTCCGCTGTGGGGACCCTGGATTAATAAAGGGACTAAGCCAAAAAGAAAATGAATGAATCAATAATATAATATAATATAATATAATATAATATAATATAATATAATATAATATAATATAATATAATATAATATAATATAATATAATATAATATAATATAATATAATATAATATAATATAATATAGGCAGGGCAACCCAGTGGCGCAGTAGGTAGTGCTGTTGCCTCACAGCAAGAACGTCGCTGGGTCGCAGGTTCGAACCTCGGCTGGGCTGGGTCAGTTGGCGTTTCTGTGTGGAGTTTGCATGTTCTCCCTGGGTTCGCGTGGGTTTCCTCCGGGTGCTCCGGTTTCCCCCACAGTCCAAAGACATGCAGTACAGGTGAATTGGGTAAGCTAAATTGTCCATAGTGTATGAGTGTGAATGTGTGTGTGGAAGTTCCCAGAGATGGGTTGCGGCTGGAAGGGCATCCGCTGCGTAAAATCGTGCTGGATAAGTTGGCGGTTCATTCCGCTGTGGCGACCCCGCAAGGGACAAAGCCGACAAGAAAATGAATGAATGAATAATATAGGCAACACAGTGGCGCAGTAGGTAGTGCTGTTGCCTCACAGCAAGAACGTCGCTGGGTCACAGGTTCGAACCTCGGCTGGGCTGGGTCAGTTGGCGTTTCTGTGTGGAGTTTGCATGTTCTCCCTGCGTTTGCGTGGGTTTCCTCCGGGTGCTCCGGTTTCCCCCACAGTCCAAAGACATGCAGTACAGGTGAATTGGGTAAGCTAAATTGTCCAGAGTGTATGAGTGTGAATGTGTGTGTGGAAGTTCCCAGAGATGGGTTGCGGCTGGAAGGGCATCCGCTGCGTAAAATCGTGCTGGATCAGTTGGCGGTTCATTCCGCTGTGGCGACCCCGCAAGGGACAAAGCCGACAAGAAAATGAATGAATAAATGAATAATATAATATAATAACCAAACATTTAACCAAAAAAATAGGTAATAGGCTTCCATTGGATTATTACTGCATGATGGATTATTATGTTTCATGTGGAAACAAGTTATTTAACCCTAACTGATGCAGAGAATAGCTTCTCGTTTCCTAAACAACCACTTCTGAACTTCCTGTGGTCATGGAAAAGATGTTTCAGAAGGATCAAATTACTGGCATGCATCAAGCAAAGAAAACAGCTAAGGAGATTGCTAAAAACTACTAAAACTGTGTTAAGACCTGTCCAATGCATTTTTGCCCAAGGGATTGAGACTAAACATCTGTGTAAGCCTTAAGAAAACCACATCACTGAGGCTAATAAAAAAAACCAAAAAAAAAAAAAAACAAAAGGCTTCAATTTGCTGTGATGAAGTGATTACAGATCATCCCTAGTGCCTATCATACAAGCCTGTGGGGCCAGTTCTGTGATATGGAGATGCTGCAATTGGTCTAGATTCAGCAATGTTATGTTCCCAAAGAATGAGTTCAGCTGACTTACTAAATATGCTGAATGACCAGGTCAAGCCATACATTTTTTTCGTCCCTGATGACATGGCCAAGATTACATACTCTGAGATTCATCAGGATTCATCAGTATTTATTCATCAAGAGTATTTCAGGGAGCATGAGAGACCATTTTTACATATGGATTGGCCACCAGAGTCCACACCTGAACGCTATTAAGAATCTTTGAGATGTGCTGGAGAAGACTTTGTGTAGTCCGACTCCTATCATCATTCCAAGATCTTGGTGAAAAATTAATTTAATCCTGGATGGGAATAATGTTGTGACATTGCAGAAGCATATTGAAACCATACTATGGTGAATGCAGGCCATGATCGAAGTTAAAGGCAGTCTAATGACAATCATATGTAATGATAATAATATAATATAATATAAAATAATATAATGTATAATAATGTGGGTGACGCGGTGGCGCAGTAGGTAGTGCTGTCGCCTCACAGCAAGAAGGTTACTGGTTCGAGCTTCGGCTGGGTCAGTTGGCGTTTCTGTGTGGAGTTTGCATGTTCTCCCCGCGTTCGCGTGGGTTTCCTCCGGGTGCTCCGGTTTCCCCCACAGTCCAAAGATATGCGGTACAGGTGAATTGGGTAGGCTAAATTGTCCGTAGTGTATGAGTGTGAATGAGTGTGTATGGGTGTTTCCCATGATGGGTTTGGGCTGGATGGGCATCCGCTGCGTAAAACATGTGCTGGATAAGTTGGCGGTTCATTCCGCTGTGGTGACCCCGGATTAATAAAGGGACTAAGCCGAAAAGAAAATGAATGAATGAATGTGGGCTTCACGGTGGCGCAGTGGGTAACACAATCGCCTCACAGCGAAGGTCGCTTGTTCGAGCCTCGGCTGGGTCAGTTGGCATTTCTGTGTGGAGTTTGCATGTTCTCCTCGTGCTGCCATGGGTTTCCTCCGTGTGCTCCGGTTTCCAAAGACATGCTGTATAGGTGAATTGGGTAAGCTAAATTGACTGTAGTGTATGTGTGTGATTGAGTGTGTATGGATGTTTCCCAGTGATGGATTGCAGCTGGAAGGGCATCCGCTGTGTAAATCATATGTTGAATAAGTTGGCGGTTCATTCCACTGTGGCGACCTCAGATTAATAAAGGGACTAAGCCGAAAATATAATGAATGAATGAATATAATAATGTCAATTCTACATGAAATGCTAGCAAATGAAAAGAATGGATGAGACAATTTAGCTGTATTACATAACAATAAACAGAATGTGCGTGAAGTGTGATCGGATCTGTTGGTCCTGCATATGTAATGGTGTGTGTAAGTGATGTGTGTTGACCTCTGTGCTCTTCACTCGCTTCAGGTGCTCGTGACACTGAGGTATTAAGTGCAGCTCATTTAAATTTGCGTAACAGCAAATTAGTTACGCTTTGAAACTAATGTGACGCCTCAGAGATTAGAACTGTCTGTTCACACACCATATCGATTCGCCATCAAGCCCTGTTCTGTGATCTCTGCCCTTCAGTGGAATTAAAGTCTTTCTCTAACAACATTACAAGACATTCAGAGAAGCAGTTTTTAGTGACTGAAACGCACACGCAATTTTTATTTTGTTGTGTGTGCACTGTGAGGACATTTCATAGGTTTCCACTTGTTTTACACTACACAAAATATATTTTTCTACCCCAACTCCTAAACTCAACCCTCACAGGAAATGTGAAATTGTGAAATGTGAAATGTTAACTTCCTAAAAAACTTCGGTAACACTTTATTTTGATGGTCCATTTGAGTATTAGTAGACTGTCTACTTAATATCTGTTGACACTGACATTTAACAGTCCTTCAACAGACATTTAACTGACTATAAGAAACTTTGCAATTACATGTCAACTTACACTAACCCTAACCCAACCCCAACCCTAACCCTAACCTAACAGTCTACTTATAATCTATTGATAATTAGTTGCAATGTAACTTAAATTCAACAAACGGACCGTCAAAATAAAGTGTGACCAAAACTTCTAAATGATTCTGAATGATTGATGAGCCTTTTGAAAATGGGGACAATGTAAGACAACGTAATTCCTGTCCTACCTGTCATTATATTATAGAAAACATTTCATTATATTCATTTGCAGTGGTGGACGAATAACGCAAGTTAAGCACTTGAGTAATACTACTGTACAGATACCTCAATACAATCTTACTCCAGTAGAATATTATCCAGAGTGTATAAAGCTTGTAAAATCAGTGATTCATTTACTGGAGACTCCATCTGAACAGATCATATGAATAAGTGTGTTTTTTAACCTAAGACTCATTCTGAATAAGGATTTCATTTATAAAACATAGAAGTGAACGTAGCCAGAATAAATTGTAATTTATTTCTTAATGATTATGGCTCACATGATGATTTAACGTGCTTCAATTAACCCAATATTTAAGTTCAATATGTTTACTTACAGTTGAGTCTAACAGCTTCGCATATTCTCACTTCAGGTTTGTGTTTCGCAACCTTTGTGTGGGAAGGGTCGTATGTACGTTTCCACCAGTTTTGGGCGTACATCTAGTTTATAAATGACACATCATTTGAATCAGTGAATCATTTCCTGGAGACTCACTCTGAATGAATCATTTGAATCAATAAGTTGTTAACTCATTCACAGATATAAGTCTAATTTACAAATGAATTGTTCAGTGCAATTTATGAATCATTTTAACAGGTTAACTGGCTTTTTTCATGAATTAAACACCTCTTTCTCCCCTTCAAAATAACTTTTTACTCCATTCAGGAAGTTAAAAAGTACAATATTTTATTTTGGAATGTTGTGCAGTAAAAGTTTCCTAAAATGATAATAATACTCTGTAAAAGCACACTCTAAAACATGAGGTTTGTTGTTTGTTCAAACTAAAATGAGCTGAAACAAGTTTTTTTTTTGGGACAACTTAATTGTTTATGTTGAGTCCACTTAAATTTCTAAAAAATAATAAGTTGGTCACACTTTATTTTGATGGTCCGTTTGTTGAATTTAAGTTACATTGCATCCACATGCCAACTAATTCTCATTAGATTATAAGTAGACTGTTAGGTTGGGGTTAGGGTTAGTGTAAGTCAGGGGTGCTCAACCCTATTCCTGGCGGTCGACCTTCCTGCAGTTTTCAGTTGCAGCCCTTATCAAACACACCTGCCTGTAATTATCAAGTGCTCCTCACGTTCTAAATAATTGGTTCAGGTGTGTTTGATCAGGGTTGGAGCTGAAATCAGCTGTAAGGTCGATCGCCAGGAACAGGGTTGAGCACCCCTGGTGTAAGTTGTACTTGCAAAGCTTCTTATAGTCAGTTAAATGTCTGTTGAAGGAGCAGTATGAACAGATATTAAGCAGACAGTCTACTAATACTCAAATGGACCATCAAAATAAAGTGTTACCAATAAGTTAGCTTAAATCCTTCATGTTGTGCCAACACATATCGACTGTGTGGATCCCAGCATTTTTTATAGTGTACAGATACTTAAAATATGTAATTAAGTACAGTAGTGAAGTACAAATACTGTAAATGTGTGCTGAGTAACATGTGGCAACGTTCAGACCTTTAAAGTTGTAAAGAACAACAGTTCACCTAATCCCACCAGTGAATTATTCATACTTTACTATGAAGACCTCCTGTCTGAGCTGACTGTTAGTGTGCTGATCCTTAAGCTTTTGGCACTGATGGCTGGAGCACTGATGTGATTCTGCCTGCTCTCACTTTACACTCTTACACTTCTGAAAACCTGACCAGACGACTGTAAGTTATTTCAGATTGCTTTTTAAACATAGGCTTCATCATGTTTATTTATTTTTTTCTACTTAAAAAAATGATTGAGAATCAGCTGTAATTGTATGTAAGAACTGTTCTTTTTTGTGCAGCTTTTCATGGCTTTGCTGCATGATGTGAAATATGTAGGATGGCTAGAAAGTGACCTTTAGAATAATTATAGCAATTATTGCTTCTTGGTTTGTGGAATCATACACGGTTTATCTTGGTCATTCTCTGTAATTATTGTCTGAAGGTTTAAAATGAATGTCGGATTACAGTTTTGAATATCAAATGAAGGTTTTGTTTAATAGTGAATATAAGAGAGAAAAAAATATTCTCATCAAAATAGAAAAGCATGACTAAAAACACCTGGTCATTATGTCATTTTTTATTATACAAACACTGTTTTTGTAAATTACACAGTATTTATCCGTAATATGAACTGTATTTGACTGTAGGACAGTTACGCAGTATGTTACTGTATTTTGAAGCTGCATTGTGAAAATTATTGTATATTTTACAGTAATTATATAAATGCAATTCTGCAAATACACATGCATCAAGATAATGCAGCTGTATATAATGTAAATACTGTTGTTTTGCTGTAATTGATTTACAGTAAGTTACTGGCGAACTGCTGCCAGTAAGTTACTGTAGATTCTATAGGAAATTTTTAACAGTGAAGCTAATGCGTAATCTATAGCATGTGGTTACTTGTTTTGTATTTAAAATTGTTGTGTATTTACATTTGGCCATAGAGAAAATTAAGAGACAGCTTAACAGCTAAGTATATGTTTGAGTTAAATATTAATATCTGTAGTGTTTTTAATGGTCTGATGACATTTCTTCTAGATATCAAATGAATGTTTCATTTACAGTATTTGTTTTTCTCAAAAATGCCAATTGGTCAGACTAACAAACCAAATATTCTAGGTTATTCCACCAAATATTGGTTAACTTTTACTCTTTTGAAGTAAAAACATTGGTATTATGTTGTAATTTAAATTAATATAAAAGTGTTTGAAAACATGGCACCTTTTTTCATTAGTTTACTATTTTATTATGAGTGCTAAAAGTGGTTTTACTAATCTCAACCTTTGATTTAGTGGCTTATTCGTATTAATTTCTACCATTTCATTCATATTGTTTGGTACGATTTGCTTATCCCCAATGAGGTGTAGGTTTAGGGGTGGAGCTTGGAGGCACGCCTCCTTTAAAAATGTTTATGGTTTCAAACAAATGAAATCATATAAATGTATACAAATTTGCTACAGTACTTTCACACATTCTCTTTTTTTTTCTGTCCATGTGTGTATATTTTTTAGGATTCATTAATCAAGAGAAATTCCAAAGAACAGTGTTTATTTTGAATAAAAATATTGTAACTATATTTGTTAACTATTTAATCACTCAAAATTGACTTTTCCTGCTTGTTCAAATGATTTATTTAAAATGAGTTGCAACAACACTTTTTTTTTGGAGTGGACAAAATAATTGTTTTATGTTTGGTTCACTGAAATTTGTAAAAAACGATTAAGTTAACTTGGCGGTTCATTCCTCTGTGGCGACCCCTGATCAATAAAGGGACTAAGCTGAAAAGAAAATGAATGAATGAATGATTAAGTTAACTTAATCAATTTGTGTTGGAACAACATGTCAAAATTGTGTGGAATCCAGCATTTTTACACTAATTATAAATTATTGCATTTTTACTACTACTTTCTTTTAAAAGAATCTTACGACCAAACATTGAACCAGCAGACATGATTACCTATAAAACAGTAAATTTTACAGTCGATAGTCAGTAAGCTTCGAAAGCAAGATCAAAGTCCACAAGTGGCCATAAGAGAAGTCAATCACTGCAGTTGCAGGTATGGGTCATTTGAACCGTCCTATCAGATGACTGAACTCTATAGGCAGTTTTCCTTTGCTAACTAACAGGGAGGTCTGCTATACTAAACAGTCGGAGCTCCTCTTTCACTTTTCTCATGACTTTTTCCCCTCACAGGGGGCTTCAAAACAGATCAGGGTGTACATGGTACTTAAAAGGTGCTGTATGTAAGTTTTTGACTCTTCTAAAGCATAAAAATACCGTAATATGTTTACAGATATGTAATCAAAAGCTGGCTAAGAGAAAAACATGCTAAGTGAACATTCTTGTTTATCAGAAAAAGCAATGCTAAAGTCACATGTTTTGCTTTAAAAATGTCTGTTACGTCTGGCTTTGTTTTGGTCATTTAACCTGCCCAATGCCACTTTAGCCAATTACTGTATATTTCAGTATATTTATATTTGCCTTAATGGAAAACGACATATTTCATGCATTCATTCAGAAAGGCTCTGAAAGTATGCGCTCGTGACTGAAATGCGACCTCCGGTGGACAGTAGCAGAGTCCAAAATGGGATGCAGGTCTCCGCATGAGGTTATTAATTAACAAATAATATAAATATTACGAGCGTAAACATTTGGTGAGCAGATTACATTGTAATCCTGTGTCCTAACAACATGCTACGTGACGAGATTTGGAGTGATGAGCAATTTGGCTGTTTGCACCAAACGAAACATGACAGAAAATTAAATGCAGCCATTCAAAAGCACAGAATTTGCACTCACGAGATGGTAAGCTTTATAATCTAATTAATACATATTAAACTTTGACATTATTAAATGTACAAGCTGAATCACTCATATGTGTTTTATTTTGAGTCAAATTTCTGAGGTTTAATTTCAAACTTTTATTTTCAAGATCTGAGGTGAACTATTTGCTGCTGTTTTCAGTAGTATGGCAATAAATGTCATGTAAAATGGCATTCAAACTTACATTGTTAGCAGTTAACACTGAATAAAGCACATGAGGTGTACCTGAGGTGATCATTGTCAAAGTTTTCTGTTGTTCAGCTGCAAAAAGTCGAAGCCATTTCTAAAATATAAATTTCAGGTGTTGGTTTGGACAAAAACTCCTTTTAATATGGAAAATATTCCTTTTATCGCGTGCTATTGCTTTTATATTTAGAACACGACTTAAATCAGCCTTTAGGCTCGATAGTCAGGTATACTCACGTCAATCTGGCAACCTGCGCTTGCATGTGGTTTCCCTAGTTCAACCACTGGGTGTCAAACTTACATACTGCACCTTTAAAACCTGCATTTTGCATCACTCACTGTGAAATTTTCTTTGTAAATGACATAAAAACACTGCATTCTCCTATTTCTCCAGCAGTCTCCAGACATTGTTCTCATAGAGGAAGAAAGGACCTTGTTTAGCACAACCGACCCCTACCAGGACATTGAGGACTTGAAACATAAAAGCAAGATGGAAATTTGCAAGGTGATAATTTTTAATTCTAAACTGATATCAAGCAAACATGACAGGACACACTTGCTCTTAATGGCTTGGGCTGTTTTGGTGTTCCTAGCAGCCGGTGAATGAA
Source organism: Danio kyathit (assembly GCA_903798195.1). Lineage (NCBI taxonomy): Eukaryota > Metazoa > Chordata > Actinopteri > Cypriniformes > Danionidae > Danio > Danio kyathit. The sequence goes on from LR812520.1 coordinate 27,166,897, forward strand.
GTTTCTCCTCAGCCTCGTCCTTCTACAGCATGTCTAGAAACTTCATCTACATTATTGGATTCGTCACAGGCTAAGAAAGCTGGAGCTGGAACCATTCAGCACATGCAAGTGGCCTCTACAGGTGACACTGTTGATCTGAAACCTTCACAGACCAAATGTGAGATTTCCTTAATCCAATGGAAATGAATATCTGTGTTTGGTTAACAGTTGTAACTTCATTCAACATGAGGAAGCACCTTGAGGAAGAGGAGGCCATGTTATCTCAAAAGTCCATGAGGTCGCTGAGACAAGCAGGAATCACGGCGGTCTTCACTGGACAAACAATAAATGTGCAGGTATGTGATGACCTCAACAACAACCTCATCAATATGAAATCACACAATATTAGATATTTTTATGTTCATATAGTGCACATTTTTCCAAAGAAGATGAGTTTCTTCATAATTTGCTATTTGATTGTAATGATATGCTCAACCTCCAAAGCAAAAGATTCTAGTTTCCTCTAGAATTCCAGAGAGAGTAACCTCGGAATTCAGACTGAAAAGAAAAGTGGGTCTAAACCAGGGGTGGGCAAACTCGGTCCTTGAAGGCCAGTGTCCTGCAGAGTTGCTCCAACAGTAATCAAACACACCTGATCATGCTAAGCGGTCTTCAAGATTAGCACTAGAAATCTATAGGCAGGTGTGTTTGATTATGGTTGGAGGTAAACTCTGCAAGACACCGACCCTCCAGGACTGAGTTTGCCCACGCCTGGTCTAAACAGTACAGAAACAGTACCTAATTAGTTTTCTTTGGCTTGTAACTATAACAGAACCCTTTGATTATATGGTTCTAGAAAGGACCATACTTTAAATGTGCTGTATAAAAACTTAATCTGCATAAACTGGATCACGAATGTTTATTTTTTTGAGAAAATTTAAGTAAACATTTAAGCAACTTTTTAAAAAGAATTAAAAATACACAAATATATATCTTATATGTAACTTGAGCTCTTAATAACTGTCATTATAAATAAAGTAGGGTACTGAGTATCTGTTGTAAATATTACTCAAAGTATGAGTAAAAAGTAAGCCTTTTAAAAGTACTCAAGAGTAGTGAGCATTACACTGTGAAAAGCTGATGCATTTACATGTAATTTGTGGATGTGTGTAAACGTACATAATATTCTTATTGCCCAGCAGGCACACAACGTCATAAGACGTTAATATTAGGTTAGATTTAGGTTATGTCAGGTGACCAAAATTCAATGTCCAGCCAGCGTCTAAGGACAACGTTATTTTGATGTCCGATAACGACGTCAATTGATGTTGATATTTGGTTGATTTTAGATTGTGTTAGAAAGCGACCAAAATCCAACATTGAGCCAACATCTTAAACCAACGTCATATTGACGACAAATACTGACATTTATTCGTCAGGTATGGCAACCAAAATCTAACGTCTGATAGACGTCATAGTGGTAACTACCACACAACGTCAAGCTGTAACATCATTAGTTGTTGATATTTAGTTGATTTTAGGTTGGACGTTGGATACTGACATCGGGTTCTGACAGCAACCTGATTTTCATTTCCAAACAAAATGCAATGTCCCCAATACACTGGGGTACAATGTCGATCTGACGTCATGTTGACGCCTTGTGCCTGCTGGGTGTTTAAGGCCATTTCGGTCATCAAACAGTAAACATCCGTCATCTCATCAGTGACTTGAATCTAAACAGTCTCTGGGCAAATATGTGTAAAGATTTTGGACATCTTCTTGAACACTTTTAATGCTTCCAAAAAGTTTGCAGCAATAATAAATTGCCCATGTCTTGAGGTAGTTTAGTATGATGCCATTTACCTCTTTGTTTTACTCGGATTTAATAAGACAGGAATCGCAGGACTGATTTTTCAAATCCCCATAGACAAGAAAAAAAAAGAAGTGACTGCAGGTTGAAGGAAAGTAGTGGAGTAAAAGTACAGATACAGCACTGAAATGTATTCAAGGGAAAGCAAAAGTACACATCTTTAAAACTACTTAGTAAATTACAATTTCTGAGGAAAACTACTCAATAACAGACATTTGAGTATTTGTAATTTGTTACTTTACACCACTGCTGATACAGTAGCGTTGTTTGCATCAGTCTGTATTAAAATGTAATTGTATGAATCTGTTCACAGAAAGGAGAGAACGACATTGTTCCACTTGTGACACTGGAGGCAAATCTTGCTGACATTGATTCTCTGATCCCGACTCATGATGAGAACGGCAGGCCCATTGCTGAATGGAAGAGGCAAGTTATGGTACGCAAGCTTCAGGCTCGACTTCAGGATGAAGATGACCACAGCAGAAAAGTAAACCAGTCAAATCTCTCTCACATTAATCACTGCTATATTTACACTCACACAATCAGACAATAACAACAATTTCATATATAGCAGGAAATCAATGGCAAACACATTGAGGTGGATGGCTGGAGGTATTCCCAAGTCCACAACGTGATTTTGGGCCCCTTTGGTGAGCTGCTCACTGAGGATGACCTGGTCTACTTAGAGGGACAGATTGAAACAATCTCCCTTCAGAAGCGATGCCAGGCCTATGAACTAGAGCTTGCCCGGCTGGCAGAAGAGCTCAGGGCCATCCTTCCTGCTCCCATTGTGAATATCACCGTCAACACCCAGTGCCCCCAGCTCCCAAACATGGAGGAATCTCTGCCTCTTCCTGTGTGGTACAACCGTATCTCAAATATAGTAAAGAGCATGTCTTTGCTTCTGACAAACCTCTCCGAAACAAACGGCGAGGATGGGATCTGTAAGATGCCAAACACAGATCTGACTTCGGTTTTCACATACCAGCCGGAGAGGCAAAGTTCAATCCGAGGACGAAGGCAGAAGGTGGAACTGGAGATCCAGCAGTCAGGAGTTTCTGTCAGAAACCTAAGGTCCAATTTTGAGAGTCAAATAGGAAATATCTACCCATTTTCTGGCCTTTTAAACAACACATCCGACACAAGGCAGCAAAAGCTGTCGACAAATGGAAGTGAGCAGCCCATGGGGACAATCCAGAGCACCGACATAAATCACCTTCATGACAGTGCCGTAAAATGCCAACAGGCACCAGGCAGAGATGCAGCAAAAGTGATGGAGACCACCTGCTTGCGGAAGGAGCGTATCGTTGTCTTGTTTTTGAGCCACTGGAAAAGGTCTGCATATGCAATATCACTGCGGGCCAAGATGAAACAGGAGCTTGGCACTCTTACAGGAGAAGGAACAACAGCTCCAGTCTCCAAGCCAGGAACGAGATCACTGTATCATCTCTATAGGCAAAGAACTGCAATAGATAAGATGATTGGCAACTGGAAACGAGTAACCTCAGGCGTCCCATCACGACAGATTCGGAGTCTCCAGAGGAAGCGCGTCACCTATTCGCCCGAGCAGTTCCTTCCTCGAGTGGACGGTGCTCCGGTTGCTTACGACAGCCTGACCCTTGACCTGTTCATGCTCGGTTATTTTCACATTCTCGAACAGGACCTCACAGCTGAGGAGCGCAAGATGAGACACCTGTTGTGCTTTGAGGTGTTCGACCACGTTGGGAATTTTCCCTGGGAGACGGTCCGAGACTTCCATCGGGCCGTCCTCAGGGACATTGAGGCTGGGAGACGTGAGTGGAAAGATGGTTTTGAGGACATCAAAAAACAATATTTTGGGGAAAAGGAAAATGGGATTTCTAAAGAACCTGTGAATGATTCCCGTGCAGTACCACAAGTGATTATTGAGAATGTCACACCAAACGATGAAGGACATCTCAATGGAGATGGAAGCAATGATTTCTCAATGTTTAATAATGATGAAATTTGCAAATATATCGACCGTAGTTTCACCTTCTGGAAGGAGAAAGAAGCAGAGTTGTTTAACTTTTAAGATTTTTTAATTGGTTTATATGGTGCATTAAAGCACAATACGTTTGAGATAATGGCTGTTTCTCAATATGCGTTCTACAGCGTTTTTGCGGCCTTGTGTGACGTCATCATCAACCGCCAAAATGCAGTTCCAAAACTCAAGACAAAGGAACAGAGAATGCGTGAAAGTTACCGACTGTGTTCTTGGTATCGAGGATGCACCGATGTAGACTTGAGCACCGAACTCTCTCAAGAAGTCCCAGTAGTCATTGCAGCTGAATAAAGGGGGTGAGAAGTGCAGCATTTTATATAGATTTGTTATTAAAGTTCAGAGATATAACTTATTTATCTCAGGAGTTTCCCTAAATGTGACAAAAGTAAACATCACCATGAAAATCTTAATAAAGGCATAAACACAGTAAGGGTGTTTATTTGCTGAAATTTATATTAAAATCTGTGTTATTTGTATTGTGCAAAGTATATATTTGTAAGGGTTTTGTGCATGTTATGTACATTGATAAAGAAAAAAAAAACTAAATTGTTATATGAATGCTGTAATGTTTAAATAATTTTTCGTTAAACACGCATGAAGATCATGTGACCATCAGGAAGAACGCAGCATCTCATTTCTCACAAGACGAGTTCTCTGTTCTCGCAGTCTCCTGAGTTCGTTCTTCCGAGGTAACTTGGCAAGACCGGCCTCCACAAGAACGCAAGTTCATTCTCTGCATTCTTGGAATTGAGAAACAGCCAATTATTGTGAATATAAAATAATTTCTAATTATTTTCAAGCATTTTAAATACAGATAAACTAATGTCAACTTTGTGTCAGGCAAAACATACAATATTTAAAGAAATACCATGATTACCTGTTAAGAATCTGGCCAAAAATGTTTACAGCTATGTGTGTTACACAAATTTTAAATGTCTGCCCTTTCTTTTATAAATAAACCGATGTTTGGAAAGTGCTATTTCATGAGAATAACCACTTTTGAGTCTTCTCCTACCTTTTCCTAAACTTCTATACACTTTTTTGCTCAGATTTTAAATCCAGTATCTTAAATACATTTAGGTGACTCGGTGGCTCAGTGGTTAGCACTGTTGCCTCACAGCAAGAAGGTCGCTGGTTTGAGTCACGGCTGGATTAGTTGGCATTTCTGTGTGGAGTTTGCATGTTCTCACAATGTTGGCCTGGGTTTCCTCTGGGTGCACCGGTTTCCCCCGGAGTCCAAAGACATGCGCTATAGGTGAATTGAATAAACTACGTAAATTGGTCGTAGTGTATGTGTGTGAAACATATGCTGGATAAGTTGGTGGTTCATTCCGCTGTGGCAACCCCTGATGAATAAAAGTACTAAGCTGAAGGAAAATTAATGAATGAATCAGTACATTTACAGCTGTGTGTGTGTGTGCGTGCGTGCGTGCGTGTGTGTGTGTGTGTGTGTTTATCCAGCAGGGGTGTTCAGACCACACTGAGGGACTGATGAAACATGTATAGGATTGAGTATAACTTGTTACATAACAGAAACGCTACACCGTATAGTCCAAATGTGAAGAACAATGCACATACCCTTGGGATAAGACATAATATACAGACATGTATACAGAAGCAGCAAATCACTTAATACATTTACAAGCAAGATATATTGGGAGTAACATCTTCAGAGAGCTTGATATCAGAATACACAAACAAGGAAACCTTTACTCAAGCTAAGGATATTAGTTTTGCTCTGGGATGCTAATGCTAATCTCTTGGCCTGTAAATGGCACTCTCTTATTTAAAATCAAACTGCTGAAATGAATAAAAAAAAACTGCTTCATGGATATTAAAGTCCTGATACAGTACAAAACTGAAATAGGAAAGAACAAACATTTGAATGTCCTGTTTTTTGTTTTTTTTACAATGCTGTATGTTGTAATTTTGACACTCATTCAATAACAGCTAGTCAGTAGTATATTTCCAAGCACACATTTTCTTATATCAAAATGCTAATGATAAGTTACATACTGTTTCTGAATATTTGTATTACAGTTAGGCATGGGACGATAACCGTTTTCAAGGTATACCGCGATTTGGAAAAGTCAAGGTTTTAAAACCGCCAAAATGTTGTGCTATATCGTTCCTAAGGTACGTGTATTTTATTTTAGTTTGTTTTTTTAGGACAACAGTATCTTCAGCATAAAATATATCTAAAGAAGCCATTTTAAACTGTAAAGAAATCTGTTTTTTAAACAAATGAAGACAGCAGAAGTCAATGATTCATTTGAATTATTTAGCTTGACATGTTTACTGCTCCAAAATACTTTAAATGTTTCTCAAAATCAAATATATTGTGTTCAAAGGGGAAAAAAGTTTTTGTTTTTCACCCAGACATTTAAAAAGAAGATATTTTAGAGCAGTAATCACAATACCGTGAAACCGTGATGTTTTTATCCAAGGTTATCACACTGTCAGAATCTTATACCGGCTCATGCCTAATTACAGTACAATATGGTAAACATCTCTTTATGTATTTATATCCTTTCTGACAACAGACTCACTCGCACCTTTGTGTAATGTGCTGCTATATCCAGAGAGTCTCATTCAGTAGTATACAATTAAAGAAGAAGGATGTTTTTTTGTGTGTGATTTGAGATTTCTCATTCAGAGTTGAGAATGTCAGAGAAATCTGCAGGCAAATGGACTTGTCAGGATATATTACATGCACTGAAGTTTCCAGGGCACTAAGATCTCAACACAAATATTAGGTGCTTAGTTTAGAATGTAATTTCTGCATTTTCTTAACCAACAAAGGCAAACCCAATAGATAAAATCATTCTCCTTATTTTATGCTTTATATGAATTGCTGCGTATACGATTTTTGATACAATGAATGACCAGGTTCAATATTTATGCTTCTACTATATTGATTACTGTGTATACGATTTGTAATACTATAATAAATGACCAGGTTTAATATTTATGTTCTATATTAAATCACTGTATATGATTTTTTATTGCTACTACAATAAATTACCAGATGTATTTGTTAATTTCTATTACTGTTATTTAGTTTAACGTAGAAAGTAATTTAAGTTTAATGTATTTTGCCTTACTGTATGTGCATAAAGGGTTTGCAACATTTTGTTCAAAACCTTCCTTTCAATTATTATTCATGTCATGTACTCACTTGTACACATACTGAAAGCTAAGTCTAGACGCAGTCTTCAATTATCTGCAAAAGACACAAAAAGGCGTTTAAAGTACATAAAAGATGTGTTTCACTAAGACATGCAAACATTTGTGCACGGATGCGTGGCCTGCGGTTTAGTGCGCGAGCAGAGTTATGAGGGACGTTTCCGTAAACACAGTAGTGATATCAGACGGGCGTATCGCCGCCTCTGCGCATGCGCACTGAGCCGGAGCATTGACATCGCGGAGCAGTACTGCAATATCCATCGATTCGCGACCGAAGATTATCCATCTGCATTCTCGCAAGACTGGTGCCACCTGTACATATTAATCCATAACAACTGTGTCATTAAAGCAATCATGTCCATGGGAAGTGACTTTGGGAACCCTTTACGGAAATTCAAACTTGTTTTTTTAGGGGAGCAAAGCGGTGAGTATTTGGGTTTGCCACGACTGGGTTTAGACGAACCCATTAACCTTTCAACACATGCATGAAGTACGTTAGTATGTTGTCGAGCCTTCTTGTGTTTGTGTTTGTTCGTGGTGTTATTTCAAGCGATGTTATCGCTCCCCGTCAAACAAGTCGGTTGCATATGTTGAATTTTTGATTAGTCATGAAAATGTATAGCTATGCCGCGTCATTACACTACCGAACACCCATCTGTGAATATAACGTCATATAATCGTTATTTCAACAACTCTGTTGTGATTGTCACTTGCGTTTGCCAGTGGAGGCAGGAGGTCTGATAATATTATTGATCGCTCTTCTTCTAGCGCATTGTAAATCACTCAAAACGAATGATATATGTAAAGCTATTCAATCGAAAGAGATTAAAATAGCTTTATTTATATATACCTTTCTGTAAACATCCAGAGATTCAGTGTGTCACGAAACAGAAAGGCGCAGAGGCTTTGCATTTCCCGTGTGTCTACTGGAGACACACCCAGGTTGGCAGTCAGTGTCTGTGGGATTCTTCAGCCGAGCAAAAATAAAAACCTCACGCATCATTCCTTGAGCATTCGTGAGATCAGCCTAGAAATGGCAATGCATATCGTGGTTTGTTCATTTTGCTGGATGATGGTTTTATGAGTGTCCCTGTCGTTGTTTGTGAAGACGTAATCAGACGGGCATTTGAGATCATGTCTGTCATATGGTGACTGGACATGCAAACGTGGAAAATAATAACACTGAACATGGCGTCACCGTAAAGTTCACGTGTCCTGGAGATATATTTCGTCTGGAGTATGCATATATTTGCTGTACATTATATAGTAATGCTTATAGCTTGTAATACAGTAGTTATGTCTTGACCATTCAATGTTTGTTTGTATAGAGAAAATGGAGAGCCAGTCAGTAAGAAGGCCCTTAATACAGTAAAGCAGTGTTATATTTGTGATTTTACTCATTTTTAATTAAATTTAAGACTATATTATCTAAATTACCTAATCAACAGCTCCAACAGCACACACCTTCATCCAACTGAAATCATAAAACCATCGCAAATCAAATATGGTCGTATGGAGGCTATCTGCTAAAAAATAATTCTTGCACAAAATAAATAAATAGTAAACAGTTTCAGTCTTTTCTTGTTTTGTGAAACACAAAACGAGACGTTAGAATGGCAGCTTCACTCTTTATCCACATTTTTTCCTACATAATGACTAAAGAAATGAAGCCATACAGGTTTTGAGCAATATGGGAATGAGGAAGCGAGGACAGTTTAAGTGAACTGTCCCTTTTAAAGTCAGAAGACCACTTGTGTTCTGCTGTCCATGGTACTGAAGTTCACTGCTGGTCAGATTTGTATGATCTTGTTTCAAGACATCAGCAGAACAACCATCGTCTTTTCAGTGAAGCCGCAGAAGAATGGCACTATTATTCCCTCTCGTTCTATGAGCTCCAGCATAACTATCAGCATTGTGGCAATTGATGATTTTAGTATCTCGCCTCAGCCTGACAAACAGGCCCGACCAGACCGACCTGAACAGAGCAGTCCTCTAGTGTATGAAATGTGTCCTCAGAAATTTTGCTGTCACAGTGACTTCATGCACTGCTGCATTTTTCACATCATTAAATGACAGTGAAGTCCAATGACATTCCCTGTGTGATGTGATCCCATAAGAAAACATGCTGCTTTATGAAGGACGCAAGTTAAGATGGTGCTTTGTTTTGAGGGGATATTTTGCAGTATGGTAGAGTAATTCAGTTATTCATACATTCATTCATTTTCCTTCGGCTTAGTCCCTTCCCAGCAGGCACAAAACGTCAACATGATGTCATATCGACGTTGTAACCCAACGTACCCCAACGTCATGGGGACGTTGGATTTTGTTTGAAAATGAAAATCGGGTTGACGTCAGAACCCAACGTCAGGCCGACGTCAATGTCCAAAGTCCAACCTAAAATCAACCAAATATCAACGTCTAATCATGTTACACCTTGACGTTGTGTGGATGTCACTACTTTAACATCTATCAGACGTTGGATTTTGGTCACTTTCCAACACAACCTAAAATCAAACCAAATATCAACGTTATTTGACATCGTTATTGGACGTCAAAATAACGCTCTCCTTAGACGCTGGCTGGACGTTAAAATTTGGTCACCTGACGTCATGATCTAAATCTAACCTAATATTAACGTCTTATGATGTTGTGTTCCTGCTTGGTTTATTCATCAAGTCCCAACATATCCAGCATATATTTTACACAGCGGATGCCCTTCCAGCTGCAACCCAGTACTAGGAAAACTAATTCAATCCCTAGATCCTAATGTTTAGGGTTGTGTCAAGACAAACAAGTCATTAGTCACTTCAGTGCATGTGATTTCCTGTTTTGTGTTGGTTTATTTTACAGTTGGGAAGACATCGCTGATAACAAGGTTCATGTATGACAGTTTTGACAACACTTATCAGGTATAATATTTTATTTCAGCCCCATATAGTTTTTTATATATGATTGTTCATTTTTTAATCTTACTTTGAATCTTTTTATCATTACAGGCAACTATTGGCATTGACTTTTTATCAAAAACCATGTATCTGGAGGACCGAACTGTAAGAAGCCCTTAAATTAATTATATTCAGCTGCATTGTGTTCAGTTTACATTACATGTCTGCAGTTATTAAAATGTCTTGTGTATTTTTGCAGGTGAGGTTACAGCTATGGGACACTGCAGGGCAGGAGCGTTTTAGGAGTCTTATCCCGAGCTACATTAGAGACTCCACAGTGGCTGTGGTGGTGTATGATATCACAAGTGAGCCACACACACACACAAAACATAGAACCAACTGCTTTTACAGTATGTTTCAATTGTGGAAATGTGCATTTAACAAAACGCCTCAAGCTCCAATTAGAGTAAGATTTTTCCTTCTCTTCTCCCAGATATCAATTCATTTCAGCTAACCTCTAAATGGATTGATGATGTCAGAACAGAGAGGGGAAGTGATGTCATTATCATGCTGGTGGGCAATAAAACAGATCTAGAAGAAAAGAGGTAGAGTCATTTGTAATATTAACATAATATTTTTTGTACTTTCTTTAAGTTATACAATAAATTCACACAAAATTGTAAAACATAATGATGGTATTTGCTCTGATAGGCAAATCACTATAGAGGAGGGTGAGCAGCGGGCCAAAGAGCTGAATGTGATGTTTATCGAGACTAGTGCAAAGACCGGCAGTAATGTTAAACAGGTGAGTCTAAGAGCGCTACATTGTCGGCTCGATGGCAAATGGACTTGATCCAATAGAGTAATTTAATCGAGCTCGTGCCCTGAAACATGACACATGGAAAGCTCTAAAAAGATTTGATTTAGCCACTGAGCTGTTGCCCATAGGGCTTTAGCGTGGAAAAAAAAAGTCTTGGTCTGATTTTATTTTCTCTCTGTTTGGTTTAACAGTTGTTTCGGCGAGTGGCCGCTGCTTTGCCTGGAATGGAGAGCTTGGATGATAATAACAAAGAAGGAAGTATCCTTTACTGATTGATACCTAAAAGCAACCCAGGCTCAGTCTGAAAACATACCGCTATATACATTTCTGAAGAGTGCGAAATATGTCCCAAGAGCTACGTTTTTTGCAGTTTTTGTTTTCGCAAATCCGCCAGAGGCCACCGTGTATGCTTTTCCAGATCTCAAATTTCTCTCGCCAGTCTCATTTGCGCTTGCTGTTCTCGCGTAAATCCACTAGAGGCCGTTGTCAAGTAACTGACTGACCGATCGACTGACCCACTCTCCGCCTTCCCTAAACCCAACCAATAGTGTTTTCAAAAGCTCCAATTGAGCCCACACACTTTCCTAAACCAAACTGACAGTTTTTAAAAAGCAATCCAGAAAAAGAAAAGCTCTTGCCTGATTTTTACCACATTTTCAGATTTTACCTCAATATCACCCTGTTATTTACTTGTTTATTTTATTTTTTGGCTTCTGTTTTTTGTCTTTCCCACTTTCTGGAATCGTTCTTCGCCGGACTCGAACCTCGTAGCATTCGTTTTAAAGTCGAAATGCAGCCTTACATACTGTAATTCTGGCTACATAATTCTCGATCTCCAGAAATGTATAAGGCTGCATTTTCAGAATGAGTCCATGTTGCTTAAAAGAGGTACTGTATGTGTTATTTTCCAAGATGTGTCCAAATTAATATTCAGAGACAAAAGTAAGCCATTTTACAATAAGGTTATATTTGTCAACCTTAGTTGAAACAAACTAACAATCATCAATACATGTGCAGTATTTATCAGTATTAGTTTCAATGTTTGCAAATACATTAAAGGCTGCTTAAACTATATATTTTATACTAGTGAAATCCCTAGTTGTCAGCATTAGTTAATGCACAAACAAGCAATCAACATCAGCAATGATTAAAATCCAGTAAAAATACATTGATTGGTAGTTCATGTTATTTAACAGAAAGGAAGTACATTTCTTTTAAATATATGTGCTCTATCAGAAATTGTATAGTTTGGTAAGATTATACCTTTACAACATTATATTCTATATATTATATTCTATTTATATTCTAAAATTGTAAAATATTACTCCACTAGTACATTTTACTAAATATGTTGTTTCTCGTTATTTTGAACTGGAGAATTGGTCACCCACTTAAAGACATGATTGAGGTAAATACGATTCATCAAGAAGCGGATTATTTTCAGTTAACCTGTTAATTCGGTTAGCAGATTACACAAACAACTCGTTTGTGAGTTAGACTCCTCCTATTGCATTTGTTCTCAAGTAAACAGCTCACTGATTCAAATGACCCAGTCAGAATTAGTCTCTATTTAACAATTCATCTATCCAAATGATCTGGTTAGCGAGTCTGTAGTTAATATTTCACTGATTCAAATTATTTGCTCACACTGAGTCTTCAGTTAACAATTTACTCATTCAAATGATTCAGTCAGAGTGAGTCTCCAGTTAGAAAATCACTGATTCAAATGAACCAGCAAGAGTGAGCCTCCAGTTAATAAATTGTCTAATATAATCTGGTCCAGTTAACAATACACAGATTCAAATGATCTGTTGGTTTGAGTTAACAATTCACTCCTTCAAAAGATTTGGTGAGTCTCCAGTTAACAAATTATCTGCTCCACATGATCCGGTCAGGGGTGCGTTTCCCAAACAATGACATAACTCGCGGCTGAACTATCATAGTGCGATGCATCGTTTGGCAAAAAAACGATGTAGTGACGAATGTTTCCCAAAACCCGTAGTTTCTCTGACGCAGATCCATCGCTTGAACCATGTTAGTTATAACGTAAAACGCCCATAATGATGCTCTAAACGGGGTGGAGTAACTTCTTTAGAAAACAACCCCATCATTTCTTTGTGCAAATTATATTGTTTTACACAAACACGCATTTAAGATAAAATCCAATATTAGTTTTGGTAAAAACATGCACTCGTTTTCTATATTATTTAAAATATAAGTAAATGGCACATATAGGGCCAATGTTTGCTTTACTAATATTATTGAGAAGTTGAACATTACATATTCTATTCTAAAACATAAAATCACTTACAAAAGCTAACACTATTCTAATATCATATATAAATCATATAAATAAATAATGAGGCGATTTATTATAAATATATTTACTTTAATAATAATATTAATGATGATGGTGATGATTATTATTATTGTCATTATTATTATTTAGGATATTGTTTATTTATTTAAAAAAAATTACAATTTGACACATGCAAACCACAGCCGAAAGTTCTAACCAACAGACCCATGTCATATACAGCAGAGAAACTTAATAAATAACCCACTATAAAATAAAAGAATTAACGTATGCTATGTTTTTTATTTTCACAAGCTTTGGAGGCATAACATATTTTCCACTTTTAAATATACCTATAGCTTTCGCCATGAGGCTGTGTTCAAAATGATATTAATGTTTTCAAAGTGCACTGCGAAGGGAGCACAATTGTAAACATGAAGATCGCTAAAACTGAACTGTAAAAATACTTTGAAAGCAAATTACACCTAAGAGAGATTAACTTAATGCTTTTTTATTTTTAATAATTCCATCTTTGAATGTTAGAATGTTCTAAATGAATAGGGCATAGGGGGGCACAGCCAGGAACTATGCTTTTAACTACAGCTCCAGAGGTGTCGCTTCAAGTGTTCAAGTTTGCGACGCAGTTTGCGAATGTTCGTTGGAGCGATGGATTTGGGAAACAGCAAATCAAAGAACTATGTTTGTAACGACGGAACTTGCGACCTTAGTTGGCTAACGATGGTTTTGGGAAACGCACCCCAGAGCGATTCTCTAGTTATTAATTCACTAATTCTAATGATCTTGGACCAATGTGTTTCCAGTTCATGAATCACTACTTTAAATATTCTGGTCAGAGTATCTTTAGTTCACGACTCACTATTTCAAATAATTAATTCAGAGCGAGTCTCCAGTTAATTTAGATTAGATTCAACTTTATTGTCATTACACATGTACAAGTACAAGGAAACGAAATGCAGTAATGACTCACAGATTCAAACTGTAGTCAGAGCGAGTCTCCAGTTAACAATTCACTCATTCAAATGATTCAGTCAGAGTGAGTCTCCAGTTAACAAATCACTTATTCAAATGAACCAGCCAAAGTGAGCTTCAGTTAATAAATTGTCTGCTTCATGTGATCCGGTCAGAGCGAGTCTCCAGTTAACAATTCACAGATTCAAAATGTCTGTTGATTGAGTCTCTAGTTCAATTCACAGATTCAAAATGTCTGTTGATTGAGTCTTTAGTTCAGAGGTGCCCAAACATATTTTCTTATGAAGGGCCAAAAACCAAACTTGATTGAGAGTTGTGGGCTGAAGGTAAATATAGCAAACTGTATTACATTAAATTTGCCATAATTTACTCATTTGTTTCATAATACTTAACAATAATTAGCAAACATTACTTTAATAATATTACCTAATAATGATATCTTGTAATGAATTTATTACAATAGAAAAAATTCATGTTGTAACACAATGGAGTTCAATGCACTAGTCAAGTTGCCGATGTCGATCTGTCAAGTGACTATTTACTATTTTGATTTTATTATAAAACAAAAAATCTCATTCATTTACAACATTTGATGTTGAAGTCAGAATTATTAGCCTCCCTTTGATTTTTCTTTTCTTTTTCAAATATTTCCCAAATGATGTTTAACAGAGCAAGGACATTTTCACAGTATGTCTGATAATATTTTTGTCTTCTGGAGAAATTCTTATTTGTTTTATTTTGGCTCGAATAAAAGCAGTTTTGAATTTTTTAGAAATCATTTTAAGGTCAAAATTATTAGCCTCTTTAAGCTTTTTTTCAGATAGTCTACAGAACAAACCATCGTTATACAATAACTTGCCTAATTACCCTAACCAGCCTAGTTAACCTAATTAACTTAGTTAAACCTTTAAATGTCACTTGATGTCAACCTTTAAATGACACAGAAGTGTCTTGAAACATATCTAGTTAAATATTATTTACTGTCATCATGGCAAACATAAGATAAATCAGTTATTAGAAATTAGTTATTAAAACTATTATGTTTGTAAATGTGTTGAAAAAAATCTTCTCTCCGTTAAACAGAAGTTGGGGAAAAAATAAACAGGGGGGCTAATAATTCTGACTTCAACTGTATATAAATAAATAAATACCTGTCGTTCTCCCTCTCTTCTCAGATGGGCCACATCAAAGGTTACCTTGGGCCAGCTTTGGCCCGCAGGCCCTAGTTTGGGCATCTCTGCTCTAGTTAATATCTTACTCATTCAAATGCTCTGGTCAGTATGTGTTTCCAGTTAAAGATTCATTGCTTTAAATGATCTGATCAGAGTGAGTCTCTAGTTACCAAATCACTGATTCAAATGATCCCAATAATAGTTTTAATGGGAACCAATATAGATAAAGCTGTGCTTTATACAGTTGAAGTCCGAATTATTAGCCCCCCTTTAATTTTTTTTTTCTTTTTTAAATATTTCCCAAATGATGTTTAACAGAGCAAGGAAATTTTCACAGTATGTCTGATAATATTTTTTCTTCTGGAGAAAGTCTGATTTGTTTTATTTCGGCAAGAATAAAATCAGTTTTTAATTTTTTAAAAAACATTTTAAGTCCAAAATTTTTTTTGATAGTCTAACTTACCTTATTACCCTAACCTGCCTAGTTAACTTAATTAACCTAGTTAAGCCTTTAAATGTCACTTTAAGCTGTAAAGAAATGTCTTAAAAATATCTAGTCAAATATTATTTACTGTCATCATGGCAAACATAAAATAAATCAGTTATTAGAAATGAGTTATTAAAACTATTATGTTTAGAAATGTGTTGAACAAATCTACTCTCCGTTAAACAGAAATTGGGAAAAAAATAAACAGGGGGGCTAATAATTCTGACTTCAACTGGATGTAATTTAATGATGCATACTGTACACAATTTTTCTGATTTCCTTGACACACAACTCTCTCCCAGTGATTGACATTAAGCTGGACAAACAGCCGGAGCCTCCGGCCACTGAAAGTGGATGCTCCTGTTAGTAGAAAGTGGTTTGGACCTTCATTAACACCACACGCTTGTTCTGTTGCTTCCTATGGGTCCACGTCCAGTTGAACTTTATGATCGGATATAGGCTTTTTACATCTCTCTGAATGGGTCTAAAAATATACTCCTCAGTTGCAAGAACAAAAAAAAGTCAACACTGTCTGTTCAATTGCCAAAATAATATCATAAGTAAATCAAAGTGACTAGCTTACAGATTCATATAAGACGGGAAGTGGCATGTGTACCATCCTCGGACAAAAAAAAACAAACAAACATTGAGAGTGAGTTATCGGTTGTTATGTTTTGTATTTTTGTACATTACAAAAAAAAGCACTAAATGATGCCTTCACAAAAAATATGTTTAAGATTTGAGGCGGACGGCAGAGTAACTGTCTTTCGTCTATAGCATGCATGTGAGACAACTTTTAGAATCTGTCATGTCCTTTTGGTCCAAACACATCAATAGTAATGAAATGAAGATCTCCGAATTAATGATAAAACAAAAAAACTTAAAAAAAAAAAAAAGAGAGAAGTCTGTTTAAAGTCTTAGTGTGGGTCTGTGTATACAGTACATTCTACATGCTAATCCAGTACCGGCCTCTACCAGAGGTGTGTGTATTAATCCGGCTAACCTTTAAAGTGCCGTGGCACTTTAGCAAAGTATCAATGGATTTTTCTGCTAGCTTCATGTATACACTTAAGATCCGCCAGGCGGTACTGTATTGTATATAGTATTTATATTATTGTGAACATTCATCATTTAGTGGTGGTTTATGTTTACCTGTACAAACGTTTCTGTTTTCTTCTTCTTCTTTTTTTAATACGACAAGGGCTTCACTTTTATTTTCTCGATCTCACCTGTAGCCATACACTGGTAGTATTACTTATGATTTGGGCATTTTGCTGTTGCCTTATACAGTTTTACTCATCCATTATTATTCCTGATATAACCCTATAGATAACATTTTTTTTCAATATATTATTTTTATTTGCATCCAGTTAGAATGAGATCATTCATTTTAGCAACAAAGACAGTTTTGAGGTGAGCCTTAGGAAACAACAGATTTTCATTTCAAATACATGCACTTTGTTCTGGGTTATGACAAGGAAACGTATGGTTTACCACATCCTGAAGTAAGGAAAGAGACAAATGATTGTCGTATCCACGTCATATATGCTGTGTAGTGAAGCTCTCATAGTCTCCCGCACATGTCGAATGGATGTGTAGATTAAGATTGAAAACGTTAGCTGAAAGCGAACACTTTCATCTCATAGAATCCCGAAACACCAAGACCTTTATATTAAAACAGCACTGAGCTGAGAGAATGTACCCGCCTGAAGTCCACTTCTGCTTTTATTGCAACAGTACGTTCAAGAAATGTGAGTTGTTTACAAACCTCTGGAGAAACATAGTATCTTTAATATTTAAAGTTTTCTTTGTCGTTTTAGTTTTGAATTGTTTACATAAATGCACTGATTAACACCACTGATTGTATAGAGATTCATTTAGGATATATTAGGTATTTATAATATATTTAACGTTAGTGCGAGTTTCTTTCTGGTGCCAATAACTCTATTAATTCAAAGAAAACTGGACATGAGGAATAACTGTGACTGAATTGTTTGGTGTTGGAAGAGAGCCGCTGATATTCATTGCGGGGAGGTTTTGCATTGACGGGGCACGAAGTATGTCATCTTTCACATTTCTCAAGCCTCTGTTTAGCCTTTGCTTTGTCATCTTTCACTTTTTGTACACTAGTTGTGCCTTCTGTTATTGTGGCATCACAATGCAAAGCTTTCATTGTATGGCTACCTTGAGAACACATACGTTATTGAAAGGTGGTCACAGACCGGTCGGCCAGACAGCTGACGGATTTATGATGTTGATTGGTGATTAAATAGTCGTGTTCACGCCATCTAGCCAGTTCACAGCGGTTTGAGTTGCAGAAGAGGAAGGTTGTGTGTAAGAACAGGAAGTCGCCGCTGATTGCGGGAGGGGATTGACTCTGTCAAAGTTGTTGCCATAGGGTTGTGTAGAGCAGTGTAGTTGGCTCTTTATTCACTCTGTAAGGACATTTATGAGCATGACATCTGTCTGAAAAAAAGTCAATAAAATTCATGTCTTAATACCACACTGTGTACTAATGTTTATATGTGATATTAATATGTGATCGTGCTTTTAGCTGTGTTTTTGTGTATGTCAGATTTTTTTTAAATGCGTTTTTCAAATCGAAGGAAAAAAAATCATGTAAATCAAAATCAAAATGGAGTTTCAGGTGAACAGCCATCGTAACCACCGGGTACCATATTTTCAAGCAGCAAATACTGTTTAGTATAAATAATGTTAACAACTTGAGGAATACAAGGTACACACAAAAGGGGCACACACGAACATGCCATGATTCTTTATCATTGCAGTGGAAATATCTCAGATTTCATCCTAAATCTTACTTTGTGTCTAAAATAAATCTAGCATGTTAGAATCACAATCGGGGGAAGTAAATGTTGACACTTTTTTAATATTTTGGATGCACTTTTCATCTTAATCTCCTGTCTCATTATTTAATGAAAATTTGAGACAATGCTATGTTCTTGAGTTCATTAAAAGCTAAAATAAATTACAGCTGGAGCATGCTGGAATATCTCAAAGATTTATTCCCACACAACATTGCAAATGCTGCAGTAATTGCTAATCCACCTCAAGTGCATTTCTTGCAGGGCACAGATACTGGGATTCCCCTTGGTATGGAAACTGTACTCCTCGGGAGAGACAGGTGACTAAAAGTAGATGCTCACATGATTGAGAAATCGTTTCTTGCCCAACTGTGGACTTTCCAAGCCGAACCGCACCAATGAGCAGAAATGCGGACAAATAAGGGCCAGGTATTTTTGACCAACCTGAACAGTGTTTTAACTGTAAATTGAAATTCAATGTCACCACTTATCAGAGAAGGACTAAAGGTCTTGTGAATCGATGGACCCTGGAGGCCAAGACCACAAGAGCCCTTTATCCAGCGGTCACACATAAGCCATGTCAATCACAGTAAATAAAAGGAAAGCAGCATACAGATTACAACTATCTCTAGTCCTCATCGCCAGCATCTGTTGTAAGTACCATGTTAATCTTTTCTACTTTCTTTCAAATTAAACAAGAAAATCAATGTGTTCAGTTATCTCTAAAGGTTTCTTGATAGCTGATCATTTAGTTTAGGGGTCTGTGATACTCGGGGGTCTGCAAAAGAACTGATATTTACTGTTGATTACTCTTTGAATGTAAGAAAAAGGGTAAAATCCAAAACAACAATATATATGCTCAGCATAAATGAGTACACTTTATTTTGAAAATGCGTATTTTTATCCATTTCTCAGTGAATAAATGTAATATGAACAAAACAGGTAATTTTTAAACAGGTATATTTATTAAAATTATATTTTAGTCACCAAACATCTGTAGAAATAGAAAGATAATACATTTAAATTCATGCAAAATATTGCAAAAACATTACAAAGACAAAATTTCAACAGAATTGTTTATATTTTTTTAGTTTATCTTGATTTTTCTCTTTTTAACATTTTAATTCAATATTTTTCCCTAACATATAAATTTTGCCTACTGATTTTTGGGCCATTATAATAACTTATTTTGTTAAATTTGGCTTCAGTACTGACTAAACTAATGTACAGTTGAAGTCAGAATTATTAGCCCCCCTTTAATTTTTTTTTTCTTTTTTAAATATTTCCCAAATGTTTAACAGAGCAAGGACATTTTAACAGTATGTCTGATAATATTATTTCTTCTGGAGAAAGTCTTAATTGTTTTATTTCGGCTAGAATAAAAGCAGTTTTTAATTTTAGAAAAAACATTTTAAGGTCAAAATTATTAGCCCCTTTAAGCTATATTTTTTCTGATAGTCTACAGAACAAACCATCATTATACAATAACTTGCCTAATTACTCTAACCTGCCTAGTTAACCTAATTAACCTAGTTAAGCCTTTAAATTTCACTTTAAGCTGTATAGAAGTGTCTTGAAACATATCAAGTAAAATATTATTTACTGTCATCATGGCAAAGATAAAACAAATCAGTTATTAGAAATGAGTTATTAAAACTGTTATGTTTAGAAATGTGTTGAGAAAATCTCCCCGTTAAACAGAAATTGGGGAAAAAAATAAATAGGGGGGTGGGGGGGGGTGGGGGGGGGGGGTAATAATTCAGGGGGCTAATAATTCTGACTTCAACTGTATACACACATGAGCAAATATGTTTCTGTATAAATTAACTAAATTATCAAGTTAATCAATTAACCGATAATTTTAAAAGCTTGTTCCATACTCATAGTAACGCTCTCATAGAGTATGTAAATACATATTTGTATTTGCATGGATTGAAAATAAATGAATGAAAATAATTATTGAGCATTTAAACAATGAAAGCATTCAGGTTTTTAGTGCATTAGGATGTGTCCTGTTTGTTGGTTTATTTACAGTATATTTTTTTCCATAGCAATAAATAATGACTATCATAAATTTTTGCCATGATTAACAGACAGCAATTATTAAAATCTAAAAAATAGTCTACTGTAAATCTTGCCAGGCATCTTCAAATTTGATGCCACATTAAAATGCTCTTAAGGATCGCATAGTGCAGTTTTAAAATACTCAGTTCTCGTTTGAACTCTTTATACTAACCTTTAAACCACTTTGTTTTACTCATTTGTCAGCAAAATGTTTTAATCAATTAAAATAAAGTCAATTTTAGCATGATTTTAAAGACAGGTTAGAATAAGTGTTGTTTCATTTTTAGATGATAAATATGTCTGTTTTGATAAATAGTGATGGAGCATTATTTCCCCCATATTTAAAGAGCCACTATTATGGGTTTTTAAAAATGACCTTCCATTCAGTGTGTAAAAAAGCTGTAAGTGAATGAAAACATCCAGCTGAGGTTTAAATCTGAATGTGAACCCTGTTCAAAACTATTGATTCTTTAATGAAATAGTCGACTCAAGAGTCGAATAAATGAATCGTGTTGGGTTCGTATCGTTTTGCCTGAACGCATCGACGTCAATAAGGTACATCACCAAATATGAAGTGCCGGATCCGGTAAAACGTGAATGCGCCTTTCCCTTCAGACACTAGCGGAGCGCGGTGGATCACGGGACTAACTATGACAGGAAGATGATGATTACTGACAGATGGAGATTCGGCTGCTGAGAATAAAGGGTTAAAGTTCATTTTCACAACAACACCACAGTATAGCCAAGCTAGTGCTGTGTTTGTTCCTGTCATTTTTCAGATTTTTGATACAATATCCTATGCTGCAACGCAGGATTTGTTGACCGTTTGTTATTACAGGAAGGAGCAGCAGAGACTATTGTGTATGGGACTTTGTCAGTACCTGTTGCAGTTCATTTGGACTAGTTCCTTCTTCCTCTGGGTCATAACATGTAAGTGTAATTAAAATTGTTGCCTCGTTTTGTGTAGTTTCCAAAATATGTGTTTAGTAGTGTGTTGTAACTTGTAATCGCTCCATGCAGCTTGTTTTCACTTATCTATTATAGATCAGTGTTTGTTATGTATCTCTCAGGTCAAATCTGTATGGGGCTATTCACATAATGCGTCCAAAACCAAGTTGAAAACGCAACGCGTGCTTCTTCTTTTACCGTTTCTGAACTCGCGATCCTCAGCCGTTTTCCTTTGCTATGGCCACCATCAGCTGTTCCTCACACGTGCGGCGCGGTCAGTTTTCAAAATAGTTCAACTTTTGACACAGTGTGGATTAATACTTAATGTGTCGTTGTTATTACTTGGGGTTAGGTTTAAGAGTAGAGGAATAGGCTGGTGTTTAACTGCATTGCTTTATTGCATTCCTGCACTGGGCTCTCACAAACTCTGTGTGCACTTCATAATTGTGTGGCGCGTTTCTCTCTGTCTTGCGCTGAACCCAGTCGACCAATCACAACAGACTGGGTCATAGGACCAATCATAGCAGATTAGCCTCACGTAAAGGAGGGGTTTGGGAACAAATGAATCGCTGAACAAATCAAATGGGAGTCGTTGGGATAATTTTTTGACCTTGCATGCATATCAGACTGTTGTTGGAGACCCCCAAAACCAAAACATGACCTTTTATAATGCATAATAGGGGCTCTTTAAGTATCACAAAAGTTAATTGTAGACACATTTAATATGATAATTCTATGTACATAAAATCACTTTTGCAAATGTTATTGGATGTAGACTCCAAAATGGGACGTCTCATTATTATGGTTCCGATTAAAAATGCATTTAAATAATACAGTGCATAACATGAAGGTGTTTTGTCAGTGATCTAACAACTTGAAGACCCCTGATTTGTATTATTAACACCCATGATAAACCAACTGAATTTATTTTAACAACATTTCAATAAATGTTTAGTGTTTATATAATATCATAGTTAGAAGCTGAGGGTGATTGTAGTTGTGCTTTATACAGCAGGACTCCTCCAGTACTCTGAGTAGAAGCATGTCTACGGTGGAGAGTTTTGAAGATTCTGACCTGCGCTCACAGCTTCGAGCATGTCGCACTGAGATCGCGATGGCAATTCATGACCCTTTCCCACTGCTGTATGGACTGGCGGATAACAACGTCATCTCCGAACAGATGCTGAGGGTGAACATTTACTGCATATACAAAAACACTATTTCAGGTCAACATGCAGAAAAATCCTGATAAAAAAAAAAAAAAACAGATTTTTTTTTATTTTATCATATAATTTATAATGGTTTTAATTGTGCTGGGCAAAGATTAGTTGAGATTAATTCCATCCAAAATAAAAGTTTTGTTTGACATATGTATATGTGATACACACGCATACATAGAAACAAAACTATACAAAAACAATATTTAAATTTATTTATAATTTGTATCATATGCGTATGTATTTTAAATCTAAATATAAATAAACACTCTCAAATATATGCACGCACGTGTGTGTTTAAGCATACATAATAAGTAGACACCACACACACATATATTATGTCAAAACAAACTTTTATTTTGGGTGTGAAAAATCGCGATTAATTTTTGCCCAGCACTAACTGTAATTGTTCTAATGGAGATTATATTGGTTTAAATTGAAACTATAATGGTTCTTTGAATCTCTGTACTATATTTTTACCTTCTATTGGTGAGATGGTAAAACCAATAAATAAAAAATAGAGTATGTCCAAAAATACATCAGAAACCATATATATATATATATATATATATATATATATATATATATATACACTCACTGCCACTTTATTAGGTACACCTGTCCAACTACTTGTTAACGCAAATTTCTAATAATCCAATCACATGGCAGCAACTTAATGCATTTAGGCGAAGAAAGGTGATTTAAGTGACTTTGAACGTGGCATGGTTGTTGGTACTAGACGGGCTGGTCTGAGTAACTGCTGAGGATTTACTGGGATTTTCACGCACAACCATCTCTAGGGTTTACAGTGAATGGTCCGAAAAAGAGAAAATATCCAGTGAGTGGCAGTTCTGTGAGTGCAGATGCCTTGTTGATGCCAGAGGTCAGAGGAGAATGGCCAGACTGGTTTGAGCTGATAGAAAGGCAACAGTAACTCAAATAACCACTCGTTACAACCGAGGTATGCAGAAGAGCATCTCTGAACACACCACACGTTAAACCTTGAAGCAGATGGGCTACAGCAGCAGAAGACCACAGGGGGTGCCACTCCTGTCAGCTAAGAACAGGAAACTGAAGCTACAATTTGCACAGGCTCACCAAAATTGGGAAATAGAAAATTGGAAAAACGTTGCCTGGTCTGATGAGTCTCGATTTCTGCTTCAACATTCGGATGGTAGGGTCAGAATTTGGCGTCAACAGCATGAAAGCATGGATCCATCCTGCCTTGTATCAACGGTTCAGGCTGGTGGTGGTGGTGGTGTAATGGTGTGAGGGATATTTTCTTGGCACACTTTGGGCTCATTAGTATCAATTGAGCATTGTGTCAACAGCACAGCCTACTTGAGTATTGTTGCTGACCATGTCCATCCCTTTATGGCCACAGTGTACTCATCTTCTGATGGCTACTTCCAGCAGGATAACGCGCCATGTCATAAAGCGCGAATCATCTCAGACTGGTTTCTTGAATATGACTATGAGCTCACTGTACTCAAATGGCCTCCACAGTCAGCAGAACTCAATCCAATAGAGCACCTTTAGGATGTGGTGGAAAGGGGAATTCGCATCATGGATGTGCAACGGACAAATCAGCAGCAACTGCGTGATGCTGTCATGTCAATATGGACCAAAATCCAACCAAGTACTAGTAAGGTGTGTACCTAATAAAGTGGCCGGTGAGTGTACAGTATAAACTGGCTTTAATGGTAAAATGTGATGTTTTTAATTATATTTGTAGTGAAAACTTTTAGAACTTCTTTGATGGTTTCGTTTGTTTTTTGTTTTTTATTTTTTTTTTGTGGAGTTACAGTAAAACCCTTGCTATTAATAAAGCATTAGCTATTATTTTTGCCTTAACAAAATCTTAATTTGCTGCTTATTAATAGTTATTTAGGTAAAACACTTTTTAAAAATACAGGGTTCCATACAATTTATACATGTTGTCCCAACACAAATCGATTAAGTTAACTTAATCTAAATTTAATTGAAATTTAATTGAAATTTTAAACTAAATTTAAGTGGATTGAACATAAAGCATGTTAGTTGTCCCAACAAAAACATCAAGAATTGTATTGTATCAGCTCATCTTAAATAAGTACTTTGAACAAGCAGCAAAAATAATTTTTTTAATTGTAGTTAGGTTTTTGTATTGGATAAGGAATGTAAAATAAGATTATTGTATAAATACTAATAAACAGCCAAATTCTTAAAAATAGGCAGGTAGTAAGCCACTAGTTATGAGAATTGGTACTTAATCTAAAGTGTTACCATTTGTTTTTTTAGCAGGGAAAAAATAATAACTATGTGTTCAGTTTTAGTTTGTCATAGTTTGTTGTAATTTAAGGAATTGGGAATTAGTTCCTTAAATGCGAAACAACAAACTAATGCTATAATCAACTGACACTTTAGGAGACTTTAGAGCGAAAGAAAAAGGATGGGATCCACAAAGCCGTCTACACGCTGCTCACTTTGCTGCTGGACCAGGACACTACGATCCTTCAGGCCTTCTGGAGGAATCTTTGTAAAGAGTACAACAAGGAGTGTTACCCCAAACTGGAAACAGTGTTTATGAACCTCCCAAAAGGTACAGTGCAAAGCTCCGGCAAACAAATAGTGTGGGGGTTGGGGGATGATCAGGGCTTAAGTGATGTTAATCTGATTTGTCAGGGTTAAAGCAGGCGGTCAGACACAATGGGAACCCCAAGCTTGAGCTGCAGGCACGCAGTCAGTCCGGCAAGAAGAGAGGGGTGTCTGATAAACAGCTGACCCACCGGACACATCACCACCACAGCAAGAAGTCCTTAACATGCAGCTCTGGTATACAGACTCCTGTAACACACCTTGATTGTTTTTACTCTTGCTTGTGACAGAGTGTAAACTTAACTTTAACGTTTCATGAAATGCTACAGCGCACATTATATTAGGTGTGATTCATGAGGTCAAAACTGATTTTGTTAAAATAGCTGATTCTTGAATCAGGGGGAGGCCAAGCCGATCCCCAGGGCTCTGTGATGGTTGTGGACTGATGGTTGATTGTTCCATCAAATGATAACAATTGGCTGAAGCCCAGCAGTTCTGTACTTGATCAGTAGCTGGATGGGAGGGAGACCACATGGAAAAACTAGTTGTTGCCTGAAGAGGTGTTAGTAAGACCAGCAGGGGGTGCTCAAACTGCAGTCTTCGTGGGCCCTAATGTCCCTGTATAGTGAAAGGGACTTTATACTCTTCTGTCCTGGCCAAATGTCCCCACAGGCCTCTTCCAGTCATGGCCTCCTAATCATAATTGGTTTCATCACTCTGTCTTCTCTCCACCAATAAGCTAGTGTGTGTGTGTGGTCTGGGTCAGAATAGCTGTCCTGTACATCAACATCCAACACCCCCAATGTCCCCCAACATCTGTAAAGTGCCTTAAGTACCCAGAAAAGCACTATGTACATGTAAGGAAGAATTATTAGGGGCCAAGCAGCAATGCTGCGAAGTTAGCATTCCTATTATTATTTTTATTCTTCCGTTTCTTCTTTCGCCGGATTTGAATGGCAGCCCATATAACCATACTCGGGAAAGTTGTATAATTTGGCACAATGATAGAGGGCAGTGTCAACATGAACCACAGCAAACCTGAAGTCTCTAATTCAAACTCTCTAGCGCCACCATTTGTCCAAAGTTTCACTTATGTTTATTGTTATAACTTTTGAACCGAATGGGCTACAGTCAAAATTCTTTTTTCCTCCGAATTCTTGGCTCAAGCCAATTCAAACGCATATGACGTCATTTTCCATCATGAAATTTTTTTCGCTATTTAGAATTTTTTGCAAAACCTGTTTGATCAAACTCGTCCCAGGCCGTTTATCCGATTTTCACCAAAATAGAATCACATGATCTACAGATCATGCTGACCAAAAGTTATGGAATTCAAGTTGATTCGACCAACCGTTTTCGTTTAAGTTGCGAACAAATCTAATGTAGAGCTTGCAAAAATCGTCTCAAAGCGATATCTCCGTAACGCATTGCCGTAGTCACACCAAACTAGGTGTGTGTTATGACAACCATGGTCTGAGGTTATCTGCAGTGTTTAGAATCACTGCCCCCTAGTGGTCCGGAGATACAGGAAATGGCTTTTTTTGCTTATATCTTCACAGCCCTTTGTCCAAAACTCATAAAAACACATAAAACTGTCTTCACATCCGACAGAGCATGCCGAGTCAAATAATGTCAGATTTTCCTAGGTCAGCCATTTTGGGCGTCACCCATTTGGATTTTTGTCAAAAAATGCTATATTTTTACAAATGTATTCACGTATCATTACAAAACATTGTATGCATCTTCGACACCATGCCCTGAAGGTACTCAAAAATTTCTGGAGCAGCGCCACCTTGTGGCCAAAAGTTATAAGCAAATGCTAATGTTAAAATGCTAATAACTTTTTCTAAACATTCCTTATTGACATGACATGTGTCTTGTTATATTCCCTGGATCATGCCGAGACCATTGATGCCAAATATGCCAAAATGAACTCAACTTCCTGTCCGCCATTTTGTTTTTGGTTATAAAACCTATTTTTTCGAACTCCTCCTAGACCGTTTTTCCGATTTTTACCAAATTTGACTCTGATGTTCTTCAGACCATGCTGGCAAAAAGGTATGGAATTCATGTTGATACACGACACGGTTTTCCTTTACGCCACCAACAAATGTGCTGGCACGATGTCAAAGATTGTCTGAGGCGGCATTTCTGCAATGTTTGAACATATTGATGCTGAACTTTAGGTGTGCCATTGGCACCTCACAATAACCACCACACATAAATTTGGCAACAGCGCCACCTAGTGGACGTGCGTTATAAACCCTTAACTAACCATCATAATGAATCTTCCAAAATGGCTAAAAAATGTGGATTGCATAGGTTTAATGTGGTAAAATTTACAACAAATTATTCCTTGGGTCATGCCGAGAACATTGATACCAAATATGCCATATTTGGCTAAACTTCCTGTCCGCCATATTGATATTGTTCAAAAACGTTTTTTTTTGCAAACTCCTCCTCAATCGTTGATTCAATTTTCACCAAATTTGACTCCGATCATCTTCAGACCATGCTGACCAAAAGTTATGGAAATCATGTTGATTAGCAAAACTGTTGTCGTTTACGGCATCAACAAATGTGTTAGCATGATGTCAATGTGCATCTGAGGCTGCGACTCTGCAATACTTAAACATATTGACACTGATCTTTAGGTCTGTCATTGGCAACTCACAATGACCCCAACACATAAATTTGGTAACAGTGCCACCTAGTGGTCACGAGTTATAAACCGTTCACTAACCATCAAAAATGATTAATAAATTTGTTAATAGCTTTAGTCTGCATATGTTTATTGTCATAAAAAAATTATCTCAACTTATTCCTTGGGTCATGCCGAGAACATTGATACCAAATATGTTTGGCTAAACTTCCTGTCCGCCATATTGATTTTGTTTAAAAAACCTTTTTTGCAAACTCCTGCAAGACCGTTTACTGAAATATCACCAAATTTAACTCGGATCATCGTCAGACCATGATGATTAAGTGTTGTGAAATTCATGTCAATAGGCAAAACGGTTTTTGTTTACAGCATCGAAAAATGTGCTGGTATAATGTCAAACTGCATTTGAGGCTGTCTCTGCAGTGCTTAAATATATTGACACCCAACTTTAGGTTCTTAATTGTCAACTAACACTGATGACAAAACGTCTAATTTGTAACTCTGCTACCGTTTTTGGCCTTTGGACTGCTTTGTTCATTCTGGCTGTAAAGTGCTTGATTCATTCATTCATTTTCTTTTCGGCTTAGTCCCTTTATTAATCTGGGGTCGCCACAGCGGAATGAACCGCCAACTTATCCAGCATATGTTTTTACGCAGCAGATGCCCTTCCAGCTGCAATCCATCACTGGGAAACACTCATTCACAAACATATACTGCGGTAAATTTTAGCATACCCAATTCACCTGTACCACATGTCTTTGGACTTGTGGGGGAAACCAGAGCACCCGGAGAACATGCAAACTCCACACAAAATTGCCAACTGACCCAGCCGAGGCTCGAATCAGCGTTCTTTTTGCTGTGGGGCGAACGTGCTACCCACTGCTCCACCGCGTTTCCTATAATAATAATAATAATAATAATAATAATAATAATAATAATTATTATTATTATTATTATTATTATTATTATTATTATTATTATTATAACTGTATGAAATGATTCAAGTTCCAGGTTTTATGTTAATTCCGTTATAGTTATTAAAAGTGCTTTAATTAAACCATCAGCTTTGCACACTGCTAAAGCAAACAGTAGCTTATCTGTAAACTGTACTGAATCAGAGGCTGTTCTTTGCAGTCATTCTGCTATATGTCGCATGCGTTTTACAAGACTATAAAGGGAAATAAATCTATATCATAAAATCCTAAGTGAATATAAATACATTTAGGTCCATAAATCGATTGTATCGATTGGGACATTGATACAATTCTAACATTTTTGTTTCTATACACCAACACACAGTGATTTGAAATGAACAAGATGTGCTTTAACTGTCGACTGTCAGCTTTAAGAACTTTAAAGTATTTACATCCAAATCAGGTGAACAGTGTATGAATTGCAACAGTTTGCATATGTGCCTCCCACTTGTTAAGGAATCAAAAGTATTGGAATAGAATAATAATCATAATCAGCTTTCACTATTTAATACTTGGTTGCAAATCCTTTGCAGTCAATTACAGTCTGAAGTCTGGAACACATAGACATCACCAAACGCTGGGTTTCATTCCTGGTGATGCTCTGCCAGGCCTCTACAGCAACTGTCTTCAGTTCCTGCTTGTTCTTGGGGCACTTTCCCTTCAGTTTTGTCTTCAGCAAGTGAAATGCGTGCTCAATCGGATTCAGATCAGGTGATTGACTTGGCCATGGCATAAAATTCCACTTCTTTCCTTTAAAACTCTTTGGTTGCTTTTGCAGTATGCTTTAGGTCATTCTTCATCTGCACTGTGAAGCGCTGTCCAATGAGTTCTGAAGCATTTGGCTGAATATGAGCAGAAAATATTTCCTTAAACACGTCAGAATTCATTCTGCTGCTTTTGTCAGCAATCACATCATCAATAAATACAAGAGAACCAGTTCCATTGGCAGCCATACATGCCCATGCCATGTCACTACTACCACAATGCTTCACTGCTTAGAATTATGAGCAGTTCCTTTCCTTCACCATACTCTTCTCTTCCCATCCCTCTGGTACAAGTTGATCTTGATCTCATCTGTCCATAGGATGTTGTTCCAGAACTGTGAAGGCTTTTTTACAACTCTAATCTGGCCTTCCTGTTTTTGAGGCTCACCAATGGTTTACATCTTGTGATGAACCCTCTGTATTCACTCTGGTGTAGTCTTCTCTTGATTGTTGACTCTGACACACATACACCTACCTCCTGGAGAGTGTTCTTGATCTGGCCAACTTTTGTGAAGGGTGTTTTCTTCACCAGGGAAAGAATTCTTTAGTCGTCCACCACAGTTGTTTCCGTGGTCTTCCGGGTCTTTTGGTGTTGCTGAGTTCATTGGTGCGTTCTTTCTTTTTAAGAATGTTCCAAACAGTTGGTTTGGCCATGCCTAACATTTTTGATATCTCTCTGATGGGTTTATTTTGTTTTTTCAGCCTAATGATGGCTTGCTTGACTGATAGTGACAGCTCTTTGGATCTCATCTTGAGAGTTGACAATAACAGATTCCAAATGCAAATAGCACACTTGAAATGAACTCTGGACCTTTTATCTGCTCATTGTAATTGGCATAATGAGGGAATAACACACACCTGGCCATGGAACAGCTTAGGAGCCAATTGTCCAATTACTTTTGGACCCTTAACAAGTGGGAGGCACATATGCAAACTGTTGTAATTCCTACTCCATCTTTCATTTAAATTGTGTTGGTGTATAAAGCCAAAAATGTTAGAATTGTGTTGATGTCCCAATATTTATGGATCTAACTGTATATAGGACTTTATCATATATGTACTAACCCAGGGTGTGTATACAGAACAGTTGAAGACAAAATTGTTAGCCTTTCTGTACAATTTTTATTCTTTTTTAAATATATCCCAAGTGCCGTTTAACAAAGAAAGGACGGCTTTCTTTTTGGAGAAAGTATTATTAATTTAAGTTTAGCTGTAGTAAACATTTTCTTTTATTATTTAAATATTGCTGAGGTCAATATTATTAGACCCTTTTTACAGTTTTTATTTTTTGAATGGCAACATAACAAAAATACTGTTGTCTTATAACTTGCCTAATAAATCTTGCTTAACATTATTAACCTACTTAAGCCTTTAAATTGCACTTTACACTGAATATCTTGCAAATGACCTACATCCTTCACTCCCTCAAAGCTGTCATTCTGGATGGTAAACCCTTCAAATGGCTTAGGGCAGTGTGTGAATCCTTCCAATATCACTTTAATATGCATTAAATCGAAAACAAACACACATCAGACTGAATAAGCATGGTGAAAGGACACCACTGCTCACAAAACAAGACCGTCATGATACCTCAATATCTTTTCTGCTCCAGGAAGCAAAGGGAAGCTGATGAAGAAGACAGATGGAGCAGCACATTCTCAGGTCTCAGTGGGAAATGGTAATCACACGACTTCTGTTTAACATGTGTCATTAAGATGACAATGTATTATAGCAGATGATCAAGATTGTACATGAATAAACACAGGGGTCCAAGCAGTGTCCACCTCAGTCCAGAGGGCCGTGAAGGTATCTGCAGGTGATCTTCCTGACGGCTGCGGGACAGTGGAGGAGATTCTTATCCAGCAGGTCATTGAGTCTGGTAAGATGAATACACTAATACACCACTGACACACTGTAATGAACGCCTCTACTTAGCTAATGCTTCAACTCTTAGTGTGTGTGTGCTTTGAAATAGTGTAAGCTTGTGTAAACACTTTTGGCAGCACAGATGTCTCAGCAGCTCTATCTCTGTCTCTCCTGCAGGAGGAGCCAAAAAATGCATCAAGGTTGGAGGAGAATTCTACTCTTCTGGCAAACTGGATGAGACAGCTGGAGCACAGCAGACGCAGACTGCACACACCTCCAGTCACCAGCAGAGAGAGCCAAGCAGCAGAGGCATGACTGTAGGTGATCCAGACTCACTCGAAACATTTACATGTGCTGATAGCTTAGTTTTTTTTTAAATGAATAACCAGTTATCCCAGTTTACAAAGCAATATGCAATGCAAATGACCTTATTAATAACCTTGCTGAAAAGAAAAACTTTAGAAAGGTTTTCCATTTAGACTACTGGTCAAAAGTTTGGGGTCAGTTTTTTTTTCATGTTTTTTTTTTATTCTGTTCATCAAGGCGGCATTTATTAAATGCAAAAAAAAATTGTAAAATTGTTAAATATTTATTAATATTTTAAATAACTGCTTACTTATTGTATGTAGTTTCAAATGAAATTATTACTACAATCATTATTTCTTTGATTACTATTAATATTAATATTAATATGAATAATTAACATTAGAGTAATTTCTGAAGGATCATGTGACTCTGAAGACTGGAGTAATGAAGCTGAAATTCATCTTTAAAATCACTGGAATTAATTATTAAATTAAATGATGAACTACTTTTGAACAGTTATTTTATAGTGCAATAATATTTCACATTTTTTACAATTTGTACTGTATTTTTGAATAAATAAATGCAGCCTTGGTGAGCAGGATAAGCTTATTTTAAAACATCATTTAGCAGACACTTTTGTCCAGGAGGCATTCAGCGATTCAACAAGAAGAGGCAATACACACAAGAAGTGCTGATTATACAAAGAAGCTGTTAATGCTCAGAGGATAAAGTGCCAGAGTAAGGAAGCGGGAGTTTTTTTTTTTTTATAGAGAGAAGAGTCTTTATAATGGTGGTTTGTCAATCCCACTCACCTGTGTGAAGCACATTCATAAAATGTACATTTTTTGTTTTATTTGTTTATTTATTTTTTAAAGGTTATAATGAATATTAATGTCAACTGCACTGTAAAAAGTGATTAGTTACTTTAAGAAAGTGAGTAAACCTTAACCCTTAACCCATTGCCTTAAAAGCAACAAGTTGATTTTACTTAAAGTCAGTAAACCCATGACTTAACTTTTACAATTATGTACAGTACATACAGTTGAAGTCAGAATTATTAGCCCCACTTTGAATTTTTTTTCTTTTTTAAGTATTTCCTAAATTATATTTAACAGAGCAAGGGAATTTTCACAGTATGTCTGATAATATTTTTTCTTCTGGAGAAAGTCTTATTTGTTTTTTTTTTCGGCTAGAAGCATTTTTAAAAATCCATTTAAATGTCAATATTATTAGCCCCTTTAAGCTATTTTTTTTAATAGTCTACAGAACAAACCATCGTTATACAATAACCTACCTAATTACCCTAACCTGCCTAGTTAACCTAATTAACCTAGTTAAGCCTTTAAATGTCACTTTAAGCTGTATAGAAGTGTCTTGAAAAATATCTAGTCAAATAATATTTACTGTGATCAGGCCAAAGATAAAATAAATCAGTTATTAGAAATGAGTTATTAAAATGATTATGTTTAGAAATGTGTTGAAAAAAATCTCCGTTAAACAGAATTTGGGGGGGGAAATAAACAGGGGGGCTAATGACTCAGGGGGGCTAATGACTTCAACTGTATAACCCTATAAAAAATGATTAGTTGGCTTTACGTAAAATAAGTGAGTAAACCTATTGCCTTAAATCTTTTAAATAACTGAACTATGTGCATAATTACAAAAAATAAGTTATATCAACTTGGTCACCTGTCCCAAGTTACAACAGGTTTACTCACTTTTTAAATTAGAGTGAACTTGTCGCTTTTAAGGCAGTGGGCTTACTCACTTTAAAGTAAAGTAAGCAATCTCTTTTTACATTGTAGTTTGTTTACTTAATTATTTTAAGGCAACAAGTTCACTCTCTTTTTTTAAGTAAAGTCAACTATTCGCTTTTTACACCATGCAATGGTCCAACCAATGTAATGTAAAACCAATAAATCCTTTGCAATAGGACTCAAAATGTACTAGAAATCATTCAAATATTCTTAATGTTTTAAATTTAAATGGTTTATTTATGGCCTTACTACGATAAAGAGAAACAGGATAACATGTCATCTTAAGTGAAATGATTATAGGCCTACAGTATGTTGTTGCAGTGTTAACCTTCTACACTCAAAAAATGACATTTGCTGTTTGTTCAGTATACTTATTTAAAAAAAAAGAGCTGAAACATCACAATTCTTGAGTTTTTTTGGGGGGACAACTTAATTGTTTTATGTTCAATCTATTTAAATTTGTAAAAGCTAATAAGTTAACTTAATTCCTTCATGTTGTGCCAACTTCAATCGACTGTGTGGAACCCAGCATTTTTTACAGTGAACTGTTGATGTGTTCAGGTAGAGCACAATGATGATGAGTGTGCGATGTGTAAAGATGGTGGCGAGCTCATCTGCTGTGATGGGTGTCCTCGTGCCTTTCACCTCTCCTGTCTGGTGCCTCCCCTCACTTCTATACCCAGGTACAGAGTATTCATGTGGGACCACCAGAACCTACAGTAGAACTGTGCTCTATTTCATATATGAGACCTACTGCATTGCTGTCTTTAACTCCGGGAAACAGTCAGGCTGATAAACCACATGGTAGAGTAGAAACAAAAATCAAGTATAGGAATATGCACAATAAGGGGTCAATGATCAAATAGTCAAAAACACTATTGTCCAAGTGTCCATATTTTATGTGTTTACAAATAATTAGCCTATGAATGATATACTGAAATATTATATGGAAAAATATCACATTTGTACTAATCTTCCAATCCCACAGATGTACTGAGTAGTGGCATGAAATTGGGCTGAACAATATATCGTTTGAGCATTAATATCGCAATGTGTGTATCCGTAATAGTCACATCGCATGATTAGATTATTTATTAAAGAGTAAAAGATATAATTGAATATTATAATTTTTTATATATTTATACAATGATGGTCTTGTTATTTTACATTTGATTGTTTAATTTCTGTACTTTAATACTGTTCAACTCCCCAGAAAACCATAAAGCACTGTTTATATATTTATTTTTGCTTATAATTTATCATAATTTATGCAGATGCGCTGCATAGAAAAAGAATTGGATCATCTCAGTCGATCTAAATTAAAGAAATCATTCCAAATGGAGATATTCAAATCATCCGGTGAAATTATATTTATATTGCATAATTCTATTCATGTTGTATAATATATATTGCAGCAAAACAAAATCTTAGTGTCCAAACACTAAAATGGGTTATTTTCAGCTTTAAATGATTTTTTACATAACACATTTTCAGTGTGGATTCATACTTTTACACTATATATATACTGAACAGTATGAGTTGTCCTCAACCAGGGAGCCAGAAACCACCAGGGGGCCTCAGCAAACTTCCAAAACTAATTAAAGAATAAATAAATGATTATATTATAAAACAAATATTAGAATCATTATAATAAAAATGATATTATAATAAAAATTATAATAAAAATATAATTTTCTTATATTATTGATATAATTATAATATAAAAAATAAACATTCATTCATTTTCCTTCAGCTTAGTCCCTTATTTATCAGGGGTCACCAGAGTGGAGTGATTTGCCAACTATGCCGGCATATTTTTTACACAGTGGATTCCCTTCCAGCCACATAAAAATAAACATGTATTATAAAATCAATACTGTTGTATCAAAAAAAAAAAATGAAATGAAATGCAAAAATTTAGCATTAAGAAATTATATTTGTTCCCAGTGATGGGTTGCAGCTGGAAGGGCATCCGCTGTGTAAAACATATGCTGGATAAGTTGGTGGTTCATTCCACTGTTGCGACCCCAGATTAATAAAGGGAATAAGCCGAAAAGAAAATGAATGAATGAAATTATATTTGACTTATTATTATTACTGTTGTTTTCCAGTTTCTGTTTGTTAAAATGTTTAAAAACCACCATGATCGAGGTCCACGATCAATTCATTTTCTGCATGTATTTTTTTTTATTTCAGGGGTACATGGCGCTGTCAGCTTTGCCAAAGCAACAGAGTGAAAGACAGGACATGCACACAAATGCAGGTAAGAATGACAAAATAAATGTGTTGGAAAGTTGGTATATTTTTGTGTGGTATGGCATACGGATCTCAAAGCAATGCCATGATTAATGTCAGCATAATCAAAGCTAAATGTACTTCAACATAATAATAATGTATGCCCTTTTATGTACTTTTATTTTGGACAAGCAGTGAATATGAAAAAAAAACTGATAACATATAATGACTTATTATTACAGTACCTCCGCTTTTCTTACAGCCTCTAGCAACAGAGACGAGCTCTGGCTCTGCAGTGGATTTCTCCTTCTTCTCCTCTCTGTCCTCTACTTCACTCTCCACAGTCTCAGCGGGCAGCAGCGCTCAGTCTATGGGCCTCCAGGTAACATAACCATCTGAATCACACTGTCAAAAATATCCGCAGAGGGTTACATATTTTGTGATTCACAGTTTTTTTTAAATATATTCTTACAGTTATGAGTTGCAGTATGGGACTTTGATCTCTGCTCTGTCAACTTTTGATGTTGAAAATTCAACTATGCATTTTAACTAAGTGACTTTTATTGACGTTTTTTTAGTTTGAAATGATTTATTGTATAAGAAATAAAATATAGAGAATTAAGTCTGTAAAATAACAGAAAAAGTACAGACAGTTTATTGCCAGCTGCTTGTACTGTAATTTACAGCACCAGCCCAACAATAGAGCACTGTAAACTATTAAAAATGTCGATAAAAGTCCTGTGTCCAGTCTCATAATGCAAAACATGAATCACAAAATACAGAAAATTATTTCTTTACCCATTTTTTTTTTTTAGCATTTGATCACTCTACTGTAACTATTATTGATAACACTTTATTTTGAAGGTCCATTTGAGTATTAGTAGACTTTTTGCTTAATATCTGTTGATACTGCTCCTTCAACAGTTATAATTAACAGTTAAATTTTGCACGTACATGTCAACTTACACTAACCCTGACCCCAACCTAGCAGTCTACTTATAATCTAATGAGAATTAGTTGACATGTAGATGCAATGTAACTTAAATTCAACAAACAGACCATCAAAATAAAGTGTGACCCTATTATTATTACACTACATGCTTTATGGGTTGCAAAAACCAAATAATTTTGGAAAAAATATTGTCAAATCCCAGCTATTGTTTATTTTTATATACATTTTTCAACCCACCAGTTAGCTTGTCCATGTTTTAATCAAATTTTTGATGAAACAAACCAACATTTGTAGAG
This sequence comes from Danio kyathit, assembly GCA_903798195.1. Lineage (NCBI taxonomy): Eukaryota > Metazoa > Chordata > Actinopteri > Cypriniformes > Danionidae > Danio > Danio kyathit. The sequence goes on from LR812520.1 coordinate 27,204,048, forward strand.
TGTATTACATTTTTTATTAAAGTTGTGCTCACATTTAGCATTGCTCTTTTAGGAATTTGTGCATGTAGAAATCAGGAATTTTGCTTGAGGGTTTTTTTCTATTTTTTATTTGTATAGCTAGCATTCTTAACATGATAATGTTCCATATTAAAAATTATCATTATCATTCTAGGTACAGTTGAAGTCAGAATTATTAGCCCCCCTTTGAATTTTTTTTTCTTTTTTAAATATTTCCAAAATGATTGTTTTATTTCGAATAGAATAAAAGCAGTTTTTAATTTTTTAAACACCATTTTAAGGTCATAATTATTAGCCCCTTTAAGCTATATTTTTTCTGATAGTCTACAGAACAAACCATCATTATACAATAACTTGCCTAATTACCCTAACCTGCCTAGCAAACTTAATTAACCTAGTTAAGCCTTTAAATGTCACTTTAAGCTGTATAGAAGTGTCTTGAAAAATATCTAGTAAAATATTATGTACTGTCATCATGGCAAAGCTAAATTAAATCAGTTATTAGAGATGAGTTATTAAAACTATTATGTTTCGAAATGTGTTGAAAAAATTTTCTCTCCGTTAAACAGAAATTGGGGAAAAAAAATAAACAGGGGGGCTAATAATTCTGACTTCAACTGTATCTTTACCGTTTTCTTGGGGGACAAAAAAAATTGGATACATTTTTATTTACACACCCAAAATATAATCTAAATTAATCCAATCATTTAACATTAAAAAAGAATCAATATAGAGTCAAACTTACTACCGTATTACTGTAGAAATGTATTACTGTATGTACTTTAGAGGATGCCAATATATTCATTGCTATAGTTTCCTTTATAATATTGCTTGAGGTATTGTTTTTTGTGCCCTGAGGAAGGCTTTTAAGCCGAAACGTGTTGGTATTTATTTTATTTTATTAAGATGTTCTCCTTTATTACAATAGATTACTATATTTGCATTTTGTTTGGTGGTTAAGTGTTCCAGATCTTTCCTTACCAGTAGTATTGCTTAAGGAAAAGCTTATCTATATTGTTTTAGTTACAAAACGTCATTAAAGGGATCATTTTAAAAATAAAAATGTAAAAAATACTCACTCAGAATACTCTCAGCTGGTTCAAAACCTTTATGAGTGTCTGAATTCTGCTGAAAACTAAAGATGCTATTTTGAATAAAGCTGAAATCTGTGTTAGTCTTCAGATGGTGAAAGAGTTGGGATCAGGATGACGTGTGGCATCTGCTATCTCACCCGGGGAGAGCTGATCACCTGCCCTCAGTGCCTACAGGCTTATCACGCCCTCTGCAACTTCCCAAAGTACAGATCGTACTGTACTGCCATTAAGAATACAATAACAGTAAGTTGTATCAAGCTATAAAGCTCACACACTCTCTCTATCTTCTCCCATTTCTGTCGATTAAGTGGAAGGACAAGATGTAGGAATTGCTCCAGATCTTGGGGCCCTGAAAATGACAATTCATCTACGTGTAGGAGTCTTCAGGTAAACCCATACACACTTAAACAACACCTTTTGCCCTCCTGACCTCACAAATGTTAATGGTCTTTTATATTTTCACAGTTGAGTCAACACATGAGTGATCAGGGCTTAACGCCATCAGAGCAGCTGCTCAACAGAGACGAGATGGATTCAGTGATGGGGGAGGTGAGCGGATGTTTCTTAACACTTTACCAATAAATTCATAAATTCAAACAGTGGAAACACTTGGGGTGCGTTTCCCAAAACTATCATTAGACAACTAAGATCGCAAGTTCCATTTGTATAAACGAAGTTCACCGATTTGGTGTTTCCCAAATCCATCGTTGCAATGAACATTCGCAAAGAGTGCCGAAATCTTGCACAGTTGCAACTACGGTATACCTCTAAAGCTGTAGTTAAAAGTTTTTGGTTGTGTTCTATTCTGAGCTATGGCCAATTCCTTTCAACATCCACTTTGAATGATTTAAAAACACTTGTTATCTCTCTTTCACATGTGATTTGCTTTCAAAGTTATTTTTATAGTTCTTCGGATTGACAATGGGGTATATGCACACAAACTTTAATTTTCATTCAGCCAGCCCAAGAGCTTCCGGTGAACTGTCGCACTATTACAAAATTGCAACTTTTAACGTCAAATCAGTGATCTTTACTTCACTGATTGATATACGGTATAAAGTGGGTCTCAGACCAAACAAGAAGAATTACATTAAATTCAAATTTTCCCTGCCATGTCTTATGGCAATATATGGAAATTTATTTCACCCCAGTATTTTCAATGGAGTTTCGTGTCTTGATATGATCTTGTCTCTTGCCGTGGTTCATGACGAAAGCTGCTGAATAGGTGTCTTGATATGATTTGAAATCTCTGTTGCCTCTCCCAAAATGGTGAAAATAAACATATACATTAATGGTTTTAATTTACATAGTTTTAATTAAAAAAAATATCTGTACTACAGGCTCATTCTGAAAACGTAGCCGTATATACATTTTGGAGATTGCGAATTATGTAGCCAGAGCTATGTATGACTGCATTTCATCTTTTAAACGAACGCTACGGGGCGGTAGGGTTGGGCGATGTTGACAAATTTAGCATCATACGATGTCTAATGTGAAACATCGCGATGGACGATGGCATCGTCTTCATAGGCGTAGGTGAATTATTTATTTATTAATTATTAATTAATTCATAACGAATTAATTATTTGTTGCCTACCATTTCATCCACCACGGCGGTGGATGGCGGAGGGGTGTCGCGGACGAAAGTGAGCGGCGCGGGGGTGTCGCCGACGAAAGTGAAGAGGGTTGGGGAGTCGCGAAAGAAAGTGAAAATGAACAGCGGACAGGGGAGGAGGGCGGTTGAGGAGGGAGATCGGTAAAATGAGGTGCCGCATCCGGATCCGGCGTGTTCCGGCACAAATTAAGCCCTGGATAGAGACAAGATTAATTAAATATCACGTTTAACAACTATAGTGAGACACATTCTAGCGATAAACCCTTGATAAACTGTCCGACTTACACTGTTCTCTGGAGCTCAGACGAGTGCATGACAGTGTCTGTGGCTGTGTGTGGCTGTGTGTGTGTGTGTGTGTGTGTGTGTGTGTGTGTGTGTGTGTGTGTGTGTGTGGTGTGTGTGTGTGTGTGTGTGTGTGTGTGTGTGTGTGCGTGTGTGTGTGTGTGGTCAAGTGATGTGCGTTTTCAGTGGACGGAGGGCTATTCAGAAATGCTAGATGAAACACCATTGGAAACGTGGGTCATTTTCGTTCTAAAATGCCATTTCAAAACAAAGCTGTATTAGTGTATTTTGAGTGTGTATTTTTCACGAGCGGGTTTGCGACGGGGGCGGGGCGGAGGATCGACGATGCCCGCTCAGCATCGTGATGTCTATCGGCCATCGGCGATGGCATCGTCTATCGGCCCAACCCTACGGGGCGGTATGATGCCGTTCCTTTTTGCGCTTACCAGCTGACCGTTTGCATCCGTATGGATGGCTTTTCTGTTGTTACCAGTATGTCAAGTTAGCTCTCTATGTACGTCAGCGGACTTGACACACAGAGAGGAGATGACCACGATGACGGCGAAGAACGGTTCCAGAAAGCAGGTAAGACAAAAGCTAAAGCCAAAAAATAAAATAAACAAGTAAATAACAGGGTGAGAATGTGGTAAAATCTGAAAATGTTGTAAAAATCAGGTGAGGGCTTTTCTTTTTCTGGATTGCTTTTTAAAACTGTTGGTTGGGTTTAGGGAAGTGGGTGGGCGGGCCAGTCTGTGCTTTTGAAAACACTATTGGTTGGGTTTAGTGAAGGAGGAGGCTAGTCAATCAGTTGACAGCAGCCTCTAGTGGATTTACTTGAGAACAGCAGTCGTGAATGGCACTCGCGAGAGAAATTTGAGATCTGAAAAAGCGTACACAGCGGCCTCTGGTGGATTCACGAAAACAAAAACTTCAAAAAAATGTAGCTCCTGAGACATATTTGGTGCTCTCCAAAAATGTATATAGCGATACTTTTTCAGAATGAGCCTGGGTTGCAAATAAATATAGGCCATATATGTGCCGTTTCTCTAAGTGTTTCAATAAAGTATGGAACCAACCAATGCATGTTTTCACCAAAACAAATAGTGGATTTAAAAATAAAAAAAAATATCTGTGTGTGGGTGTAAAAGAATATTATGTTTTACAAAAACAAACAAACAAACAAACAAACAAACAAACGTTTGATGTGGATTTTCTCTTTAAAGTTACTCCACGCCATTTAGAGCATCATTATGGGCATTTTACTGTACGTTTTAACTAATGTGGTTCAAATGATAGATCTGCAAGAGAGCATCAATGGTTTTGGGAAACACTTGTTATAACATACCAATGTTGTCATTTCACAAATGATGTATTGTACTATGGTAATTATTTATTTGTTTGGGAAACGCACTCCTGGATGACTTATCTGACAGTTTAATTGTGTTGATGAATGCAGAGCTCTATAGATGGGATCCTGCAGTGGGCTTTCCACAATATTTCCCGTCCTCTTACTGAGACCCAAGGCTATTTCCAATGAAGTTCACGGATTCATCTCTGCTGTGCCTCAGATGTCAGTATCAGGTTCATTCTCAGTTTTAGATGGACTGTCTTTAAGAATAGAAAACCTTTATCATTTGAAGAAAATGTACTGGTTTATCCATTTCTTTATTCAGAGTTACATTTGTTTTATTTTTGTACAGTCTAGATCTCAGAAGGTTGTTGCTAATTATTTTGCTAATTATTTTTTGGACTCAAACTAATTTTCAAGCTAAAATTAATCAAATAATGTTCAGTTTTATGATTCCTTTTGTGTCCAACATTATAATGTAAGAAAAAAAATTATTTGAATTTAAGTATGTGAGTAAACAACCATTAAAACAATAATACAGCTTTTTCCCTGTAGAATGTGTTCTGTTTATTTTTATCTAAGCCAAAAAAAAAATGTAATACATTTTTAGAACAAAAAATATGATGACATATTGAAAGATTCTATTAAATGCTGCTGCATCTATTAAGTGTCTTTAAAGACAAATGGATTAGCCCTCTTGTGAAATTAAATAAATTATTTTCCAAATATTTCCCAAGTGATGTTTCACAGAGCAAGAAGATTTTTTTTACAATATTTCCTATTATGATTTTCTTCTGGAAAATGCTTGCTTATTATTTATCATGTAAAAGACAAAAGAAAAGAGTTATTAGAAATAACTGTGCTCATTGGAACTTTCAGAGCAGCAGAAGTTTTTCTGTAGCCTTTCCCAGTCTTGTGCCTCGAGACAATCCTGTCTCGGAGGTCTACAGACAATTCCTTTGTCTTCATGCTTGGTTTGTGCTTTGACATGCACTGTCAACCCTGGGACCTTATATAGACAGGTGTATGCCTTTTCAAATCATGTCCAATCCACTGAATTTACCACAGGTGAACTCCAATTAAGCTGCTGAAACATCTCGAGAATGATCAGTGGAAACAGAATGTACCTGAGCTCAATTTAGAGCTTCACGACAAAGGCTGTGAATACTTATGTACATGTGACTTTTCAGGTTTTTTATTTTTAATAATTTTGCAACCATTTCAAAAAATCTTTTTTCACATTGTCAGTATGGGGTATTGTGTGTAGAATTTTGAGGAAATAAAAGAATTGAATTAATTTTGGAATAAGGCTGTAACATAAAAAAAATTGGAAAAAGTAATGCACTATGAATACGTTCTGGATGCACTGTATTGTATATATGTAATTTGTATATATTTCCATAGATCAGATTTCTATATGAGGTTGTAAACCTAAAAATTGTGACAATTGCTTGCTAAGTATAAAAGGTCCTATTTTTAAAACACACAACCTTCAGATGTGTTTAATGTAGTTTCTGTCTTTTGTCTTTTGTTTTCAAAAGTGGAACAATTGGCTTCAGCCGTGCAAATTCTTTGAACAAACATTGTACTTCTGTCCCTCATGCCCGTGTTTTCATTCCTGTCATTAAAAACCCTGACTAACATCTATAGTGGGTCCTTGGCCTAAAAAAGTGTGAATTCCTCCGTTTTAGATAATAATAGAAACCGGATCTTGCTGAAATCTGTAATGTGGACCTATTGTTCTGCAAAGTTAACAATGAAATCGTTAAAAACAAGAGGGATTTCTGGATTTAAAAAGCGATTCATTGAAAAAAGTGAGTAAACTGATTGCCTTCATATTATTAAGTAAATAAACTATGTGCTCAATTCTAAAAAATTCAACTTAAGTCAACTTAACAGTTCTAAGTTACAACAGAAATACTTAGAGTACATTATTTGTCATTTTTAAGGCAATGAGTTTATTCACTTTAAGTAATTGCTTTTTTACAGTGTATGTGCATAATTATAAAAGTTAAGTCAAGTCAGGGGGTTTACTGACTTTTTAAAGTAAAACCAACTTGTCATTTTTAAGGCAATAGGTTTACTCACTTTTTTTAATGTACATTGTAAAAAAAATGTTTTTTCCTTCATGTTGTCTCAACACAAATTGATTAAGTTAACTTAATAGGTTTTACAAATGTAAGTGGACTAAACATAAAACAATGTTGTCTTAAAAAATCTTGACAGTTGTGTTGTTTCAAGAAATTTTAAAGTAGTTTAAACAAGCAGCAAAAGTTTTTTTTTGTGTGTGTGTAATTTTCTAATTTATTTTTATTTTTTTTTTCAGAAATAATACAATGCATCCGGAAAATATTCATAGCGCTTGACTTTTTCCACATTTTTTTTTATGTTACAGCCTTATTCCAAAATGGATTAAATTTTAATTAAATTCCTCAAAATTCTACACACAATACCCCATAATGACAATGTGAAAAAAAGAGTTTTTGAAATTGTTGAAAATGTATTAAAAATAAAAAAGCTGAAAAATCACATGTACAGAAGTATTCACAGCCTTTGCTCAATACTTTGTTGATGCACCTTTGGCAGAATTTAAAGCCTCAAGTCTTTTTGAATATGATGCCACAAGCTTGGCACACCTGTCTTTGGAAATTTTTGACCATTCCTCTTTGCAATTACCTCTCAACGCTGTATCAGTTTGGATGGGAAGCGATGGTGTACAGCCGTTTTCAGATCTCTCCAAAGATGTTCAATAGGATTTAGGTCTGGGCTCTGGCTGGGCCACTCAATGACATTCACCGAGTTGTTGTGAAGCCACTCCATTGATATTTTAGCGGTGTGCTTTGAGTCATTGTCCTGCTGGAAGATGAACCGTCAGCCCAGTCTGAGGTCAAGAGCACTCTGAAGCAGGTTTTCATTCAGGATGTCTCTGTACATTGCTGCATTCATCTTTCCTTCTGTCCAGACTAGTCTTCCAGTTCCTCCTGCTGAAAAACATCCCCACAGCATGATGCTGCCACCACCATGCTTCACTGTAGGGATGGTATTAGATTGGTGATGAGCGGTGCCTGGTTTCACTCAGCTTTAGATGGTGCTTTGACATGCACTGTCAACCCTGGGACCCTATATAGACAGGTGTATGCCTTTTCAAATTATGTCCAATCAACTGAATTGACCACAGGTGAACTCCAATTAAGCTGCTGAAACATCTCAAGAATGATCAGTGGAAACAGAATGTACCTGAGCTCAATTTAGAGCTTCACACCAAGGGCTGTGAATACTTCTGTACATGTGATTTTTCAGGTTTTTTATTTTTTTATAAATTTGCAACAATTTCAAAACCTCTTTTTTTCACATTGTCATTATGGGGTATTGTGTGTAGAAATTTGAGGAAATTAATTAATTTAATCCATTTTGGAATAAGGCTGTAACATAAAAAAATGTGGAAAAGTGAAGCGCTATGAATACTTTTCGGATGCACTGTACATCCAAATTAAGTGTTTTTTTCCTTTAAAAAAAAGTATAATCTGCCAATGGGTTAAGTAAAATAATCTTGTTTTTGGTTTTAACTACACTCAAAAATGACATCTGCTTTTTGTTCAGACTACTTATTTAAAATAAGCTGAAATAACACCATTTTTGAGTTTTTTGGGGACAACTTGCTGTTTTATGTTTAATTCACTTACATTTGTAAAAACATTAAGTTAACCTAATTCCTTCATGTTGCTATAATACAAATCAATTGTGTGGAACCCAGCTTTTGGCAGATTCTTTCCCTTGTTTTACAGAAAAAAAAGAAGAAAAAAAAACGCTTAATTTGAATGTATTATTTCTGAAAACAAAACAATATTCATTCATTTTCTTTTCGGCTTAGTCCCTTTATTAATCTGGGGTCGCCACAACAGAATGAACTGCCAACTTATCCAGCAAATGTTTTACACAGCGGATGCCCTTCCAGCAGCAACCCATCACTGGGAAACATCCATACACACTCATTCACACACATACACTACGGACAATTTTAGCTTACCCAATTCACCTATAAAGTAGCTTTTTAAAAGGCACTGTACCAGTGACAGATTTATTTCTGAGAGTGTACTGTTAAATGAAAGCCTAGACAAACTACTTAGAAAGCACTATTTGAACTAAAACAATTTTTGGATGTATTATTTATGAAAACAAAACAATTTTTGTTACTTGTCTAGAAAATGTATCTTGATTTAATCATTTTTAGATATTTAGACTTGAAACAAAACAAAAACTCAAAGTATTTTTGTCAGTGCAAACATTGATGAAGTGATTTTTATTTCTACCTAGTAAACATGGAGAGCATGTTTTTATTAAAGACGCATTAATGCATCACTCTTTTATACACAGTTGAAGTCAGAATTATTAGGCCCCCTGAATTATTAGCCCCCCTGTTTATTTTTTTCCCCCAATTTCTGTTTAACGGAAAGAAGATTTTTTTTCAACACATTTCTAAACATAATAGTTTTAATAACTCATTTCTAATAACTGATTTATTTTATCTTTGCCATGATGACAGTAAATAATATTTGACTAGATATTTTACAAGACACTTCTATACAGCTTAAAGTGACATTTAAAGGCTTCACTAGGTTAATTAGGTTAACTAGGCAGGTTAGGGTAATTAGGCAAGTTATTGTATAATGATGGTTTGTTCTGTAGACTATCGAAAAAATATATAGCTTAAAGGGGCTAATAATTTTGACCATAAAATGGATTTTAAAAAATAAAAACTGCTTTTATTCTAGCTGAAGTAAAACAAATAAGAATTTCTCCAGAAGAAAAAAATATTATCAGACATACTGTGAAAATTTCCTTGCTCTGTTAAACATCATTTGGGAAATATTAAAAAAAAAAAAAAAATTCAAAGGGGGTTCAATAATTCTGGCTTCTACTGTATGTGTGTATGTGTGGGTATTGCTAACATTATGGTGACCAAGTATTTTCACAAGTATACCAATATTAGCCTGTGAGATTTTGTTTAGTTCCTATAAAGAAAACATGTTATAAATAATGCAGATAAAAATATACCATTTATATATGTAAAGTCCCATAAATTATGGAAACCAGAATGTGTGTGTATGTGTGTGTATATATATAAGTGCCCCCCTGAGCGGGCCTTCTGCACTCTTTTGACATATCCTGTGGAATGCATGGTCCAGAGCCAGCAGCACTGTCAGTTTTCCTTTTTGGCCTCGGGAGACAAAAGAGAGTGGGAAAGAGAGAGAGAGAGAGAGAGAGAGAGAGGAAGAGCGAAAGAGCACTTGGAATGTTAATGAGAAGCATGTGGGACTCCTGGAAATGTGCAGTTGTTAATGTCAAAGCATAATGTATGTCAGCACAAAACAAACCTTCTCGTTTGCTTTCTTAAGTATTCGTATGAAAACAATGAAGTGATCCGTGTAGTGGGAATTTATGCAGAGTCTCTTTATGGAGGTTTTCTTGCACCTCCACCTTTAAAGTGTGTGTGGGTGCAGATGGTGTTGTGACAGGCCGATGGCCAGACGCTGCTGCTGGAATGTTGCAGGGTTGCTATGGATGCCTGTTCTTTAAGGCCCAACAAATAAGGAGCGGGGAATGTATTACGGCGGACCCTAAATCTCAGCAGAGCGTGAAGGAAAATGTTTTTATATGAGAAGACATTTGGCAGTACAGACAGCATGCATCAAGGAGACAGACTGCAGGATACACCGAAGGCTGGTTCTGGTTTATCTCCTGCAGTGCCAAGATGCTTCAGCTTTATGATGTGTGAGTCTAGGTGTTCAGGAGGGATTTTATATCTCAGAGACATTCTATATCTGTCATGCTTTATCCTTGATTTGTAAAGTCTGAATCTGGTGCCAGATGGAGATAAAAAATGTTCACATTTAGTTTGCAAATGAACCTGGACTGTGATCTTTCTTAGCTTTTTTTATACAGAGTAGTTTTGAGAAGAGGTAATTTCTGATCTGAAATAAAAAAAAATAGGGTAACAATTTACAACTAGAAAGGTAATTTTATGGTGGCTTGAGAAAGCCTCATCTGAAAGTTTGAAGTAACTTTAAAGTTTAAATCGTTGAAGTAGGGCAGCACGGTGGCGCAGTGGGTAGCGCGTTCGCCTCACAGCAAGAAGGTCGCTGGTTCGAGCCCTGGCTGGGTCAGTTGGCATTTCTGTGTGGCGTTTGCATGGGTTTCCTCCAGGTGCTCCGGTTCCCCCACAAGTCCAAAGACATGTGGTACAGATGAATTAGTGCTTTGTTAAGCATGTGACATCTTTACGTTACAGATGTGAAAGATGTCAAATTGGCACTTGTGTGACTTTGGTAAATTAAGTAAAATGGTGTGAAAACGTTCACAGAGACATTTTTGACATACCCGTCAACCCTCCCGTTTTTCCCGGGATTCTCCCGTATTTTACAGCTCTATCCCGCTGTCATCCCGTAAAGGTATTTCTCCGTATTTTTTATCTTTCTGAGAAGAGCCGATCCTCCCTATATGCAACCCATACCGCCGAACCACCAGGGGCCGCCCTTGCTTTTAAATGTGATTCGGTTCTGTGCTTTCATTTTGTTTAGGCATGAACACTTTAGAATAAACATAAAAACGGCACGATTCATTTCCTTTTCATTACAGGCGCCATTGCCTCTATGCAATCCTCAAAACAGTCAGTTCATATAAAGATGCATGACTGTCAGCTGATGCTCTCCATAGTGACAATAGATGCTGTTTCCCAAGCGGATTCTGTACGTACGCGATTTGATGCTGAGCTCAAGTGGACACTGGGTTTTGGGTGCGTGTTTAAACAGACATATACACATCATCATCATAATAATAATAATGATAATAATAATAATAATAATAATAATAATAATAATAATGGCGGTTCATTCCGCTGTGGCGACTCCAGATTAATAGGGACTAAGCCGAAAAGAAAATAAATGAATGAATGAATAATAATAATAACATCTAGACATGTCGATCTTGTTGTGTTTTCTTTTAAACGCAACACATTTTGTCTTAAATGAGCATAAACTGTTAGGAAAACAGTCAAACGCTTTCAATATAGATATATGCAGTTTTAAAGTGACAGCTTTATTTAACTCTATTTAGCTTTATTTAATGCAATCAAACCAAAAAAATCTCAATGAAATATTCATTCACTGCTCTTTAATCAGAATGTTTACATTATACAGTGAAGAAAGATGAGATTTGATAACTTGATTCTATTTCTTTATAATAGCTAATAGTTTTAATGAGCTGAACCGTTTGCTAATTTATTTGCAGCTTTTTCTAATGTATACTAATTATTATATCCTTTGTAAATGATAATAATAATGTATTACTGATCGTTTCAGAAGTTGATTTATAATGAAACAGCTCCAGATTAACATATTTATTTATTTTTATTTATTTATTTATTTATTTATTTGGGGGGGGGGGGATCCCTTATTTTCACATTCCAATGTTGACAGGTATGATTTTTGAGTATCTTTACTGTAAGGTACAAAATCTGTCACTGGGGCAGTACCTTATTAAGAGGTACATCTTTGTACCTTAAAGTACCTTTAAGGTTCACTTTTGTACCTGTAAGGCACAGGTGTCAAAGCCAGTTCCTGGAGGGCCACAGCCCTGCACAGTTTAGTTCCAACCCTGCTCCAACACACTTACCTGTAGGTTTCAAACAAGCCTGAAGGACTCAATTAGTTTGATCAGGTGTGTTTAATTAGGGTTGGAACTAAACTGTGCAGAGCTCCGGCCCTTCAGGAACTGGCTTTGACACCTGTGCTGTAAGGTGTTATAAAGTACAGATTTGTACTTTAAGTATTAATATGCACTTTTAAGGACCTGTAAGGAGTGTAATGTAAAATGCAAGCATACACAAACAACTTAAAAAGGGCTTTGCTATTTGTACTAAAACTTTATTTTTTCAAGGCAAGGTTGACATTTGCATGGAATTGTTCAGTGTGTGACCAATAGCCTCTTTACTATTACATAATAAGGCCACGGGAGAGTAGTCGTCAAAAGTTTCGTAATCAACATTGAAGGTCACAATTTGAATTTGGTTTCCTGAAATGTGAAGCCAAAACATATTTATCGCCCTCTGGATGTTGCCTGCAGCATACAGTAGGTCATAAACTCTGCATTCTCAATGTACACAATGTGAGCTAAATTTACAAATCCAATTATACTTTAAAGAGTTCCAGTGTACTGCCCATGGTACACCAAGTGCTTAGTTAAAGGAATGCTAATGGGTTAAACAACATACAGATGCAATCTCACCTATCAAAGACAATTCACCTTTTTGAAATCATAATAAGTCACCTATGAAATGCACTGCATACAACTTGCATAAGTCTTTGAATGATTTATGTTGTTAAAGGTAGTTCTTGTTGATGTTTGATAAAGCATTTGTTTTTCTTGTTTGGTTTTAGTTGGTTATTTGATGCGATGTGACATGATTGCCAGCTTTACTAAGTGAAATAGTCACCATTGTCTTCATTGGACAGGAGATCATTTCTTGAGCTTTAATTTTGAATTTTCCTTAAATTTATTTTTTCTTACTGACAAAATGAGTCGCAGTAAACTATTGAATATATGACCTAATCATTGATGTTTGTTATGTCTAAATGGTGTTTTATACGCTAATTAGCAAATGCTATTGGATAGTTTTTTTAATCCAGAATAAATATTTCTTTAAGTACTTGAGAATGCTAAGTAAAAAAATCACTTTATTAAAGTGTCTTTTTGTCCTCCCTCTTCTTTCCATCTGTCTTCTTTTCTTTATTTTTGTCTTCTTCTAAATGGTGTCATGTTCTTAATATTTATGTGAATGTGTAATATATATATTAAGGTTTATTGATAATACAAATTTACACAGTACTGTTACTAATATTGTTTATCATTCATTATTTTTCTCTTGTAGTCTGATTAACAGAAAACGGTATCAGTGCAAATGGCCATGTTAGAAATATTTGGGTTCCCTTTTCTACTAATAGAGGTGTGGCGTCCATCTTGTAAACTGTACCAAATGTATGACCTAATGAGGGATTATTGAAGTTTATTTAGTATCTAAATGGTATTTTAAACACTAATTGCTACTTTATTTTTGTCTAATTATACAAGATTGCAGAATGTATACCAAAGAAAAGTATTTAAGTACTTGAGCATGCTTAGTATAACATTAAAGTGCTTTATTCCCTCCCGACTTTTTCCATCTGTTTTCTTTATGTTTTGTTTTCTTCTGAATGGTTAATATTTGTGAAAGCACCAGTGTTTCATTAGATAACTTAAGGTACATAAAAAATTCTCTTAATTCCAGCTACTAGGTCCAATAGTACAAAAGACAGACAAACTAATACAAACCACACAATATACATTAAAAAAGACAGTTATGCCAATATTTCATCAAATGTGACTGAAAACGCACCTCAGTAAGCCTAGGGTTTATCAACAACATTAAAATGCTATTCTGAGAATTCTCCAATCGACAGATAAAATTGTAGATCAAAACAAAAAATGATCAAACTCTTATCTTACAAAATAATTCACTTGCATCACACCTCCTATGTTTTTAAGAAGAATCCTCATATAATTATTGTATGCAACCTGAAGCTTATGGAAACTCTTTATTTTAATTATACCACAGAGGAGCTGTGTATAAAAAAAAAAAAAAAACAAAAACTGCAATACATTAACCTCCTCCGAACACAAATAAAACTCTTACCAGCATATAACTTTCAACGTTCCCTGTATATCATTATCATCACTCATAATCTAAATATTTAACAGTTTTACTAACATTTAAAATAGAAATCTGTTCATTGGTTCTAAATGTCATTGTGTTGCATGTAAATACTCTTTTTTAAATTATATCGCACAGCAGAGTAATGTTACTAAAAAGTTAATCGTTCATTATTTTTTCTCTTGAAGTCTCATTAAAGAATAAAAAGTAAAACTAAAAATGAGTGCATGTTGCCGTCTTCGGAATATTTAGGTTTATTTTTCTGCAGTGGATAGGCAAGGCAAGTTTATTTACTACTAATTAAAGTGTGGTGTCAATCTTGTAGTGCCTTTTTAAAGTCGATGGGCTCAACATGATACATGTACATCTGTCACAAAAGGAGTCGGGAACCAGAGATGTAAGTATTAACGGTTTCTAATAATGGATGGCAGAGTAAACAGAACTGAATGTAGATACTTTACAGGATGGTAATGGATGACTTGTTGGATCAGATCAGAGGTGATGCGGAGAAGCCAGTCACACGGGTACAAGGATTCAGGGATCGACGACAACCAGAGCAGAGACCAGGAGAAACCACAATGGGAAGGAGAGACGCAGACACTGGATATCAAACAATACGAGAAGTAAGTTAACTTGGAGAATATAGAATATAGACACTGACTGTGAGGAAAGCGGAGGCCTTTAAAGTAGCAACAAGGCCGGACACCATGAGGGTTGGTGAGGGTTCATATGGTGCTGGCGTGGTGAAAGGAAATGACGTGCAGGTGCGGGGCTGATTAGTATTCAGGTGGCAGTGATTGTGGTGACTGAAGCCGAAGTCACACTAGAGTTTGAGCTTGCGAAATTCTGTCGTACGGCGCTGCGAAAAGGGGCGGGATTAAACAAGATGATTAGACATTAAAAAAGCGAGCGATTGCTCCATGTTTTAAATTTCTGTTCAGAGAGGTCATGTTTTGATCCTGGATTGATCTCACGCAGTCAAGTGATGCAATTTCGCAGGTTCGACGAATGACCCTGCGTTTCCGGTCTGACGCATTCGAGTGCATATGAATGGAAGTCTATGGAGGGAAAAGTCCAGTGTGACCACGGCTTGAGAGTGGGGAGAACCTGGCCTGGCTGTGACAATATCAAACCACACAAATTCATAGTATATTTAACATATTTTTAGTATGCCATTTCTAGGGCATTTTGTAAGGGAACCTGTCCACTGTAGCATTTTTTTTCCAGAGCAAAGCATTATTTTCTGTTGTCAATTTCAACACTGAGCACTCTGTGTTTTTTAAAACCTCAGACATTTGAAGAAGCGCTCACAGCTGAGTTTTTATAACATCGCTCGCATTTCTATAGTGCAAAAACATTAAGGTGGACACGTAGCCTTAATGTTATGTGCCTGAAATGTAATTTTGTATTAATCAAATATTGAATTATCTATTTATTTTTTTTATCCAAATGCCCAGTTTTAAAAATGGCATAATAAAAAATATGTTAAAAATATTATGAATGTTTTTAGATTTTAAAAAAATGCAGACATACATTTGTCATGTTGTACTCATTGACTATAAATACACTCCACAAGCAGTTTTTGCAAACAATAGATCAATTGACATTTGTTAAAAACTAGCAAGGGGCAGCGCAGTGCTATCACCTCACAGCAAGAAGGTCGCTTGTTTGAGCCTCGGCTGGGTCAGATGGCATTTCTGTGTTGAGTTGTTCTCTACGTGTTCACGTGGGTTACCGCCGGGTGCTTCGGTTTCCCCCACAGTCCAATGACATGTGCTATAGGTGAATTGGGTAAGCTAAATTGGCTGTAGTGTATGTGTGTGAATGTAAGAGTGTGTGAGTGTTTCCCAGTGATGGGTTGCAGCTGGAAGGGCATCCGCTGCGTAAAACATAAGCTGGATAAATTGACGGTTCATTTCACTGTGGCGACCCCTGATTAATAAAAAAAAAATTAATTGAAATATAGTGTTTGTGGAGTTTTTCACGGTCATATGCAGTACTGTATTTAGATGTACAGTAACTGATTTTTTCACAGAATTCATTGAAAAATCTACAGTAACATACTGTTAACCTTATACACAGTATGAAAATGTTGAGAATACATTATTATACTGTGCAAACAACAATATATACAGAAACACACTGTGCACAGCTTATACAGTAAGAAACTGTTGAAAAATGCAGTATAATGCTGTAAAAACAACAGAAATCGTTTACAGGGTGTGAATGGGAGTGTATGGGTATTTCCCAGTGGATTGCGGCTGGAAGGGCCTCTACTGCGTAAAACATATGCTGGATAAGTTGGCGGTTCATTCCGCTGTGGCGACCCCTGATTAATAAAGGGACTAAGCCGAAAAGAAAATAAATGAATGAAAAACTAGCAAAAGTTTTCCAGAAATCTAGAATGGAAACCAATCTGTTGTCAGTCTTGTCGGCAACCCTTTGCAAATTCACAACAGGACTGTTTGGGTTCCAACTCAAACTCATCATGATTCAGCTTTGTCACCCTGAAACAGCCTCCCTGATGCATGAGTACATTCCAGAACCATCCACTTGAAAACAGGGCATGACCTCAAACCTTAAAAAGAGTTTTCTCACTGATTGCTCAAGCCTCTCACCCAGATTCACCCAGTATGGCCTCTTCTCATTCATAATTAATATTGCAGTACAGCACAGTTTTGCACATGTCTTCCAGCTGGAAAGATAATTATTGGCAGATTCTAGGAACGGCAGCATGGAAAACCCAAACTGCTCCAAAAAAAAAGGGGCTTCTGCTCCAGGACCTCCATTTGCTGGAACAACCCCTCAAATAATGTCAAGTCATTCACCTGTTTCAAATTTGCTCGAAAGCCCTGTCTGTTGGATTGTGAAAGTGAAGATTAGTTTCAACACACAACAATCCCAGTTTGAACTGGCTTCTATCTCATCTTCGAACAAATCTTGTGCAAGCCATCACGGTGGAATGTCAATTGACCCATAAAAGGTTAAGAGGCACGTATTTAGCATACCTTCAAGGGAATGGTACCACAATAATGCAAAAACAAACAGCGTATTATCAGGAACCGCATGCTTGCCATTTCTCCACATACTTGTAATGTGTTTGTTTGAGATAAGCCGTGATTTGGGATACTAACTGTCTGTTAGTTGCTTTTTGACACCAACAATTTGGCTCACTTCTAATGGAGCGATGAATTATTTTCTTATTTGCTTTTGAGCTGTTTTTTTAAGTCAATGACTTGGCGTGTTTTCATTACAGTTCAAGAGAATGATTTGACACTGGTGATTTGTGGTAATCTCTGAAAGGCGCAGATGTTATTATGGTCTTTTTTTTAAGTAGATGTTTTGTTAGCCTTCTCTCTCTCTCTCTGTGAGTTTCCTGCGATATGCTGTTGGTCATGCCCTTCACATTCCTCCAATAATTCCCACGCTTTTTGCTCACCAAACACACCATTACTCAAAACACATACTAGTGCCAGCCCTTACTAAACATTTGCATTGTCATTTGAGTGCACTGATGTTTCGAACAGCTCCTATTATTGTAAAGAAGATCAAGAGGATCATCCTAAAACATATGATGAAGACTGAAGGAATATCTCATGCAAAAATGAAAGTCAAACTTACTGTCCTTCATATCATTCTAAACGTGTTTCACTACTTTTGAGTGAAACAAAAACAGAAAAATATTGAGGAATCTTCTTTTCAGTCTTTCCAATATTATGGATAAACAATCCAGCGGGCACCTTGATTCAAAATGACGTCAAGCATGACATCAAAAAACACATCATTCATTCATTCATTTTCTTTTCGGCTTAGTCCCTTTATTAATCCGGGGTCGCCACAGCGGAATGAACCGCCAACTTATCCAGCATGTTTTTACGCAGCGGATGCCCTTGCAGCCGCAACCCATCTCTGGGAAACATCCATACACTCTCATTCACACTCATACACTACGGACAGTTTAGCCTACTCAATTCACCTGTACCGCATGTCTTTGGACTGTGGGGGAAACCGGAGCACCCGGAGGAAACCCACGCGAACGCAGGGAGAACATGCAAACTCCACACAGAAACGCCAACTGACCCAACTGAGGCTCGAACCAGCGACCTTCTTGCTGTGAGGCGACAGCACTACCTACTGCGCCACTGCGTCGCCTCAAAAAAACACATCATTAAAGCAAATTGGTTTGATGTCAAAACCTTGACATCCACTTATTGATGCCCTTTTGGCCACCAAAATAATGAAACAAACAGTAATATGATATAAGAAATGTTTTATTCATCTGAAAGCTTCAATTACAAATCACAAATTTACCCCCTGCTTCAAATGTTATCACTCGAGTAAATGGACGTTATGTGGTTATCAGCTGATAGATATGGGCCAGTAGGGGCACCTACTAGTCAGCTCAGACTGCTGTTATCATCCCTCCACATGATTAATCGGCTATACTAATAGAGAAGACTCCAGATCCAGGTTTGTTTTTACATTACTGTGATGGTTGGGGTAGGGGTAGACGTCAATAAAATACATTTAATGGGAAATTTAAGGTAAAGTCTATTACGCGGCCAGCCGGAAGTGCGATATGCACATCAATATAGCAGCATATTTTTACGACACTGTATAACAATAATTAATATTTTTACAGTACTGTGACGGTTGGGTTTAGGGTTGGGGTGGGGGTAGATGTTAAGAAATACAATTTATTGGGTAATTTAATAGATAACATAAATTTTACTCTGTTCAATTACTGTTTTTACAATACTGTGATGGTTGGGTTTAGATTTGGGGTGGGGGTAGACGTTAATAAAATACAACAAATGGGAAATTTAATAAATGATATAAATAATTCTCGTTAACCTCCAGCCGCAACCATATACGTTCTAGCAACAACCGAAATTTAATAAACATAATAAATAATTCTCGTTAACCTCCTGCCGCAACCGTATATGTTCTAGCAACAACCGAAATTTTATTCATTCATTCATTCATTCATTTTCTTGTCGGCTTTGTCCCTTGCGGGGTCGCCACAGCGGAATGAACCGCCAACTTATCCAGCACGATTTTACGCAGCGGATGCCCTTCCAGCCGCAACCCATCTCTGGGAACTTCCACACACACATTCACAATCATACACTATGGACAATTTAGCTTACCCAATTCACCTGTACTGCATGTCTTTGGACTGTGGGGGAAACCGGAGCACCCGGAGGAAACCCACGCGAACCCAGGGAGAACATGCAAACTCCACACAGAAACGCCAACTGACCCAGCCCAGCCGAGGTTCGAACCTGCGACCCAGCGACGTTCTTGCTGTGAGGCAACAGCACTACCTACTGCGCCACTGGGTTGCCCCACCGAAATTTTATAAATAATATAAATAATTCTTGTTAACCTATGGCCGCAACCATATACGTTCTAGCAACAACCGAAATTTATTAAATAATATAAATAATTCTCGTTAACCCCCGGCCGCAACCATATACGTTCTAGCAACAACCGAAATTTAATAAATAATATAAATAATTCTCGTTAACCCCCGGCCGCAGCTGTATACGTTCTAGAAACAACCGAAATTTTATAAATAATATAAATAATTCTCGTTAACCCCCGGCCGCAGCCGTATACGTTTTAGCAACAACCGAAATTTTATAAATAATGTAATTATTTCTCGTTAACCCCCGGCCGCAACCATACACGTTCTAAAAACAACCGAAATTTAATAAATAATATAAATAAATCTCATTAACCTCCGGCCGCAGCCGAATACGTTCTAGCAACAACCGAAATTTTATAAATAATATAAATAATTCTTGTTATTTTTCGGCCGCAGCCGTATGTGATCTATAGCTGATTAACCATGTGGATGGATGATAACAGCCTTTTGAGCCTATCAGTGAGTGCAGAAGGCCCCTACTGTCCCATATCTATCAGCTAATAACCATAACGCCCATTCAGTCGAGTGATAACATTCGAATCGGCTGAATTTACACTGAAGTTTGTATCACTATGAATGTAAGCTACAGTGTGTTGATTTCAAAAGGACTTCAAATTGACATCTTACATGGGTGTAAAAACATGGCATAAGTCAATTAAAGGACTGTCATGTAATCAATTTTTGAAGTATTTGTTGATGCCAGTGTTTAATTTGTTGTTGTTTTTACATCAATGTATTCAATTGACATCAAATCGATTAGCATTTTTGACGTGTGTTTTTCAATGTCATTTTGACATTAGGTGCCCACTGGGAACATAATGGTAAAAATGTACCGTAAAAGTAGTTAATATAACTCCTGCACTATATTATTGAGCCTAATGAAGTCATGTTAGAAATCTGTAGGAGATCAAACACAAAATTAACTTATAAATTAAGTTGTTATTATAATATGAAGGTGAATGAGTTTTTAATTTTAAGTTAATTGTCCCTGAAATATGTTGTTTCAGAAAATGTATATAATAAAGCCTGTTTCTACCTAAATAATAAATAATTTGGCCTTTTATTTCACAAAGTTACCTCAGACCTTTTTTCTTGAAATTCTGGGTGAATATATCACAATTCACATGTTCTCCCCGTGTTCGCGTGGGTTTCCTCCAGGTGCTCCGGTTTCCCCCACAGTCCAAAGACATGCTCTATAGGTGAATTGAATAAACTAAATTGTTCGTAGTGTATGTGTGTGAATGGAAGAGTCTATGGGTGTGTCCCAGTACTGGGTTGCAGCTGGAAGGGCATGCGCTGCACAAAGCATATGCTGGATAAGTTGGTGGTTCATTCCTCTGTGGCGAGCCCTGATGAATAAAGGGACTAAGCCGAAGGAAAATTAATTAATGAATATATCACAATTCCGATATTTTTAAAGGAAAAAATTGAATGTTTT
Source organism: Danio kyathit (assembly GCA_903798195.1). NCBI lineage: Eukaryota > Metazoa > Chordata > Actinopteri > Cypriniformes > Danionidae > Danio > Danio kyathit. The sequence goes on from LR812520.1 coordinate 27,225,019, forward strand.
AATCTTGAAATTGTAACTTTATATCTCACAATTTTAAACTTTTTCTTATACTGTAAGTGCGACCTTGTTTCTCTTAATTGTGAAATACAGGCTTAAACTTACAAAATATAATACAGTTGAAGTCAGAATTATTAGCCCCCCTTTGAATTATTTTTTCTTTTTTTAAATATTTCCCAAATGATGTTTAACAGAGCAAGGACATTTTCACAGTATGCCTGATAATATTTTTCTTATATAAGTCTTATTTGTTTTATTTCGACTAGAATAAAAGCAGTTTTTAAAAACCATTTTAAGGTCAAAATTATTAGCCCCTTTAAGCTATTTTTTTTTCGATAGTCTACAAAACAAACCATTGTTATATAATAACTTGCCTAATTACCCTAACCTGCCTAGTTAACCTAATTAACCTAGTTAAGCCTTCAAATGTCACTTTAAGCTGAAGTGTCTTGAAAAATAAAGGGTAAAATATTATCTACTGTCATCATGGCAAGATAAAATAAATCAGTTTTTAGAAACGAGTTATTAAAACTATTATGATTAGAAATGTGTTGAAAAAATCTTCTCTCCATTAAACAGAAATTGGGGAAAAAAATTAACTGGGGGGGCTAATAAATCTGACTTCAACTGTATATATATATATTCTTTAAAAATTCAGAAAAATTATGAAAGTATGAAAGCAAATATTACAATTTGAACTTTTTTCCTTTTAATTTTTGGATTATAGCTCACGATTAAAACAAACAAGTCTGAACAGCAATATACTGTATACATTCCTTCAGAATAAAAACTTCACACTACGTAATTTTAACCTTTTCACAGAATTGCAACTTTTTATTTCAATTTTGACTTATTTTCTTGGATTTCAACTTTATATTATGAATATTTTCTCAGAACTTGCAGTTTTAGGCTTTTTAGCTGTTCTGACTTTATTCCTTGCAATTGTGAATATATCTCCCAATTTAAACTATAAGAAAGCCTGAATTGTAAAACAAAATAGAAAATTCACCAGATGTCTCACAACTCTAACCAAATGACGGAGGTAAACTGTTGCATAACACAGTTTGACAAATCAGTTCATATTGCAATAATTAAACAGGTTAATCTTGCAGGTTTGTCTAACTGTATTATATTCGTTCATTTATTTTCCTTCGACATACTGTAGTCCCTTTATTCATCAGGGTTCGCCACAGCGGAATGAACTGCCAACTTATCCAGCATATGTTTTACAAAGTGGATGCCCTTCCATCTGCTACCCAGTACTGGGAAACATCCACACACACTCATTCGCACTCAGAGACAACGGCCAGTTTAGTTTATTTCATTCACCTATAGCGCATGTCTTTGGACTGTGGGGGAAAACGGAGCATCCGGAGGAAACCCACATGAACACAAGGAGAACATGCAAACTCCACAAAGATATGCCAGCCAGGACTCAAACCAGCTGTGAGGCAAAAGTGCTAACCACTGAGCCACCGTGTCACCTAATGTATTATATGTTATATTATATTCTACAGTTAATGTATTATATCAAGCCTTTTTCCAAAGGATTCTTCTGGAACAGGACAAATTACACTTCTATGTAACCCCTGTAATGGCTCACTGAAGTCAATATCAGCCTGCACAAAATGGCTGTATTTGTGCTTTTTACCCACTGAAGTGTAATGGGACACAGAGAACTAGGTTAGCTCCATGTAAACAGAAACTTTGCTCACATAACTTCATCCAGTTCAACAACATCTCTCCAATGAAAAACAAAGCTGGGTTAAATGTTTTGGAAATAAGTCAAACTCCACTTACTATCACAATATACTCCAGATTCAAATAATTACCAGACGACAACAAACCTCCCTGCTCGTAAACTATATTTAGCCCAGTTCTGGATCAGAATTATCACTTTACAATTACAGTATACCGGATTTTGGATAGATTATAAGTAGACGTTGGTATAATCTCACACAATATAATGCAGTCAGTTCGAATGACTTGAACTGTGTTTGAGGACATTCTACCACAATGGTAAAAATAGCTTGCTTGTGTGGCTTCCACACATAATGACTCTTTTTCAGTGGGCTACTATTTTAAGGTCACTCAGCTGACAGGTTCACAGCCATAAAGGAACTGATTTGTGGTGCTTTGAAGTACAAAAAGACTTGTGTGGATGTGCAAAACAACCGAGATCACTTATCAAGTTTTATTACTAAAATCTGGTTTACCTTAAGCAGATTCTTATATGATCTTCCAGAAACACCCACACAGAGACCTGTTTTATTTGCCTTCGTTATCTTATCAGCATCCAGGTACTGTTAAAGGTGCTGTATGTAAGTTTTTGACTCTTCTAAAGCATAAAAATACCATAATATGTGTGCAGATATTTAAGAAACATCCCAAGTGAACATACTTGTTTAACTGAAAAACAATGCTGAAGTCAGATATTCTGCTTTGAAAATGGTTTTTCCGTGCCGGAACGCTGTTTTTGTTTAGATAAATTTCATATGCACGATGCCAGTTTAGCCAATTATATGTTAGCACCCTGGGTTGCCTTGTTGGAAAACAGCGTATTTCATTCATTCATTCAGTAAGACTCTGAAAGCATGCGTCCGTGACCAAAAAGAACAGTATGGGAGACAGATGCAGTTCCACATGAGGTTATTAATTAGCAAATTACATAAATATTACGAACGTAAACATTAGGTGAGCAGGTTACATTGTAACCACGTGTCCTAACAACACGCTGTGACGAGAGGCAGTGATCAGCTATTTGGCTGTTTGCACCAGACGAGACACGGCAGAAATGTAAATACAGCCTTTCAGAAGCACAGAATATGCACTCGCTCACGAAACGGTAAGGTTTAGAATCTATTTAATACATGTTAACCCACTTTAACATCAATGTAGATGCTGAATCACTCATATGTGTTTAATTCTAAAGTTCAATTTCAGACGGTTTATTGTATTTTCAAGATCTGAGGTGAACTTTCTGCTTTCAGTATATGGCAACAAATGCCATGTAAAATGCATTCAAACTCGCATTGTTAGCATTTAGCACAGAATAAAGCACGCAAGGCTTACCTGAGGTGATCTAGCTGTCATAGGTTTCTGTTGTTCAGCTGTGAGAAATAGAAGCCATTTCTAATATATCAATTCGAGGTGTTGGTTAGGACAAAAACTCCTTTTAATATGGAAAATATTCCCTCTATCGCGTGTCGTTGCTTTTATTTAGAACACAGTTTAAATCACTCGCTCCTGTACACAATCTGGCATCCCAGCGTACTTTTATTATGATCCAGGAGTGCAATACCTAGTTCAACCACTGGGTGTCAAACTTACATACTGCACCTTTAAATACTGTATAACAAGATTGCATAAATATAAATAAAAATATAACATTGAATAATTACGATATATAGTATTAATACAAAAATTATATTGGGTCAAAAAGTACATTAGACGTACATTAGAGTTTTATGTTACATCTAATTTTGATATAACATAATGAATGTTAATTGCATTAATTTGATTTTATGTGTGTTACTATGATGGTGTTTAGATTGACACTGTGTAAATTATGTTTCTCTACTTGTGGGAAAAGCTGTTTGTGATGAGCTTTGGTTCATCATATGACTTTTTCATCACCACATGCTCATGGTTGTGCTTTTGTCTTTGTATTGAAGGTATGACGTGTAGATGTTAATACCTCAAAATATTGGTGTTACTGCATAACACTATACACCCAAAAAAGACTTGGCTGCTTGTACAAGCTACTTACTTAAAATGAGATGAAACAACACAATTCTTTTGAGTTTTTTGGTACAGCATAATTGTTTTATGTTCATTCTACTTAAATGTGTAAAAACATTAAAAAGTAACTTAACCCATTTGTGTTGACAACATGAAGTAGGGGAGAGCGGGGCACAGAGTAACACTTTTTGGTTGTGGCCAAATAATGAACAAAGTAATGGGGTTAGACAAACCATTTTTTTAACCAACAACACACAAGCCTCTTCTACAAATAAGCAGGAGTAAATAGGACAAATAATCACCGGACCTATGGTTTCTATGCAGTATTGACAAAAGTGCCAGGAGTAAAAATGTTACTATTTTCCCCACCTGTGGGGCAAGTTGTAACAGCGAGAGGGTTAGTCGTAAAAAGTCAGATTCCACACCATTAATTTAAATCCAGTTTTATTTTAAATAGTATATTTCCTCATTTTCTTATTTTTTTTTTATTCTACACAGCACAGCATGTTTATTTATTTATCTATTGGATAAACACATTTGGATTTATTTGCATTATTATCCATTATTATACAATGTTTTTATTTGCATTATTAGCAATAAAATTATTTTTTTCAATTAAATTTTTTTCCTAAAAAACATTTTTATTTAAAAAGTTCTCATCATTACACTCAAAATTCCAAAATTATTTTGTTAGTTTAATTGATGTTTATCAGTCTGTGGCTTACTTGTAACACCATGTTACAACTAACCCCACTGTGTCGTATTTTCCTCAAAACTTGCTAGCATAGTGACTGTGTCTTATCTTTCAAAATGTTTTCATCTTTTAGCCTAGAAGATGGTAATCACAACAATATAAGATTTTACACACATACTTTCACAGATTTATTTTAAATAAAAAAATATAGTGTATAATAAAAAATAGTTTAACGCTGCAAAAAAATGGTTTCTCCTGTATTTCTCATCCAAACTTTTTCAATAATTGGCAGGAAGTCGTCTGCCGACACTGTGGTGAAAACCTCGGAAGCATGCCATGATTAACCCTGAGCAAATACCTTAAAACTCTGTTAAATTTTACCCTGCGTTACTGTGTGCCCCGCACTCCCCTAATTGTGTGGAACTAGGGATGCTCCGATCAAGAATTTTCCACCTGATACCATGTACCAATTCCTAGTCATGGTCATTGGCTGATACAGAGTACCAATTCTGATGCTTAAAGCTTCATATAACTTTGTCACTGCATAAGAGAATAAATAAAAGATGTTGCATATAATCCCTTAAACACGTATAACAATTTAGTGTGGACATTACAGAAAATAATACATAAAACAAATTAAAACCATTGTAGTGCTGCTGATGTATAATCCACCTGTGTGTACACACGCATCTTCCTCTACTTGTAAATTTGTAAACAAACACTTGCGATCAGTTCTTGAGATTGGCCAGGAAGTGCATTTTCCAAACAATGACATAACTCGTGGCTGAACTATCATGGTACAATGCATCGTTTGGGAAAAGGACGATGTAGTGGCGAGTGTTTCCAAAAACCCTAGTTTTTCTGTCACGGATCATTTGAACCACGTTAGTTATAACGTAAAACGTCCATAATGACGCTCTAAACGGGGTGGAGTAATAACTTCTTTAGAGTAAAAAACCCTAATTTTTGTGTAAATTATATTGTTTTTCACACACACATTTAAAAAATCCAATATTAGTTTTGGTAAAAACATGCACCTGTTTTCCATATTCATTGAAATATATGTAAATGGCACATATAGGGCCTCTGTTTCCTTTACAAATATTATTGAGAAAATTCCATATTTTATTGCAAACTAACAAACTAGATAACACATATTTTAATCTCATAAATAAGTTGTTAATAGTTGTAATTTACAGTAGGCTATTTCTAAAGAAATTTAAAAAATCCTTTAATGTTTTCAAAGTGCACTTTGCAATTGCCACTCTGAAGATCGCTAAAAGTGAACTGTAAAAATACTTTGAAGGCAAATTACACCTAATAGAGGTGACTTCTTAATCATTTCAGGTTGAAATGTTGGAATGTTGGAAAGGAATAGGACATATAGAGGGGATAACTGGGACTAGAACACAGCCAGGAACTATGCTTCTAACTACAACTCTACAGGTGTAGTTGCAAGCGCACAAGTTTGTGACACAGTTTGCGAATGTTTGTTGGAACGATGGATTTGGAAAACCCCAAATCAGCGAACTTGCGACTTTAGTTGGCTAATGATGGTTTTCAGAAACGCACCCCTGATTAGCAAGTACCAATCGAGTAATTAAATGTAAGTATCGGGCGATATCGATGTCCTGCCGATCAATCGGAGCACCGCTATGTGGAAGCCAACATTTTTTACATTGTACATAAATGAAATACAGTTTACCTTAAAACAACTGCCAGGTTTTTGCCACCAATTTTATGGAATTTATTACAGTGTAGTTATGTTAATGAACCACTAAAGTTAGCCTGATACCTGAAACTGAGTTAGTCTGATACTCAACACCATATTTAATTGTATTTTAGGGAGTTTTTTTGTGCTAATAATCTTCAATTTTCTCAAATGTCTCTTTTAGTTCTGACTTCAACTGTGTGTGTGTATATATATATATATATATATATATATATATATATATATATATATATATATATATATGCTCCTTCCCCATGTCCTCCATCACCTTGGTGGTCAAAAGCGCTGAGTGTGAACTATGTGCTGGATCAGCAATGGTGGGGGCAGTTATTTGCTCAGGGGCTCACAGCCGGTTAAAGCGGAGACTCACATGAATAAACGGCATTCTCCTGATCCAGGGGAAAACTATTTAGGGGATCTGCACCAACTCCATCTATAATTGTGTTGTATTGCCATATCACCACTTCTTATATCATGCTTTGCTTTCACTGTTTTTGCAATTACAGAAAGCTTCTGTTTTTAATTTATATTTAAACAAGTCAGTTCAGTCAAGTCATCATTTGCAAGAAAAGGTAAATACCTACAGTATGCGAGGAATGCACAACTGCTTTGCCGCTCATTCCTCATTTACGGCTTGTCAGCAGCGAGTCATGGGAAGAATCTGAGGAATGATGTTGATTAGGTTTTATTATGACTAATGACACAGTGAGAAAGGCTACAAAACATCCCATTTACACAAAGATATGCTGATAGATGATTATGCCATTTTTTTAGGTTTGAAGTAGTCAGTTCAAAGCTATTCGCACTATTATTTAATGTCATAAAAGCATGCTTGACCCACTTTTTGCCTGTGTAATTAGTTCATTAAGTGCATTTTATCATTAACAGCTTTGCTTATTTGTGACTTATTTTGACCTGTCTGTGCTCTTGAATTAATTTATTGGATAACACTTTAGTTTAAGTTAAATATAGTGGCATATTATCTGCCTATTATGAAGATTATGGCTCTTTATTAGTACTTATAAAGAATATATTCGGAATGAAATCATTCAGACTGACGAAGCTGAACTTATTGCTTACAAAATGACTGCGTTGACTTGAAAATTTACAGTATGATATAAGTTTGAAATTGCTTTGAAATCTTCTGAAATGTGCATACTGAAAAATTTAGAGCTTACCGCTGTTTTAAGATTTGCTTCTTGCTTCCTTTCTTTGTTTATAAAAAAACATTTGATCTATTTTGGGAGATCACAGATGTCCAATTAACTCAAAACACAGACTTATTATTGGCAATTCCAGAGAACCGATAATAACTTTAAACTTTGAAGCTCTCGAAATTATTTCCAGCAATGTATGATTAAGCCGATATGTTTTTAAAATAAGTTAGGATTTATTCAATTATAACAAAAAAGTCTTGTATTTAACAAGCATAATTTGATGACATATTAAAAGACTCTATTTAAGTATACCTATGCAGCTGTCAAATCACTGTTTTACCTATTAGTCAACAAGTTTTTATTCATTTAAAGCATAATAAACTTTAGCATTATCACAAATATTTATAAATGTTTTTAATAAGTACATAACAGTTCAGATACAAAAGAATCTAAAGTGATTATCATTTTTTTCTCAGCCTCCTGTGTGTAGGTTCAGTAATTTGACTTTTATGGCATAGAATAGATTATTTTCATTACCTTTAAAGTGAAATAAATTAACATAAAAATAGGAGGCTGAGAAAAATTCTCATCTTAGAAGAAAATTTCAGATTATATATGTTGTTAAATGCTCATTTATTAGGTGGTAAAGTTTGTGTAAAATGGTAATATTTGTTTAATATACAAAGATTTTATTTCATTTTCATTTCGCATACTAGCCAATCCTCTTGCTTACTTTCTTTGTTAAAAGAGATTTACTGAATTTACTGAAAACACAGACCTATTATCGCAATTCCAGAGAACCGATGATAACTTTGAAGTGCTCTGAATTATGTCCAGCAATGTAAGATTAAGCAGATACGTTTTTTTTTAAATAAGTGAAGATTTATTCAATTATAACAAAAAAGTCTTATATTTAACAAGCATAATTTGATGACATATTAAAAGACTCTATTTAAGGGTCATTGTGCAGCTCCAGAATCTGTCAAATCAATGTTTTACCAATTAGTAGGCCCACAAGGGCTCTGCGCTCAGAAATCCGCAAATTTCTGCAGATTTTTATCCCATCATTGAGTCTATTTATTTACTTGTGTAAATGTGTGTAAATTTAAATTTATTCAGTTTTTAACTTAATTTCAGTAATATTATTGACTAATATGAAAATGTTCATTGGATTTATTTACAATGCGGTTTGTAAAGTAAGATTTTCTGCCTTTTAGGAGATATAGTACATGAGAGACTTGCTTTATTTACAAATGTATAAGTGTATGTAATTGGATTTGCATTGTAAACATTAAATAACAGTAAAAAGGTTTTGTTTTTTATTTCATGTATTAGGTTTTAATCATTCCGCATAAATCCAGGGATTATCTACAATATTCTGCGCAGAAATAGCAAAAACATTTCGCAGATTCTGTGCCCTACCGGTTAGTCAACAAGTTTTTATTCTTTTACAGCATAATAAACTTTAGCATTATCACAAATATGTATAAATGTTTTTAATAAGTACATCTGAACAATTCAGATACAAAAGAATCTAAGTGCTGTCCAAAATGTTCTTCTAAAATTAGCACTTTTTCTCAGCCTCCTGTGTGTAGGTTCAGTAATTTGACTTTTATGGCATAGAATAGATCATTTTCATTGTCTTTAAAGTGAAATAACATAAACAGAGGAGGCTGAGAAAAAAAATGTCATCTTAGAAGAAAATTTCAGATTAGACATGTATGTTGTTGCATCTGAACTCTTCGTTTATTAGTGAATACCTGTGAAGAAATGATGCCATGCGATTTCCATAATCCTGGACCAGGCCGTATCCTGAGCTGATGCTGTGGTCGTCATGGAGGAGCGGAGAGCGTGAGACTGCTTCCTGTAAGACCCCAGTGAAAGACGAGTCTCCGCATTGATCCCGTGGGACAGCCTGAACATCTGCCGGTGACCTACTCACACCTGCAGTTCTCCACGGAGGTCGTCCAGCGTTCTCCAGCCTCCGGTGCCTAGACTGTAGCTTTGCACATGAAGTTGGCCAGAGGAGAAATGGTCATTCCCAACCGAGCCTGGTTTATTTCAAGGTTTTTTCCTTCACTTCATCAATTAGTGAAGTTTGATCCTCGCCACTGTTGCCACTGGCTTGCTTGGTTGGGACTTGTGGAGCTGTGCATCGATGGATTTGCTCTTCAGAGTTTGGATTTTCAGCAGTGAAATTTACACCACACTGAACCAGCCTGATCTCATGAGGAAACGTAAGTATTTTACGTTTTGTCAGTTTATTGGCTAATTCGTACGAATTCATACGAGTTCAGTCATATGAAAATGTACGATTTTAAAAAGGAGGCGTGGCACCCAACCCCACCCCTAACCCCAACCGTCATTGGGTAATGAGCAAATCGTACTAATTTGTATGATTTAGATCGTACGAATTCATACGAACTAGCCACTAAATCAAAAAGTTATGAATTGCCGTGAGATTGCGTTGCACTGAACTGAACTAAACTGAACTCTAAAAACTGGAATGACACATTTTCAATTTACTAGAACTTCTATGTTAAGCTGCTTTGACACAATCTACATTGTAAAGCGCTATACAGTATAAATAAACATGAATTGAATTGAATTAGGTGGTAAAGTTTGTGTAAAATGGTAATATTTGTGTAATCTATAAAGATTTCATTTCCATTTCCCATACCAGCCAATCCTCTTGCCTACTTTCTTTGCTAAAAGAAGATCATTTTTATCTATTTTGGGAGATTTACTGAAAACACAGACCTATTATCGGCAATTCCAGAGAACCCATGATAACTTTGAAGTGCTCTGAATTATGTCCAGCAATGTAAGATTTAGCAGATAAGCTTTTTCAAAACTATTTTGTTTTCATAGCAGGCTGATGACTCTTTCTAACTGTCCTAACTTGACCCATATACTTTCACAGAGTTATCCATATGCACACTGTAAGATGTAAATGTGAACTTAAGTTTGATGATTTATCAAATTAAAATGTATTTACACAGAACATGTTCATATTATTAAAAAAGGAACATTCTGGTGGGTTTTGTTTGAAGTTTGCCTTATATTTATGCTGATACAAAAGGCTTGTCTTAATGGAGTTTTCTTCTTTTTTATCTAGATAAAGTGGCCTGGAGCAGAACCGGCCCGTAAACAACCCAGTCCATTGAAGGCCGTCTCATGCTTCAATCGCATCTTAAATCACAAATGTGCCATGAAAATATTCCAGGCCAGTAGCAACCAATAAAGGCTGGATTGTGATGAGTATAGAGCATCCTCTCTAGTGCTACATACCAACAGCCTGCTTTGCACGACCCAGACAACCACATCTGATCCCTGTGGTGCTGAGTTTAACTTTCACTCGTCTTCTATTCCAAGTCTTGTGATTTCTCTAAAAAATCCCACATGGCGCTTTATAACTGTGAGATATCAGGACTGAGGCTGAAGGAATGGAGATATTCCAGTTTGGCTCCCCGATGGTGCTGTTGGGGGAAAACAAAGCGACTACAAGACTGAATGTCAAATATAAACGTGCTTTGAAGTCTTGCCATTGGTTTCCAGGAATGATTTAAGGAAGAGTTTTAACTGATTTGCACAGACTTGTCGTTGAGTACTTCCTTCATTCACACCTGCAGTCAAGCAGGCACATGCCTGTTTCCCATTGAGTCACTGTCTGAGACTTGGCTGGAAATAACCAGGTATCAGTCTGATCATGAGGGGAATGTGCATGGCGGATTGCTCAATATGAAAACACAGGAGTTGATACAGTATTCCTGGTTAATTAAAGTATTATTCATTAGAAATCTGGTGCTTGATCTCAATGTACAGTCCAGCCCGACTGATCACACATTCCTGCCGGCTCACTCCATGGAATTACACCCTTCATCATTTATTATGGTTTTGGTCAGGAGCAACCTGAGCATTCATACGCAACCACAGGGCGAGGAAGAAACGTTACCACCCTGTCTGCTGTAACAGGGTGTTCCCTCTTTGTTTCCTGCTGGCCACTGCTTTTGGACTATAGGAGAGATAATATTGGTGTAGCATTGGGCAAAGGTATACCATGTCCCATTGAGTGTAATGTTCTAAAAAAATTCTGCTGAGATAATGATAATTCTTATACACTATAAATACAGTTGGTCAATATATGCACAAAAACACAGAATAGAATGATCATGTAACACCGAAGACTGGCTCAGAAAACTAACACCACCACCAAAAAAAAAAAAAATGGGGTTGAGTATCAGACTAACTCAGTTTCAGGTATCAAGCTAACTTCAGTGGTTCATTAACATAACTACACTATAATAAATTCCATAAAATTGGTGGCAAAAAATGGCGACGCAGTGGCGCAGTAGGTAGTGCTGTCGCCTCACAGCAAGAAGATCGCTGGTTCGAGCCTCAGCTGGGCCAGTTGGCGTTTCTGTGTGGAGTTTGCATATTCTCCCGTGTTCACGTGTGTTACAGGTGAATTGGGTAGGCTAAATTGTCCGTAGTGTTTGTGTGTGAATGAGTGTGTATGGATGTTTGCCAGTGATGGGTTGCAGCCGAAAAGGCAAAACATATGCTGGAAAAGTTGGCGGTTCATTCTGCTATGGCGACCCCAGATTAATAAAGGGACTAAGCTGAAAAGAAAATGAATGAATGATAAATTGAGGAGGATTTAGTGTGCTGAATGAACTGCTCTCAAAGAAAAAATTATTTCTTTAATCAACAGTAATGGCTCATCTTCAACATGTTTGGATTGATCTGCAGTATCTTTAGAGTTCACAACAGTAAAACTGCTGTTTTATCATTAAAGATGGAAAGTTTTGTGACATATGATACAGTGTGTGTACAAGTTAAGTTAACACTTATTCATTTTAATAATCTTTGTTTGGACAACTCTGTTTGGTAGATCATCTCTATTTTGGGAGCCCGAAAACACAAATTGTTTCTTCACAAAGTGACATCTCAAATTACTGGTCACAAATTAAAATTTAGCTTTCATGTATCCTTTTGGGTGTCATGATGGTGCAGTGGGTAGCACGATCGCCTCACAGCAAGAAGGTCACTGGTTCGAGCCCTAGCTGGGTCAGTTGGCATTTCTGTGTGGAGCTTGTATGTTTTTGCCGTCTTCGCGTGGGTTTCCTCCGGGTGCTCCGGTTTCCTCCACAAGTCCAAAGACATGCGGTATAGGTGAATTGCATGAGTGAGGATGAGAGTGTGTGGGTGTTTCCCAGTAATGGGTTGCAGCTGGAAGGGCATCCGTGTAAAACATATGCTGGAATATTTGGTGGTTCATTACACTGTGGTCACCCCTGATAAATAAGGGAATAAGCCAATGGAGATGAATATATCCTTGTGAATATGAAAAATCCCAACAAAATTGCAAATGCAGAGGATAACATAGTTTGAACATTGTTGTGTAAAATTACTGTAAATTACATTTTTAAAAGTATTGTTTGTTGTCACATTCAGGAAATTACACGAATCACTAAATGATTCATTAAATGATTTAAAATTTAAAGGTCCCGTGAAGTGCTTTGAAATGTGCAATTTTTAGTTTGATGTTTGACGTAATCTCAACTGAAAAATGTAGAGAGGGCGGGACATAGAGTAGTAAAAAAAACAGCCAATAATGTTTTGTTTTGTCACAGCTCTGCCAGTGAAAGCGTTTGAGCTAAAGCGCATCAAATGAAAAGTGTCTTAAAGTGGGCAGGACATGTCAGGTGCTAGAGAGTACTTGATTGGTCATGGTTTGATGAGAAAATGTAGACCTAGTATGTGGGGATGTGAAAAAAATAATTGACCGATTTAGGCGGAAGTGACAAACTGCAAGCTTTCCATGTTTATATTTGTTTTATATCTTCTAAACGCGAATTGTGTCATTGTTTTGGAGCACAAACTACTCAAAGAGACTCAAAAAACTAAAATCTAAAAAGATTATCTTAATTTGCACAGGACCTTTAAGAAAAATCTACAGTAGTTTGTTGAGAATGTCTACATCAGTATACGAATTGAACCATACTACAGAGTGCATTATACTGTATTAACATATACTGTATATTACGATCAAATTTACAACACTTTGTTAAAGAATGCTACAGCATACTGTAGAATTGACTGATAAACTTTAATAAGTACTGCATGTACTATACTTTAGTTTTTACTATGGTAAACTGAGTTGTATTTTAGTAATATACTCTACAATCGGTGAAAACGTATGTATTGAGTAATTTGTTTATATTACCACCAGGCATGGGACGATAACTGGTTTCAAAGTTTACCGTAGTAAACTTTGCAGTGCAGTGGCTTACTTTATATCCAAAGGAAAGAAAGATATCCAAAGATGCCTTTTCAAGTTGTATAGAAATCTGTGTTTTTTTAAACTAATGAAGATAGCAGAAGTCAAGGATTTATTTTAATCATTTAGCCTGACATCTTTACTGTTACAAACTATTTAAAATGTTTTTTTTTATAAAATAGATTGTGTTCAATTGGGGAAAAACATGTTTTTTTACCCAGACATTTAAAAAGAACATATTTTAGATCATCAATACCATGATACCATGATATTTTTCATTCATTAATTATTTCCTTTATTCATCCATACACTCTCACATTCACACACATACACTACAGCCAATTTAGCTTATTCAATTCACCTATAGCGAATGTCTTTGGACTGTGTGGGAAACCGGAGCACCCAGAGGAAACACATGCGAACACAGGGTGAACATGCAAACTCCACACAGAAATGCCAACTGACCAAACTGGGACTCGAACCAGTGACCTTCTTGTTGAGGCGACAGTGCTAACCACTGAGCCATGATATTTTTATCCAAGGTTATCATACCATCAGAATCTTACCGGCCCATGCCTAATTACCACAGCAATTATAAAATGACCACAACAGATTAATTAAAGTTCTTTACTATAGTATGGTTCAAAAGCATCATAGTATTTACTAAAATTACTGTAATATTTTTAGCAAGTGGGCCAGAGTATTTTCCCTTTCCTGAACAAAATTAACTTAGCAACTAGTAACCAGGAAGAAAGTTATGCAATGCTTACAAATGGCCAACAAAACTGACAGACCTGATAAACTACAGAGCTGTCGAGTGAAAGCAAGAACTTTAAGCTTTTCAGATGCTCAATCATACCACTGAATCAAAACAGAAAGATTAAAACAGAAAGATTAGTTAAAATAAAATTCTCTTTGAGTCTGTAACGTTCAGAGAAAGGTAAAACCTGTAAATACCATGCTCTTAAATACACAAAGGTTGATCTAGCTCATGTTATTTGCATTCATATCTTGTGTCAACACGTCTACATAACTTTCAGATTGGCTCAGACCGTTTGACATCTTTTCTCTATTAAGGTGACATCATCACTCCCTCTGTGTAGTAATAATAATACAGAGCTTTATGTTGCCATGGACTGCTTTCTTAAATTACAGCACTGACTGTAATGACAACCTGAGAGCTTTTGGTTGCTGTGAAAGCCCTGGTGGGCTGACAGGGAACTGCAGCTGCTGTGTTAAATGCCTCTTTTTTCTCTCTCTCTTTTCACTTTTGATCCCTGAGCTCACACATTCCGATCATTCCAGGCGCGCTCAGTTATTTATGAGAGCCGAGCGCGCGCCTACAGCTCATAACCAAAGCAGAGCGCGCACCAACAACACGACGAGGAGATAAAACACACACAGAAGTAGACTTTAGTTGGATTACTTGGATTATTACACATGCCATTAACCGAATCCGCGTGGAATGAAAGTGTTGGTTGGTAAGATAATCGTTTTTATAGACATTTAGTTTAATCGTCAAACGCAGCGAACTCAGTGCCTCAATCGACAGTAAACTTTAATATACAAAGCTTCAAATGAAACACCGATTCATCCGAATCGCTCTTAAAACAAACTGTTGTTGTTTAGTGAAAGTTAGACGAAATTTTGGTGTTTGAGGCGTTTAATTCACTGACGGCGTGTTACAACATTTCACACTCGAGTTTCTTTCTGACTTTCTGTTGGGATGAAAACTAATTTGATTGTAATGTTAATGGTAAATAAATTAAATTTGCACTATTTTGTCCTTATTTTGGATATGCTATTATATATTAATTTATTTAAAAGTTATGTTGAACGTATAATACATTTGTGTATCGATAATGTATTATTAAACAAAGGACTAAACCGAAGGAAATTGAATGAAGGAATTATGTATTAGTATGTTTAATAATAACTAAATGATGTATAATGCAAACATTTAGTATTCTTCTTATTAATAATGTCATTGATTTTACTGTTGTAGCATGATTAATAAATATTAATGTTATTATTATTAACAATAATAATAATAATACGTGTTATTGTTATTTTCTATACTATGCAAAGTGGATCTACCTTTCCTGACCATAAAAAGGCTAACAAGCTTTTCTAATGGAAGTTTATTTAGTTAATTTTGTCATATAAAGTATTTACTTGATGTTTTATTGTTTAAAATAAATAAATATAGTATTTCATTTAACATAACATTTGTATACTCTTGCATAAATATCGTTTTCTGCTTTACCTTAAAATATGGTAATTAATATTACGTCACTTTTTTTTATTTGTATGTTTGTTTATTCATAATTATATGTGTTATTATAAATATTAAGTGGAATAATCAGATTTTTTCTTTTCACCCAGCAGGTTCAGCTCAGATCATAAATACTCATCTTCATCAAATAAAATGAGAGGTGAAGAAGCATCTGGCACTGTCCTGCACAGACTGATCCAAGAGCAGCTTCGCTATGGAAACCCCACAGATGCCCACACACTCCTGGCCATCCAGCAGCAGGCCCTGCGGCGAGGAAGAGGAGCAGCATCTTCCTCACAGTCTTCATCTGAGAGCCTGAGCCAGGACGAGCCCCAGTCTCCTCAGCTATCGACCCGCCAAGAACCGCAGGGTCAGGAGCACCAAGTGGACTACCAGCACTCGGAGAACTACACCACATACGCACACCACCAAGAGGAGCTGCCCACGTATGAGCAAGCCAAGGCACATTCTCAATATTTGGCCTCCCAGTGGTGCCTCCCACACCGGGTCTGCTCACTACAGGACAGTGTAACTATCCACAAGCCTTGTGAGGAGCAAGACAGCTGGGACATGAAGCAAGGCCATGTACGGGCAATCAGTGACCGGCTTCTGCATTTTTCAATGGAGAGTGGTAAAATGCCATGTTCTGCCAGTTACCCTCAAATCAGTGGATACCATGCAAACCAGCACTTACAATATAACCAGCAAGGAATGGAGTACAACAAACTGGCTCCTTATACCGAATACCCCTTTTCAGTGGAGTACGAAAATGGCTACAAAGCGCCACCGCCATTTCATTCCCAGCACAACAGGTACGGTTCACTCATTGGATTTGGTAACACAGTTTCTGCATTTCCTGCAGCTCTGACGAACTTTGTCGGATGTGTCATCATGACTAACAGTCGATGTTATGGCTGAGTATGCAATACAAGACATGCTGATGTAGTTTGTCATACGTCTATACAGCATGCTTAGACAAACTGAACACCATTGTTTTGTTATTTCATCTAACCTGATTTTTTTTATCACTTCAGACTTCCAACTCCAGAGATTTGCCACAGACTCTCAACGTCTCCCCCTGCTGGCAGGGAGGTCAGCGCTTGCAGTCGAAGTCAACTGGAAATGCTCATGAACGAGAACAAGAGACTCAGACAGGAGCTGGAGGGACAAACTGAGAAGGCTCTTAAAATTCAGAAGGTATATTGACTGAGCTGTAAACAAAAGTCATAATATATTAAGAGTTTAATCCAGGGGTGCCCAAGCTTTTTCTTACAAAGAGCTAAAAATCAAACTTGATTGGGGCTAGTGGACCGAAGGTAAATATAGTTGCCATGGGTGATTTCCTAATTTATTTAATAATAGTTCAATATTAAAAAAGCATTGCTTTATATTAACTAATACAGTATATCTTTATACATTTAATAATAAACTTACTACAGTAAAAACAAAAACAATCTCATTTATAACAGAATGACACTAGTTTTTGCCTTGATTTGCTCGCCGATGTCTTCTGCATAGTTCTCTCTTCATCGAGTGACGGTATTTACATTTTTACAAATCAGATTCATTTACAATATTTAATTGAAATATTTCATTTCAGTTTGCATTTTTGTAGCTCAGCAATAAAACAAACAAGCAAAAGAATGTTATGTTAAATTAGAAATGACGATCTCTGTGTGACGATCCCCCACAATCCCATTCTCAGATGAAGGATCAAAATCAAAGGTTACAATGGGCCAACTTTGACCTGTGGGCCCTACTTTGGGCATCTCTGGTTTAATCAGATGACAATGTCTAGATGTTTCCCTAGATGTTTTTTTGCATCACATACTTAGAGTAATAATAATAATTGTTTTTAAACAACTGAGTTATTTTTTGAGGCAGCAGTAAGGTAGTGTTATGGATATATTGTGAATAAAGTCATGGCTAAAGTGCATTGTTTGGCACAATACAACTCAGAGTTTACTTTATTGAAAATATAAAATGGTTACCACACAATACAAATATTAAATCCAAGTTATTAGCATTTATAGGTTTCTTTTTAGAGTAAAATTGGTTAATACCATCTGTTCACCAGAAAAATTGTTCCTGACAGTGAGAGTAAACAGCAATACAATGTTCTTAGGCTTAATGACTTATTCAAAATTGTCTTTTTGTCCCACACTCCAGACCTGTTATCTCAGCCTGTCACTCATACTTAATTTAATAAATAACAAGCAGCTTTTTTTGGTTGCTACAATTGAAACACATTGAAGAGTTTTGACACTGCATTTACAGTGCTCAGCATATATGAGTACACCCCCCACAAATCTCTCATTTAAATTCATATTTTCTATAGGATGCTTTACAATATTATATTTGTGCGTATACATTAGATTAGTCAGTACTGAAGCCAAATCTGGAGCTTATCTAACAAAGTAACTTACAATAATAAGTTAAAAATGTATATATAAAATATATGTTTTAGAAAAATATTAAATAACATTTTCAAAAATAGCAAAAGTCAAGAGAAACAAAAATATATAACATTTTGTTTAAATGTTGTAGTTTGTAATTTTTTTTTGCAATATTTTGCATGAATTTAATTGTATTATCTTTCCATTTCTAAATATATTTAATGACTAAAATATTATTTGAAAAAATATTTTTGTTTAATAAATCAGTTTTTTTCAAATGCACAAATATACAGTAGAAGTATTTATAATTTTATTGAATTATCCCCCCCCCCCCCGTTAATTTTTTTCCCCAATTTCTGTGAGAGAGGATTTTCTCAACACATTTCTAAACATAATAGTTTTAATAACTCATTTCTAATAACTGATTAATTTTATCTTTGCCATGATGACAGTAAATAATATTTTACTACATATTTTTCAAGACACTTCTATGCAGCTTAAAGTGACAATTAAAGGCTTAAATAGGTTAATTAGGTTAACTAGGCAGGTTAGAGTAATTAGGCAAGTTATTGTATAATGATGGTTTGTTCTGTAGACTATTGAAAAAATATATAGCTTAAAGGGGCTAATAATATTGACCTTAAAATGTTTTTTAAAAAATTAAAAACTGCTTTTATTCTAGCTGAAATAAAACAAATAAGGCTTTCTCCAGAAGACAAAAATATTATCAGACATACTGTGAAAATGTCCTTCCTCTGTTAAACAAAATTTGGGAAATATTAAAAAAATTATAATAATTTAAAGGGGGGCTAATAATTCTGACTTGAACTGTATATATTACCCATATTCACTGAGAAATTGATAAACATATTCATTTTCAAAATGGTGTGTACTCATTTATGCTGAACACTATATTGTTTGTAATTATCCTGATTAAAACACAGCTACTGACCAATCGGCATCAAGATTCAGAACTGTACATTTTCTAACTGTATGCAGTATAAGTGAGTGATGACAACTATTAAATGACCAGGGATATAGGAATCCAATTAAAAGACTGTTTCATAGCTTTTTATTTGCTTTGGCCAAACTCCAGAAGGCAGTGAAGTGTTTCCAATAGATTACATCAGTGTAGTTAAGCTGCTTCATACTGAAAGAATGATAATTGCACAGGTTTGAGCGTTTACCCATCAGGCCACTGCCTTGTGTAAACACGCCTTGGATGATGGAGTCATGCTTAACGCCATCCTGGTCTTTCCGTCTGGCACTCCTAAACACCTTCTCTGTTTTTAACCACAACCCAGAACCACATTTGAGTATTTCTAAGACAATCATTGTCAGGTCGACACACATTGACATGCCATTTTTATATTTTTCCACAGCTGGAACAAGAAATCCAAAGGATCTCCGAGGCGTATGACACTTTGATGAAGGGCTGTGCTAAAAGAGAAGCTCTGGAGCAAGCGCTAAGAAATAAGCTGATGGCGGAGATCAAGCGGCTACAGCATTCAAGCGTTCAAGCGGCCAAACAAGCTGAAGCTGCTGACCAGAACCAACACGCTATAGAGAAACTCCATCTGCAGAGTGAGTTTGACAACCACTGTGTGCTTTTTAATCCAAAGTCGCTCTCTAAATGTAAGATCTGTCGAGTCATTTTGCTTAAAGAGAGAGCGTGTTTCCAATTAGAGCATTCCAGTTCAGGAATTCCAGTCACGTAACGATCTGAAAAGAGGATTAAATGTCAGATTTGACCTCTGCTTTATGCCCGGGGTCAGTTAACCTCTGCCAAACACTGTCAGCACCCTCGTCTGCTGCACATTAACAAAACTGACAATTAACAAAACTCCTTGCTGCCTTGCACTTCCTGTTTGCTGATTTTGGGAAGAGACAAGGTTTTAGGAAATACTCTGGAGCTCTGAGATGTGGGTCAAAGGGAGAGTGGGTCGCTGCCTCTGCATTCCTCAAGCGCTTGCGTAAATGAGGCGCTCTGGACTTTTTTGTGATTGAATTCCTCTTGTTATGAGCAGGAAGTCAATGGGGAGTGGTGTTAGAGAGGGACTGAAGGAATATTTCTTCAGACTCTTTCTCACGTCCTCACCGAAATTACTAGGTCTGTTATGACTGGACACAATTTCTTACGCACCGAAAACACTTGCGCATTTGGAAAATTCGTTTATCTGATGAAAATGCAGCAGAGATTGCATTCAAGTTATTCAAGTGTTGCATTTAAAATTGTATAATATAATATAATTTAATGTAATATAATATAATATAATATAATATAATATAATATAATATAATATAATATAATATAATATAATATAATATAATATAATATAATATAAGCGATGCAGTGGCGCAGTAGGTAGTGCTGTCGCCTCACAGCAAGAACGTCGCTGGGTCGCAGGTTCGAACCTCGGCTGGTCTGGGTCAGTTGGCGTTTCTGTGTGGAGTTTGCATGTTCTCCCTGCGTTCGCATGGGTTTCCTCCGGGTGCTCCGGTTTCCCCCAAAGACATGTGGTACGGGTGAATTGGGTAGGCTAAATTTTCCGTAGTGTATGAATGTGAATGAGTGTGTGGATGTTTCCCAGAGATGGGTTGCGGCTGGAAGGGCATCCGCTGCTTAAAATCGTGCTGGATAAGTTGGCGGTTCATTACGCTGTGGCGACCCCGGATTAATGAAGGGACTAAGCCGACAAGAAAATGAATGAATAATATAATATAAAATAATTTTAAATAATTTAATTTATACACACCAGCAGCTTTTTATTATTTACAAGTAGCTTTTATTTTTATATTTCCAGTTTTATAAGTTTGTCATTTTGTAATATAGTTTTGTAATTGTATACATTTTTATAAACTTTCTAGTTTTCATCAAATAATTATTATTAAAAAAAAAAGTATATTAAAACAGCTCAATTGCTTTATTATTTTTCAATATACTAAAGATATTTTATAATAAGTTTTTTACTTTTTATAATAAGTTTTTCATTTTTTATTTTCAGGATTTTTATATGTTTTAGGACGCAGTTTCAGAAGTTATTAAATAAAATAGAGTACAAAATTTCTAACTAACCAAAGGCTTTTATTATTAGTCAGTACAGTACAAATCACGAAGAGATAACATTGAAATTCCCCCAAATACAAACATCCTTATATAAACCACAAACTGCATTCCTTTAGCTCTCTAAAAGTCTGTTCTGCTCATCTATGAATTGAATTCTCAAATCTCTTGTTTATCTTATTGTGTGACAGATGAAGAGCAGAAGCTGCGGTGTGCGTGTCTGGAACAGGAGGTCCAGCATCTGCGAAACGAAGCAGAGAAGCATCAGCGCAGGAGCGAGGCCCTGGAGAGCACACTGAGATCCACACAGATCCGCAGTC
This sequence comes from Danio kyathit, assembly GCA_903798195.1. Lineage (NCBI taxonomy): Eukaryota > Metazoa > Chordata > Actinopteri > Cypriniformes > Danionidae > Danio > Danio kyathit. The sequence continues at coordinate 27,246,678 of LR812520.1, forward strand.
AGCAGCTGTGGACGGAGCTGCAGAGAAAGAGAGCGTATGTGGAAAAGGTCGAGCGTCTGCAGGGGGCTCTGACTCAGCTCCAAGCCACCTGTGAGAAGAGAGAAGGGCTGGAAATGCGCCTGAGGACACGGCTAGAGCAGGAACTGCGGAGCCTCCGAAATCAGCAGGTACTGAGACAAAACATTGCTTTGTTTTTAAACTCTTCCTGCCGGCAAAGCTAAGAATAGCTCGAGACTTACATCAAAACAAGCTCACGCTTTGATCTTCTTTGTCCAAAAGCGGCAGCCTCAGCCAGTCGGAGGAACATCCCACGTGAATGTGTCCACACTGCAGGAGAATCTGCGGGAGAAAGAGGAGCGCATTCTGTCTCTGGAGGCCGATAAGACACGCTGGGAGCAGAAATACCTGGAGGAGAAGACCATGAGGGAGTTTGCCATGGATGCTGCTGCCACTGCTGCAGCTCAAAGGTAAACTTTCAATCCACTGTCACATTATTTAGAGGTTTTTTGGACCACTTTCTAATTGATTTTCCTTCCTAAACTTCATAGAGACACAACCATCATTAACCATTCACCCTGCCATTCCTTCATTGAGGAGCTGCCATCAACTGAGTACAGGAACCAGGAGGTAGAAAACAGGTCAGAGAACTGCCCTCAGTGAATCCAGCTAACAGAGAACATTCTCAGAACATTCCTTAGTTTCTGTAAATGTTTGCACATGTTATTAAAATAATGGTTTAGGAACATTCTTGTAACGTTGATGGAAAAACTTTATTAGAACATGAATATATTGTGAATGGAATGTTCTAATAATGTTTTAAACAATGTTCTGAGAACATTAATTTAACACCAGACTGAAACCTTATGAAAACATTTTGAATAACATTATTATAACCAAAAAATAAAGTTAATTCTGGAACTTACTGGGAATGTTTTTGACTCATTCTTAGAACATTACTATAATGCGGATGGAATGTCCTAATAATGTTTTAAAAACGTTCTGAGAAGATTAATATAACCTGAGACTGAAACGTTATGAAAATGTTTTGAGTAACGTTCTAAGAACATTCAAGAACTAATGTTGTATAACTTATTGGGAACGTTAAGGGAATGTTTTTAGAACGTAAAATTGTTAGCTGGGAAATTACTTTTTGATTGTGTTTATTGAAGCATTTTGGATTTTAAGATTTATTTCAAGGTTCATTTATTTTTTAGGATACGTGCCCTGTACGCCCAAATCCTAGAGAAGGACACAGTGATCAGCATCCTGAAGCAGAAGCTTCAGCAGGAGCAGAAGGGACAGTCAGGTGCCCTCCAGCCAGCTACTGCTGACTCCTCCATCACCAGCTCTCATTCAACACCTGCACACACTGCCCAGGGCAAAGGTCAGTGTCTGAATGCCAGCATTAGCATTAGTGTTTGTGTGTGTTTACTAGCCAAGTTAGTGTCTGAGTAGCATCAGCGTTCACTTCTGGCGAAGTTAGGGTCTGACTAACAATTTTCTTTGCTAGTTAGCATTTACTAGTTGAATTAGTGCCTGACTAACTTTAGCATTAGTGTACCTATGCCTGCTAGTACTATTAGGCTATTTACGAAGTTACTAAGATGTACTATGTTAGCGCAAGAGCTAATTGCTTGCTAACATTAATGTTTGACTAACATTGTTTCTAATTCTGTTGATAGCTAGTAAGCTTTTACTTGATAAATGTGTCTCAGAGTAACATTGGCGTTAGCGCTGACAGCTAGTTTATTGTGTAATTAATGTTAGCATCAATGTCGCTTTTACTAGTTAAGTTAGTGTCACACTGAAATGATCAGTACTGTTCACCGCTGAAGCTCTAATGAATGACAAATTTAGCTTGTAGAATTTGTTAAAATTGTAACTAACTGTTATCAATTTCTTTCCAGAAAGGAGACATTTCAATGACCAGGCAGCTGGTACGTTACATTCCTCACATGCTCCGGTAGAGGCCTTGACACACACAACAGATCAAACCCCACACACAGAATCCAAGCCCAGTGAGTAGACGTTTCCTTTTTTTTGCATGAGCTAAAATATTTCTTCACCCAAAAATAAAAGTTCTGTTGTTAATTACTCACCCTCATCCATCTTTAAAACACAAATGAAGATATTTTAGATGAAATCCTGGAGCTCTCTTATCCTCCACAGACAAATTTATAGACGCTCAAAGTGCAAAAAAGGAACCAAAAATATTTTCAAAAAATTCTGTGTGACTTCAGTGGTTCAACTGTAATCATACAAAGCTCCAAGAACACTTTTGTGCAGCAAAAAACTGATGATTTAGTTTGCCTATATCTTTTCTTCCTTGTCATAGTGTTCGTTTACTATTCAATTCATGTTTATTTATTTAGCGCTTTTACAATGTAGATTGTGTCAAAGCCGTTTGATTCTACTACTTAGAATCAGCATTGCAACACAAAAGTGTTCAAGAACTCATAGTAAACATGCTGTTTGGATGCGGAAGACATAGGTCTTGTTGTTTTTACCAGTGGACAAAAGTGTTCTTGGAGCTTTCTATGATTACAGTTGAACCCCTGAAAGCACATAGAATGTTTTGAAAATCTTTTTGATTCCATTTCTTGACTTTGAACATCTCAAGACTTTTGCTGTCTATGCAGGATGAGAGAGCTCCCGGATTCCATCTAAAATATCTTAATTTGTCTTCTGAAGATGAACAAAGGGTTCAGAAGATTGGAACCACATGAGGCTATTGCGTAATGAGTAATTATTTGAGAATTAATGTTTTGGGTGAACTGAAATTGAATAAGGCCATGTTACAAGAGAACATTTTCTGAAATCTGAAAGTTGCACTGGCTTATTTGTGTCATTATGTTCCGTAGATAACATCCAGAAAGCACCATCTGCTGTGGACCTTTTCAAGGGCCTGGATGATGTGTCAGCGGAAGCAGTGGAGATCTTCATCTGAACACTTGGACTTGCAAGATAACCATTGAGTGACTCAATGAGGAAGAATAAATGACACCACATCAAGATGCTGTTGTGAAGAAAGAGTCCAGCTAAATAACAAGAGCTGCTCAAAAATCTCATGTGAGAGAGGAGCTGAGCTTCTCTCTTAAAACTACATCTCCAGTCTGATATATTTTGACAAACTGAATGACTGAGACTTTAGCTGCTGGTGAGAAACCTGCAATATTTGATATTTACAGCAGTCCCGCACTGGAAGGCGGGAACAAACTCCTAAAATATCCCCATTGTTGCATTGTCTCTCCTCTGAATGGACCTGTGGTAGCTTCACCACATTCCAGTGCCATTGACTTACAGACCGAGGCGCTCACATGTATCTTTTCCACCCCACCTTTATTGATTGTCATAAATGGTTACATTTTTCTCATGTTTTTCTATTTATGGCTGCTACGCCCTTCAGCGAAGTTATTCTTTTACAGTGCATTTCATTTCTATGATCAGGCATGCTTAACATTGTCGCGTTGTGCGGGACAATAATATGACGTAGACTCGAGAGTCTAACAGAACTCTGTTAAAAAGAAAAACAACTGTATTCTGCTTCTGTATAATGTTTTTTTTTTTTTTTTTTAAATGTGTACGCTCTTAATGGCGCATTTGCTGGTCAAGGTGTCATTTCAAAGTAAATAGTAATATATATATATATTTTGTATGATTATTTTGAGTCGCATTGGAATGTAAAGCTGAGGAACTGATGCCAAAGAGCATTTCAGTAAAGTTGTGTGTTCAAAACACACAGCCAAGGGTTGACCTCTTTTATTTAATCCAAGAAAGATGTGAATGTTCTGAAGCATTTCATAGGCTACCTTTACAATAAAGCTATTAATATATACACATGTGGGACTGTTGATTTGTCTGCAAATATGCCATTCGCACAGCACTGCGCAATAAAATATTGAATACATAAACATATTTGATATTGCGGAACACTATTAAACTATCTACATCATAGTTCCCAAACTCAATTCCTGGAGGGCCGCAGCTCTGCATAGTTTAGCTTTAACCACCTCCATCTCACACCTGCTTAATAGCCTTTAGTAGGCTTGAACACCTTTATTAGTTGGATCAGCTGTGTTTGATTAGGGATGGACCAAAACTGTGCAGACCCGTGGCTCTCCAGGAATCGAGATTGAGAAATATGATCTATGGTACATCAGGGGTCTCAAACTCAAATTGGCGGGGGGCCATTTCAATGACTGACAATTCATAGGAGGGCCGTTTTAACATTGAAGCGCAAAAAAAAGGATGTAATTGATGCATCTTAGGACAACAGACCAGATGTTTATATTTCAAGCATTACGTGTCACCAGTGATAATGCTTCACACAACTGCTGAAATATATATGTGGCTGTTTAAATGAGCATTTTAACATTTAAATAGTCATAATAATAAATATTATTATTCTGTCCCAACTAATTGTTGCTTTACCAAAAGTTTAACAGATAGCACAAGAACAGCAGAAACAATTTGGCTAAGTTTACTAGCAATTGTTCTTCTTAGTATCTTTCTTTTTTGTAAAACTACAACAAAGATGGGAAAAGTATGTATATATTCACATTTACTTTAACATGTTCAATTCAACCAGCAGTAAAATGTACAGAGTTTGCATAGAAATCTCAATACCCATATGAGGAAAATCTATTAAATGAGACCATTTGAATCAAATATTAGCAAAATTAGCATATTTGTTACACTATCAGCAAAACGTGTAAGCCATGAAAAAGTGTTCAACAAAATACAGGTGGTATAAAACTGATTATAATCAAATGACCCTTGAATATTTACAAAAATAGAGCATTAGTAAAAATAGAGCACATATGCACATTTGTTTCAACGTTTAAATCAGCCACAGAAACAATATGCATGTGCGTTACTCTCGACTGCACGCTGAGAAAAAAAGAAAGTAAAACTGAAATATACAGTAAAATATACTGTACTTTAAATGTCCAATATGTGGGGGGTTAAAAGTGGCTATATTCGACTGCACAATAAGGATAGGTATTCAAAAACATGTGCCAACCATATATCAGCCGAATCTCGATATATTTTTGATGCCAGTTGCGGGCCGGAGGGAAGAGAAGGAGGAGGGCGGGTCGTATTTGGCCTGCGGGCCAGGAGTTTGAGACCCCTGATCTACATGCTTTAAATACAAGAGTGATACCATGCAATTTGCCTCATGGAGCCTATACACTGTAAAAAATGATTGCTGCCTTACTTTTAGTTAAGTCAAATTAACTTTTCTACTCATCTCAACTTACATCAATCAAACTGACCAAAAATATTAAGCTTAAAAGTGTGGAAAAGCTGATTAGCTAAAATAACAAAAATCATTTGTTGTTATGATTTTTTGTCATATCATTTTGAACAGTGTATTTAGTGTACTAGATATCAACTAAAATAACAGATTAATCAACGCTATCTCAATGCTAACGTTGTGATTTAGTGGGTAATTCGTATGAAATCATACAATCTCATTCATACAATTTAGTACGATTTGCTTATCCTCAATGACGGTTGGGTTTAGGGGTGGGGATGGGTGCCATGCCTCTTTTTAAAAATTTTACACTTTTGCACAACTGAACTTGTACGAATTAGCCACTAAATAAAATGTAAAATACTTGCGTTTCCTCATGAGATCAGGCTGGTTAATACAGCTTAAATCACATTTTCTTTTGCAACATTCAGTGTCTTCTCATGTAGTTTGTGCTTAGAAGTCAAATTGGGATGTTCTCTCAATAGTTGACAAATTGGCCATCATGGAAACATGTCACAAAAAAGTGCAGCCTCTAATTGTTAAATACTTTGAGATTTTTGTGAAGTAATGGGATGATCTTTTATGGGGATTGATTTAATATAGTTTTTCAAACAATGGTAACTTTTAATCAGTGGTGTAAAGTAACAAATTACAAATACTCAAATGACTGTAATTGAGTAGTTTTTCTCAGGAACTGTAATTTACTAAGTAGTGTTAAAGATGTGTACTTTCCCTTGAGTACATTTTTAGTGCTGTATCGGTACTTTTACTCCACTACTTTCCTTCAACCTGCAGTCACTACTTCTTCAGTCCTGTGATTTCTGTCCAATCAAGTCACCCATAGAAGGTAAATGGCATCATAATGAACAACCTCAAGACATGAGCGATTTATAATTGCAGCAAACTGTTAGGAAGCATTAACCGTGTCCATTAAGATGTCCAAAATCTTTACACACATTAACCCAGAGACTGTTTAGATGCATGTCACTGATGAGAAGGACGCTTACTGTATGATGACCAAAATGGCCTTAAACACCCAGCAGGCACAAGATGTCAACTTGACGTCAGAGTCATTGCATTTTGTTTGAAAATGAAAATCGGGTTGAAATCAGAACCCAACGTCAGGCTGACGACATTAATGTCCAACCTAAAATCAACCAAATTTCAACGTTATTTAACTTCTTTATTGGACATCAAAATAAAATTATCCTTAGACGCTGGCTAGACATTTAATTTTGGCCACCTGACATCACAACCTAAATCTAACCTTATATTAATGTCTTATGACATTGTGTGCCTTCAGAGCAATAACTAAATGCACTATTGAATGTTACATTTACACACACACACACACACACACACACAAATTACATGTAAACGCATCAGCTTTTTACAGAGTAATACTCACTACTCTCGAGTACTTTTGAAAGGTCTACTTTTTATTCATACTTTGAGTAATATTTAAAACAGATAAATTAACTACTTGCACTACATTATTGGGCAAGTAATGGTCCTTTAACTTAAGTAAGATTTTTCAGTGCTCTTTCCACCACTGCTTTTAATACAGTTAGCTGACACCTTGGTTTGCATATTTTGTATTTCATTTAATCATCTGTTTACGTCTATTGCAAACATAATAATAAATGTTGATGTGAAAACTGAATGTATTTTACTCAATATATAATGTATTAATTATGCGTGTCAGCCTTGTTTATAGAATGTAATTGTTACTTCCCAAAATGACCAAACTAGAAAAATTTACCCATTTTAATCCAGAGTCAAATGCAGGACTCTTTATAAAAGAAATGACCATTAAAAGTGTAACAACAATGCTTTTTTGACAGATTACCACTTGAATAACAACATTTTACTGCAAATACTATAGTTTACCTATTTTAAATGATCATTATGTAAAAGTTTATCTATTAGTCCAATGACGAAATTAATAGTTTTTCAAGAGTTCACACTTAGATATTGCTTGATAATATTGGCATCTTTGGCATACTGTCCTGGGAGAGGACCCTGAGCTTGGAGATACTTGATGAGCAAGTAAGGTGGTACGAGATCTGATAGTTCTTGAGAGCTCCCCCTGGTAAAGTACGAAAAGGGGGAGAAGGGGTGGATGGGGTGTTCTTCAAAAAACGAAGATAAGGGAGTAATAGTAGATGGGCTATTTATAGTCAGTTTAGGTTAATCCGATTGGCCTACTAATGATTACGGACGGGAGTCAACCGTGATCAATCATATCACATGCTCCTTTGGAAATTAGTTTGAAAATCGATTGTGTGGAATTCAGCATTTTTACAGTGTATTATTTGTAGTATTAAGATTAAATTTCACAAAGGGAACGTTGGTTCAAAATGAATATTGTGTCACCGTTTACTCCTCTAATTGTTCTAAACCTGTTTGACTTTCTTTCTTCTGTTGAACACAAAAGAAGTTATACTGAAGAATGCTGGAAAAAACAGACATTGAATTCCATAGTATTTTTATGTTCCTCCTATTGATGTCAATGGCTGCTTTCCCCCTCAGCATTCTTTAATGTATCTGGATTTGTTTTCAACAGAAGAAAGAAATGTTGAGGCTTTTAGATTAGAAATGATCTAATCTTTTCAAAAGGATTAGAACAACTTGAATGTGAGTAAACAGGGAGGAACATTTCATTTTTGTATGAACTATCCCTCAAGGGCTGACAATCTTATTCAGCTGCTGTGTAAACGTGGCCTTTGTGAAACCCTTGACAAATTTTAGTTGGTTATAGCAAGTCCCATCTTCTGGTTTCCCCTCCAGTTTGACACATTCCTTGAGCTATTTCTGGGTTTTTTTCTTGCACATACATTCTGAGAAAGATGAGTAACTACACATGAATGCCTGTGAGGGACATTCCAGCGCTCATATTTCACCACAGAAAACGATTTCCCTCAGGCTCACCTTTATTCACGTTCTCCACTCCGACTTCTGAAGCATTCAGACAAACATTCTGCCTTTCATAGATAACAATGGATAACCCGCTTAAAGCTGACTTACCCAAAACTGACTAACCTATCTGGCCTCCGGTTTTACTCAATACTACTGACACTTCCTTGGTGTAGTCACATGGTGCTGACGACATTCCCAAATATACAAAGACGCAAGTGAACGGGTTTTTAACTGTAGCTAACTGATCTTTTGCACAGTAATGAGAGGCATTTCAGTCTCGCAATACTTATGAGGAAGTTTTTTGGGCATGATCTTACTGTAAATCAGTTGTTTTCACACGTCTCAAACAAGCATGCTGGTTATAAGCAGGGTGAAAACTTGCCAGTTTACATATCATACATCATGCAGTTGTATGATGCTTTTTTAAAGGTTTTAAAATAAGAGACAATTTTTTGAGAATGTCCATTCAGTCCAAAGACATAAAATCACTTAAAAAAAACTAGTAAAATTAGTAACATTTTTGGTAACACTTTATTTTGATGGTCCATTTGAGTATTAGTTGACTGTCTGCTTAATATCTGTTGATACTGATCCGTCAACAGACATTTAACTGACTATAAGAAACTTTGCAAGTACAACTTACACTAACTCTAACCCCAACCTATCAGTCTACTTACAGTATAATCTAATGAGAATTAGTTGGCATAGATGCAACGTAACTTAAATTCAACAAACAGACCATCAAAATAAAGTGTGACCAAATTTTTACTTTATATTAAATTTAAAATAAAACAAACAAACAAACAAATAAATAAATAAACAAATGAATGTGAAAATAAATAAATGAGCAATGTATAGGACAAACATTTGATTATGTCAATAAGGCATAACAAATACACAGTCATCATTATAAAATTCATGTTGATTCAAGATTTCATTTCAAATCCAAAACTTTACTGTAAGTTTATTTGTTAACAGTACAAGGGATTGTTCAGGAGGATAGTACTGTTGTATGTATTTAAATCCATCTATGGCCTGGCCACTGAGCAATATCGCTCTTCGCTCTAAGGATCGACTCTATTTGCAAGTTCCGCAATCATGCTTGAAATGACATTGAGGTAAACAACTTGTGACATGCTCCCTATATTGTTTACCATGGTACTTTTGATTATTCAGTCTGAAATCACATGTAATTATTACTTGAAAACAACATTAGCACTATTTAATTGACTGTGAACAATGTATTGTGACAGTCACGGCTGCTAATATGATTTCCCTATTTAGAAATATGCAAAGACTACTTTTCATTCATTCATTCATTTTCTTTTCGGCTTAGTCCCTTTATTAATCTGGGGTCGCCACAGCGGAATGAACGTCATCTTATCCAGCATATGTTTGACGCAGTGGATGCCCTTCCAGCTGCAACCCATCACTGGGAAACACCCATACACTACCATTCACACACATACACACATACACCCGGAGGTGAAAACACTTTTGAGGTCGGTGAAAACACTTATTTTCTTTAGCTTTAAATCATGTGTTGTGAGTTTATGTACTTTGGTTCCTTGTATGTTTGCATGTATCATGTGTTTTTATGTACAGCACTTTGGTACCCATTGTGGTTGGTTGAAAGTGCTCTAGAAATAAATTGAGTTGAGTTGAGTACCCAAAGGCGACGCAGTGGCGCAGTAGGTAGTGCTGTCACCTCACAGCAAGAAGGTCGCTGGTTCGAGCCTCGGCTGGGTCAGTTGGCGTTTCTGTGTGGAGTTTGCATGTTCTCCCTGCGTTTGCGTGAGTTTCCTCCGGGTGCTCTGGTTTCCCCCACAGTCCAAAGACATGCAAGACAGGTGAGTTGGGTATGCTAAATTGTCCATAGTGTATGAGTGTGAATGTTTCCCAGAGATGGGTTGCGGCTGGAAGGGCATCCGCTGCGTAAAACAAGTGCTGGATAAGTTGGCGGTTCATTCCGCTGAGGCGACCCCGGATTAATAAAGGGATTAAGCCGAAAAGAAAATGAATGAATGAATGAGTACCCAAAAATGAAAATCTACTCCATATTTACTCCCCCACAAGTGGTTCCAAACCTTTATGAGGTTCTTTCTTCTGTTGAATACAGAAAAATTGTTGAAAAATTGTAACAAACAAAAGTATGGAAATCCAGCTTTCTCTCATAGGTTTGAAACGAGTAAATGATGACAGAATTGGATGATGAACAATGGTATGTAAATACAATTGTTTTTTGGGGATGATCTTACTGTAAATCAGTTGTTTACACACGGCTCAAAGCATGCTGGTTATCAGCGGTGTGAAAACTTGCTAGTTTACATGTCCTACATGCAGTTCTTAAAAAAAGCTTTTGTAAAGGTTTTAAAATAAGGAACAATTTTCTGAAAATGTCCATTAAGTCCAAAGACATACAATCGCTTTAAAAACTCTTATTAGTACAGTTGTACCTTTATATTACATTTAAAATAAAACAAACAAATGAATAAATAAATAAATGAGCAATGTATGGGACAAACATTTGACAAATGTGTGATTATGTCAATAAAGTATAACAAACATAAGGACATCTTTATAAAGTTCATGTTGATTCAAGATTTCATTCCAAATTCAGAACTTTACTATAAGGTTTATTTGTTAACAGTACAACTACATTTGTTGAAACAAACTAAAATAAACAATACTTATGTAGGCTTAATTAATCTTGGCAAATTATACATTTAATAATACAGTATTATAATCAGAAATTCAATTTATTAATATCAAATAAAGGGATAGTTCACCAAAAAAGTGAAAAATCCAGATTTCTCTCATAGGTTTGAAACAAGTAAATAATGTAAGGAGTAAATAATGATTTTTTTTATTTTATTTTTTTGGTTCTTTAATACAACTAATACAATCAGATGATGAACAATTGTACTGTATATAAATAAATGTTTAATGTTGACAAATGCAGTGAAATGTTTGTTCATAGTTATTATTAACTTTTTAATAATATTATCAAGATGTTTAATAAAATAAAGAAGGATTATTAAATGGGAAAACACCAAATGGATTTTTTTGCATTCTCACACTTTTTGAAGGTATAATTTATGCCTCATAAATGAACCAATTAATGACTTTATCACAAATAGTAATTAAAATAAAGTGTCTGAGGCAATTCAGTAATGAAGGTTTTGTTTATTATTTTAATTATACTTTATATTTAGCTGAACTGATGAAGTCAGTAGGAGGTTCACAATGTTTATCAGTAATTAGGCCGTAATGGGACCAAAAAAATGTAAAACATTTTGATATCATTAATGGAAAGTAAGCTAAAGCATTGTAGGAACTTCACTATCTGGTATTTCACACACAAAAGATAGATTATTGAAAGTATCTCAGGAATTCAGGTCTTATTTTTAACAACGGTGAACAATAAAGATCATAATCAAAGACATTAGTACCATAGTAAACATGTTTTCAACACTTGCACTTCCACATAAGTAAGCCTTTTACTCTAAAATGTAATTCAGTTTACTAAATTGTGCTATCCTCGCTTGCATGAATGAACTAGAGTGCCCTTTATTCAAAAGTAAAAAAACGGTGTCTGAATAATGTTTGGTTTGACAAATTTAAAGAGATTTTAGGCAAGAATGTAATTATTTAGACTACAAAGTAGTTCATTTATATAATTCTATTCTGTTTGAAAATGTCTTTCAATATCGGAGATGTGAGAGTCTGTCACATCACTCACACCCTTACCATGGACACTCATTCTGGAATCTACCTATGGCTCTGCTGTATGTTTAGAAATATAACTTTATGTATCTATACAAATCGTATATACTGTATATCAGTTGAAGTCAGAATTATTAGCCCCCCTGTTTAATTTTTTTTCCCAATTTCTGTTTAACAGAGAGATTTTTTCAACACTTTTCTAAACATAATAGTTTTAATAACTCATTTCTAATAACTGATTTATTTTATCTTTGCCATGATGACAGTAAATAATATTTTACTAGATATTTTTCAAGACACTTCTATACAGCTTAAAGTGATATTTAAAGGCTTAACTAGGTTAATTAGGTTAACTAGGCAGGTTAGGGTAATTAGGCAAGTTATTGTATAATGATGGTTTGTTTTGTAGACTATCGAAAAAATATATAGCTTAAAGGGGCTAATAATTTTGAGCTTAAAATGGCTTTTAACATTTTTTAAACCAAATGAAACAAATAAGACTTTCTCCAGAAGAAAAAATATTATCAAACATACTGTGAAAATTTTCATAATTTGGGAAATATATTAAAAAAGAAAAAAAATTCAAAGGGGGCTAATAATTCTGACTTCAACTGTATAAATAATAATATAACATTAGAAATATTACATACAGTGATGGATGTTCACGTCTTAGACTCAGTATCGGAACATTTTAAGCACAGTTTATAAATCATAACAGCATTGCCATTCATCCTGATAACAGAAATAGAGCAGCAACAGCACTCCATCATGTGGAAGAGTTCATGGCCCTCGTCTACATTGACATTATTCACATATGCTTCCAATATTTGCAATAAACCATCTTCCACCAAATCACATTTTAACAGTCAAATGCAATGACGACACTGTGGCACTGGACCTTCATACCAGCACAAGAACAAACTTGGCTCCAGGTGAGCTTATGTAAGCAGAGCAAATCCTCTTGTTTGGAATGAAAAGGTTTAGCATTTTTATGGTTGTTAGAGTCTGTATGGGAACCAGGAAACATGCGATACACTGCAATCCGTCTTGTTTATAAGTGCAGTGGAGGCCTTTTCCTCCTCACAGACAAAAATGCTGCCAACATTCCTTCGACTTTTGAGAAGCGCTTGACATTTTTTAACCTTGTTTTTTTTTTTCTCCTCAAGGAACAAAATGGAGGGCCATGGAGCATTTCAAGGTCACATTCCTGAAGCCTGAAATGTGGAACACCAGCAAATGTGATTTTTTATATTCGTTTGAGTGATTGCGCATTAAATCTGCCTTAAAAATCTGAGTTATAGTGATTAGGAGCACTGTTGAATTTGAAAAAGTTTAGATGTTAAGAAATAATAAAAGAAATAATATTTAAAAACCCTATTAAATTGTTAAAAAATTCTGTCGTCCTTTACTCACCTTCATGTTGTTCTGAATTTAGAGGAAATTTGTTCATCTTTGGAACAGAAACAAGCAATTAAAAGGTTTTTAATCTAATTTATTACACAAAATTATAATTAATTGAATTAATCATGAAAGGTATTGCATATGACATTTGGCTGAGAAATGAACCCACCCCCATCCCCCCCAAAACTTCATTAGATCCAAAGTCATTATTGTGTTAAATCCTCCCAGGGAAACATTACAAAAAGTGTGTACAGTCTACAGTACAGTAGAAAGAAATATTTCATTCATTCATTCATTTTCTTTTTGGCTTAGTCCCTTTATTAATCAGGGGTCGCCAAAGTGGATTGAACTGCCAACTTATCCAACATATGTTTCACGCAGCGGGTGCCCTTCCAGCTGCAACCCATTACTGGGAAACACCCATACACTCTCATATACACACAGACACTACGAACAATTTAGCTTCCCCAATATTCCCCTATTGCACATGTCTTTGGACTGGGGAGCTTCACGTGAACACGGGGAGAACATGCAAACTCCACACAGAAATGCCAACTGACCCAGCCGAGGCTCAAACCAGCAACCTTCTTTCTGCGAGGCGACAGCGCTAACCATTGCGCCACCACGCTGCCCCTAAAAATATTTCACTTAAACATTTTATTAAAATATTTTTTTGTCTTTAAAACACATGCTTATATTTTTTTAAAATGTTGTCAGTTGTATAATTTCTTTGTTTCATATTCGGGAAATATACAAAAATAATAATAAATCCTCTGGGGGGCTAATTGTCTTTAACTGTATTTAGAGAACATTTATTGCAGCTCCAAAACATTTTTTAGAGATCCATATAGGAATCAAAATTAAATACATTTTTGACTTGATTCAACAGATTCTTCTCCTCGGTGGCTGAGCACGACAGTTTGAAACAAAACACAGACGTAATACCCTCTTGTGAATGAGCCCAATACCCACCTGTTAAGTCATGACTCATGACATATGAAATACTGTTTCCGGGTTCAAGACGCTACTCTTTTGAATTGAAAAAATATTTGTTTATGACCACTTTTTAGTCATATCACACATTAAAGTGAACTTTATGTAAAATTAAAGTGCAAACATCAGTCTCTGAGCTTGCTTCATCACAAATACCAAAATTTTAACAATTTATAAAAAATTAAACACTTTCTGGTCATCTGATATTAGGCATGGAGATATATATATATATTGTGATCGTGATTTTTGAAAGTACAGTATTACATCACTTTGTCAACGTTTATTATTTCCATTTGATGAGTCTCCTCATACAGTTTGATAGAGTGCTTGGTCCCAGAAGTTGCTTTGCGTGACGTCACACTTAACAAGCGAATACTGACACAGAAATAAATTAATTTGTTATATTTATTTTATGTCCACACAAAAGGATTTTCCTGTAGTTTGATAATTTTTCAATTAACCACTGAAGGCATTTAGTCTGTTTTGAGGATTTGCTTGGGTATTATTTTCTGGATTTTGAATGAGTCAGACCATTGCTGTTTATGGAGGATGAGGGAGCTCTCCAATTTCCTCTCAAATATCTTCATTTGTGTTATGAAAATGAGTAAAGGTCTTGGGGGGTGAAAAACATCAGGGTGAGTAATTAATTGCAGAATTTTTGGGTGAACTAACACTTTAATAGTCTTTTATAAAAGGTCCAGTATACAACACAGGCGTATTCCCTCTCTAGTAAAAAAAAAAAATCGCGTCAGCTCACCTGTGAGTTTACAGCTAAAATGGGTGATCAGATGCCCTTCCAGCTGCATCACTGGGAAACATCCGTACACACTCATTCACACACATACACTACAGACAATTTAGCTTACCCAATTCACCTGTACCACATGGTTTTTTTTGGACTTGTGGGGGAAACCGGAGCACCCAGAGGAAACCCACGCGAACACGGGGAGGACATGCAAACTCCACACAGAAACGCCAACTGACCCAGCCGAGGTTCGAACCAGCAAGTAATGTTTCATTTTTGGGTGAAAAGTGTCTTTAATACACTACCTGACAAAAGTCGTTGATCCCAGTTGTAAGAGCAACAGATAATAACGACTTCTAGTTGATCATTTGGAAAAGTGGCAGAAGGTAGATTTTTCCGACGAATCTTGCATCCCAATCATCCCAAATACAGCAGAAGACCTATTGGAACCCGCATGGACCCAAGATTCTCATAGAAATCAGTCAAGTTTGGTGAAGGAAAAATCATGGTTTGGGGTTACATTCAGTATGGGGGCGTGCGAGAGACACGCAGAGTGGATGTAACATCAACAACCTGAGGTATTAAGACATTTGTGCTGTTCATTACATTACAAACCACAGGAGAGGACAAATTCTTCAGCAGGATAGCGCTCATACTTCTCAGCCACCACATCAAAAGTTACTGAAATCAAAGTTCAAGGTGCTCCAGGATTGGCCAGCCCAGTCATCAGATATGAACAATATTTAGCATGTCTTTGGTAAGATGAAGGAGGATTCATTGAAAATGAATCCAAAGAATCTTGATGAACTCTGAGAGTCCCGCAAGAACACCGTCTTTGCCATTCTAGATGACTTTATTAATAGGTTATTTGACTCATTGCAGTGATGTATGGATGCAGTCCTCTAAGCTTATGGGAGTCAGACACAATCTTAATTCTTTTTCCACTGCACCATGACTTTATATTCTATACCGTACATTATTTCTGTTAAGTGACAAGACTTTTGTCTAAGCAAAGTCAGGCCTTACTGTCCTAATTAAATAATTAAAAATCCAGGCATGATCATATTTTATTTTGGTAAAATAAGCGTAATCTAGAGGCCTCTGCCTTTCATATAAGCCACTTCTGATACCATATGATCAACTAGAAGTCAAGTTATTATTTGTTGTTCCTAAAACTTGGATAGGCGGAAGACTTTTGTCAGGTAGTGTAGCATTCAAATTTTGTCATGGAAACTTGAAGAGCAAAACACAGTGAGGTTCATTCTTGCATGTCAAGCTGGTATGGTTGAGCTTTTGTTTATGTTTATATGAGCATAAAACTTCTGTTTATCAAAAGAAACTTTTACTTAGACTTTTACACTGTTTACACTTTTGATGTGTGAGAGTTTTGGGTGAATAGACTTTCAGTGGAAGGACGAAATCTCTCCGATTACATTAAAATGATCTTCTGAAGATGAATATTAGTCAGCAAAGACACAAGGGTGAGTAAATGACAGAATTTTCATTGTGGAATGAACTAAGGCTTTTATTTTGATGAATTTGCTCAGCTTTATTAAATAAGCGGCTGTCCTGTTCAGCGTCTGGCACATGTTGTTGGGACGTGCTGTGTGCTCAGAGAGTAGATTGATTACTTCAGCCGCATGCGTTTCAGCATTGATTGATGACTGGATGGAATAACCTTCAGTTTGGACTCTCTCTGACTGATGGATCAGAAACATGCTGCAAGGGGAATAAATTAAAGCAGCCTTCCCTTCATTTTTGTCCTACACCACAAACCTTATGAGAGACAGAGAGCAGTAAAACCACAAGAAACCACACCGAGGCTTTACTGTGATGTTTTTTTTTTTTTTATAGCTGTACGAATGACAACATTTCAAATGCTAGTCACGGTCATGGCTGCATTTTTCAGGGCTGCTGTTTTCAAGTCTCAGCACTTGGCCACCATTGCCTTTGCTGGGCCCTTTGTTTAGGAGGAATGCATTAAAGCACTGCTGATCAATTAATTCTGCCGTGAGTAGCATCACACATAAGAACACACTAGAAAAGAAAAAAAACTGCCTGTCCCACAACAAATCAGACTGAGTCCACTCACTTTTTTTTGATACTGAGCAATAAAGTAATGCACATTAGAAAGGTTTACATAATTAATACAGGGGTTTACAACCTCTGATAAAAAATATGGGGGTACATCACACTTTACAACAATGATCCATTAGTTCATGATAATTAAGTTATTTACTAACATGAATTGAAGAATGAACTAATACTAATAAACTTCATATTAATTTAATATTATTATAATTTACTGATAAACATTTACTAATGCATTATTAAAATTTCAAGTTGTGTTTGTTTACATGCACTGCGAGTTAACAAAATCTAACAATGAACTATTATTTTCATTAATGTTAACAAAGTTTCAAAAAACACTAATAAATATATTGTACATTCTTTATTTACAGTTAAAGTCAGAATTATTAGTCCCCCTGTTTATTTTTTTCCCCAATTTCTGTTTAAAGGAAAGATTTTCTCAACACATTTCTAAACATAATAGTTTTAATAACTCATCTCTAATAACTGATTTATTTTATCTTTGCCATGATGACAGTAAATAATATTAGACTAGATATTCTTCAAGACACTTCTATACAACTTAAAGTGACATATAAAGGCTTAACTAGGTTAATTAGGTTAACTAGGCAGGTTAGGATAATTAGGCAAGTTATTGTATAATGATGGTTTGTTCTGTAGACTATCGAAAAAAAACTATAGCTTAAAGGGGCTAATAATTTTGACCTTAAAATGGCTTTTAAAAAATTAAAAATTGCGTTTATTCTAGCTGAAATAAAACAAATAAGACTTTCTCCAGAAGAAAAAACATTATCAGACATACTGTGAAAATTTCCTTGCTCTGTTAAACACCATTTGGGAAATATTTAAAAAAAGAAAGAAAAAAAAATTATATTACTAATTATATTAGAAAATACCATAACTATTATTAACTGATGGAACTTTATTGTAAAAATAATATCAATAAAATACATATCCATCATATATATAATAGCTGATTACTGTTATCATCAATTATCATTATAACATTACTAATGTTTGATAATATTGTCGACTTTGACTTCACATTAATAAATTATATTTTAGTACGTGTAAATTTTTATTTGTTTGTTTACGTGTTAAAGTGAAATGTCATTTTGGTTTTATCCTATAAACATGATGCCATTTCTAAATGTTTTTTTTTTATATATTAAATAAATCCAAAGGATCTCATTTTGAGGTTTGCATCAAATAAAATGTACAAAAATCATTTTATATACATAGCGAGCCTGTAAAGAGCATGTATATAAATGTTGGAGATAAAATAATCCATGCAGTACGTACAATCACCAGCCACTTTATTAGGTACACCTGTCTAACTGCTCATTAACGGAAATTTCTAATAAGCCAATCACATTGCATGTAGACCTGGTCAAGACGATCTGCTGTAGTTCAAACTGAGCATCAGAATGGGGAAGAAAGGTGATTTGAGTGACTTTGAATGTGGCATGGTTGTTGGTGCCAGGAGGGCTGGTCTGAGTATTTCAGAAACTGCTGATCTACTGGCATTTTCACACACAACCGTCGTTAGAGTTTACAGAGATAAGTCTGAAAAAGAAAAAATATCCAGTGAGTGGCAGCTCTGTGGGCGCAAATCTCTTGTTGATGCCAGAGGTCAGAGGAGAATGACCAGACTGGTTTGAGCTGATAGAAAGACAACAGTAACTCAAATAACCACTCGTTACAACCGAGGTATGCAGAAGAGCATCTCTGAACGCACAACACGTCGAACCTAGAGGCGGATGGGCTACAGCAGCAGAAGACCACACCGAGTGCCACTCCTGTCAGCTAAGAACAGGAAACTGAGGCTACAATTTGCACAGGCTCACCAAAATTGGACAATAGAAGACTGGAAAAACGTTGCCTGGTCTGATGAGTCTCGATTCTGCTGCGACATTCAGATGGTAGGGTCAGAATTTGGTGTCAACAACATGAAAGCATGGATCCATCCTGCCTTTTATCAATGCTTCAGGCTGGTGGTGGTGGTGTATTGGTGTGGGGGATATTTTCTTGGCACACTTTGGGCTCATTAGTACCAATTGAGCATCGTGTTAACACCACAGCCTACCTGAGTATTGTTGCTGACCATGTCCATCCCTTTATGACCAGAGTGTACCCATCTTCTGATGGCTACTTCCAGCAGGATAACGCACCGTGTCATAAAGCGCAAATCATCTCAGACTGGTTTCTTGAACATGACAATGAGTTCACAGTGCTCAAATAACCTCCACAGTCAGCAGATCTCAATCCAATAGAGCACCTTTGGGATGTGGTGGAACGGGAGATTCGCATCATGGATGTGCAGCCGACAAATCTGCAGCAACTGCGTGATGCTATCATGTTAACATGGACCAAAATCTCTAAGGAGTATTTCCAGTACCTTGCTGAATCTATGCCACAAAGGATTAAGGCAGTTCTGAAGGCTCGGTACTAGTAAGGTGTACCTAATAAAGTGGCCGGTGAGTGTATGGATGAAGTAATGTTCATCATTGAGCACACTGTAAAAAAAAAATAGCTGTAGAATTTACAGTATTACTGGCAATTTTGTTTTGTAAAACTACAGCACAGTTGTAATTGTTAATTTACAGCGCACTTGTAAATTTTGCTATCAATACTGTAAAAATGACCAGTAATACTGAAAAATCATCAATAATACTGTAAAAGTTACAGGCTCACTGTAAATTAATAATGAATTTACAGTGCAATTGTAAATTCTATAGTATTACTGGCAACCTAAATTGCCAGTAATACTGTAAAATGTACAGTAATGTTTTACAGTAACACAAACAGATTTAATTGATCATTGTTTAAAGAATAAAAGAGCTTCAGAGCCCAGATTTTTTAGCTTTTCAGTCTAGGTCAATCATACTCAATGACATTATAATATCAAGAACATGAGGCTGAGGGCAAAACAATGGATACATTTCAGTTTTAGGCATGACATGAACAAAACGTTTTGGGCTTTTTTTCCTCTCCCACAGTGCAGTGTTGTGTTTCTGACTTCTCCAGGCTGCTGTATTATTATTTGGTAATAGTGAGCACATGGTGAAGTGTGCGTCAGGGCCAAAAGCCGTGCTCTACACTCCATTATAATGATTGCTGTGGAGTTTTCATGCTGGATTTTCCAGTTTTAGCACAAGGCTTTCTTTCAGTTTTATGGAAAGGCTGAATTGCTGGTCAAGAGGCCAGACCTTGAGAGAGATATTTTTGGTTTAGTGGAAAAATTAAGCAGCAAGAGAAAATGCCAGAAGCCAGCAAATGTTTCTGGGGATTTAGAAGTTTGTGCTACAGTAGGAAATAAAATGCTTTAAGAAGCAATTAACCATACACTGTTAATTAAATGCTTTCTGTAGTGATTCCTCAAAAGGACCATTCATTGAACAGTTGTTAAAACAAGCATTTTTGAGAGAGTCTGAAGAGTCTTTTTCAATTATAAAGAAACTATTGCGCAATGGAAAGGTTCTAGTTTTTTTTAAGCTCTACATGGCCTGGCATCACATTACATCACTGACCTGTCACATCCATACACAATTCTAGTCGTATTGTTATCATTGTTAACAAGCAATGGAGGAAAACATGGTTGTTACCATGTAAATTTTGTATTCCTAATAAAATAAAAGAGGTGCACTTTAAAATTTTGCACAATATTTACCCATTTAACGCACACTTGTTTAAATATTGTGATGTTAATAATATTTGCACCTTTTGTAGGAATGAGTGTGAAGACATTTGTCACTTTGTTTTTTTTTTTATGCAACGTATAATCATTGTTTTGGAATGATTTATGTTTATATTGCTTTTTCAAGGTTAATATACTGTTGAATTCAGAATTATTAGCCCCCCTGTTTATTTTTTCCCCAATTTCTGTTTAACGGAGAGAAGATTTTCTCAACACATTTCTAAACATAATAGTTTTAATAACTCATTTCTAATAACTGATTTATTTTATCTTTGCCATGATGACAGTAAATAATATTTGACTAGATATACTTCAAGACACTTTTATACAGCTTAAAGTGACATTTAACGGCTTAACTAGGTTAATTAGGTTAACTAGGCAGGTTAGGGTAATTAGGCAAGTTATTGTATAATGATGGTTTGTTCTGTAGACTATCGAAAAATATAAAGCTTAAAGGAGCTAATAATTTTGACCTTAAAATGGTTTTTAAAAAATTTAAAACTGCTTTTATTCTAGCCGAAATAAAACAAATAAGACTTTCTCCAGAAGAAAAAATATTATCAGACATACTGTGAAAATTTTTTTGCTCTGTTAAACATCATTTGGGAAATAAAAAAAATAAAATAAAAATTCTAAGGGGGGCTAATAATTCTGACTTCAACTGTATGTGGTAATTTGCACCTTAAGGACATTATTTGTTATTTTGAAAACCATGATATCATGATGTTTTATGATATCTTTACGACACCCCTGATTCTAGACATCCTATTTTTTTTTAAATTTGTGTGTTTATTGAAAGTTTTGTTCCAGTATCCTTTATGGCCCCGTTTACACTGCCAGTTAAATCTGACCCAATTCTGATTTTTTGCTCATATGTGACACAGATCAGATCTGTTCACCGTGTAAACACGAAAAAACGCATGCATTCGGATATTCAGCGATCGGTTTCAGGCCTCCTTCATATGTGGAAATAAATCAGATATAAACGGGATATGTGACAATGCAACTATCATGTAACCAGGCATATCGGATTTATTGAGGCATTCTTTTTTGTACGTCATTAAACTTGCGACAATGTGGTACTTCTCCACGGTTTAATGACGCAGAAGGAAGAGCGTGTGTGTGCTCATCCTAAAATTTCGGACCCACTGCTCCTCATTAAAGCCCGCCAATTGTTTGACTTCAATACAGTCATGCTCAGTCAACGGCAGACACCAACTGATTCAATTCAAGGTCATACATCATCTACACCACACTAAAGCCAAACTCCATAACATCTTTCCTTCTGTCTCACTGATCTGCGATCAATGCAAGACAGCAGTGGACACGGGTGCTCACTCCTTTTGGTTCTGTCTCTTATTGAACAGATTCTGGACACACATATTTGACTGGTACTCCAAGGCAGCAGACTTTTTCTACCAGATGCTGAACTTGCCATCTTTGGCTTCTCACAAAACACATCTTCTCTTCCTCAAACAATGCAAGAGTCTTTAATGCAAGGCATGGGGGTGGCTAAAACACTAGTGCTTAATAATTGGAAATCACCTTTACCCCCCTCATTCTAGAACTGGATTTCTGATATGATATCTGTTATTCAGATGGAGAGACTCAGATTTTTAAGGACTAAGCTCCATAAAATCCATTTTTGGCTACTTGGGGTCAATTTCTTGATTTGTTTGACAAATCTATATCCCAAGAGTAATCTAGTTCTAGGAATCTCTCTAGTTTTGATTGCATGTTTTGTGACTATGAGATTTTTTTTTAGTCTCTTTTCTTTTTTTGTTTTCTTTTAAAGTGTCTTTTGTATGTCTACAGTACGAGCCAATTTCTTGTTTCATGTTTCTACAGTTCTTGTTCTCTCTCTCTCTCTCTCTCTCTCTCTCTCTCTCTGTGTGTGTGTGTGGGTGTGTGTGTGTGTGTGTGTGTGTGTGGTGTGTGTGTGTGTGTGTGTGTGTGTGTGTGTGTGTGTGTGTGTGTGTGTGTGTATACAGTTGCAATCAGAATTATTAAATGCCGTATGAATTTTATTTTATTTTTTAAATATTTCCCAAATGAGGTTTAACAGAGGAAGGAAATTTTCACAGTATGTCTGATATTATTTTTTCATCTGGAGAAAGTCTTAATTGTTTTATTTTGGCTAGAATAAAAGCAGTTTTAAATTTTTTAAACACCATTTTAATGTCAAAATTATTAGCCCTTTTAAGCTTTTTTTTTTTTCGATAGTGTACAGAAAAAACCATCATTATACAATAACTTGCCTAATTACCCTAACCTGCCTAGTTAACCTAATTAACCTAGTTAAGCCTTTAAATGTCACTTTAAGCTGTATAGAAGTGTCTTGAAAAATATATAGTCAAATATTATTTACTGTCATCATGACAAAGATAAAATAAATCAGTTATTAGAAATGAGTTATTAAAACTATTATGTTTAGAAATGTGCTGAAACAATCTTCTCTCCGTTAAACAGAAATTGGAGGAAAAAAAACAGGGAGGCTAATAATTCTGAATTCAACAGTATATAAAACCTTTAAATAAAGTAATCCAAAAAAAAAAAAAAGAAAGAAAACCAAAACAAGTCACTGTGAACTTTTTTTATACTTGCTGGGAAATTTTACTTTTACAAACAGAGGTTTCTTTTAAAAAAAATCCAAATTTTATAGACTTCTTATGCGAAATAGAACATTTAATTAAATCACTTAGATTAATGGATAATAAGAAATGTGCTTCTTTCTTGAGTAAATATGATAAGATCTTTCATGCTACTTGAATTGTTATCTTTTTTTTTATTGCATTATTTTTTTATGTACTTTTTTTGGGTTTTGCTCTTTATCCTGTTTATCTACTGTGAATATGGTGCAAAAGAACTGTTCTCTTTTACTGTGTTCTAAGTTGTATTAAACAGTTTCTTGAAATTAATAAAAAAGGTCTCAGGTCTATGGGTGATCAGGTTTTTTCTTCCTTCCTTTTTCTTTTTCTGTCCTCTAGAATTCTGTGCCTCCTGAACTTCAGATTTATGATACTTTTAAAGTTTACTTGGTGGTTTTGTATTATTTTTATACAATAGTTTATATATTTAGTGTTCAGTGCTCTGAGAAACTGCTTTTAAAAGTGCTAAAATAAAGTTTATCATCATTATTATTAATATTATTAATATTCTAGGAACGTTAAAGATTCTTCTTGGAACCATATTTGACTATAAAGAAAGTAAACATAAAGTGTAACATTATTATCAGTCTTAAAGTGACCGTTCACCTCATTACCTAGCCCTCCAATTGTTCCAAACCTTTTCTAAGGTTCTTTTTTTTCTGTTGTACACAAAAGAAGATATTTTGAAGAATGTTGGAAACTGTTAACCATTGACTTCCATACATTCTCAGAAATAAAGGTACGCAAGCTGTCCCTGGGGTGGTACCTTTTCAAAAGGTACAAATTAGTACCTAAAATTTTCCTCTTAAATTTTTTAGGTACTAATATATACTTTTGAGGTACCAGTATGGACCCTTTAAGTACAAATGTGTACCTTTTGAAAAGGTACCACCCCATTGACAGCTCGTGTACCTATTTCTGAGAGTGTAGTAGAAAAAGTATACTATGGATTTCAGTGGTTACAATACAATTCAATTCAGCTTTATTTCTATAGCGCTTTTACAATGTAGATTGTGTCAAAGCAGCTTAATATAGAAGTTCTAGTAAAATGAAACGTCGTTGTAAATTAGTAAATTGGAGCGTCAGTCCAGTTTACAGAGCTGAAGTTCAGTTTAGTTCAGTGTGGTTAAATTTCACTGCTGAAAGTCCAAACACTGAAGAGCAAATCTATTGATGCGCAGCAGGTTACAGGTTTCTTCAACATTCTTCTAAATATCTTTTGTACTCAGAAGAAACAAGGAGGAACTAATAAGAACTTTTACTAATTTAGCAGAGCGGTCAAATTAAGTTTTTTTAAGGATAAATAAAAATTATTTAATAATACATTATTGCTGTTTTATCAAATAAATGCACCAATGGAGAGAATGAGAGGCCATCAAGAGTCAGATATTTATATTTCAGAAATCAAACACTTCCCATTGTCTGGTCTGTTAAACAATTTTAGTTGTATATGTAGTGTATTGCAAATTATAAACATTGTGTGTGTGTGTGTGTGTGTGTGTGTGTGTGTGTGTGTGTGTGTGTGTGTGTGTGTGTGTGTGTGTGTGTGTGTGTGTGTGTGTGTGTGTGTGTGTGTGTGTGTGTGTGTGTGTGTGTGTGTGTGTGTGTGTGTGTGTGTGTGTGTGTGCGCGTGCGTGCGTGCGTGCGTGTAGTAAATTATTCCCTCATTACATTCCCATTAAATGTGGAGAATTATTATATAAGCTACTACAATGACGAACAGTCATCACTCATTCACAAATACAACTAGAAGCCATTTAGATGTTTACATTTTTATTTTTAAATATGGTTGTTCAAAGCAATATGATTAGAATTAAACTGGAAAAACACTGCCACCTGGTGTAACGTTGCCATGCAAAGTCAATGAAAAGGTGGACTATTGAAACAATAATAAATAGTCAAGCCTATAAAATAATTATTTAAAATATATATGCATAAAGAAGAAGCAGCAAGCATCAGCTGATTTACTAACAGGTGTATATACCAGTAATTGTTACATATTAAAAAGTGAAAACTAATTTCCTGCAGTTATTCATATTGTATCTTATGTTCCACAATTATTATGGGGAATATTTTAAAATAAAAGTGCTATAATCATGTATTAATATTGTACTTGACGATGATTCAGGCGAATCGCTGATTTCTGGCCGCACCACTGGCGTATGATCCAGACACAGACACATACAGATTCTTGTAGGATGACAGGAGGTCACTTATTTTATAACCCTGCAAGAAACAAACAGTCACGGAGGAGATTATCGTAAGCATGTTTTACACCATAGAAATATTTGTAAGCTTTTATTAATCCCATAACAATTTATAAATAAAAGGTAAAATGCAGAATGATTTCTGTGAGGGTTATGTTGAGGGATTAAAAAATACAGTTTGTACATTATAAAAGTACATCAAATATTAAGGCCCAGTTTCACAAACAGGGCTTATCTTAAGCCAGGACTAGACCTTAGTAAAATTAGGCCATTTAAGCCACATTTATAAAATCAGCCTTAGAAAAATACATTACTGGTGTGCACCTGTAAACAAAAAATGACACTGACATATTTTAAGACATCTCACTGCAAGTTATTTTCAGTTGAGACAGCTCAAACATGCAATTTAATCCACGACTAGCCTTAAACCTTGTTTGTGAAACAGGGGGTATGTGTTTTAAAAACGGCTTAATCACTTTTCAGTAACGATGGTTCTAGAAATATTTCTTCTATCTGTTTTCCTCAAAGAGATAAAAATATCTGTTGTTAAAGCACTTATAAGCCATGTAACAAACCAATCAGCCATGAGGAGAATCAGAAATGACAAACTATTTAAATCAAAGCAATTGAACGGCAAAGGAATTTGATGGCTTTAATTAGGAAAATATTTATAATCCTATGAACCACTGCTTATGAAACAAAAATAATAGACAAATATAACAACTAATTAACGTTGTTGATTGCATCTGTAGAAATTAGTTATTTCAAAAGTTTATTGCAGTGTGGGTAAAATAAGGAAAAAATATGGAAAAAATATGGAAAAATATGGAAAAAAAAAAAAAAGTATTTAGAATGTGATGTTTTTTTTTTGGTAAATATATTAAGGAGCTGCTGACATGAAATTGGATCAGATCTGGTGAAATATTTCAAGCATCTTTGAAAAAAAAAAATTCAGAGACAAAAAATTCTGAATTATTTTACCCGCTGTTATATTTCAGTCTTTTTTGTGGACATAAATATCTCTGTGCACTTTGCTCACTGCGACATTCTGATTGGTGGTATTATCTATACAGCATCATGGGTAATTGAGTTTTCATATTTGAATACAGATACTGAACATGATTGATTAAAAGAGAATGAGCTGAATGAACTTATTGTTCAACAAAAGCAAATAGAATTAATGAACAACCTCAAAGCTCACAGCAGCTGTTTAAAAAGTTTTATTTTTTGTAAAAATACATTTTCTTATGTATATAATGAAGGATTTTTTTTTTACTTCTAAAAGCCAGCTGTCAGTCTCTACACCAGTGATCATAAACTGGCGGCCCGCTGAGCCGTTCAACCCAGCCCGCGACAAAATCCAAAATTGTGAGGATCTAAAAGAAAACAGTGGTCCACACTAGGGCTGTGCAATTAATCAAAATCGAATCGCAATTCGCAAATCAAATTAGCTAATCGCAAGAGGACTTCCCACGCTTAGAGCAAATGCATGACTGGCATCTGTGTGACAGTCGTCTGTGTGTGACAGTCTTACTAGCCAATCAAGTGAGCACACTTTCGCACTGCCCAATCAGAATTGCGCAACCAAACTATGCGAAACGCCCACAATAACAAACAGGAAAGCGCGAACGTCTGCATGAGGAGCGTCTTGCTAAAAAAAGCAGGGGAATCGGGCTCAGGCACGGTACACTTGGCCGGCCCTGGCCCGGTTGGAAGAGGTGGGCCAGAGCGCGGTTCACTTGGGCTCAGGCGCGGTACGCTTACAGTGTGAGTGCAAGCGTGCTTGAGCCCGAAACTGAAAGCGAGACGTGACTTTTAAAAAGGGACTGTTTGATATGGATTAATTAATCATTCGTACTGTTCAATGAACGCAAACTGTCGTAGATTATTAAAGACGCAAACCCCTCACTGCACATCAGCTGCGCCTTCAACAAACTTCCTAATTCCTGCAGCAGGAGGACTTTATGATTGTTTATGAGCGTCAAAAGTGGCGACTTTAGTTGGAAAGTGGAACAGTTTAGTTCCAACCCCAATTAAACACACCTGATCAAACTAATTGAGTGCTTTAGGCTTGTTTGATGCCTAGATAGGTGTGTTGAAGCAGGGCTAGAACTAAACTCTGCAGGGCTCCGGCCCTCCAGGAATTGACTTTGACACCCCTGACTTAAACGATATAACTAAAGAAATCTCCACTGTGCTGAGCGAGAGCGCTTACTGAGCAGCCCGTCATTGATGACGTAAGCGCGCCCAGGCCCGAATGTAATGTGAGTGCGGGCCGCCGGGGGAGACAGGAGGGGGGACAAGCGTGCTTTGGCCCGGTTCAAGGCAACTGTACATAGTGTGAGTACGGCCTTAGCATGGGCGGAGGGGACGCGGAGTAGGACCAACTATTGAAATGTCCCCACCAATAATTTAATTCACTTAAAAAAATAATCACGCTGTCAATATTAACCTAGACATGTTAACCTAGAAAGGCTGTGCCTTTCCCTGCTGTCATGTGAGAGGCTGTAGCTGCGTTTAGGAAAGCAGCGCCTAAACAGCAGGTGAATTTTTCCGTGCAAGAATGAGGTGTGTGAGGTCTGTGACACACAGCAAAAAAGGACATAGAGTTTTTTCAACGAAAAGTGTAAGTCACATAAACTCGAGTTCGCTACTGAATGAGTCCATCATGATAATGGCGTTAATGCTTGTGTTTTTCCCGCTTTAACGCAGAATAAACAGCTAAATACAAAAGTATAAGATCCCTGCCTGCCAGTTCTCCTGATCTCTCAGAGTAACATGTGCAATTTAGGTTGAAACAGTTTGTCAGAAAAACTACAGCCTGTGCTCCATCTTATATTAACACTCCTATATGAGACATGTTTAATTCGCACTACGGCTAAAATAAACGGAAGGCTTTATTAAACTTTCTCTTTATCAGTTAATAAACATTATTTTAACTTTACACTGTCAGGCCTGTAGCCAGCTTATTGAATGGGTTATTTTTGAAGTTATTTGCCTGATTTTCTATTTAATTATGAGGTATAAATATTACATTTTAGTGACATTTTAAGAACTAATTTTTGCTGCATTATCTTGTCAGACGGTTATCATAAACACACTTTTTGATGTAACAAAATATATTTTAAACCATTTTGTCAAATTGCTTATCACACTATTTTATATATAAAATTTATAATAATATTTAAATTATAAATGTATAATAAACAAATAAAAAATATACTTTTAATATACAAATTTATTATCTTTTATTACACACACACACACACACACACACATATATATACATAAGTACAATTTCAGAGATGTTTGCTAATATAAGTTAATATCTTTTAAGCTCCTTTTTTAACACTCACTGCATTTTAGCAGTAAGAAGTTAAAATACAGATTATTGAATTATTCACTTGACTACAAAATTAAATCGCAAATAAAATCAAAATCGCAATACCTATCAAAAAAAAAAAAAAAAAAAAAAAAAAAAATCGCAAAAGTATAAGAATTATAAAGTATAAACATTAAACATAATGTTAAGCCAAAATGAGATTTTTATTTGATTTTCTTCTTGGGGGTCCGGCCCCCCAAGGAGACGGCCTGGTAAAACTCTGGCCCTCTGACAAATATGGTTGATGACCCCTGCTCTACACTGTAAAAAGCAATAGCTGTTCTCACTAATAAAATTAAGTGCAGTTAACTTATTATGAATACGTTTGATCACTTTACAATATTTAAACAAGTAATCCCAACTTTTTAGCACATTAAGTTGTTACACGAAATAGATCTAAAACTAAGTAATCGTGACATACAATATGTATTTACAACTTTTGAGTGGTCATGTGTCAAAAGCATGTTTATGATAGAGAATGGTGATGAGGGAATTGAGGAAACAGGTGGCGCAGTGAGTGGCGTTGTCACCTCACAGCAAGGAGGTTGCTGGTTCGAGCCCTGGCTGGGTCAGATGGCATTTCTATGTGGAGTTATAGGTGAATTGGGTAAGCTAAATTGTCTGTAGTGTATGTGTGTGTGTGTGTGTCCTGGTCCTCCAGGTTGGGGGTTGAGCGTTGGGCTAACGACCCACCTCATAAAAATTAGATGTTGAGAAACACCCACATGGTACGGCTAAATATCTACGTCGATATAAAACATGCCTGGGAGTAAGATATTTGTTTTTGTCTTTACTTAAATGTTTTTGTTCAATGCTTGATAATTTTCCTAGTAATGTAAACACTAGTAAGAAGTTAACACAATTAATTATTTTGAGTCAACGGTACTGCGCTTTATTAAGAAGTTGTAAATACAAACTGTTTTAATTTATACTAATATAATGGCATAGGTATGACTTAGGTATTATAAAGAGAATGTGAATTATGGGGACATTGTCCTTGTCTCACTTTTTCCAAAAAAAAAAAAAAAAAAACACATTATCCCATAAAATATAGAAATATCATTCAATTTTAACATTGTGGTGTCTTTTTTGTTCCCCATGAGGAAACTAACTCATAAATAGGGGTTGTGTTTAGGGTTGGGGGAGAAAATATAGAGTTTGTACCAAATATACATCATTAGATATATGGGAAGTCCCCATAAAGATAGCTGTACAAGTGTGTGCGTGTGTGTGCTATATTTACTCAATTTCTTTTTTTGCTGCTGCTCGTTCAAACTACTTGTCTAAAATGATCTGAATCAACACAATTCTTCAGTTTTTTGGGTGACAACTTAATTGTTTTATGTTTAATGCACTTAAATTTGTAAAAATAATTAACTTGATTAGTTTGTGTTGAGACAACATGAAGGAATAGTGATCATTTTTTACAGTGTTTACCTGCGAGGTCTCACAGAGCAGAGTGTTGCCCTGCACCAGGTTGCCGATGGTCATGTGAAAATAGGTGCTTCCACTGGACCAGGATGTGATCTTACTGAACAGATGCGCCGCAAGCACCTCCTGCAGGCAATTTAACCAAAACACTTGTTAACTTCACAATGCTAAGACATGGCTGGCCTACTTTCTGTCTGGATTTGTACCTTTGTCTTTGTGTTGATAAGACTGATTCCTTGTTTGCTGATTGATATCATAATAACACTGGGGTAATTCTTCTCAGAGGTTTGCTGTGAGGGAAAATGACAGTCATTATAGAGAAAACAGCCTCCTTTATTAGCAGTTAGGTTGATTTTTTAGTGTTTTAGTGTTAGTTTACCTTTACTTCGAAGAAAGCACATCCAAAGGTTGGCCATGGTGAGACTGTCTTCAGGAACTGCAGTTTGGCTTCATCTACACTCATGCCTGCCTGCTTGTTGTATGAATTGATGATGTGCTGTGAACCAAGACACAAACAATTAATCATGAGGATATTACAATGAAAAAAAATACACTTTGAACCAACTTTTTAAAAAATACTGTAATTTGTTAAAGCCAATTATTTTATTTGTTTTTCTCAAAGGTTCAAACTATAAAACTGAATTTAGTCTAAATTAAAAATATTTATTGTGGTCAAGAAAAGATGACATTCACACAAAGTAAAAAAATTGTTTATTCATTCTTTTCTTTTCGGCTTAGTCCCTTTATTTTTCAGGGGTCACCACAGCAGAATGAACCGCCAACTTCTCCAGCATATGTTTTACACAGCGGATGCCCTTCCAGCTGCAACCCATCACTAGGAAACACCCATACACTCATACACATACATACACTACAGCCAATTTAGTTTATCCAATTCACCTATTGCGCATGTGTTTGGATTGTGGGGGAAACCGGATCACCCGGAGGAAACCCACGTAAACACAGGGAGAACATGCAAACCTCAGACAGAAATGCCAAATGACCCAGCCCAGGCTCGAACCAGCGACCTTCCTGCTGTGAGGCGACATCGCTACCCACTGCGCCACCGCGCCACCCAAAATTTGTTTAATATAAAGAAAATACATTTATTTTTTACTTTAGTATCAAAGTAGAATCTTTTTTTTAACCTTAGATCAAAGTACAATCTTGATTTGGACAAACCTAAACAAATACTGTAATTTGCTACAGCTAAATTTATTAATTACCTTCAGTTTTGACAGTTTTGATGATGAATTAATTGAATTATTTTAAAATGACTTCAAATCAAAGTCTGAGTAAAGTTGTACCTTGCACTAAACTATAATAAATACATACAATGTTAGGCTATGCTATTGCTAGTTGTATTACTTTCAACAATGAGGTAAACTATTTGCTGGTGCTTTTAGAATGGCTCTAAATGTCACTCAAGATGGTAATCGAAATCATATTAGAATCACATTAAAACTGAAAGGAAATAAACAGTACCTTTTTTTCATGTGGTCACATGATATGAGAAAAAGTAATGTTTTTAAGTTTTTAAGGTTCATTTTTTTGCTTTAAGAAAAATTTAATAAAAAAAGGTTATAATCTAAAATCATAATTTTTTACTTAACCCAAGATAAAAATGCACTTTGAATGAAAAACACAAAAGATTCACTGTTTTCATTGTAGGGTCCAGTCTTGCCAAATGTATTTTATTGCTAATGCATTTTGAAGCAACATCTCTTCGAGAAGACACCAGGTTAACAATTGTCACTTAATTTCCAAGTGGATGACACTAAATGCAGGTGTATACATGGTCTGATAAGTTTTGATCTACTTCCAGAGGTAGATGAAAGCACCCAATCACATGCTGCGCTCTCCTAATGTAAGCCCTGTTTACATCTGGTTTTAGGATGCATTTTTGTTCATTCGGATTGTTTAAATGTAGTCTGAAATGTTTTGAGCTTGTCCATTTTTTCCCACATCCACAGGTAGCTGAAAATGCTTTTGACTGTCATTGAATGCAATTGAAAATGCACTCAAGACGAGCTATGTTCTACCTACTGGCATCATTCTTAAATAATACAGTGCTCTATGTGTTGAACTGCGCTAGCCAGATAGGGTTTAAACTTTGCTGAAAGTGTGGTTTGGTTTCACTTTGGTTTGGAACAAAATCAAAACATACAGAACCAAATCTTTGAAATATATTAAGTAAATAAAGATTTGAGGATCACCTTTTTCCAGTCCTCAGCAGTCATGATCTTCTGCTGATCAGCTGGCACCAGTTCTTTCAGCATTCTGGGGATCATGACAAACTGAGACTTATCTGCATCAACTCGAGTACGAAACAACAGTCCGCCTAGAGCGATCATGTCCTCTTTAGACACACTATGGTAGCCCCGCAGATACTTTGGCAATTCCTGGGAAAATAAAAAGAAGACATTTTGGTCATGAATGACTTTTAACTCATTTTAAAACTCAAGCAAGTTGGACTTCCTGTTCCATTTCATAGTTCACAAAGTCAAAGGACTTACAATTAAATCCCTGAAGTAAGGTCTGTGATTAAAACTATCTTAAAATATGTTCATATTCTATTCCTAAATGTAAAATATATCAGTTAAATACCCAATTGTGATTTTTGGAGCCTTTACATGTCTTAAAAATGGTGGTTATTAACAAGCAGCTAGATGGGACCCCAGAGGTTTTTGGGACTTTAAACATCATCAGATCAAATCGAAAAAGTCATCCTACAGATTTGGTTTTAAAGTTTATATTTGCTTTTTCAAACTTGCAGATTTGAAACACTTGACTGAAAGACATTTCATATTACTGAAAGTGGCAGTAAGTGACAGGACTTGTGGACTGTATTACGGTTTGTTTGTTGGTCACAGAGCTTATTTATTATTGTCGACAGCTACAGTAGCTCTCTGCAGCCCTCCGTGTCGCCCACTGAAGCTAAGCTGGGATGCACATGATTAGTACCTGGATGGGAGACCACATGGGAAAACTAGGTTGCCAGCAAGGGGTGCTCACCCTATGGTCTGTGTGGGTCCTAATGCCCCAGTGTAGTTAAGGGGATGCTATACTGTCAGTGTGCACCGTTGTTCGGATGTTAAACCAAGGTCCTGACTCTGGTCATTACAAAATCACAGGATATCTTTTAAGAAGAGTAGGGATGTAACCTCTGTCCAACATGGCCTCCTAACAATCCCCATATCATAATACCCCCCAGCAAATAAACGTCCACATTTTGTTGTTGTTGTTGTTGACAGAATCAGGGTAAGGCTAATATCTGCCATACGTGGCATTTCAGACTGTTGACTGCTGGCTGCATGACTGATGCATAAAGCACACAAAATAGGAAACACTCATGGGTTGAGTGTGCAGGGCCCGAATAAACACTGGATTTTCAAAAGTAGGTGAAGTTCATGCCATAGACAATGAATGATTTATTGGGAGACAACAAGTTAACATTTTCTTGCTTCTAAACATGACACTGAACAAATCAAACAGATTGTTTGCTTTTAATGTTGATTTTATTGCCAGTGTTGCTAGAATGGGGTCTATGCAAGACTAAGATCCAGGTTGGGCCAAAAAAATCTTTACTGCAATACTCTATTACGTAATATAAATAGTTCCTTCACCATACAGGAGGTTAAATTGATGTTAGAATACTGTTGACAGTGTTTGGCTTAATTCACAGTATGGACTGATCAGATGGACAACATACCTGAGGAAAGTGGAACATTAGGTCAGCAGTTATATCTTTGCCTGGGATCACATTAAACCAGAGCTTCCTCATGAAGAGTACCAGGTACGGGACAATAGTTGGAGTAGCTGTGTTCAGGATGAAGGATGTTAATTATACTGTAGGGACAGTCCAACTTAATAAACAAGTTTATTACAGTATTTAATAAGCTAAACAGCTCACCTTCCCTGACTTTCTTTCCTTTTTTGGTAACATCTGTGAGTTGCCTGAGGTTGTCAAAAAAGTACTCCTCAGAATTCATACTCTCTACCTGAAAATATCAGATGTGATAAAGTTTAGCACCTAAAACACCACCTCCAGGAATGAAAAAGAACGTAATATCTAAAACCTTTGTGGAGGTTTTCACAAACAGGCTGTATCCCTCTGGTGAGGACAGACGGAGGTCTTTGGCAATGTTGCGACACAAGTCTTTGATCCTTGTGGTGGTGGTCACCTCAAATATCTGAAATAAAAGACAGCTTTTAATTTGAGTGTAGAAAATAATAAGAAACAATGGTTAAACTGAGCATGTCACTCCTTACTTCAGATGTATCATTGGGGAAATGGACTTTATGGAAGATCTGAGTGCTGTTATTCTGAATGGCGTCCACTTCCACCTGGTGAGGAGGCAACTTCCTCCCCTCAATACTGTACAGGGGCAAAAACATTGTAATTATAGGTCAACTTTCACCAAAGTCTCTGACAAAACAGGCCAAAATTGTGCAACATTTGCTTCATTTTTGCATACCACTGGCTCTGGTCAGATCCAGTTGGCTGCTTAGACAGTAACAGTAAAAAGTGATGAAATAAGTTTACTGGCAGGAGTTTTCAATGAAGTCAAGGGGGAGTCAATGAACAACGCTCTCCTCCACCTTTATTACTCATGATTGAGGTGCATTTATGCAAAGCACCGATACCCTATTTGTTTCCCGGCCACCACAGGTGTGTATTCACTCCTCACTGCACCCACTTGGAAGTGCGAAATGCAGAGCACAAATTCAGGAATGGGTTACTAAACATGACCTTTCTCTTTTCACTCTCCATCTGAGGATTTATGAATATTTTCATTACATCATAGCTATCCAGAATGGAAGAAAGTAGTTTCACAGAACAGGGAGACCACTCTACCTACACCCTTCACTAGATGGCCACGGACCTTTGCATCTCTTTGTTGGTCGTCAATGGCTCCTCAAATTTCACTTCCTTTGCCCTCCCTGCTCTTTCCCATGTACAGTATTATTTCCTCTCATGAAAGTTCAAAATCTGAGCATTGCAAAGTGTAAATAATTTCATTAATACTTTGCCATCTAGAGAATAAAGCATGTGCCCCCTTTTTGGATCAGTGCTGGCTTCTGGAATTTTGGGCTCCTAGAAGTTTCTGGTATCGGTCCTAAAACTTTATAGCAGTTGAAAACACAGTTGGGTTTCATTGCCACTTGTTCATCGGTGCGTAGGCCCTATTGGAATTCTCCTTGTTCTTCTTCTTCTTCTTCTGAATCGTGATTTTGAGGGTCTAAACATGCCTGAAAACTCACGAAACTTTGCACACGCCCCAGAAGTGGCAAAAATTTGTGTTTGTTATAGGTTTTAGAAGCGGATGTGGCAAAATGACTTGACAGCGCCACCTATGCACATTTGACAGACTGGACCCTGAGCTACGTTTCACGCACACGTACGAAAATTTACACACACATCAAATATGCATACAAAAAAGTCTCTTGGAGCGAAATCTCAAACCCAACAGGAAGTCGGATATTTTTAACTTCCTCTGCCGAAAAAGTGCCGTATTTGCCATTTCCAGGCGTTGTTGATGTTGGCTCGGTTAAGTCTGGGACACACCAAGCTGACAGTCCTTCACTGGGCAGCATCAGACCATCAGTGAAAGTCTGTCAGGCTAGTTTGATTGGTTTGTTGTTGTTGTTGTTTTTGCCTGATTCAGCATGTAGAATCAGCATTGGCTATTGGTGAAAGAAAGCTCTCTGATTTGCTGATCAACTACAAATCAGAGCGCGAGAACACAAACTGAAGTGATAAAACTAAGCAAATTATTCGAATCAAGAGGGAACACAAATGAGCCAAATGTCATTTGTCACATTTATTAAACATAAGCAAATTATATGGATCATCAGACAATCAGATATTTGGAACTTAAACACTGCTTTGTTTACGATTTGTATAGTGTGCAGAACTAATTCTGGTTTCCTGTTGCTAAATGACAATACAGGTACTATCACCTGCAGGTATGGAAAGATAAATCCTCTCATGCAAGTGCAGAACACACATTCTCACTTAAGTCTCTGTTTGTCTGCTTGTTCTGTTTGTTTAGTTTGTACACATGCAATTTTTGGGTCAAACGGAACCAGACACAGTTGACGCGAGTCGTTTTTAATTGCCGCTAGTTCTTTTTAAAGGCTTTAAGGGGTGAACTATTTGACTATATAAAGGTGTACCTGAGCATAGCTTGCATTCTCTGCAGGCAGGCAGAAGCCAGCGGCTCTCTGGGTCTGGACTCCAGAAAACGTTGAGCGTGCCTCAATAACAACTGACTTGGAGGGAAGAGACCACAGCACAGCCACAGCAGCTGCCAGCCTCGTTCCATACTCAACCTAACAGAAGAACAAGACTGCAATTAACAAGCATTCACAACAATTTCACATCTGGATCAAAAATAAGTTATAACTAAGTCAACAAACCCATTTCTGTTGTTGGTCATCTGCTTCATTATTTGACAGTAGATTTCATCTCTAAGTTCGACGTGTGCTGTTGCCGGCCCAAAGATCTGGTTTGTTAGATCTATAGGCGTCCGCACATGCTTGACTGGATAGTCTCCCATATATTTAAGGATAGGTAGAGACCATGTTAAAGAAAAATAGTGAGCATCATGCATTCATTGAGCAGCCTTTAGCATCATGCAGTATTTACAGCTTTATTAAATACGTAACAAATTTAGCTTTCTGATAATTCAGTGAACCGGTGGAAAGGATATCTGTGAAGGAGTCAGAAGCAAGGTGGCAGAGCTCTGAGTTGCCCTGCAGATTCCTGATCAGTGGCTGTTTGAGAGGCTCTTTACTGTTAGCCCACAGTTTCTCTTTGCCTCCTTTGCCACGACGACCTTCATTAACTGGATCCCTGTAACACATCGATGACGTGATCTTTTAAGTAACTCTGGCTTATTATTTTAACTGGTGAACTTCAAGCTGCATATTTTTTTGTACTAGTTCCATCCTACATCACTTAAGATGATTGTAAACCAAATGTGTGTTACCTGAAATAATCAAAGGAGAACTCCTTGAGCGTCATGTGGGCCACTCTCTCTGTGCTGAGCTCCTCCTTCTGCGGCAACACCGGCATCACAGACTTCCTCCGTGCTGGGCTCAAATTCAGCAAATTCTAGAGGAAAGAATGACTCTTTTTATTTCAGCTCCTGTACAGCCTGACTTGACTTACAAGACTCAGCATATTTTGTCAGCCTAAGGGTAAAACCTTGCTGATGGCATGGAAAACTTTCCCAATAAAGACATATTAAAATTTTAGTTTAAAGTTTGAAAAAGTAAAAAGTAAAAAATATTTAAAGGTAGATTTAAATCTTTAATTATTCATTCATTCATTTTCCCTCAGCTTAGTCTCTATTTCAGAGGTCTTCACAGTGGAATGAATCACCAACTGTTCCAGCATTTGTTTTACGCAGTGGATGCCCTTCCAGCCACATACCTAGTACTGGGAAACACCCATACACACTCATTCACACACACTGATACACTACAGACAATTTAGTTTATTCAATTCACCTATAGCACATGTCTTTGAACTGTGGGGGAAACCAGAGCACACTGAGAAAACCCACGCGAACATGGGGAGAACATGCAAAATACCAGCGACCTTCTTGCTGTCAGGCGACAGTGCTAACCGCTGAGCCATCGTGCTGCAATCTTTAATCATTTAACGCCAATTTAAAATCTTTTAAGAGAGTTTCAAATTTTAATGGTAGTCTAAATTCCTTAAAGGAAGTTTCAAATATTAAAATGTGTTTTTTTAAAGAGTTTAAATTCTTTAAAAGCTATTTAGAATGTTGAAAGTGTGTTTTTTATGTTTAAAATATTTAAATTATTGGTAACACATTCATTAAGATCAGTTCAAGAGTTTTCCTCCATTGACTTCTTATTAGTGTTTATAGATATTATGTAAAATTGTAGAAGTTATGTTTATAAGGGTCATCTAGATGATGAAACAATACACATGCTGCTTATGCTGGTGTTTTATTTTTTTATTTTTATATTTATTTGAACCATTTTTCCTTTATTTGACAGGACAGAAGAATGACAGAAAATTAAGTGGGAGAGAGAGGGGGATAGAATCGGGAAAGGTCCACGAGCCAGGATTCAAACTCAGGAAGCCCGGAGTGCTGTTGTGCTTTTATGTCGGCAAACTAACCACTGTGCTAACGCGCTGTTTGTTTTTTAGGATTTATTTCTTGTCTTTATTGTGATAGAACAGTACAGCGACGAAGTTGGAGAGAGTGGTTGACGGGATAGGAAATGCTCCACAACCTGGTACTCAAAATCGGTACATCTTTAACATTATGGTGCTCTACTTTATGTCAAGGCTGTCAGAACTGATGTAACAGGTATGGAAATTATTGTCCACTTTATTTACAGAATTACACAAAATGTGTGTTTTACCTAAAGTGTTTATTAAGTACACCTGAGGTGTTTGTCATTGTGTGTGTCTTCTCCTTTAAATTTCTAAGAAAGCTTAAGTTTTTAAATTTCCTGTTTTGCACCCGCCTCTTCCCTTTCTGCACTGCACTTTCTTCCCTTTCTGGACTGATTAGAGAGGTGGGTGTCTGCTAAGCTCTGATTAGTCTTAAATCACTTTTAAAAGCTAGTTTTTATGCTTGAATAATATTTGTATATCTTCATTTTTCACATTTGTTTCATTATTTTTGTTTCCACTTTAATTGAGGTTTTGATTTATTTTTGTTTCATGGAAGCATGTGAATGCTAAATGCAAAGCACTTTCCCTTTAACAGAGAAAAGCTAAAAGGGCGAAGACACTGTAAAATCTGTGCTTTTGTTTACCTCAGGTATGATTTGTCCCTTATTGTGAAGTTGATATTATTAGGAGTTTTATTCTTTGCTCTACTCTCTGCCCTCTTCTCTTTCTGCACTGACTGCACATGGGAGATCGGAGTTATAAGGGCGAAGACACACTGTAAAATCTGTGCGTTGTATAATCAGGACTGAGATTAAAGAGCCATCACAACTGCTGATATCCGTCTGGTTATTCCCACATTAAAAAGAAAACAACACGTCAGTGCCAACAGCCTAGTGGTTAAGTGCACCAAGGTGCTCATGGCGACCTGAGTTCGATTTCTGGCTCAAGGTCCTATGCCGATCCTTCCTCTCTCTCTCTGCTCCCAATGCTTTCCTGTCTGTCCTTCACTGTCCTATCACATTAAAGGTGAAAACCCCCTAAAAATAATTATAATAATAAAAAAAGAAAACAACACAACGCAGAACCGGTTACTTGGACACATCATCTCTAATTTGGTATTTTTTCCATGACAAACCATCAAAACAACAGTGCTAAAGAGGAAGAGTATCCTTTCCAGAAATCAGTGTGAAACTAAAGAAATGCTGTTTACCAGTGTCTCTTCTGTAGGCCTGGTCAACATGGGCAGAATCTGAATAGCATCTAAGGAAACTGCCCCAGTTTGACTTGTCCTCTCATTTCTTGCTTTTATCCAGCCTTCTTCAAGAGAATATTCTCCATCCTTTATGATATACAGCACATCGCCCCGTCTGTAGCTCAGCAATGTGGGATCC
Source organism: Danio kyathit (assembly GCA_903798195.1). Lineage (NCBI taxonomy): Eukaryota > Metazoa > Chordata > Actinopteri > Cypriniformes > Danionidae > Danio > Danio kyathit. The sequence continues at coordinate 27,286,730 of LR812520.1, forward strand.
TCTGAATAAAGGGGAAAATATGAAAAATTATTGCTCCATAAATGTTAACCAGTTCAGAATGCATCACACATTATTTCTTAAGGTTCTAAATTGTGGAAAAACAAAGAAAATACTGCCAAAATATAGCCAGTGCAGAAGAACTACCTTGTCTGCTGAGGTCTTGTATTGCCACAGCGTACAGGGATCTCTCTTTAAGGCCTGAGATGAACATGTTGACCAGATCCACTAATTCTTTTCCTTTCACAATCTTCAGCTCATACATCCCCTTTGGAGTTGTCAAACACACCATCCCACCAGACCTGTCCTCACTGTAGGAGAAACAGGAAAGTGGTTCAGCAAGGAGGAAAATTGCCATAAAAATGCTTTTATTCATTCATTCATTTTCTTGTTGGCTTAGTCCCTTTATTAATTTGGGGTCGCCACAGCAGAATGGACCGCCAACTTATCCAGCACATTTTACACAGCGAATGCCCTTCCAGCCGCAACCCATCTCTGGGAAACATCTATACACTCATCCACTACGGACAATTTAGCCTACCCAATTCACCTGTACCACATGTCTTTGGACTGTGGGGGAAACCGGAGCACCCGGAGGAAACCCACGCGAACGCAGGGAGAACATGCAAACTCCACACAGAAACGCCAACTGGCCCAGCCGAGGTTCGAACCTGCGACCCAGCGACCTTCTTGCTGTGAGGCGACAGCACTACCTACTGCGCCACTGTATTTTATATATTATATTATATTATATTATATTATATTATATTATATTATATTATATTATTTTTATTATATTATATTATATTATATTATATTATATTATATTATATTATATTATATTATATTATATTATTTTATATTATATTATATTATTTTATATTATATTATATTAAATAATATTACATAACATAACATTACATTACAATACAATACATTATATTATATTATATTATATTATATTATATTATATTATATTATATTATATTATATTATATTATATATATTTTTTTATATCATTTATACTGTATATTTTATATATTATATTTTGTATTTGTAATGTTTTAATAACAACTGCAGTTTTCTTAAGAATAAAAAATCAACAGAGCCCAAAGTATTCAATTCATTTTTTTTTTTTTATTTTTTTTTTATTTATATTATAATCAACACTCGGATAACAAAAAAAGTATGCAGCATTTAAATTGCACACAACGCAGATTTTATATTACTGTCTACATTTTTTTTATTATGTTTCCTCATAGTAACTTACTGTCATATTTCCTATTACTTATTATATAACACTAAATAATCAAGACCACTAACAGGTTAAATAAAATATGATGAATATATGGCCTAATTTATAATCTACAGTAGGAAACTAATGATCTGTTGACGCCAAATGCCTTGCCTGAGGTTAATGTCCGAGCTGTTTAATTAAAATCTAACTTGTGTTGAAGCATTGATTGTGAGATGTGTGTTCAATTTGTTTAGTTTTCTGTAAGAGATGTGCACATTTACTTGCATACAACTGCCATTTAAACCGAATTTCCTGATAAAACTGAAGTTTATTAGAAAAAAGTGCCTTTTTTTACCTCACTATTTCAATTCTCGACACTTCAGGATAAGAGAGCTGCAGGAATTCGCCTTCTGTCTCGTCCTGAAAGAAGACTCCTTTCCAGTTCACCACAACTACAAACTGGTCTTGAGGAACTGAAGGACCTGGACACAAATTAAACAGTTAGTTCATAAAGTCAATGCAAGAAAGGGATACTTCACCCAAAAAGTCTAATTGTATCATAATAATCTTCAAGTTTTTGACTTTATTTTTTCTGTTCTGTGGACACAATTATTTTTTATTTACAACAAAACAATGAGGTACCAATATGGACCCTTTAAGTACAAATGTGTACCTTTTGAAAAGGTACCACCCCAGTGACAGCTCTCGTACCTTCATTTCTGAGAATGTATACTGTAAATAAAGCAACGATCCAGAGGTTTTCAGTAAATGAACCAAATATATTGTCAAAAGTATTGGTTTTGGTGCGCAAAAGTGTTTTTGGATCACAGTTACAGTAACCACTGATGCCACGTGGAATGTTTTGACAATGTTTTTGGTTCCTTTTCTGAATTTTGAATGTCTTGTGACAATTGCTGTCTACGGAGGATGAGAGAGCTCCCAGATTTCACCCAAAATAAAGACTGAAATTGAAAACTGGATTGAAATGACATGAGTGTGAGTAAATAATAATACAATTTTATATTTAAATCTTTAACCCATTGTTTAACTCATTGTTGGTAATAGATTACATGCACCATATCTTCATAAGCTTTGCATGTTTGGAAAATATATTGCACCAATTTATGCACTGTCTCTCTGTGATTTAACTTGAATATTAAAGAAAGAGCAGCATGAGCTTTCCTCAGAAGCTCTCCTATTGTGTCTAACAGAAGAGATAAAGTCATGCAGGTTTGGAACAACATATTAGTACCATCAGCAAAATGTTCATTTTGGGATGAACTACTCTTAAAAAACTGAAAACTTACCTGAAATCACTTGAGCCTCATATAACTTGGAGAAATGGATTGGCCACTTCTGTCGCGCATATTCAACAGTCTCTGATTTCACTTTGTAGACAGGTGTGTTAGTGTTTATGTAGGGACCCTGTGATTACACAAGAGTGCTGCTTGTAATATTGTGCGCGATTATTGTGAACAACTATATATGTGTGTAACAGCATATGAACATACCTGTGTGTGTGCAGAATTGACCATCTGCACTAGTTTGACCAAAGACTTGTTCTCTATTATTGTCATATTTATGCTCTCACGAACAATCTTCTGAGCAATTTCCAAACTGCTTTCAGAGCCGTGCTGAACATAATAATGTTTGGCTGCGAGCTGCACATAATCATCCTCCTAGGTGAAGATTAAGGTCAACAACAACATTACAAATCTCCTTCCTACATTAAATACATGCTACACCAACAGAACAAAAGCATAGAACATGAGCTGACCTTATCAGACAGATATTCTCCGTTTTTGAGTCCATGGATGATCTGCCTGTAGATGAGCTCTGTGCTGGTTTGGTCAGATGAACAGTCATGCCATGGTGTGAAGATCTCTTTGCGGAAGTAGAGGCGCCAAGGAGCGTGTTGCTCCTCTCGGCCTTGCCTCTTTTCTTCCTGCTCACACATAGACACGGCGTCCAGAATGTGCTGTCTGCCACTGCCAAGAGACCACATCTGAAGAAGAGATGCACATGTCAGTACTATGGTACTCTTGATTCTATAGTCAGTCGAGATGGAGTTATTATGCTACCTGCCTAATGTTCCACAAAATCAAATATTCTTATCTCACTTTTTATCCTTTGATCTATGTAAAGCTGCTTTGACACAGTCTATGTTGTACAAAGTTCTACAGAAATAAAGGTGACTTGACTTGATGATCAAAATTAGCGAACACACTTGATTGTTTTCTGAAATAATGTCTTCTTTGTCGTTATTTTAAATATATTTTTACATTTTAATACAATTTTATGAATTATAATTAATAATTAATTTATTCTAATTAATAATCTATTAGGCGACGCGGTGAAGCAGTAGGTAGTGCTGTCGCCTCACAGCAAGAATGTCGCTGGTTCGAGCCTCGGCTGGGTCAGTTGGCATTTCTGTGTGGAGTTTGCATGTTCTCTGGGTTTCCTCCGGGAGCTCCGGTTTCCCCCACAAGTCCAAAGACATGCGGGGCAGGTAAATTAGGTAAGCTAAAATTGTCCGTAGTGTATGTGTGTGAATGAGAGTGTGTGAGTGTTTCCCAGTGATGGGTTGCGGCTGGAAGGGCTTCCGCTGCGCAAAACATGTGCTGGATAAGTTGGCGGTTCATTCCGCTGTGGCGACTCCAGACTAATAAAGGGACTAAGCCGAAAAGAAAATGAATGAATGAATGAAATAATCTATTATAAATAATGTATAATGATTTTTAATTAATGAATAAATTAAAATTTAATTATTTATTATATTATATTCTTTTTAAATTATAATTATATTTTTGTATTATTAAAATTTTATTTATTTTTTGTATTAATTTAATAAACTTTTTATTTTTTTTTTCATTTGTAGTGTTTACAGTGATTTACCAAAATAACCAAGGCACTTAAAAAAACTTCTATTGTTGTTGAATACACAATGATCAGAATTAGAGAACAATAATCTTTGTAACAAGAAGACAGATTACAGCTAAATTTCTGAAGGTTACAGCAGCCAAAAACAATAAGAAAGTGCATATGCTCTGGAATTTTGTATGATTTCAGCTAGGGTTGGGTCGATAAACGATGCCATTGTCCATCGCCGATGGCCAATAGACATCATGATGCTGAGCCGGCATCGCCGATCCTCCGCCCCGCCCCCGTTGCAAACCCGCTCGCGAAAAATACACACTTAGGCCCTGTTTACACTAATATGTCTTAGTTTTAAAATGGCATTTTAGAACAAAAACGATCCACGTCCACACTGGCGTTTCATCTAGCATTTCTGAACAGCCCTCCGTCCACTGAAATCCAGAGATTGTCAATCAGGTTTACATCAGGACTCTGGACAGCCATTTCATTATTTAAATGTGTTCAGCTTCAATTAAGTACTTTACCCATTCTGTGGTTGTGCTTATTCTCCAGCAAGAAAATTACAGACTGATTGAGCCTCAGGTGCCATTTACATTAGTGCATTTTCATTTTAAAATGGCATTTTAGAAAAATTTAGAAATTCTCCTCGTTCTTATTTGCATTTTCACTGTGTTTCAGAAAAACCATATCTGTACACTATACAACCTAAAACGCATGATATGTGATCATTCACGCTCACTGTGAATCCATATATTATGCAGGCATCTGTACTTGCGGTCTATCGGTTGTTTAATGGTGAAATGATCAATGTAATGTGTGCATTTATATAGCGCATTTATCGTGTATGACCATACACCCAAAGGGCTTCATAATCATGAAGGGGGTCTCTCCACACCACCACCAGTGTGCAGCATCCACTTGGATGATGCGACAGCAGCCACATGACAATGGGGCCAGTGTGCTCACGACAAACCAGCTATTGGTGGAGTGGAGAGAAAGTGATAGAGCCATTTCTGTGGATGGAGATGATTGGAAGGCCATAATCGGTAAGGGCCAATAAAGGGAATTTGGCTAGGACACCAGGATTACACCCCTTCTCTTTACGAGAAGTGCCAAGGGATTTTTAATGACCACAGAGAGTCAGGACCTCGATTTAACATCTCATCCAAAAAACGGTGCTAACTGACAGTACACCCTTCACTTTACTAGGGCATTAGAACTCACACAGACCACAGGTTAAGCGCCCCCTGCTGGCCTCACTAACACCTCTATATACTGTAGGTACTAACCAGGCTCAGCCCTGCTTACTTCAGTGAGTAACCGGTCTTGGGCTGCAGAGGGATATGGCAATATGCAATAGTCCAGTAGACAAGTCAGAGAGTGAATGTGGATAGTTACAACAATAACTGGCAGACATCTGAAAGTCTTCATTTATATAATATACTGCGGTCCGGAATATATGTAACTCATTCAATATGATTAAAAACTGCTCTTTTGCTGCTGTTTGTACAGTATATTTAGAAAACTGTAGATTGTTCTCTCATTTTGATCTCTAATTTTACATGTGACTTTTCGCAGGTGAAAGGAAGCCATTTAGATGTTACACACCTTCTCATATATTGCGGCATACAGGGAAAAGCCGAAACTGTCCTGCAGGTTTGTTTTCTGGATGATGGCAGTGCACACCTCTGCAGAACTGCTGGCGGAGTCCACAGTGAGGCTGATGTTTCTGCCATCCATCAGACCCACAGCCACTCCAATGGGATTCTTATTCTCTACAGACTGGCAGATATTAAAGAACAGTCAGTTATATTTAGTGTAGGACAGCTAATCTTCTTGATATAAGTCATAGGGATTGCCTACCTGTAGTTCAACCCAACATGGCGGCTCATTTCTTTCTCCATTGGCTAGAGTCCTTCGCAGCCGCTCTGCACAGTAGGCAGAGTACTCATTTGGCCCACGGCGTATAAAGCTTTGCAGATACTGGGACCAAAAATTAAAATGACATTCAATAAAACATGGCACAAACCATAACATTACATATAAAACATAACTTAATAAAACACAACAACAACAACAACAAACAACATATAACAATACAAAACAACATGACAATACAACATAAATACAAAATAAACAAACCTATGAGATACGTTACGTCAGAAAAGATCTAAAAGTTATTAAAATCATAAACCTAAAATGTGTCATCTAGACCCAGCATGCACAAGACATCAACATGACATCAGATTGACAATGTACTCCAGCGTCAGGGGACGTTGCATTTTGTTAGGAAATTAAAATCAGGTTGACATCAGAAACCAATGTCTGGCCGACATCAATGTCCAACGTCCAACCTAAAGTCAACCAAATATCAACGTCTAATGATGTTACAGCTTGACGTTGTGTGGACGTAACCACTATGACATCTATCAGATGTTGGATTTTGGTTGTCATACCTGATGAATAAATGTCAGTATTTGACATCAATATGACGTTGGATTAAAATATTGGCTGGACATTTTGGTCATATTCCAACACAACCTAAAATCAACCAAATATCACCGTCATTTGACGTCGTTATTGGATGTCAAAATAATGTTGTCCTTAGACACTGGCTGGACATTGAATTTTGGTCACCTAACGTCATGACCTAAATATTAACATCTTATGATGTGTGCCTGCTGGGGATTGTTACAAACTACAGCTTTTGTTAAATAATTTATAAGCAGTAAATGACTACAAATAGTAAGCAATCTACCCTGAAATGCAATATAATAATAGTAATAATTTCTTATATTTATATAGCGCTTTTCTGGACACTCAAATTGCTATACACATTGGGGGGAATCTCCTCATCCACCACCAGTGTGCAGCATCCACTTGGATGACACGACAGCAGCCATATTGCACCAGACCGCACACCACACACCAGCTGATAGGTGGAGAGGAGACCAAGCGATGAAGCCAATTATGATATGGGGATGGTTAGGAGGCCAGTGGGCAAATTTGGCCAGCATACCGGGGGTTAAACCCCCACTCTTTTCGAAGGACATCTCGGGATTTCTTTTTAATGACCACAGAGAGTCTGGACCTCAGTTTAACGTCTCATCTGAAAGATGGCACTCACTGAGCAGTATAGAGTCCCATTCACTATACTGGGACGTTAGGATCCACTCAGACCACAGGTTGAGCACTCTACTGGCCTCACTAACACCACTTCCGGCAGCAACCTAGCTTTCCCATGTGGGAAAAGATCAGGGTAAAGGGATTATATTAAGCTTATTTAAAATGTAAGACTTCGGTGCCCCCTGAAAGTGTCTTTAAAGTTTAATCTCAAGTGCTCTTTTATTATGCTATTCTTTAAATGCAAATGAGCTGTTCTTATCCACCAATTTTCCAGAAGAAGGCGGTGCTTTTTTTTTTTTAAGGTAAAATTTATTGTCTCCCGTAAGAAAAATTTGTTTTAGAAAAGGGTTCTGCTGTACATAAACACCAGCAAGACAACATATAACATACACAATAAAAATCTAATCCTAAAATACCTTCTAATATAAATAAGATTCCATAAAATCAATAATTTAAAAAGAATTATATTAAAATAAAATACAATGTGCCCCACTGCCCTCTGTTATGCTGACCCATCCAGTTATCTTAATTTTTGACCGTCCTACCCTACTTGCTCATTGATCAATTTAATTGAAAAAGGAACAAAAAAAGGTAACACTTTATTTTGATGGTCCATTTGAGTATTAGTAGACTGTCTGCTTAATATCTGTTGACACTGACATTTAACAGTCCTTCAACAGACATTTCACTGACTATAAGAATTTTTGCAATTACATGTCAACTTACACTAACCCTAACCCCAACCCCAACCCTAACCCCAACCTAACAGTCTACTTATAATCTAATGATAATTAGTTGCAATGTAACTTAAATTCAACAAACGGACCGTCAAAATAAAGTGTGACCCAAAAGAATGTTTATATCTATTATACTGTACTTGCATAACAGGACCCTGTATCTTTTACAGCTCATTCCTCAGATACTCCAGCAACAAAAAAACAAAACATCTGCATGAGCTTTAAAGCCTTGTCAGTTCAAACTCCTAATGTATATTTCTGAGCACACAGACAGAAAGCACAAGCACCGAAAGCTGTCTATCAGATTGTGCATGTCACGTAAAGTACGTATGTAGATTAAATTTCAAGTAATTTGGGTAATTTAGGTATTAAGTTTTTTTCACATCAACTGTCAATTACACACCAGTTTATGTAAAAAGATCACAAATCCACTTTCACATAATGTTTGTTACAGTTCAAGTTAGAATTACTAGCACTCTGTATATTTTTTCCTCAATTTTCCAGTTTAACGGATAGATTTGTTCAACACATTCCTAAAGATAATAGTTTTAATAACTAATTTCTAATAACTGATTTATTTTTTCTTTGCCATGATGACATTATACATGATATTTAACTAGATATTTTTCAAGATATTAGTAATCAGCTTCATTAGTACTCAGTAATCAGTGCAATTTCAAGGCTTAACTAGTTTAATTAGGCAGGTTAGGGTAATTAGGCAAGTCATTATATAATGATAGTTTGTTCTGTAGACGAGTAATAATATTGACCTTAAAATTGTTTAAATAAAAATAAATATATTGTAAAAATAAAATAAAACTGCTTTTATTCTAGCCAAAATAAAACAAATAAGACTTTCTCCAGAAGAAAAAAATATAATGTGAAATACTGTTTCTTACTCTGTTAAACATCATTTGAAAAACATTTGAAAAAGAAAAAAAAGAAAAAAATTACAGGAAGGCTAATAATATTGACTTCAACTGTATGTCTGTAAATGTAACAGTTGGGAAATAAACTGCATCTGAAACAGTGTATTAGATATGTGAAACTGCATCTATTGAATGTGAAGGAAGCGCACTACTCATGTAATGACCAAATAGCATGACATAACACAACAATAATATTATATGTAACTCAGAACAAAACATTCCCTTAAACATCATACAACAACACATAATAACATGACATACATAACACAGCCTGGTATTTGCTTTACAATTGACCTGTGTGATAAACTGTGGTTGTATCATTTTCTACATAGCCGATTCAATAAAACATTCAACGGACATTATTGCAAAATAAACCCCTTCAGGACAATACATTACCCCTTATGCCAAGCTCCAGATCACTTTGTCGGGTTTATTACAAATGAGTGCATAAATTAGCTCATAAATAAAAGAACTAAACTTAAAACAGTAATTTATACCTTAGTCAGACGGTCTGTAGGGGAAAAGATACCAAGGCAGATGGACAGAAGGATCCAGCCTCTGTTTACACTTTTGCGGTTTTTATTGCCTGTCAGCTGCTTACAGATCTGACAATAGATTTCATCTCTGAAAAACATACATAAGGTCATAAAGATCATGTATTCTGTTGTGAAATCACAATTTGAACAACGTAAAGGACATCATGATAACCTTATGTCCGGTCGGACAATGGCGTATCCCACAATAATGTGCAGTTTCTCCAACGGTGTCATTGGACGATCAAAAGTTGGTCCCTCTCCAAACAGCACAACCTGCTCCTCCTGAACCGCCTCCATTTGAGGCTTTAGTTCTTCTTCTGGCTGCAAATTTCATCAGAATGGTTAATAGTAGCCTGCTATGATCAGTTTGGGGAAAGTTACTTTTAAAACTAATGCATTACGATCTTGTGTTACTTCTTTAAAAAGAGAGGCTTAAGGTGTTCCTTAGCTACTTTTTAAGGAAAGTAATGCATTACGTAATTTTTGCCTAAATCTTTTCAACTGGTTCATTTTCATCAAAGTTGTTTTAAATAATATTTTTTAAACTTATATTTTGGATAAATGTAAGGCCCTTTAACACCCAAAAGTCAAATGTAAAATGAATAAACCTCAGGAAATGTAAATTTAAGTCTGTAAAGCTGAGCTCAAACAAACTCGCTCAGATGAAAGTAACTCAGACTCAGAGATTTTTGGAAATTAAAAAAACAACGTGTTACTTTATTAGTTACTTAAAACAAAAGTAATCTGATTATGTAACTTTTATTGATTTGTTTTCTTCTTAACACCATTCTGCCTTTATGGGTATATTAATAGCAAGAACTGGTTAATCAATACACAAGTCAGAGGAAGGGCAGTTTGGAGTCAGTTTGTCTATGCTGCATGTCTTTGGGTTGTAAGAGAAAGCTGGAGTAAATCCAAACTTGCACAGGGAGAAGACGAAAACTCCTCATAGAAAGGCCCCCGTTCCTGCCAGGGCTTGAACGGGGGATCTTCTCGCTGTGGGATAACAGTGCTAGCTATCAAGCCACTGTACCAATCCCTCTGATTATGTAACTCGCGTTGTAATACATTACTACAAACATTTACAGTAGCTGTAATGTTCAGTGATGTACTCGGAGTAGTAAATAAACACATTTCACCTCTTCTTCAGGAATGGCGGAGTGTTTTCGTTTCCCTCCTCCTTTTTGCTGCTTCATTTTCTTTCTCAAAAATTTCTGCAATTACATAAGCCAAAAAAACACATTTCAGTTACTGAAAACAAACAAAACTATATCATTTGAAACTACAGTTGAAATCAGAATTATTAGCCCTCCTGTAAAATTCAATTATTTCAAAAATATTTCCCAAGTACTATTTATTTTCCCAAGTACTAATTATTTAGTAATTTTGCAAGATTCTAATATTCAGTTTACAGTGAAATCTAAATGCTTAACTAGGTTATTAGGTTAACTAGGCAAGTTATGTTAATTAGGCAAGTTATTGGATAACAGTTCTGTAGCCATTCAAAAATATATATATTTCTTAAAGGGGCTAATGACATTGACCTTCAAAATTGCTTTTAAAACTGTTTTTTTCAGCCAAGCTTAAAAAAAAGACTTCCTCAGAAGGAAAAAATATAGGAAACAATGAAAATTTCCTTGCTCTGTTAAAAGCACTTGAGAAATATTTGAAAAAACAAATTCACAGGAGAGCTGTAATTCTGTAATACTGTAATTCTGACTTCAACTGTATATAATAAAAATAGGCTGCAATCAAAAGATTCAAAATGCTGCCCTCAGAGAGACCATTCTAAGACTGAATGGCACCAAGGCACATCCGAATGCAAATTCTGGACCTTTTTCTCGTTGAATTTTGAAGCCAGCATAAATGTGTCCTTCGCTGCCTTCAATATTACACAATCCCATGTATTCCATTTCTGACAGTTCTGCTTTGGTGCCATTTTGTGTGTAAATGTACATTTTTGACCAATGTTTTCCACTTTCTAGCAAAAATTTAGAATTGTAGTAAACAAATATTTCCTTAGTTATGACCAAAAATCTCTCTATTTTTTTTTGTACATGAATAAATGGCTGTCTCAGAAGTCTGTCTGAAATCAGTTTTATGAGGTGCCTTCATGCAAAAACACTGCCTTCGGAATCATTGCCTGATAGGGCGGCAAGGCAACAACATATTTTCAGTGCTAACTAAGGCAACATTCTTAATTGGTGTATTTAAAACACTTTATGTCACCTATAAGTCTTATTTAATATACATAATCCCACTTTACTATGTCAGCTCGGCAGAGAAATTATGAATTTTGTTGATCCTGTTTTGACTGTGTCTTATTATTCTAATGTATTTATTGATTTAATTGAAGCTTTTTAAAGTGTTTAAAAAAAAATAATAATAATAATAATAATAATAAATAAATTCAAAAAGTCAAACATCATCCTGTAATGGTAAAGTTGATTTCTGTCATTTATCATAACTTACTACTAAATATTGTTAATTAGGTAAACAAGGCCACCTAAAATAAAAAAAAAAATACATATTCCAGATGAGCTTTGATCTGGAAAACATGTTGCCTTGTTCAATAAAATAGGCATCTCTGTGTGTTTTTTTTTTAATTTGCTATCAGGTACTCAGTGAAAGACTTCCACAATTAATTCCATATAGTAACTTACTGTTTTTGAGTTAACTGTACCAAAATAAATTTACGATCATTAAAATGTTTTTGAATAAAAGAAATAGCTTTTTGGTGAATAAAATTCCTGAACCCTAGCACAAGATGGTGTCTTATGGTGTGTCAGTTATCTACCTGATCTAATCCAACAAGGTTACTGAGTCGCCGTGCTTGTCTCTGCCCAAGGTTCCTCTGAATGGGGTCGGCTATAGCAGAAACACGTTCTTGCTTCGGCTCTGGAAGATCTCCCATAAATCTCAGTATAATCCACCATACTGTCAAACAGGCCTGGAGGATAAGGGAAAATAAGAAAAGACAACACAAAACAGAAGAACACAATGCTAATGCTAACGCTTCTCACCAAGGTATCGCCTTCATCCTCATGGTAGAGCAAGGGTTGTCGTAATCTCTGCTGGATATACGAGTGGGTAGAAGCTCCTTGGAAGTGTAGAGATGCAAATTTCGAGAAAGAGAACTCATCGTCCTCTTCCTCCTCCTCTTCTTCTTTCTCTTGATGGTCTTCACTGCTTTCTGGTATTGACATCACCTTGGTCTCCACCACAGGGCTCTCAATTAATTCAACCTCCTCTAATTTTGCTGGTTCTGCTTCAAATTCCTAGGAGAACATCAAAAGCACATGAAGCAAAAGAGACTGTTATTGATTATTTTGGTGATTAAATGAGTAAAGAATGAAAATTCTGTTATTAATAATTCATCCTTTTGTCATTCCAATTCAGAAACCATCGTTTATCCTCTGAACACAAATAAAGATATTTTAGATCATTGGTCTAAAACTCAATTCCTGGAGGGCCGCAGCTCTGCACAGTTTTGCTCCAACCCTAATCAAACACAGCTGATCCAACTAATAATATTGTTCAAAAGAATCTCAAACACCTTGATTAGTTGCATCAGCTGTGTTTGATTAGGGTTGGAGTAAAATTGTGCAGAGCTGCGGCCCTCCAGGAATTGAGTTTGAGACCCATGTTTTAGATGGACATTTTAAAAGTGCTGTATGTAAGTTTTTGACTCTTTTAAAGCATAAAAATACCACAATATGTTTGCAGATATATTTAGGAAACATGCTAAGTGAACATTCTTGTTTATCTGAAAAACAACACTAAAGTCAGACGTTCTGCATTGAAAACGCGCGTTACGTGCCGGATCATCTGTCTTTGTTTTGGTTCTTTTAACCCGCCCAATGCCACTTTAGCCAATTATATTTCAGCACCCCGGGTTGCCTTGGTGGAAAACAGTGCATTTCATTCATTCAAATGATCTGGCACCACCTTACTTATCAGATCTCCTACATGTACATAATCCTGGTAGGTCACTAAGGTCTTCTGATCAGTTTATTCTTTCTGTACCAAGGTCCCCGTGTAAGCTAAGTGGGGATCAGGCTTTTGGTGTTATCGCCCCAAAACTCTGGAACAAGCTTCCACCCCACATTTCGGCATGCTCCAACTCTTTCTGTTTTTAAAAAGCTTCTGAAACTGCATTTTTAATGTTGAGAGGTTTGCCTTATGTTTAACTGTTATGTATGTGATGGATAGGACTTATTGTAATTAGTATTCATTGTGTTCAGCACTTTGGGCAACGTTGTGTTGTAAAAAATGTGCTATATAAATAAACTAACTAACTAACTAACTAACTAACTAACTAACTAACTAACTCATTCAGAAGGCTCTCAAAGCATGTGTCTATGACCGAAATGCGACCTCTGGTGGACAGTAGCAGACTCCGAAATGAGACGTAGAATCAGAACTCCACAGGAGGTTATTAATTAGCAAATAATATAAATATTATAACATTAAGTGAGCAGGTAACATTGTAACTCCGTGTCCTAACAACACGCTATGTGATGAGATACGCAGTGATAAACATTTTATTTGTTTGCACCAAACGAAACACGACAGAAATTTAAATACAGCCATTCAGAAGCACAGAATATGCACTCATGAAATGGTAAACTTTATAATCTAATTAATAAATATTAAACTTTGACATTATTAAATGTACAAGCTGAATCACACATATGTGTTTTATTTTGAGTCACAGTTCTGAGGTTCAATTTCAAACTTTTATTTTCAAGATCTGAGGTGAACTATCTGCTGCTACTTTCAGTAATATGGCAATAAATGTCATGTAAAATGGCATTCAAACTCACATTGTTAGAATTTAACACTGAATAAAGCACATGAGGTGTACCTGAGGTGATCATTGTCAGTTTTCTGTTGTTCAGCTGCAAGAAATAGAATCTGTTTCTAAAATATAAATTTCAGGTGTTGGTTAGAACAAAAACTCCTTTTAATATGGAGAATATTCCTTCTATCCTGTGCCATTGCTTTTATATAGAACACGATTTAAATCAGTCTTTAGGATTGATCGTCAGATTAGCTCCTGTTGGTCGTCAATCTGGCAACCTGCACTTGTGTTTGTGTTGATCCAGCAGTGCAATACCTAGTTCAACCACTGGGTGTCAAACTTACATACTGCCCCTTTAAATCCAAGAGCTATATGATCCTCCACAGACAGCAACAATCCCAAAACACGAAAAACTCCAAAAACATTTTTGTGAGCCAAAAAAACTGTAAAAACTACTTTGTTTGCCAATGTCTTCTCTTCCACGTCAGGTCATGGTCTGCATTTACTATTGGCAGTACAACATACTGTACATATTGTGCCACACAACTGCCTGTAATCCTAGCATAATAATTGCCCATGGTAAATGTGTTCCCTCACATGACGCGGGAGATATAGGTATAATATATAACAGATGTGACAGTCATGTTTTTTTGTGCACAAATGTGTTCTTGGAGCTTCATATGATTACAGTTGAACCACTGAAGCCACATGGGATGTTTTTGGTTTGTTTTCTGAACTTTAAACATCTCTGGACCATTGCTGTCCCTGGAGGATGAGGGAGCTCTCAGACTTTATTTAAAATATTTAAGATGTATATATAAGATGAATAAAGGTCTCAGGGGTTTGGAACGACATGAGTGTGAGTTATTAATAATAAAACTTTATTTTTGAGTGAACTAATTCTAAAATTGAATCGATGAATCTATGAGTAAATCTTTATTTTGGTAATTAATGTGTCTGACTTGTTGTATATTTAGCTACAATTCTTTTAAACTTGACTAATGCAATGTGTAGCTTTTTATTTCTTAAACAATCATGCTGGAAGACGTATCCCATGGTTATATACCAGGGGTGCTTTTCCCAAACAACGACGTAACTCGCGGCTGAACTATCATAGTATGATGCATCGTTTGGCAAAAGAACGATGTAGCGATGAGTGTTTCCTAAAACCCATAGTTTCTCTGTCGCAGATTCATCGCTTGAACCACGTTAGTTATAACGTAAAACGCCCATAATGCTGCTCTAAACGGGGTGGAGTAACTTCTTTAGAGAACAACCCCATCATTTCTTTGTGCAAATTATATTGTTTTACACAAACACGCATTTAAAATAAAATCCAATATTAGTAAAATAAATGTAAATATAGGGCCAATGTTTGCTTTACTAATATTATTGAGAAGTTGTACATTACATATTCTATTCTAAAACATAAAATCACTTACAAAAGCTAACACTGTTCTAATATCATATATAAATCATATAAATAAATAAATAAATAAATAATGAGGCGATTTATTATAAATATATTTACTTTAATAATAATATTATTGATGATGATGATTATTATTTAGGATATTGTTTATTTATTTTTAAAAAATTACAATTTGACACATGCAAACCACAGCAGAAAGTTCTAACCAACAGACCCATGTCATATACAGCAGAGAAACTTAATAAATAACCCACTATAAAATAAAAGAATTAATGTATGCTATGTTTTTTTATTTTCGCAAGCTTTGGAGGCGCAACATAATTTCCGTTTTAAATATACCTATAGCTTTCGCCATGAGGCTGTGTTCAAAATTACATCAATGTTTTTAAAGTGCACTGCGAAGGGAGCACAATTGTAAACATGAAGATCGCTAAAACTGAACTGTAAAAATACTTTGAAAGCAAATTACACCTAAGAGAGATTAACTTAATGCTTTTTTATTTTTAATAATTCCAACTTTGAATGTTAGAATGTTCTAGATTAATAGGGCATAGGGGGGATAAGTGGGAATAGAACACAGCCAGAAACTATGCTTCTAATTACAGCTCCAGAGGTGTCGTTTCAAGTGCTCAAGTTTGCGACGCAGTTTGCGAATGTTCGTTGGAACGATGGATTCGGGAAACAGCAAATCAATGAACTATGTTTGTAACGACAGAACTTGCGACCTTAGTTGGCTAACGATGGTTTTGGGAAACGCACCCCAGGATGACAATGCCAAGATTGTGGAAAAAAAGTCACACATTGAATTACCCGACCAAAACTCCACTGAAAGTCTTTAAGATGCACTAGAGTAGACTCTTTACAGCCAGGGTCAAGGTCAGATAGTGACTATTTTACAATATTCTTTATCCTTGAATTATTATGTGGATTTATCATGGCATTATATTGTCAATCAACTGCAATGACCATTTCAGTCCCATCAAGTGTTGTATTTCACTTTGTAAAGTCCATTGCAGCACATCTCAAGGATTTCAGTTTCATTCAATGTAAATTTATGTCAAAGCTGCTTCATGATGAACAGGCATATAATAAAAATCAGAAAATCAGATAAGAAAAATTAATCACTGTCAAAATGATTCAACAGAAGAGATCTACATTATTAATCTTGGGATTGTCATCATGAAAAATGGTCATCGAATAACATAAAAAAACGAATTTCCAAACATAAACCAAGCCAGAAACATATTAGTCACTGCTGTAAAGATCCTGTAGACTGTAAATATTCGCTCACTTAAATCCAAAACAGCTATTTTTTTCGGCCAGGCATTGTATTATCAGTGTATACAGCATACACTTCATAGTATCAGCAATACTGTTGTGAATTCATTGTTTGTGTTTCGACAATAAAGCTTACATATGTTAACAGAGTTTACATGTCTTATTGGACTTTGCGAAATGATTCCGATAAGGAAATGTTGGTTCCCGTTAAATTGATATCTTGCTTCCTTATTCTGCTGTCAGGAGTTACTCTCACCTCGAAACCCACAGGAGCCGGGCCCTCTTGTCCTGCGATTGCAGTTGGGAGAAAGTTGAAAATATTCTCCACCATTTCCTCATCTTCTTTATTCTGGGATTTGGCAGTCTCCTCGTTTTTTCTGAGCAGCTCCTCTAACCGTTGCTGAAGCTCCAAAGCTGCCAGTTCCTGAGCTTGTTTTTCTTGCGCAGTCAAAAACTCCTGAGACAGCACAAGAGTATTAATCATAAACGTTTCATTTTGCGGAAAACCATGATAGAATTTTTTTCAGGATTCTTTATTTATTTAAAAATTTAATAAATGTGTCATTATTTAATGAATGTGTAATCATCTATATATTTCCTGTAACTTTATGAATTTAATGTGTCCCTCTTAAATACATAATTTCATTTTCTGTTTAGACTTTAGAATAGTATCCTAAAGAAATAGATTAGGAAATACTTTATCATAAATAATAGTAATAAATGTTTCTTGAGCAGCAAATCTGCATATTTAATTCAATTAAATTCATCATTATTTGTATAGCACTTTCACAATGTAGATTGTGTCAAAGCAGCTTCACATAGAAGATTATAGTGAATTATAGAAGAATATAGTGAATTATTTCTTTGAAAGATCAAAAAACAGAGCTGATAATACAAGAATAAAACATAATAATTACATAATATCACAGCTTTCACTGTATTTTTGTTTAAAGAAATACTGAAATTTCAAAACTGAAAATTCTGTCATCATTTACTCATCCTTTACTCAGACTTTCTTCTGTTTAACAGAAAAGAAGATATTTTGAAGAATGTTGGAAACCTGTAACCATTGACTTCCAAAGCAATTCTTTTTCCTACCATGGAATTGAATGGTTACAGGTTTTTAGCTTTCTTCAAAATATCTTCTTTTTTATCTGTTTATTCATGTTCTATAAATTCTAGACACGACCTTATTCTGTACAAAGTATTACACAGACTTCACTATTCTAAAACAAAGCTTAATAAATTCTATCCCTCAGTTTCCCCCACAAGTGTAAAGCTGCTTAGGAAACCTTAGCACATCTTTTTTGGCCCTGTGTTCAAATTCAGATTTTTTTGGTTAGAAATATTTTAGTTCTTTGCTAAGGTTTACGATATTGTTTTACTCCCTGACCCAATGACAGCAATTTTTGGCTGGTCAGATTTTCTGGAAACTCTCAACCGAAATGTATGGTTACCTGTTCAGTTCGGCATGATCATAGCTAATAAAGTTATCCTTTGTTTCTGGAAGAAAAATGTTAGGCCTCTTTTTCTGACTGACTTCTTGGACTCACCTCCACTTTACAATTGGAAAGAATTAGAAATACCACTTCTGGGAACTCTGTAAAATTTGATAAAATGTGGGATCCAGTCTTTTTTTCTAAAACACCATAAAGACCAATAGTGTTGTTTCATTTCTGAAGATTTGTACTTTTTTTTCTCTCTCTCTCTTTACATCTATTGCTGTTTTTTTTGTAGGTCATATACTGTACAATATGTCACCATTTTCCCTTGTTTCATGATTTATTTAACATTTTGCACAGATTACTGCTTCATGATGGGGTTTTGTTTGTCTGTTCCTTGTTTTTCTATGTCTGCACAAACTATAATAAAAAATAAAAAATAAAAAATAA
This sequence comes from Danio kyathit, assembly GCA_903798195.1. Taxonomy (NCBI): domain Eukaryota; kingdom Metazoa; phylum Chordata; class Actinopteri; order Cypriniformes; family Danionidae; genus Danio; species Danio kyathit. Next base: position 27,305,575 of record LR812520.1, read on the forward strand.
ATAAATAAAATCTTCTTTTCTGTTCAACAGAAGAAAGAAACTTAAAGGTTTTGTAACCACTTGATGGTGAGTAAATAGTGTGTGAATTTCCATTTTTGGGAGAACTATCCCTTTAAATAAATGCAGGCTTGGTGAGCATAAGGAATAACCTTCAAAATAACTCCTCCATACTTCAGACTCAAATATAAAACACAACAAAGAAGTTGTGCTGATCCACTCTAAATTCACCTCCGATTTCATTCTCTTGAGGCTTTTCCTGGCCAGCAATCCTCTGGTCTGTGCCTGCAGCAGAATCACTGCCTCTTTTTTAGATTTCAGCTCTTTCCTTGCAAGTAAGCCACGGGTCTGTGTTTGCAGAACGATGGCTGCAGACCGTCTGCGCATGTACTCTTCATGGAGCTTCCGACTGCGCACTTTCGCTTGCAGCCGAGCAAATCCCTGCTTGACCTAAGAGAAAACAGAATCAACGTGAGGAACGTTTTACATTATTTGACTGCAGATATAAAATGTTCCTGCAAAGCTTACTGTGCAAAAGTCCCTCTTTTCTTTGTAGCCACGCCAGTTCTTCTGCAAAACCAGAGCTGCCTTCCTTTTGTTTATAAAGTTTTTCCTGTATGTGGATAAAGAACATCTTGACTACAACTATGTTACACTTGGACACAGACCAGAGACCAGAGACAATGAGGAACAAACCTGTCTTTATGAGCGAGCATCACTCTTTGGATGATGAGAGCCTTCCTGTAAAGCTCCTGCTCTCGCTCCAGTTCTAGGTAAGTGTCATGATGACCCTGTGTCAGGGAAACAGAAAGAAAACACAATTCTTAAATGAAGAAAATGTGATTTTTAAACATTTGTAAATAATTGTTTTTTGCTTATTTACTAATGATTAAAAATAAATTAAATATATGTGAGACTGGACCACAAAGCCAGTCATATGTTGGACGGGCATATTTAAAGCAATAGCTAAAAATACATAGAGTCAAAATGATCACACTTCTTATATGCCAAAAATCATTGAAATATTAAGTAAAGATCATGTCCCATGAAGATATTTTATACATTTTCTACATTAAATATAACAAACTCAATTTTGCATTGCTAAATTCAACATTTAGGCAACTTTAAAGGCAATATTTAGATTTATTTTGAACTCTCAGGTGCCAGATTTTATATTCTATATTGATTCTATGTTTTGCCCTATCTTAACAAACCATACATCAATGGAAAGATTTTTTATTCAGCTTTTTAGAATCTCAATTAAAATATACACTTATGACTGGTTTTGTTATCCAGGGTCACTTTAAGAATATTTCTTTGATTTGAAATCCATCTGAAATTTTATACACAGCAAAAATGTCTAAGCATTATTATCAAATTTAGAAAACAGAAGAGGTGCTGCTTGTTTACAGAACACTTTGACAAATACAGTAGATAGTTCTAAAGAGATAAATATATTTCTATAGAACATTATAAATGTACTATTTATTGTTACTTTTGTTTTATTTAATGCACCATTTTTAAATAGAAAATATAATTTAAAAAGCAAAATGACCTCAAACTTATAAACAATACTGTTCAATATAATTAAAAAATAAACAAATTTAAAGAAGATTTCATATTACAAAGGGTGCATGCGGACACTGGTGTTTACACTTGATAAATATTATGCAGGAGGTACCCTGAGGAAGACTTTGGTTTTGCCAATCTTCCAGTCCTCTTCGTCTTTGATTAAAGTTCTGCAGATGGCAGCACAGCAGTGGGCAGCAGGCTCCTGATAAAGAAATAACAGATGTTTTATTCATCAAATCATGCCACACTGGTACACTCATAGCATGTCATTTGAAGGCTAATTCCTACAAAAATGTGTACACGCCACTTTGAGCATGATATAGACACACATCAACTTTGCTCAGCCAATGGCATGACTTGGGTGCATTTCAGATCAAAAACAGATGGAAGAGTGTTCTGGGTAACCTGTTTGAAAATGGTTATATTTTATTTGTTTATATTTTATTTCTTATTATTATTACCTATGGCAGCTCTAGTAGCACAGGAATCACACACTTCACCTTTAATTAAAGCAGAAGCATCAACTAAAACTTTTGGTTGCTAGCAACTAATCACAGTACTCACCATAAATCTACATTTAAATCAAACTGCAATAATTAGTTGATGTTTTAGGAACATCTATGGACAGTGATTAAACATAATTAGCAGACATTTACACAGTTATATGTTTTTTTTAAACATTACATTTAACATTAACATTTTTAATTATTTAATTAATTTAAATAATTAAAATTGTGACGTCATGTGCAAGTACCTGACAACCAAATCAACAATCGTGGACTACAGGACTGAATATGCACAGGGGCATTGTGTTTCTTTATAAAACTACATCGCCAACTACTGGCCAGGCATGCATAATACAGCCTTTTAGTCATTTTCACATTTTTACATTTACATTTACATTTTTAGTAAATTATTGTGTAAATCCACCAATGTTAAACTTTGTATAACTTAACAAATTTAGTTAAAGCCTAATTAACTTATTAAAATAAGTTAAAGCAACATAAAATATTTGTTGTCTTGACTTGTCATTAAATTGTTTACAGTGTGCGAGACTGCATTAAGCAACTGTCATCAACTACAACCCTGGGCATTCACATATTAATAGAATGATCATATTATCTCATACAGTGTTGGGGTCGCAGTCAATGGACTTCAGGAGTGCACGGTAGCGATGCAGAAAGTCCTTGAAGGTGTGACGGATGGGATATCCCAACTTGCGTATCCTGATGGTCTCCAGCATTCCAGAGTAGCGAAGTTGCTGCATGCAGAGCTCTCTGTTAAAAGCCTAATGAGGAAAATAAAGAGAAACGCCATCTTAAAAGCATCCTCACAGCTGCACAATATGTAAGTGATGTTGAAGTGAATTGATACCATGGGCATCTTTTTGTCATTTGGTTTGAAGCAGCGTATGAAGAAGGGTTGACAGAGAGAAAGGGCCTTCATCAGAGAGTCCAGAGACTGGCGAAACTGGCCGCTCAGAGTTGAAATCTGTCTCCTTGACTCATTGACTTGCTGTATAACACAAAACAGAGAATTTATTTCAAAGCTCTTTTCATTGAGTGCATTGATCAGCACACTCTTAATCTGATTATTCTTAATAAGTCGAGTAAATAAGTTATTTATTTACGGAGTAAGGTCATAACTGCCTTAAAGGAACATTTTTTGGAAAAGGCTCATTTAACAACTCTCCTCGAATTAAACAGTTGAATTTGACCATTTTTAATCCATTCAGCCGATCTCCGAGTCTGGTGGGAGAGTTTTAGCTTAGAATAAATAATTGAATCAGATTAGACCAATAGTATCTCACTTATAAAACACAAAACAAAAAAAGAGTTTTGATCATTTTAGTATTTAAAGGTTCAAGACACCCTGGAGTACTTTTTTTGAGACTTTAACAGATTTGTGTGTGTTGAGCACCATTTAAGACAACATTAGCACCTGTGAGCTTTAATTGCGGTGAAAAATTGATCATTTGGAGCTTTTGTCAGCTAATTTCATCTTCCAGGTTTAAAATAATTTTTTGGGCTGTATCAAAACCAGTGACATAACAAGCATCTGCTAGTGGAGTGATGACACGTCGGTTTCTCATTATTATTCATAGCTGAGTTTTCTTATCCTATTAGAAGATCCTGCTTCTTAATTATTCATGACTGCACATGCTTTTTGATGACAGACTAATACTGTATGAACAGACCTGCCAAGCTGTGAGACAGCGCACGACACACAGTATTTAGCCATTCATATTGTATGTGTTTATTTCCAAGATCCACGGAGTTTGTTGCATGTTTTTCCCCGCGATGCTGTCCGGGCCACCGATACAGTCAATCTGTTTGTGTGCAGCAAGCATTTTTTGTTGGGAGACCTGTACGAGAATTGGAGAATGGCAGACTTTGTCTTTTATCAGTTGAGTTTGTTACCATTCAGACACATTGCCTATCCGTGCTGCCGTTGTCATGATTTCTCACCACACCTTGTTTGCACGTGTTTAAAATCCTCCAGATTACCGGCAGGGCTAATGGTTGGAATAGATATGGAAAGAGACCAGCTGTACTGCTATCCACATTGTCTGCATTCAGAAATGAGGATTCAGGAGGACAGAAGACCTCCTCATTTATAGCGTTTAACATCATTATCTTTATAATGATATAACAAACTGTGGTTATATAGTATATGAAATTACGAACAGCCTATTGTATATGTAACGGCATTAAATTACTTACTGTTTATTTCTTTGCATTTTAACTTTGTTAAATCATGCGTCTCCTCACATTTTGTATTGAATTTTTTTTATCCTGAGCTGGTGAGCCAACTTACAAAGGCCCTGTCTTTCTCCCCTGCTCTGCCGGCTATGCCCACTCATCCCTCTGCACGCAGAGCTCCACGCCCATCTCGGATAATCTTTTTTAAATTCTGAGGTAGACTTGAACTAAAAGAGGGGGGTTTTATGACACTTTAAAGTTTCACTTTATAGCTACATCTTGAACTAAGACTGACAGAAAATGAAAAGTTGTTATATAGGTTAATATGGCTAGGAACTACAAATTTGCGAACTTTGGCTACAGCAGGTGCAATGATATTATCCAGCATTGTTACCTAGTTAGGGACTGTTTTCAAGGGCAATGAAGTTAGATATGCAAATTATAATTTTTTATGTCACTACCAGGATTTTTTTTCATTAATAAAGTCTTATAAACGATGAAAACGAGAAAAATCCTCAGTAATTTATAGTAAATAATAGTAATTAAAAATAGGGTTTTTTATACCATACTGTAAAGTATTTAATTAATCTGTTGTGGTAATTCTATAGTTGCTAATACAACTATAGTAACATACATGGATCAAGTTTTTTACAACTATATAAATGATACTATAATATCTACAGTACAATACAAAAACACTATAGTATTTACTAAAAAATTAATATAGTACTTTTATGTGTGCTTGCATTGCAGGGTTACTGGTTTGCAAGTAAAACAAGAAAACAGGTTAACTTAATCTAAGTTATCAGGATATTTGTGTACATGAAGAAGTCCATAATTTTTGTAAATGTCTCTTACTCGTAATGAATTCTTTGGCGTCATGACAGCTTTGTTCATTTTGTTTGAATTCTTCACCGAGTTTACATTGATCTCTTTCTCAAAGATCTGTTTGAGCAACTTGTTGGAAGATTTCCGAATCAGATCCAAGATGTCCATGCTCACAGTGTCTCTGTTCTTCTCCAGAAAACCTGCCAAAACATTGCTCATTTAGACCAGAACTTGCTTCATTTATAAAATACCTGCTAGGAATGCAGTACATATGTCATGACCAAGTAATTAATCGATAAACTGTACCTTCGCAGTCATAATAAACCAACCCAGCAAAGTGTTGAACACCAAAATGTATCCCATGGTCACCCCTGGATGAAATGTAAAGTTTGTTGCCTTTGTGTTCTTGGCTCAGTTTGTTTAGCATTGTAGCATCTGTCCCCTGTGTTGAAAACAGGACAGCGCAGGCATAAACAGCTTATAAGTAGCATAGGTCACACTTTATTTTGATGGTCTGTTTGTTACATTGCATCTACATGTCAACTAATTCTCATTAGATTATAAGTTCAGGTTCAAGATCAGGGTTAGTGTAAGTTGACATGTACTTGCAAAGTTTCTTATAGTCAGTTAAATGTCTGTTAAAGGAGCAGCACTATCAACAGATATTAGGCAGACAGTCTACTAATACTCAAATGGACAATCAAAATAAAGTGTTACCATAGCATATAAATCACTCTATCATATAGCGTATGAAGCTCACCTTAGGGAAATGGCTCTCCTCATCAATCAGAGCCAGTATGTTGAGAGGTTTAAGGGCTAGTAGGTCCAGGGTTTTCTGGTTGTCGTTGAAAGTAATGCGCTTCCATGAAATGCCTTCTTTACTGTACTCGTCCTGCTCCAGCTTGAAGACGTGCCTCACAAAAAACTGCTGCAGATGCTCATTGGCGAAATTGATGCACAGCTGTTCAAAACTAAAAGACAAAAGTGGAAAAGAGAAATTATTCTCAAAGTATGGTTAGAGTATCTAAATGTTACTTAACCATTTGACTGGCACTGGCAACTGTCTGGTAGCCTTTTTGTCTATAAGTTATCATTAAAACAAAAAAACAGAAACATGATTTAACCAAAGTATAGTTAGTAAAAGAATTGGTGAGTAGAAGTTAAAGGCTCAAAGCCAACCATAAAATAACCAAAGCCAACCATAAAAAAACATAAACAACTTGTAGAGTTTCAAAAGTTTAAATTTTAAAGGACAAGTGTTGTGAATCTGCACAGTTTCGTATCATAAAAAATATCAAGTGTAAAATGAGGGAAAACCACATTCTAAAACATGATATTAATCAAATTTAACATGCAATATACTTTGTGAACTTTTTATATTTTATTTTAAATTCTAAATGAAAGACTATTGGAGAATGTTTACAAGAAAATACAAATTCATTCCTTGAAATTTTATATTATTTTATTATATTACTTGCTGTTTTTTGTAATCATTTGTCAAATTGAATGCAAAAGATATCTTACACCATTTTTTATGAATACTTTGTTTGGGTCACCAGATACCAACCTGTTTTGAGGGAAATTCTCAAAGCCAAAAATGTCAAGCAGACCAATAGACTGGCGCGTGTAAGAGGGCTCATCAGTCTGGGGTTTGTGAATGGCGCTGTTTATTTTTGTAAACATCCAAACAAACAACCTTCCGTACAGAGCCTGTCAGTGAGTACAACAAACATTAATTGACGTGTGAGAATAATGAGCATCAATGAAGCCTAAATATCTGTCTAAATGTACGGTTTTGCAAAGAAACATTAAATAAATGACAACACGGACTTTGAAATCCCATTAATGCTGATGTTCTTTTTTTGCCATCTTTTCTATTGAATTAATCAATCAAATAATCCTGAAAATCTATATTATATTTACCATGAAAAAGTTAAACCATTTTATATATTGAAATAAAATAAGAAATGTTTCTTATTCAGCAAATCATGTGACACCAAAGAATGGGGTAAAAGTCATGTTGGATTGAACATGTTGGATTGAGCACTTTAGTTTAAGTCCCAATTGCCATTATTAACAAACCATTAAAGGTCCTGTGAAATTAAAATAAGGTTTTTTAGATGTTAATATCAGTATGTTAGTTTTAAGGATATCTATTAGCAAGTGTGCTCCAAAACAGTGACAAAATGTGCATTTAAAAATATAAAACTTACATAAACATTGCAGTTTGTCACTTCTGCCTAAATTGATCAATGATTTTTATCACATCATACTTCAGTTTCTCATTAAATCTTGACCAATGAAACGCTCTCTAGTATCTGACATGTCCCGCCCCCTTCAAGACGCTTCTTGTTCGCCTTTCATTTGATGCGCTTGATCTCAACCACTCTCACTGGTTGAGCTGTAAGAAAAGTGAAACGCTATTGGCTGTTTTTTTCAAAGGGGAGGGGCTACACTATGTCCCACCCTCTCTTAATTTTTCAGTTGAGATTACGTCAAACATCGAATAAAAAAAGCACATTTTAAAGAACTTCACAGGACCTTTAACTAAGACATTAGCATAATAAACTACTAATTAATTTCGGTTTTGGGCAGGATTAGGGATGTAGAATAAAGTCATACATTATAACGACTAATAAACAGTTCATATGTTAATAAATAAGTGAGTAGTTAGCAGCGTGAATTGTCACAAACTGTTACCCCTATTTCTTCAAATAGAAAGATACTTTAATACTTTAATATTACTGTCTTGGTGAACATAAGAGACCTAATATAAAACACTTTTGAATGCAAGCCAGCTTAATTCTGAAATCCCCAAAAAGGGCACCTTGGCAAAGGCATCTCTGGTGTCTGTGGCCTGTTCTGAGCTGAGGGGTTTAGTGACCATCTCTCTGTTTGTCATGAAGGAGCGATGGGTCAGACTCTTATCAAGAGCAGCATCATCCACCTGCAAAGTGACAGGAGACCATAAATGAGATACATTCTGCAGACAAACATCTGATTGTATGCTAATTATTTGAAGATAAAGTGTTCAAAATCATCATTATCCATACCTCCAACAACTTGGCAATTACAGAGAAGTGACTGGAGGACAGAACGTCACAGCTGTCCATGTTATTCATTATAGTGCCTGAAAAAGGGGAAGTCAGTCAGGTTATTGTAACCAATAACATCAGTTTATGGGAAGACAGTTTCAATGATATTACTGTTACAGGAAAGCTAGAGACACTGACTCTGAAAGTCAATATTGCCCATGTGGAGGATGGCAGCGAGTAATTTGAAGATTTCCCAGCAGTCCCTGTCTGAGAAAGTGAGGACCTTCAGAGCGGAACGAATCCGTGCAAACTCATCAGCATCGTCCCGACCATCACAAGTCAAACATTCTCCCTAGACGAATATCACAAGATTAAAATATTGTTTTGTGTCAGAGTCGGTTAGAATTAGAGAGCAGGAGTGATGCTCTCTGAATATGAGGCACACTTGGCTGTTAGTTACTAAGGCAACAGGAGATGCAACATTCAACATTCACACAAAGTCCCTTTAAGCAAAGAGCATAGAATCACCAAGAGGCGACACTCTAGTGCGATTTGGGAAACAGCCAGTAGATGGCGCGGCGGCAATTTTGGAATGAAAATTCCAATAGAACAACAGCATATTATAAGGCTGTAAAATAAACTATTAAAAGTGCTGATGATGGTGATAGTAAGTGTTGTATTGTCGTCTTTCAGGTTGTATCTCAGCTTTAATGCGCTTTATAAATAAATAAATAAATAAAAAAACAAAGCAGCTGCTTCCCATTGCAACAGCAATAAGATCCAATGGACAGCCGACCGCTTTTACTCCAAAATGGCGGAATCCGGGGCTGTTGCTGGGCGCTGCTGTTGCAATGAAACGTTCTATTGAGTGTCGCTTCTTAATCATTCTAAGCTCTTTGCTTTAAGGCAAGTCATTTCACTTGGCAGCCATCTTTGAAACGCCTCTCGGGCGGTATGCTCGGGCATTCTGTTTGAATGAGGAAACATCAAATTCTCCAAAATTGCTTGCCAAGTTTACGATTAAATTTCATATTAGGAATCACAAATAAAATTAAACAACATTTGTCTCTTAAGTTTCATTTCTACACGTTCGAATCACACAGAATCTGCAGAAACTCATGTCTGGTTCGAGCTCCTCCCACAGAGAATACTCAGTCTACATCACTGATTGGCTCCTGTACTAGAAGGCGGGACTTCATTCGCCATATTGACCGTTACACTTTCCCCCATTCAAAACTAGACAGTACAACAGGTCTTGTGCATTCTATAGTCTTTGATTGACATCAATAGGCACAATAGATATATACATATGAATAGGCTCTATGCATGGCAGCTCGTGACTATTTCCGGACACTGCGAGAACAGCTTCTCTCCCATGGTGCACAACAAAACTTAAAATTTTGTGTGACTGCCACAAGCGGTGTATTCCAACAGTCGTGTTAAAATGTTGTGTGCAGTGAAAAGGCGGCTACAGGCTGCTGGCTTACTTCAGCCGATCATACAGTACTGTGGTACAACAGGAACACTATTAACCAAAACATCTTATGTTACAAATAATTGTGTTAGTGCTTTATGCCATCAGATGTAGCGAACCTCTACAAACAAAACTTGCAGCTGAGGTATGAGTTAAATTTTGCTGTACATTGCAGAACACAGCAGTAGTAGCTAGAAGCACTGTCCTCATGTCTTTGAAATTATACATATATGTTTTAATGTCATAATTATGTAGTTGACGAAAACATATATAGAGTTGAAACCAGAAGTTTACATACACTTTATAAAAAGGCACATAACCATTTAAAAAAAGTGAGATGTTAATGTGACTAAACTTTTTCTCTTTTAGGTAAGTTAGGATTATCACATTTGTTTCTGTTATGCTTAATAGCAGATTAATGAGAGAGATATTTTTTGAGAAATTGTTATAACTTTTCTTGAAAGTCAAGTTTACATACAATAAAATTATTATGCCTTTGAAAAATCTCAGATGATGGTGTCTAGGTTTTAGAAGTTTCTGATTGGCTAATTGACAACATTTCCTCAAACACACTGCTTCTTTGTGTGACAACATGGGAAAATCAACAAGCCAGAATCAACAAAAAAGCCAGATTACAATTTGCTAAATTGCACTGGGAAAAAGAATAATTTTTGGAGACATGCCCTGTGGTCTGATGGAACTAAGATTTAACTGTTTGGCCATAATGACCAGTGTTACATTTGGAGGACAAAGGGAAAGCTTACAAGCCTAGGAACACCATCCCAACTTTGAAGTATGGGGGCGGCAGCATCATGTTGTGGGGCTGTTTTGCTGCAGGAGGGACTGGTCCACTTCACAGCATAGATGGCATCATGAAGAAAGAACATTATGTAGAAATACTGAAGCAACATCTCAAGACATCAGCCAGGAAATTAAAACTTGGCCACAAATGGGTCTTCCAAACAGACCATGACCCTAGGCATACTGCCAAATTAGTTAAAATGTGCTTTAAGGACAACAGGGTGAATGTTTTGGAGTGGCCATCACAAAGCCCTGAGCTCAATCCTATAGAAAATTTGTGGGCAGAGTTGAAAAAGCTTGTGCAAACAAGACAGCCAACAAATCTGACTCAGTTACACCAATTCTGTCAGGAGGAATGGGCCAAAATTCCTGCAAACTATTGTGAGAAGCTTGTGGAAGGATACCCAAAACATTTGACCAAAGTTATCCAGTTTAAAAGCAAAGCTAAAAAAATACCAAGGAAATGTATGTAAACTTTTGACAGTCTAGTAATAATAAAACATTCTCTAATAAGAAAATCCTCTCATTATTCTGGCATTTAGCAAATGTAAATGATTTAGGTAATCTTAACGGACCTAAAAAGTAAACATTTAGTAAGATTTACCATCAGACATTTTTTAAAAAATGGTTATGTTCCTTTTTTTAGAGTGTATGTAAACTTCTGGTTTCAACTGTAAGTGGGCTCTAATGACATAAAGCTCTAACAAAACTATCCGTAATGTTAAATGTTTTGGTCAACAGTGTTCCTGTTGTAGCACAGTACTGTACAATCGTCGGAAGTAAGTCAGCGGCCAGTAGCCACCTTTCCACTGCACACGACATTTGAACACGACTGTCGGAATACGCCTCCTTGACTTGTGGCAGTCACACAGAATTTTAAGTTTTGTTGTGCACCATGGGAGAGAAGCTGTTCTCGCAGTGTCCGAAATAAAGGAGTGCAAAAGCAACAGCCTTTATTCTCCGGTTGAATGAATGAATACTAGAAAATTTAGAGCGAATGTGGAGACAACATAAAAAAAAATATATATATATATATATGTTATTACTCATTTATGAATAGAAATGTTTTTTTCTGATGCAAAAAATAACGAAAAAACTATTAATCCTCATCTCGCACGCACGGACCTGCTTGGACATCACTGGAATACATCACATTCAGTCGGCCGGTCGCATACGGTTTAGTCGCAGGAGTTCAAATATTTCAACGCATTTGCAGCTCAAATCGGATCCGAATTTTCTGCATACGGAGATGATCGGAACACAACGCAGCTCCCCGGACTCTCTTGTCATTTGTCATGTGCAGTGGAAATGCGGCTTGAGACTTCACCGGATACACGCAGCATAGAGTCTATTCAACTAGATAAGTTTGGAACAACAATGTGATTTTAACAACAACAAAAAAGTAGTGCTACAAATTTTCCATATCAAGGTTTAATACCCTTGGAAGAAAATTAGCTAAAATTAGCTAAAAAGCAGCAATTACCTGGGATTAAACAGTCTTTAGAGCAGTAATAACACTTGTACAAGCTGCTCCCGAGACATGAACACTATAAAAAATATCCATAATCAGATTGCTAAAGTAAGTGTTTTACTTGCGCTTTCGATTTAAATTATGTGACCTTGATCGTGGTTCCAACTACTTTTGATGCTAAAAACTTAGCAAAGAGTCTTTTATTGCATTTATAGCAGTCTGAAATGATATATTGTCTGAGCAGGTAATTTAAACGACAGTATAAAAACCATGTAATGAGCTGCTAGTACTTTTTCTCGTTATTGCACAGGTTGTGCAGGCTAGAGAGAACATTCAGTTTATATAAAAAGAAAAGTGGTTTAGTATATGTTCTCTGAACCCAATTTGTTTTTAGGTTGGTGGAACTTAAAGACACAGTATTTTCACTGCTAAAAGCATTTTGCGTATTTACATTAAACGAAGGTGTATATTGATGATGCTATGACTAAGCTTGAAATCATGGAAGTAATGAAAAAAGCACATAAAGCTAAACTATTCAAAACTTATTATCATGGTAATATGAAGAAGAGTAAAGCTGAAAGCCGTTAAAGTGAAACCATAGTGCTGAAGAAATTGCTGATGAGACACGAGCAAATGTGGCATGAAAACAGCAGAGCTTTTATTATGCCACTGTCCTTCCAGTCATGATCACTTGAGAAAGAAGTACAGTAACATTGTTTTATCATACCATATGCATTATATTTCTGTTATAATGCTTCTCTGTGCAGTCTGATAAAACACACAACATATTACAGCATCTTGGTTTTTCCCAAGCGGCAAACTCCCACTCTCCCTCGTGAAGCAAATACAAAAGTAACTGAAACTGCAATTCATCGAAATTCTGCTAGTTCTAACTCCATAATAAAGCTAATTTCCATTGAGCCCACTGTTAAAATGGACAACTTTACAGCTGAAAAAAAGGTGTTTACAGGCTGGTACAAATGGTATATCTGAAGTGTTTGGAAGTAATTATAGTAATAAGTAGGAAGTAATCATAAGAACAATTTTTAGTGATTCAATGTATTACAACAGTGTTTTTAAAAGACTAAACACTTTATTGATATAGTGTACAACCAAGCACATGTGGTCAGAACACAATCGAGTCACAGGTAATAAAATATTAAGTGTTTCTCCCAAAGAAAAGACTGTTTAAGCAAAATGCTAGCAGGCGTCTGTATCTCCCTCTCTTTGCCCTTATTTGGTATCCCCCTGTCAGTGCGATGACGCACTAATTAAATGGCCACAGTTGGCCACGCCTACTTGTAGCTTCTTTTGCGTTCTTCAGAAACCTATGGGTGACGTCACGGATACTACGTCCATATCTTTTACAGTCTATGGTTTTTCCCTGTTTTCTAAAATAACCAAACCGGAAACCAAGGGTGTAATGTCATCACAGTGGTGGTACAGGACATGGTCTATGTCACTAGTTAAAATGGCTTATTTCTCTGAATTTGAACATTCTTCAAAACATTTGAGATAATATAAGTTTATTACATATTGTCCATTTAATCGGAGGTATTTAAAAAATATTTGGACTCATTTGGGGTCATTGACAGGACGAATGCAACATCTGAGTTATGAGGATGAATACATCCTAATACGTTTTGAAGTACACAAGTTTTTTTCCCTAAATGGACCTTTCAGACTATGAAGGTGAGAATTAAATACTCTATTTTTTTTCCAAGTCACGCTGTAAAAAGTAAAATGAAAGTACTATTGTCTGACAGCTTGACAAAGCCATACCTTTCTAATATCACAAAGAGCAGTGCTACTACTACTCCAGAGCTTGTTCTTCATTTCAAATCACAACAAAAACCCAAAAGCACAAACCTCAATCAGGTAATTGAACTCTGATGCATCACCAAGGGAGAGAGTTTTCTTATGATCACTTTGCATCCCAGCTAACATACAGTAAAATATGTGGTAGTTCCTTTCCTGCGGTGCCTTAAAATAAAAAAAAAAAAACATTTATTTTAATATATAAACAAATGTATTCATTTGAACTGTTTATTCATTATAATCCAAGACTACATTATTTATTAAACATTCAACATTTTATGAGCAATTTCAGATGAAGCTCATAAAAGCGCACTGCCAGTCAAGGGCTCTTAATGTTTGTCTTCCGCGCATAACATAAAACACAGGCTCACTTGATGACACACACGGGACTTCTCCAGCAGGTACTGCTCCATGTGAGCTCCCTCTATAACACCCTCCTTATTAAAGAAGATCTCCACATATTTCCCAAAGCGACTGGAGTTGTCATTGCGAATGGTTTTGGCATTTCCGAAGGCTGTAAAACATGCAGAAGTGAGAGAGCTTACTATGAAAAATACTGAAATGATCCAGCAAATAAGGAAGTTCAGCGCTCACCCTCCAGGATGGGGTTAGCCTGTATGATCTGCTGCTCGATCCAGGAGTGCTGTCCGCTCACGGCAGCCAAAAACTGAAGAATCAGCTTCGTGCTTTCTGTCTTTCCTGCTCCAGATTCTCCACTGTCACACAACACACATGCATTCATTTTTAGCAGTTGCTAAGATTTGTAAAGACCAAATATATATGAATTCTAAATTTGTCCCATATGAAAACAATTATTTATTTATAAAGTGTTAGATGATGATTGTTCAGAAGGAAAGAACAAATTAATCGTTTTTTTTTATTTGTTAATGTTCATAAATCTTGCTTTATGCATATAAACTCTTTAAAAGGGATAGCTAAAAAAATGTAATTAGTCACCCTTCAACACAAAAGAAGACATTTTGAAGTATGTTGGAAACTGGTAACCATTGACTTCCATAGTATATTACTATATTACTTACTATGGAAGTCAATGCATACAGGCTTCTAACATTGTTCAAAATGTTTTGTTCAACAAAAGAAAGAAAATTCTAAAGGTTTGGAACCACTTGAAGATGAGTAAATGGCTAATAGACTTTCACTTTTGGGTAAACCATGTCTTTAAAAAACATGCAAAAGTGATTTATGAACATCAATGATCTGTTTTTACAAATCAAATAAGTACCTGATGATGCAGCACTGGTTGCGTTTGTTGCGGCGCATGTTGAAGTAACAGCTGTCAGCGATGGCGAAGATATGGGGAGGAAGTTCTCCCAGTTTACGTCCATGATACTGCTGCACCTGGTCTGCTGTGTAGATGGGCAGCATCTCATAGGGATTCATAGCCACGAGGACAGAGCCGATATATGTCTGAACAGCACACAAATTGAGAAAATAAAACATATTTAAAAACTTGTTTGGACAGTGAGATTTAACATCTGAGATCATTGGAAAACCTATTTTCATTATTCAAATCTTTTGTTACAACATCAAAACATATCCCTACAAAGGTGAAACAACTGATGACGGAGAAGTCAAAAAGAGTGAATTTTGCGGAGTGGATAATGTACAGCAAGCTGACAGAGAAAATGAGGAGGTCACTCGCTACATTGAAACCGCTGTCATGAAAAATTAAATGGATGTTCTTGGCTGCTGGAAGATGAACAAACAATCCTACCCAAAACTTGCAAAATTAGCCACATCAGTAGTACTATGCATCCCAGCCAGTAGCAGCAGCAGTGAAAGGGCGTTTAGTGCTGCTGAAAGCACCATCAGTGAGCGCAGGACCGTGCTAAAGCCATCTAAAGTGGATTCAAAAAATGTTCCTCCACAAAAACACGTTTACAAAGCCTAATCTTGGTGAGTAAAGTATTTTGAAATAATAACTAAATATCAATTAAATCATAAATACACAATGTAGACAGAGTATATAGGCTAATGTTGACATTATTCTTTAATTATTCAGCTTCACCGTCACCTTAAGGCCTGATTGTGAAAAGAAGTGGCGAAACAAATCCCGCAGAGCCTTTATCTTGATTTCATTATTGCCAAATACCCGTCATAATTTAGAATTTATTTATTTATTGAATTTGTTAAGAAAGAATTATTTTTATTGGTGTGTTGGCCAATTTAAAGGCTAAGTGTATGTGCATAGGCCTATTTAGAGTGCTGAGATGTTACAATGTTACAGAGGACTTATTTTATTTCTTTGTTCCAACTTCTAAGTGGCTTATAGAGCCTACGTTTGTTATGAATAAATTATGTTAAAACACGTATAAACGACTCATTCTTTAAAAAGGCAAAAGAGCTGTGTGCATGTGCACATTTGATTACAGTTTTTCTCAGTAGCTTTGGTGCATTTCTCACAACACTATTTACATTTGCACAACAGTTAATGCATTTCTCAAAACAATTAGTACAAACTCCAAAACCTAGTGGATAACCTGCAAAAGCGTGTCACTTGCTCAAAATGGATAGCTCATTCCTCAAAAGCAAGTATTCACGTCAATGAAAGTGTCAGTGTCATCAAAATGCAAAGTCCTGCCACCATTGTTTATGAACAAGATAGTCAAATGGCTTTGTCATGTTTTCATTATGACACTTTACTCTGTACATTTATTCCAATGCAAAAAAAGTCAGATTTTGGTTACACGTCCTGAAAATGCTCAACACAGCACTATATACTATTTGCAAAGCCATTTGAAAACTACAGTAAAGTTAGACATCACTGAACACTGATTATGTGTGTTTCACATTTTTACTGCATTTGCTCTTTACAATTCAAATTTACAGTTTTTCTCAGTGGCTTTGGTGCATTTCTCACAACACTATTTACATTTGCACAACAGTTAATGCATTTCTCAAAACAATTAGTCATTTGTGCACATCATAGTAGCAGTTTCTCATTCCTTCCAACAAATTGCCAATGCTTTTGGACATGCATCAATTGCTTTCATACAACTCTCTGCTGTTTAATAACATTATCATTTGCTTATATCATGTCAGTCAAAATGAACTAAACTTGTGAATGCTGAATAGTCATTCCATATTAAACTAATAGTTCTCATTTCATTACTTGAGTCATTACATACAAAAATGCTGAACTAGTTGTCAAAATCTGTCAAGCTCATTTTATTTAAAAACTTCCTCAGAATTTAAACAATAATAATAATAAAAACATGATTCAAATACAAGTTAGGGGCTAATGTAATCTGTTTTATTAATATAATTTAGTAAAAATAAAATAATTTCTGGGGTCCCCCAGCACATTGCATTACGTTTCTTTATTTGCATGTGTTGTGAGAATTTATGTCCACGTATTGTCAAACTGATGAAGATGTTTTCTCACTGGACTCTTTCCACAAGCCTGTTATGCTGCATTTTAATATTTAGATTTTTAAAAAATGCATGAACATTCATATGTATTTATTTATGTATTATATCATCTTTGCTTCGAATTACAAAAAACGAATTACCGATTGTGCGAGGCATTTCTAATGCAGCGTCTATGGTACAGGACAGTAAATCTGACGTTATTCTCTCCTCTGGCTACAGTTATTCATCTTTCACTTTTTTTTTTGTTTTTTTCTGAAAGTTTTAATAACATCATCAAGGAGTTTTTTTTTTTTTTTAATATTTAAGCAAACAAGATTGTAAAAAAATATTTGTTGTGCTCTCCCATTCACTGCCCTCTAAGTTTCCCCAACTATGACGACTTTCGCTACTGAGAAACCCGGAAATGAGAAAAGAGTCCATTTGCTAGTGTTTTATTATTTGCATGTTTTTTTCTTAACTTGCAGCGTATTCAAGCTCTCTCACCGTACATCTCTAGTTTAACTTTAAAACGTTTGTTTATATAACATTACTGCTCTTTGGGCAATATCTTGAGCAATATATTCATTCATTTGATGTATCACAGAATAGAGCAGAGGCTCTCATAAACATGCATAAATGTCACATCCTTCTGATTTTCCTGGCAGAAATAATAAGAGTCCATAAAGGAAGAAATAACAAGTTTAAAGATTTTTACAACATAGGAAGAAGAGGAAAGTCTAGTTTGTTTTATTTCATGTTGATCATACATAATAAAAAAATATTACATGAATATGACCCATTCACGCTTTTCATCATTACAATTACAATAATAATCAATTGAATATAATAAAATTGAATTATTTGGTCAAAAAAAAATGAGAAGAATGACTTTACTCACATAAATAATGCCCTGTTTGTGGCGCAGGAGCAGGTTTCTGAGTAAACCGGCTTCACTGAGGTCTCCCAGGCAAATCATGTCATCCACACCCTCCACTGATGTGGGGTGCATGGGCTTCAGAGTGGCCCGATCCCCCTCCGGGATCGAGTGCTCCTGGAAAACCAGCCAAAAATTTCACACTCATCTGATTAGCATGTAGTGGGAAAGCTGGGTTAGTTGTCTAATTTGAATATGTTTAAGGCTACATATATATGAGTATATAGAAATTATGTAATTTACTGTACAGACAACAGACAATATCAACAACAAAAAGTTATTATGCTGAAAGAAAAGAGAGCAGCACATTTCAGATTTGTAAAATTGTTACATTATATTGTCTATTAAAAACAATTAGCTATTAAACCATATTACAATAATTATTATTGGTACATTATTAATGATGAAAAACTGTACAAAAGCACGCACATCCCTCTTAACTGGGTGCTCAGCCAAAAAACGCAAAAGGTGCAAATTATATATTCGACAAAAGCTTTGTGTCAGCCTTTTTAATTAAAAAAATTTGCATTTTGGAGCTTTGGTGTTGCCGCCTTTGTCGAATATATTATTAATGATGTCATATTTCTTGTTATTTATATGGCTCATACACAAAAACATTTTTTCTGAGCAATAAAATAATGACTTTTACACATTTTAGCTGCGATTCACAGGAGAATTGTAATTCAGTGTTAACAATAATTTATACAGCAAAAACACTCATATTTTTGCTGTCATATTTCAGGCATATTTAGAACAAGGTTCATTTGATGGCATATTGAAAGACTCAATTTAAAGGGATAGTTCACCGCAAAAATTAAAAATCTGTCATCATTTACTCATCCTCCACTTATTCCAAACCTTTTTAAGTTTCTTTTTTCTGTTGAAGACAGAGTGAGATATTCTGAAAAATTTTGGGAAACACAAAAATTGACTTTCATACTATTTTTTTTTGTTCCTACTATGCCAATTGCTGATTTTTTTTCCAACATTCTTCAAAATATCTTGTTTCATGTTTAACAGAAGAAAGAACTTAATAATAGTTTATGACCACTTGAGTGTGAGTAAAAGTTAATTTTTGGGTGAACTATCACTTTCACAGAAGTATCACAGTGCAGTCTAAAAATATTAATTAATTCTAAATCTTAGTCATTTGAAATCTTTTTACTTTGCCACCAACCTTAAATCACCAGGTTTTACCCACTTGTCATCAATACATTTTTTATAATTCAAAACACAATCAAATTTATGACCACTTGTGCTTATTATATATTTTTCCGAATAATATAATTACTTGTGTAAGTATGCGAATAAGTATCTTGTTTCATCATTATGTAAATATGTATTATGCTGAACATTATTTCATCAATTTTTGGACATTTATTTCCACAAGTTATTTGAAGTAAACGCTTTACTTGCATTAATATAATTTTTATAAAACTATTCTGCTAAATTTCTTTCAATGCAAAAACACCTAAATATCTTTGAGCCATATACTGTTTCTCATTCTGCTTGACTGTGAGAAAAATCGAGAAATAGTAAAATGGCAAGATATCATACATGGACTAACAAACATTTCAAATAATATGTTACCATGGACCACAAAAACTACTTTTTTTTTTTTATTAAATTTTATACAACATCGGAAAACTGAATATAGAAGCTTTCCATTGATGTATGTTTTTGTTACGATATGCTGATATTTGGCTGAGATGCAACTATCTGAAATCTAAAATCTGAGGATTACAAAAAAATCTAAATACTGAGAAAATCACCTTTAAAGATGTCTAAATGGTGCATATCTATATGTATGCATATTACTAATCAAAAACTGAGTTTTGATATATTTACAATAGCAAATGTACACAATATCTTCATGGGACGTGATCTTCACCTAATATTCGAATGATTCTTGGCATCAATGTAAAAATAAATTGGACATAAATAAAAATAATTTGGACGGTGCTTTTGTTTTTGAATATTACCAAAAATATACCTATTAAATATATCTATTAATCAACATAAATTTTGTGGTCCAGGGTCACATACATTTAGATATTCAAAGTGGGAACAAAATAAAAATAAATATTAAATTTAACTGCTTGTTCATCCGTGAACACGAACCAGCAAAAATATGATTATGCTGTCATTTTAGTTTAGTGGACAGATTTACCAAATGACTCTAATTTAAAAGGGTCATTTGAACTAAGAATAAACTCACAAAACCCAGCGATTCAAAATGGCACACGTGTGTAACTTGATGTTTCACTCAAAGCCTCGGCCAAATAAAAGCCCCCAGTTTCCCATACAGTATAAACCATCACTTTTACCTTTCCTTCATCGTCAATGAGGCAATACTGTCCACTGCCTGAGATCTTCACATAACCTCCAATAGGGACCCCAAAACTGGACTCAATCCAGACGTGGTCCCCCTAGATTCACATTCACATTAGCTTACGTCTTACAACCAAACACAAATCACAACCAACCCAAAGCCTTAAAAATAGCTCAATTTCACAACAAACAAACAAAAAGATAATAAATATATACACACCTTTTTTAACATCACCATTTTGCCAACCCCTTTTGTACCACAGGCATCTAATTCAGATCAAAACCCCAAAAAGGCACAGAAATAACCAGTTATAAATATGACACTTATCAAAAACGTGTACAGATGAATACTGAACTCATGAATGGCAGTTTTACTAGATCCAAGTAGAAAAAAATGTAAAACATACATGTCCAAACGTTATTTTTCCATCCGCTTGTATGACAGAAACAAGGAAATGTCCTAAGTGTTCATCACTTTACGACCCATTAGACTTTGCTCCATCATGGGCAGATTATCACCATCAACCTCTGAATGGACGTCACCAGCAGACTGACAGATTTCAGTGGGTTTCAGTCAAGTTTCCATTCGGCTGAAATGCAACAAATAAATAATGAGTTAGACAATGACTTCAAAAACAAGAGATTTCTTAGTGACTTGAAGCTCATTTTCAATTAAATCTTACCAAAAAAAAAAAATGAATTCCTCTATCCATTAACTACGCATGACAGGTGCCTTTTGGACTTTCACGCAAGAGGAAGATGGCACCAGAGAACAGCTTTATTAGTTGAGTCAGAGCGGCTGTTAAGCAGTAAAACTGGGAGAATCCAGAAGAAACATTCACTGACATAAGTCTCTCTGAACAGATACTGGATCGCAATAGAGCGTAATTTAAGCAAAGGTTTTTATAAATGACCGTGACATCTCTCAAACTGATTATGAAAACATACAGGAGCAGAAACGAGGTCTCAAAGTACAGTTAAGGTCAACACGAATCCACTTTTATTTCCTGGAGGTCTGAGTTTTTATGGGTCTTAAAACATAAAGGGCTCAGCATAAAAAAAAGCTTCAGTATTACTGCCGGCACTTAGATAAGCGTAATTAATTGTTATGTTTGAGGAATGGTAGCGTGTTCAGTTCTAGTTATTGGTGTCCATGGAGATAAGAATGTAAACATGATTTGAACAATAAATGACTTAGCAAAGGAGGAATCAATAATTGAAGTGCATGGCAACTCTAAATGTGGTCACACCCTGCAAACTGATAACAATATTACTTATCTAAACATGCTACGTTCTAGGAAAAGCATATAATATAATATAAAATAATATAAAATAATATAATATAATATAATATAAAATAATATAATATGATATAATATAAAATAATATAATATAAAATAATATAATATAATATAATATAATATAATATAATATAATATAATATAATATAATATAATATAATATAATATATAATAATATAATATAATATAATATAATATAATATAATATAATATAATATAATATAATATAATATAATATAATATAACAGTGGAATGAACCGCCAACTTATCCAGCATGTTTTTACGCAGTGGATGACCTTCCAGCTGCAACCCATCACTGGGAAAATAAAATAAAATAAAATAAAATAAAATAAAATAAAATAAAATAAAATAAAATAAAATAAAATAAAATAAAATAAAATAAAATAAAATAAAATGTAATATAATACAACATATAAAATAATATAATATAATATAATATAATATAATATAATATAATATAATATAATATAATATAATATAAAATAACAGCGGAATGAACCGCCAACTTATCCAGCATGTTTTTACGCAGTGGATGACCTTCCAGCTTCAACCCATCACTGGGAAAATAAAATAAAATAAAATAAAATAAAATAAAATAAAATAAAATATGATACAACATAACATCATAACATAATACTCAATATAATTTAAATTTGCCTAATTATTTATACATTTTATATTTTTAAAATGCATTGTTTTATTTTAATGACATTTTAATAAAACAAATCAAATAAACAAATGTTAAATTGCTTATTAATTATTCTACTTCATGGTGATTAATTTACACACATTTTTATGTTTGAATTCTTAAACTCCTGGTCCTCCACAGATCAATAGGCTAATAACTAAATGGGATAAGCCTTGTTGTGTCATTGAAGTAGACGCATCACGCATTATTAAGGTTACTGATTAATCGATTAATTGAACGTTGGTGTAAACTACGCTTAAGGGTCACAAGGTGGATTAGTATCACTGATGCCTCACAGATTGAAGGTCTCTGATTCGAGTTTCAGCTGAGCCAGGATGCGTTTTTTTATGAAGTTTACATGTTCTCCCTGAGTTTGCATGAGTTCTCAAACACTCCAACTCATGTAGAATTGGTGAATCTGACAAATTAAACTGGCTGTACGTGTTTTGGGGGTGATTCCCAGCATATATAGTGTGTATTCAAGCAAAGTCAGACATGTTGCTGGATGAACATCTATGTTGATCTTGGAACAACATTCCAATCAGCTAATCAGATTTAAGGATAAGATTAGTTTGTGTAGAATTTATAATTATGTGCTTCAATGTCATTGTTATCCAACTATAAATCCCATATGATTTTAAAAGTATTTTACAATTAGGGTTAGATTTAAGGGTAGGGATTAGGTATGGATAACATTTTCAAACAGGAATGATGTTCCAGGATTAACATAAATGTTAATCGCATCTTACCTGGCAAAATCACACCCACTAAAACATATTCCAGAGTAATTGGCAGTTCATTCTGCTGTGGTGATGCCTGATAAAGGGAATAAGCCAAAAAGTTGTAAGAGTCTAACTATACTTGATCAGTGGAATTTAAACTGACATTGTGAGCATCAGAGAGGGAAAGAAAGGTGATTTATTTGCAAGGCATGGCTGGTGGTGCCAGATGGTCTCTTCAGAGTGTTTTAGAAACTGCTGATCTACTGAAATTTTCACGCACAACCATGTCCAGATCTGAAAGGAAAGGATATCTAGTTTCCTTTGGGCGAATATGTCAGAGAATGACTAGGCTCATTTGAACTGAAAGGGAATTAGTTACAGTCGAGATCTACAGATAAGCATTTCTGAACACAAAACATGTCAAACCTTGAAGTAGATGAGCTACAGCAGCAGAAGAAGAACATGGGCCTGTAGCATGAGACCAGATTAGCTGGTTAGCAATTTATTCATTTTCTTTTCGGCTTAGTGCCTTTATTAATCAGGGGTTGCCACAGGGGAATGAACCGCCAACTTATCCAGCATATGTTTTATGCAGTGGATGCCCTTCCAGCTGCAACCCATCACTGGGAAACACCCATACACACTCATTCACACACATATAGTACAGACAATTTAGCTTACCCAATTCACCAGACTTGTGGGGGAAACCGGAGCACCCAGAGGAAACCCACAGGAACACAGGTAGAACATGCAAACTCCACACATAAATGCCAACTGATCCAGCCGAGGCTCGAACCAGCGACCTTCTTGCGGTGAAGCGACAGCAATACCCACCCATGTTAGCCAATTAGGATTCAGTTTAATTTGTGGGTTTTAGGTACCATGAAGGTCCAGCTGCATTCATTTGACCTAAACCCCCACATTTTTGCAAAGTAAACTAATTTAACTGGCTAGCCAGCTATTCATGGTACAGGCCCCAGGCCAGTGACATTCCTATCAGATATCAACACCAAACTGGGGAAGATTGGAAAAAGTTTTCCTGATTTGATGAGATTCGATTTCTAATGCAATATAAAGATGGTGGAAACAGAACTAAAGCATAACTGGCATTAGGACATGGATCCATGTTGCCTTGTATAAACAGTTTGTATGGTGATAGTATTTTTTCCCCTCACTTTAGACTCCGGAGTACCATTTGGAAATCATTTGCACATCTCTGAATTACTGCAGATGAGGTTTGTCTATTTATGACCACAGTCAGTCTACCCATATTTTGTGATGGCTGCTTACAACAGGATAACACACTCAAAAAGTGTCACAAAGCTCAGAGATCTCAATCTGGTTTCTTGATCATGAGTTCTCGAAACACATACTGCATCCACAGTCATTACAATTTAATCAACAGATCACTTTAGGATGTGCAGGAACAGCAGATTCAGATGATAGATCAATGATCCCAGCACATTTAAGGGGTTTAATGTCATGAAGAATTAAGGCAACTAGAAGTGCAAAACAAGTCCAACCCAGTTGAAGTAACATGCACATGACAAAACGCCCAGTGGGTCTATTGATATGCAGTCTAAAAATAACTACGTTAACCTATTTTCAAACGTAAAACCCATTGAGTTGGTGTGCGATAAACATTTTAGTATTTGCTATTTAACATTGTTTAAATCAAAGTTTCTACAGGTTATCAAGTCAAATTTAAGACCTTTTTAAAATCATAATGAATGAAATTTCAGACTTACACAAGGCTAAACGCTAAAGATGTTTAATGGCAAAGTTAAAACTTAAAAAAAAAAAATTAAAAACAAATGTTATTGTAAAGAAGATAATTTAACCACATTAATAAGTGAATAGAGTTAATAAACAAGCGTTTTTAAAACTTTTATTGAAATAAATTGTTAGTGATTAGATGGGTGTTGGCCCAATTGGCTATAGCTTTACATGGAAAGAAAAATGAAGACCCATTTAAAATGATTTTAAACCTACAACAAAATATTTCAGTGGATTTAAGACTTTAAGGCCTAACATTTGGTTTTTGAAATTTAACCTCCTAGTGGCCACATATGTGGACAGCACATTTTAGCTCTTAAGTGGCTATTTAAAATACTTTGAATGTTTTATATTTTGTTACAGACATACAGTGTCATCCTGCAACTGTTTTGCAGCATATGAAATGGCCCAAACACTATTTATAACCGTCCAAAATGGGGAAAAAAAATTGTTTTTACTCTCTAATAGTCAAAACATGTTCAAAAAAATTTGTTATACATTTGAAACCAGATTTTTACATACACTCTAAAAAAAAGGAACATAACCATTTTTAAAAAAATGTCTGATGGTAAATCATACTAAACGTTTACTATTTTAGGTCCGATAGGATTACCTAAATGGTTTACATTTGCTAAATGCCAAAATAATAAGAGATATTTTTTTTTTGAGAATTTTTTAATAATTTCTAGACAGTCAAAAGTTTACATACATTTCCTTGGTATTTTTTTAGTTTTGCTTTTAAACTGGATAACTTTGGTCAAATGTTTTGGGTATCCTTCCACAAGCTTCTCACAATAGTTTAAAGGAATTTTGGCCCATTCCTCCTGACAGAATTGGTGTAACTGATTCAGATTTGTTGGCTGTCTTGCTTGCACAAGCTTTTTCAACTCTGCCCACAAATTTTCTATAGGATTGAGCTCAGGGCTTTGTGATGGCCACTCCAAAACATTCACCCTGTTGTCCTTAAAGCACATTTTAACTAATTTGGCAGTATGCTTAGGGTCATGGTCTGTTTGGAAGACCCATTTGTGGCCAAGTTTTAATTTCCTGGCTGATGTCTTGAGATGTTGCTTCAGTATTTCTACATCATGTTCTTTCTTCATGATGTCATCTATGCTGTGAAGTGGACCAGTCCCTCCTGTAGCAAAACAGCCCCACAACATGATGCTGCCGCCCCCATACTTCACAGTTGGGATGGTGTTCCTAGGCTTGTAAGCTTTCCCCTTTGTCCTCCAAATGTAACACTGGTCATTATGGCCAAACAGTTCAATCTTAGTTCCATCAGACCACAGGACATGTCTCCAAAAATTTGTATTTTTCCCAGTGCAATTTAGCAAATTGAAATCTGGCTTTTTTGTTGATTATGGCTTGTTGATTTTCCCATGTTGTCACACAAAGAAGCAGTGTGTTTGAGGTTTTCCTTAAATACTATTCTACAGTTGTGCCTCCAATTAACTCAAATGTTGTCAATTAGCCAATCAGAAACTTCCAAAACCTTGACTCCATCATCTGAGCTTTTTCAGAGGCATAATAATCTTATTGTATGTAAACTTGACTTTCAAGAAAAGTTATAACAATTTCTCAGAAAAATCTCTCTCTCATTATTCTACTATTAGGCTTAACAGAAACAAATTTGATAATCCTAACTTTAAAAAGTTTAGTCACATTAACATCTGACTTTTTTTTAATGGTTATGTGCCTTTTTATACAGTGTATGTAAACTTTTGGTTTCAACGGTGTATGCATTAAAAAACATTCAGGAAAAAGTTTGTGTAAATTTGGACCACAAGTCCACGTATATGGACATCATTTTTCTCTAAAAGTACATCATATCAAAAGATGATACTTAGATTTGTATTCTAATTAGGTTCCAATAAGCCCAAATAGCAAAAAGAAAAAAAATGCATGTAAAAAAACAGCTTGGGCCTTTAAGACATTTTAAGACCCCGCAAATGCCCTGTAAATGGAAACTGATTCTTAGATGGATTTAAAAGAACCATATTTCTTTGCGATCAGAAGTTATTTACAACATTGTAAGATGTATTTAATGCTACAAATGAACAATCTTTTGTTAACAAAATTATTAATTTCTTCTCCTTCAAAAAAAGACTAAAACATCTAATTGAGCGGTGACAGAGGCTTGAAAAAAGAGGCTTGTTTTTGGTGGGAGGACATACACCAATATTAACATTTGGATTTCCACGAGTTAAATTAGAAACAAGCACCCACAGATAGATGTACAAAGTGTCTTTACTGTACTTCAGCAGCGGAGTGCAACATGAAATGTCATTCCAAATGAAACAGCATACAACACTTCGTCTTTGCCACAAATGACACTTCTTCAAGCAACTTAACTGAAAAAATAAACATAATATTGTTCATTCAGAAAGTAAACAAAATGGAAGAGGGCTTATTTTTATATACTTAGGCTTAACTTAGATACACAACAATCATATTTCTCCTCTAATTCTGACGTGATGCGATTCTGAACATGATTCTCACCACCGTTAATGCTTACATGACCTGGAGCAGCGCTTCAAAGACTGATGATACATAAAAACAATCCTCACACATCGACAGGCAGTGGCGCAAGAACATAAAATGATTCTGACATTCAGACTCCGAAAAACCTTCAGAGAGAAACCGCTTCCAGCAATCCAAACCCATGTTACATGAGGCACACAGAAAGGCACAATACTCCGTTCACCAAAGCACCTTTAACGTTTCCCACAATACACATGTGGTAAAATACTTCAGTCTTTGTTTACTACAATGAGGATGGTGTCGTTATGGCTTCTCAAAGTATTTTGAGTGCTACAACACAAAATGGAAATCTTCCAGTACGAAGAACCGCCATTACCTAATACTGTCAGTTGGTGTTGAATACAGTACAGATGACTGTCAAAATACTAGATCACCATTCAAGGCACCCAAATGAAAAAGTGGTGAATATAATCTAGAATGTGAAGATTATACAGAATTGCTTTTACTGAGAGTTCACCCATGGATGCTTAAATAACTTTAAAATGGAATCAACATCCAAAAATATCCCTAAAACAGTGACCCAGTTAAGGCGTCTTGATTGAAATGAAACATTTAGACGTTCATATTTCAGTGAAGATACTGTTAAAGATTTAACACTGTCATTTCCTATATCTTCAGTGTGTGCTGGGATAGGAAGGGCTTGCCAGATAGAGACGTCTTGCCATCGGATCAGGACTGGATGTGAATTATCTCTGGTGGAGATAAAGAGAGGCGAGAAGTCTTGGAGCAGGAGGTTTTCTGTGTTCGTGCTGAACTCTGTCCAGCACAGGTCAGTTTGTCTCACGCTCGGTCCTTGCGCTTCAGCTTGTTGAGCTTCTTAGTGCTGCTGTTCTTGTTGAGCAGCTTCAAGACGCGCTCTTTATGGTCCAGCACCTTCAACATGGAGTCTCGGGCTTCTGTGATCTGGTCCATCACAAGTTTGCAGCGCTGCATGTTGCCCTGTGCAGTGAAATATTTAGATTAACATCAACAGCATTGATACTACAACAACAACGGGCTCATTAATGCTGGATTCAGACAACACAATGTGAGTGATGATCTATTTGATGTCTCAGTAGCTACACTGTAAAAAAAATCCGTAATTTTCCGTAATAAATAACGGCTGTTAAATTACAGAAATTTACCATAAAATAACGGACATTAAATTACAGAAATGTCCTTAAATTTAAATTTCTAGTAAATTTCTGTAATCGCTGTTATTTTACAGTAAATGCTGTAATTTAACGGTTGTTATTTTACGTTTTTTTTCTGGCACCCCAGCTGCCGGAAATAAATTGTAAAATTACTGATTTTTTTACAGTGTATGTTTCCATCCACCTATTTTGATGTGCATTTTGCATATGCGCAAAAAAAACGATTGATGGAAACACCAAGATGCACATAAATTTATAAAAAACATATGCGCATAACTGAGAAGGATAAACTTTTTATTCGATAAGAAAAGATGCGCATAAACTACGATGGAAACACTTTTACCGCACAAATTCCAGTGTGCGCATTAAAACAGGTCATGTGGTTTTGTTATAAGAGATCATGTGATGATAGAAATGTGTGTGAATGGCTGAGCACACTGTAAAACATCTGAAATGTTGTTTTGGTCATTCTAAAACACCGTAACCATTTTAGTATTAGTGTTATTATATTATTAATGACCTCCAGAATCAAGAGCGTCTGTGCTCCGCGTCTCACTCCTTCAAACGCCACCGCGCGTTCACTGCGTGTCAGGATTGCCTTCTGAGGCGCAAGTCATTTATTAGATGAAGAAAAGATTGACGCAGCTTCTCCACCTGCAGCTAATTCAGTTTTTACTGTTGATATTTGGCACCAGTTAATCAGGAAGTGACGATTTTGTTCGCTTTGACTCGTTGGATGGAAACGCAGCTTTATTCGCACGTCTTTTATGCGATAATCCAGTTTTGCGCATAAATTTCATTCGCATTTTGGATGGAAACATAGCTATTGTGATTTGAAAACAATATTAATGGCTGGATGAAGGAACCAATTTTTATAACATCACAACAATAACTAGAAAAGTAAAGTTCATAGACAAACTTTATAGTGGCTCAAGGAAGCAGAGTCTGAAAGTTTAAAGTAGTTTTTAAAGTTTAAATAATTGAAGTTGTTTTTACGAAGTTTTAAACTGTCGGCATAGATCGATAACTACATATATACAGTATATTAGCATGTTTCTAGTATGGACTGGCATGTTTCTTTCTAGGAGGTTGATATGGGGTTCTGAATGGTTGCTAGGCAGTTGCTAGGGTGTTTGACTAGTTGTTAAGGTGTTGCTAGGCGGTTGCTAAGGTGTTCTGAGTGGTTGCTAAGGTGTTGCTAGGCGGTTGCAAGTCATTGCTATGTGTTTGCTAGTGTGTTCCAAGTAGTTGCTAAGGCATTTCTAGGGTGTTTTATGTGATTGATAAGATGTTGCTAAGTGGTTGCTAGTGTTCCGAGTAGTTGTGAAAGTGTTGTTAGGCGGTTGCTAAGGTGTTGCTATGTGGTCGCTAAGGTGTTGCTAGGCGGTTGCTAAGGTGTTGCTAGGTGGTTGCTAAGGTGTTGCTAGGTGGTGGCTAGAGTGTTCTGATTAGTTGCTAGGCAGTTGCTAAGTTTTCCAAGGCGGTTGCTACGGCGTTGTTATGTGGTCGCTAAGGTGTTGCTAGGCGGTTGCTAAAGTTTAGCTTGGTGGTTTCTAGGGTGTTCTGAGTGGTTGCTAGGTGGTTGCTAAGGCGTTGCTAGGCGGTTGCTAAGATGTTGCTAGGTGGTTGCTATGGTGTTGCTAGGTGGTTGCTAGGGTGTTCTGAGTGGTTGCTAAGGCGTTGCTAGGTGGTTGCTACGGTATTGCTAGGCGGTTGCTAAGGTGTTGCTAGGCAGTTGCTAAGATGTTGCTAGGTGGTTGCTAGGTGGTTGCTAAGGCGTTGCTAGACGGTTGCTAGGTGGTTGCTAAGATGTTGCTAAGGTGTTGCTAGGGTGTTGCTAGGTGGTTGCTAGGGTGTTCTGAGTGGTTGCTAAGGCGTTGCTAGGTGGTTGCTACGGTATTGCTAGGCGGTTGCTAAGGTGTTGCTAGGCAGTTGCTAAGATGTTGCTAGGTGGTTGCTAGGTGGTTGCTAAGGCGTTGCTAGACGGTTGCTAGGTGGTTGCTAAGATGTTGCTAGGTGGTTGTTAAGGCGTTGTTAGGTGGTTGCTACGGTGTTGCTAGGCGGTTGCTAAGGTGTTGCTAGGGGGTAGCTAAGGTGTTCTAAGTGGTTGCTAGGCAGTTGCTAACATAAATTAGCATGGTTTTAGTATGATTTAGCATTATGCTAGCATGTTTCTAGCATAAATTATAATGTTGTTAGCATGGTTCTAGTATGAATTATCATGTTGCTAGCATGTTTCCAGTATGAATTAGCATGTTAGCATGAATTTATTATGAATTAGCATGTTGCTAGCATGTTTCCAGTGTGAATTAGCATGTTGTTAGTAGAATTAATGTAAAGTCAATGGCAGTTTTTTACAATGGAAGTCTATGGGACAGTTGCTAGGGTGCTGTAAGTGGTTGCTAGGACGTAACTAGTAAGTTTAAAGGTCATCAGTGATTGGCAGATTGGTAGTCAGAGTAAAATTAGCTCAACCTTAAGTCTGTTTGACAGTCTGACATATAGCAACCTGAGTCAGACCAGTTTAGAGGTTTGGAGTTAGTTTGGTGGTTGTAGTACGAACGGTTTAGGAGGAGATTCATATAGAAATTAGTCTCAGAAGAAGAAGAAGAAGAAGAAAAAGAAGAAGATGACTGAGGAATAATAAGTTTGTGCAGTATAAGAGTATTTTGGCTTTCTCAAGCCACCATAAAAATCATCTACTACACATTTTAATCTGTTTGTAACAATTTGTATTCTTTGTTGATTTTTATGTTTTATACTTGTTTATTTTAGTCCTGTTTATGTAAAGCACTTTGAATTAACATTGTGTATGAAATGTGCTATTCAAATAAATTGCCTTGCTTTAAAAAAAAAATACTTTTGTCTAAATAAATGAATTGAAAAACAAGGGAATTTTGGCATCACACATTTAATACTCCATATTTAAAACAGATGGTTAAATTATGTTTCATATCTGAAGATTTGGCTGTGATGATATAAAATTATCTAAATGACACGAATATTAAACATTGATAATTAGAATTACATCACCTTCTAATGCATATTGCGCAAGCTCACACACGCTAACGCACAAGAAACATTAGATTATTTAGATCAGATTTCCAATCATGTAAACGGATCATTGATTCAACCCCCCCATCCAATATTTACTCATCCACAAGCCATCCAAATTGGAAGATGGTGCCTTTTTCCTTAAAAGTTTTTAGCTGTAACTTTGGTCCTTGGTGATGGATAAATGTCAAGTGAATGGCATACAAAGTCAATACAAATATGCAAATGCAGCCAAATTTCTTAAGAATTTCCAAGAATGCACAACGTGTTTGCCATAAACGTGCAGAATTTGCCTCAAACGCATCATCTATGTTCCAATAATTTAAATAAAAAATTAGTTTGAGGTAAAAACTACCTCTGAGTAAACTAAAGCGAGTGACACAGTGCTCTGCATTTGGTGTGAACCCAGCATAAGACCTCAGCATATCATCAGAACACATGGCTATTCATATTGTGTTGCCTGTATATATATTTAGCTATTGATTTTTCAATATGATAACTTCATTGAAATTGATAATAATATACATTTTATACAATAATATACATAATACACAAGCCATAAAAGTTGTAATAACCCCTACCAATGCATATTTCAATGAGTGCCCAATAAAGGGTTAATATTGCTGAATCCCATTTGAAAGTGATCATTTGTGGTTAAAAGAGACCAATGGCTCCAACCTGTATGAGCTCATTTATACGATGAAGATCATCATCAGCTCCGGCCTTCTTCTTCGGGACGAAGCCTTCCTGGAGAGTCGTCAGACGGCTGTACACGTCATGCTCCAGATTCGACTGCAACCAGAAGACAAAACACAATTACTCCCACATAAACTTGACATGTCCACTGTTAGGCGACTACTAAAGTCTCAGAGAGAGTCTCACCAGCTGCATGAGCTGAGCTGCACAGAGGTGCATTTTCCAGCCCTGGGCTCTGCACACAACTCCCTTCTGATTGGCCACATCCTGCATGCTGCCCTTCTTGTCCTCTGATTGGAGAACACAAGCTGGTGTTAATGAACAACTAATGACACATTTAGGGTTGGACAAAATAAAAAATATAAATTTAAGTTAATGGTTGTTTTGTAAGTGATTGATATCATATAGATTCTCATTACCCATGACTTGTTTTTTCTATGTTCTGTATTACAGACGCTAGAGGTCATGGTCTTTAGCCTCCTTGTTAGAGCAACCACCCCCATGCGGAAAGCCACCAGTTTGATCCCAGCTCGGAGCGGGTTGGGTGGTGTAGGACCGGCAGGGTTGCATTGGTGCCGTGACCCGGATGGGAGTGAGGTTTAGGGGGCGGAAGTGTAACAGAGGCAAGCTAGTGAATTGCCGTGCCGGTAAACCTCACTCATCTGACCTCTAAAAGGTGCTTTAGCAACAGATACTTTGGTAAAGCAAAAAACACCCATGCGGGAAGTCGCCAGTTCGATCCCAGCTCGGAAGGGACCGGTGGGGTTACACACGCAATATAGATATTTATTTTTGGTTTTAAACCAAGTAAATACAAGTAAAAAAAAAATCTGATCGTGGTGCATATTGCTATATACATAGCCCTTTTGTTACCATGGCAAAAGCTTACGCATTTGTATTACATTACAGAGAGCTCCGTTTTATCAAAGAGCTTAAAATCACCAAGAGTCGACACTCAATAGAACGTTTCATTGCAACAGCAGAGCACAGCAACAGCCCCGCAATTCTGCCATTTTGGAGTGAAAGCGATCAGCCGTCCATTGGATCTGATTGGTGTCGCGATGAAAAGCAGCTGCTTTGTTTTTTTATTTTTTATAATAATGATTATTTATTTATTTAAAAAGCGCATTAAAGCTGAAATACAACCTGAAAGATGACAATACAACACGTACAATCAGAAGACTGGAAATCATCAGCACTTTTAATAGTTTATTTTACAGACCTAATGTTTAATTTATTAAACATACTTGTTTTCTTGAAACTGTCATTTTAAGGTGAAATTACTTTAAATTACTTTAATTTAATAGGTTATGCTCTAGCATACAAATTAATACTGACATGTTAAATTAAATTAACATGACTTTCAAAATGAGATGTTGATAACAGACTGACAGTCTTGTTGCTGTCATTAAAAATCATGAAGGCCACACTCATTTATGCTGAGTGCATATATATATATATATATATATATATATATATATATAATATATATATATATATATATATATATATATATATATATATATATATATATATATATATATATATATATAATTAGTTGTCAAAATTAGCGCATTAACGCACTTGATTAATTTGAAATATTTAACGCGTTAAAAAAAATGTACGCATTTAACGCAGTTGCAGGTTTCTTTTATTTCCTGTAGTGGCCGACGTATGTTCAGGACCGGTGCGTCCATAGAGGCAACCTAGGTGCTCCAAGCGCCCTCAAATGTTTCATTAAGTTTGACGTGTTTCCCCCCTACACGCAACTTTTGTAAAGCGTCTGCTTCACGCTGCTGTGTCAAAATCCTTGCTTGAGAAATACAGTCATATTTTAAGAACGCTCAGTTTAAGCAAAATTTGATGAACACGATCGTGTGTAGTGATGATCTGAAGGGAGTGCGCTGTTCTCTCTCTCCCTCTCTGTGTATGTGTGTGTGTTGTCCCTCAATAATGTTAATAGACTGGCTGTCTTATCAACTGGCTAAATGTTAAGGAGGACTAAGCTAATTGTTTCTACTTTATAATTAATGTTCTCAACTCGCAATACAACTTTACAATGAAAGCAATTGTTGTATTCAATACTTTATTATTATTATAATTTTCCAATTTCCATATTAGCAATGCCTGTATTTTGGATTTTTTTTTTGATTCGTGATTATTCACAAAAAAAGTGTGATTAATTAGTTAATTTTTTAATCAATTGACAGCCGTAATATATATATATATATATATATATATATATATATATATATATATATATATATATATATATATATATATATATATATATATATATATATATATATATATATATATATAGACATATTATTTTAACTCATAATTAACTCAATATTTTGATTCATTCTGTCTAAGGTTAGTTATCCGTGCTGTTGTTCTATTGGAATTTTCATTCAAAAATAACCACCACGTGACACTAGCGACATCTAGTGGCTGTTTCCCAAATAGAAACAGAGTATTGCCTCTTGGTTATTTTATGCTCTTTGGTTTTATCAGCACCACAGTAGAAAATGAAACCCAGAATACCTCAGAATAAATTTCTCATCAGGCATTCACTAGGACCATAACACTAGCGTGTTTTTATTGGTGTCACAATCAAAAAGCCAAATCTTTTTCTTATATTCCAGATATAAAAGATCATATATAGATTATAATATATCAAACAAGACTTAGCATTTTATGACATAACTTCATGTTTTTTTGTGTACTTTCATTTTTCAAGTCTAAGGTTTCCAGCACACCCATGTGAATCAGTCGTGTTAGTCAGCAGAGGCTGTAGCAATAACACAAGTGACTAACTGTTCAATAATCACAAACATTTAATCTTCAGTAACGATATAGGCCATTATACCGCCCAGCCCTACCCACAACATCTCGCAGAAAGAGTCATGTAAGCATGCATGTGCTAAATTTACATCACGTTTGTGATCAATTACACACTTGTGTTGAAATGTCAATTTTGCTGATTATTCATTTAAACGGTCAGTTGCATCTTAAGTGAAAACAGAATGAAGATATTATTCTTGTATAAGGTCTTAAAGCAACAACAACCTAATTTAAATAAAAGAGTGAAAGGCTGAATATCTACATATGTGTGGGTCTATAGCCCCTTTCACACGGTGATACCGGTAAATATCCGGAAAATTTCCGGAACGATTTTACCAGTAAATTCATCAAAAAGGTGTTCACACAGGCACGGACAATCCGGAATTTTTCCGGAAAAGAACATTCACACATTCATTCCAAAATATCGGTAAATTCTGACATCATTAACCAGAAATGACCTATAAAGGGCAGTGCTTGTATTTGTAAACATAGAAGAGGTCTGTCTTTTCTTGATGGTTTCACTTTTATTTAAAGCTTTAGCATTCATGCAGCTGCTTTGTGAGACATCCAAAGGCAGAAATGCGAACCGCAATGTTTACACACTTGAATACATTACAAATTATGTGGATGGATTAAAAATGTGAACAACTTGTATGAAAACATATGGAGGAACACTTTCACATGTCTAAATGTTCATAATATGTGTGTGTGCTGGGGCTCACCGGCTCCTTGAAGGTAAACAAACAGCGGTTTATCATTGACACTGTTGGCATTAGGGAACATAGAAACGTTATCTGACTACCATCTAGCAGCTAAATGTGTCTAGAAAAATATTCAAAGGCTTTTATTTTCATAAACCGTGCGGATGTGAATGCGGCTGAGTGTTCTGATTGGCTTAAGCAGACGTCTCATGTCAGCGCGATCTAGACGTGAACGTGCTCTTTCCGGCAATCTTCCTTCTGCGTTCACAGAGCGCAGCATTCCGGCAAATTACCGGTAATGTTACAACTTCTCTTTTCAGAAAATTGCAGGTAATTTTCCAGAAAGGTCTGTATGTGTGAAAGAGGCTTATGTCTAACTATGTAAATATAGTTTATGACCACTTATTGAATCTGAAATAAAGAGGTGGGTTCTGTTTTATGCACCCATGAAACTGAAATTAGAAAGCGTTCACTGATCTTTTTTTTTAATCCGGGAAAAAAATAAATAAAAATTTTTGAAAATTCTGTGAATGGTTCCTCAGCCCCAGGACACTTTATTACTGAATAAACACAAAAAATGTCAATATGATACTAGGTGATAAGGCTGGACAAACCCTTTATACGGACGTCGCTGTATCTCTGAAAGTGATGGTAAGCTGCTTTCCAGGGGTTCCGGTAGTGGCGTAACAGGGTAATCGGAGGGCGAACTCGGGTGGGAACATACCGAACTCCCTCCTCATCTGCAATCAGACACACAAATCAGTACCAAATCATCTTACACAACAGTGGGAAGTCAATTTGTTATTTTTTGTTCAGAACTGCTGTCATTAGAGCAGCTGTAGTTGCTAGTAATCTCTATAGTGATTTACGATCTCCCAAGATGAGGCTCATTTTTCTCTCTTTATCTTGTTCCAGAAATTATACATTTGGCCTCTGTACAAACTGATGTTACGACACGGACACTGTTGCCATTTCATAATGTACTATATGGAACAAAGGTTGACGGACTTTCATAGAAGGCAGTAGAGGCTTAAGACATTCGGCAGAGGTAAATATTTCAGCAGTAACTGTGATGCTGAATTGCAGTTAAGATTAAAAAAATTGTGGTTAACAAAAAAAAAAATATTTGGGTAAAAAAATGTAATGATTTAAAAAAGCATTAAGGAAGAATTGAATTTAGAAAAACATTTAAACAAAACTGTTAATTTATATTGTATTATTTCACAACAAACAGCATTACATTTTTACTGTATTTTGATTAAATAAATATAGCCTTGGGAATCATAGAGGGCAAATATTGAGTTTATTGTCATATCAGCTTGTCATGGCAACAAAAAAAAAAGATCAAGTTTACCATATTTTATAAATAACACTTTTCTATAATTCTAAAAAATATTCTAACAGTTAAAAGTCATCAACAGCAATAAATAATACACAAGATAAAATACATAAATAATAATAATGATAATATATAACAGTGCTTCCCACCGGTTTGAAATATACTTGCAGTGGTAGCCGCATAGAAACACACTTTTTGCCAACAGGACATGAATAGTTAACTATAGTTGAAGTCAGAATTATTAGCCCCCCTGATTTATTAGCCCTCCCGTTTATTTTTTCCCCAATTTCTGTTCAACGGAGAGCAGATTTTTTCCAACACATTTCTAAATATAAAAGTTTAATAACTCATTTCTAATAACTGATTTATTTTATCTTTGCCATGATGACAGCAAATAATAACTTCTATACAGCTTAAAGCAGGGGTCACCAAACTTGTTCCTGGAGGGCCGGTGTCCTGCAGATTTTAGCTCCAACCCTAATCAAACACACCTGAACAAGCTAATCAAGTCTTATTATGTATACTTGAAACACCCAGGCAGGTGTGTTGAGGCAAGTTGGAGCTAAACCCTGGAGGGACACCGGCCCTC
This sequence comes from Danio kyathit, assembly GCA_903798195.1. Taxonomy (NCBI): domain Eukaryota; kingdom Metazoa; phylum Chordata; class Actinopteri; order Cypriniformes; family Danionidae; genus Danio; species Danio kyathit. Next base: position 27,343,321 of record LR812520.1, read on the forward strand.
CAGGACCGAGATTGGTGACCCCTGGCTTAAAGTGACATTTAAAGGCTTAACTAGATTAATTATTTTAACTAGGCAGGTTAGGGTAATTAGGCAATTTATTGTATAATGATGGTTTGTTCTGTAGACTATCAAAAAATATATAGCTTAAAGGGGCTAATAATTTTGACCTTAAAAGGGTTTTTAAAAAATTAAAAACTGCTTTTATTCTACCCGAAATAAAACAATTAAGACTTTCTCCAGAAGAAGAAAACATTATCAGACATACTGTGACAATTTCCTTGCTCTGTTAAATATAATTTGGGAAATATTTAAAAAAGAAAAAAAAATTCAAAGGGGGGCTAATAATTCTGTCTTCAAATGTTTATGCAACAAACAAACATAATTTGATTTCTTTTAAAATTTATCTTTTCAATGGGTTTAAGCAAAAAAAAAATAAAAAATCCACTATTTCTCTTTTATGCTATTTATGAGCTATGTGCACCCACTGACAGGTAAAATCTGCTTCTCTCTCTCTCTCATTCAAGTTCAGATTGCTTTATTGGCATGACATTTTGTACCGTATTGCCAAAGCATTTTAGATGTATAAAATATGAAACATATTGACATCATCAAATTATTATACAGCAAGTGAGAAATTCATGACAGAAAAAGGAATAAAAACAGACAATATCTTTAAAAATGATAATAAGTACAAGAATAAATTATTTAAACAAGACAAATGAGTTGATAACCCATTTCTATTAGTGTGTAAATGTTCTGCAGCCAATTGAGATGTAATTTCGTCCTCTCCAAGTATTCAGTAAAGTTTTTCTGAGGCGTTTAGATTAATAATTAATTAATTATTTAATATCTCTCTTGCTCTCGTGGCTGTGCGCATAAAATTAACGACAGCTTAGAAAACGAAAGCAAAACCAAATTTTGGACATTTTAGATTTAGAAACCCCAGCTGAACGCAAAAAGGTGCGGGTCTCTGTGGGTCTGCAGAGCCCATGAGACACAGAAGAACGAGCAGTAAAACGGGTAAAGGAGAGAAGATTTTCCACTAAATCGAACGTAGATGTTTGATTATATTGAGAAGATACAAAAAAAAAAAAAAGTGTAAAAGGATGATAATAACAGTAAAAGAAAAAAATGTGTCACTAAATATACTTGGGGAGCCGATAATATACTTGGGCGGCCCACCTAAGTAAAGTCTATGTGTGGGAAGAACTGTACAAGATAACAATCTAAAACTAAATACAATCTAAAAACAATCAGTTTTTTAAGGTTTACTTTTGATAAAAATTGTACAATTTTAAAAGAATTCACATTTAAAAATATTTCACTTAAAGTCTCTCAAGATAAAAATTGTTGTCTAATAACATTTAAAAATAGGGCACTCTACAAATATATGTTTAAAAGTTTGGTTTCTGTTGCAATATAGACCTTTTGGGGGTTCTTCTCCTTTGAGTAAATATTCTTGTGTGTCTGTTACAGCATCTTCTGTAAACCATCTCATCTTGTCTTAAGTTAAAAAAAAGGATTTTCTTCCTATTTCAGGTTGGATTTCAAAAGGTTTACTTTTTTGAGCACTGTGTCCATTCTGCTGGCCATTTGTTAAGAATGTAGCCTCTTATCAGTGATTTTAAATATGAAGGTGGGAGTTTGCACTCTTTTATCTTTCCTGCTCGGGCTGTTTTGGTAGCTTCTTCACTTCCAAACAGTGCAACATGTCCTGGGATCCAGCAGAAAACTATATTATAAAAATGTCAATAATAATGGGATGCTCCAGTTTAAAAGAATTCAATGTTTGTAGACAAGATTTTGAGTCAGAAAAAAATAATAAAATTGTGTTCTTCAGCATTTTCAGTGTATTCCAGAGCCAAAAACAGAGCCTTTGCTTCCCTTTGGGAATCATAAAAATCTTATTTAAAACAAAATCATCATTTTAAACAACTGCATGCTTACGGACTCAATAAGTGTACAAATAAATATAAAATTTTATAGGACAACATTTAAAAAAATAATAATCATAACATACTTCTATGATTTCAATAATTTAATGTATTAAAATATAATTTATTTTAAGGTACAATTCACAATATTAACAAGCCATTAACCAAGACTTTAAGCTTAATGATGTATTCATTTACTGCTTATTATTAGTTAGTAAGGTAGTCGTTGGGTTTAGGTACTGGATGGGCCGGGTAAAATTAAGGATGTAGAATAAAATCATACTTTTTATCTACTAAGAAACTGTCAATATCTTAATTATAAGCAGGTAATAAGCAAGCAGGAACTTAAAATGAAGTGTTACCTAATTTAATAATTGTTATTTTTTTCCACATTATTTAAATTACAACTTGATTTTTTTGTAATATTTGATGTAGAGAATAAAAACACCTTTTTATTTAAAAGTATAATCTTTAAGATTATTAAACCTATTAACACCATATTCATCAGAATAGAACTGACTTTTTCCCTCTTTTGCAATCTAAAACAGGTGGCGACATGTATTCCAAAACCACTCGTATAAGGCTGTTCAGCATCAAGCAAGCAAAACATGCCAAAAGCAAAAACAGATTTGGATTAACCATGGGACGATAACCGGTTTCAAGGTTTACCACGGTTTAGAAAAGTCAAGGTTTTAAAACAAAAAAAAATTCTGTTATACCCTATCTTTTTCTTAAATGTGCTGTAAAGAAATCAGTGTTTTTGAAAGTAATGAAGAAAGCAGAAGTCAATAATTTAAATTATTTAGCCTGACATGTTTATTGGTCCAAAATATGTTTCCTAAAATAAAATGTATTTTGTTCAATGGAGGAAAACGAGTTTTTTTTTTTTGCTTTGTTTTACACAATTTAAAAAGAGCTTATTTAGAGCAGTAATCACAATACTGTGATCCTTTTATCTAAGGTTATCATACTGTCAGAAACTTATACCGGCACATGCCTAATTTTGGATTGGTGAGATATGTGAAAGAACCTTTAGCATCCTTGAATTATTTATTTTCTGTTATGAACACCATTGAACTTAAAGACTTTGTTGTGATGGGAACTAAAATATGTCAATAAGGCTATTTTACATAAAAATTTTGAGTAACATTTTAAAATGTGACTTGTGCACATCGATGTAAATTACCTACTGGCTTTTTTATTCACACGGATGCAATTTTGACCCAGTGACCCATAATCAACTTATTTTCCATTAAATATGGTAAATCACCGCTGAATGCAGCTTTATAATGCTGAATCTTACCGATGTATTCTTTAGGAGGGGATTTGCGCTTCTCAGCTCGTTGGCTGAGGGGTTTGGGAGGAAACTTCTCCTCATCTGTGCTGTTGGTCTCCATCATCTCACTCTCCTCTGTGGAGATGACGTGCTGTTGTTTGCGAGGCTTCTTTCTGGGTGAAGCTCCAAGCGTGAGGTCTGTAGGAGGCACTGTCAACATCTGTACACCACTGTTTGGCCCTGAGGCCACTGAGAGGAATGAGGAAAAAAAAAACACTTCATCAGTTTAAAGAGCTGGTTCATACTTTGAGCTGCAGATACAGTTGAAGTCAGAATTATTAGCCCCCCTGAATTATTAGCCCCCCTGTTTATTTTTTCCCCCAATTTCTGTTTAACAGAGAGAAGATTTTCTCAACACATTTCTAAACATAATAGTTTTAATAACTCATTTCTAATAACTGATTTATTTTATCTTTGCCATGATGACAGTAAATAATATTTGACTAGATATACTTAAAGACACTTCTATACAGCTTAAAGTGACATTTAAAGGCTTAACTAGGTTAATTAGGTTAACTAGGCAGGTTAGGGTAATTAGGCAAGTTATTGTATAACGATGGTTTGTTCTGTAGACTATCGGAAAAAAAATTAGCTCAAAGGGGCTAATAATTTTGACCTTAAAATGGCTTTTAAAAATTTTAAAAACTGCTTCTATTCTAGCCGAAATAAAACAAATAAGACTTTCTCCAGAAGAAAAAACATTATCAGACATACTGTCAAAATTTCCCTGCTCTGTTAAACATAATTTGGGAAATATTTAAAAAAGGAAAAATTATTCAAAAGGGGGCTAATAATTCTGACTTCAACTGTATATGCCCTTCTAATAGATTATATTTCTCTTCATCATCCTGTTTGGTTTAAAGACCCATTACAAGCAAACATTTTAATGCTGTCTAAGCTACTGATTGCAAGACCTCAAGAGTCTCATTTATTTCTATAGGCACAGTGCTGAATTAATTAATTTAAAAATAAATTAGTTATCAGACTAACATATGCAGTGAACAAGATTCTCAAATATTTCAAACTGCTTAGTTTTATTGAAAAGTTATTCCAATCAGGAGGAAAAGAGCAGCTTTATAAAGCATATTATGTTTATTTTGAAGCACAGTTTTTAAAATGTAAATGAGATATTTGAATAAGAACATTGATCAAACTTGGAGAACATTTTCAAATATCTTCCAGTCACTCATATTAATCTGGTATTATCCAGAGATGGGAAGTAACTAACTCCAAATACTTCGTTACTGTACTTAAGTAGATTTTTCTGATATCAGTACTTTACTCCACTATTTATTTTTCTGACAACTTTTTACTTTTACTCCTTACATCGTTACACAAATATCTGTACTTTCTATTACTTACATTTTTAAATCGGACTCGTTATTTTCATTTTCATGTGTTTGGTGGCGTGATCTATATTATTTCTTGTCATTGCACAATTTGAATGCCTTTTTGATTCAATCAATATATTTCTTGTCGTCGCGCACCTGTGTGCTGCAGTGCGCGGCTTTTTCAAGTTCCGAACACACACCATAAGTAGGCTTGTTTATTAAACTTACCATGGGAACGGCAAGAATGACGAACATGGATGAGACAGAGGGAATCAGCAATGTAAACATACCAGGTAATAAGATGTGTTTTGGTCGATCGGGATCACAGGTAAACAAGAGACACATTCCTGTTCAAATCTGGCATTTAAATGGTATTAAAAAGTCTTTTGTCCACTTCCGAAAATGATTAACTGTAGGCCTCTGATCTTTCAATCTAATACCGCGAAAAAAAAAAACATTTTTTTTCGTCAACGTTTGTACAGTTAGTACTAAAGCAATTAAATACTTTATGATTACGTTATGCATTGGGATTTATGTCCTTATTTGTCCTTAAGTTCATATTTCCTAGTACAGAACTTAGATTTTTTTTATAGTTTTAACATGTACATTATATACACTGTAGTCTTATTTAAATTTGTTAGATTGTTAATTAAATATTTTAAAACATCAAAAGTATTAATACGGGGTGATTTATGAATAAAATTATAATGCAAAGGAGCAGGTATTTATCACGTGAAAAAAAGATGATGCAAAAATGGATTAACAGCATGAATAATTGTATCCATTAAATAAAATATACACAATACTCTGAAAACAAACTAACAAAACAAAAAACAAACAAACAGTGAAATCATATGAGCTTGTAAGTGTTGCCATTTCAGGAAATGAAGCCGCTTTACCATAATGCAAAATTATTTCTAGTCAAATATGTTAAGATTTTTTTATTATATCAAAAAAAAACAAAATGAAATTTGTTTTGGAGAAAATTAAGTGTTAAATTTTAGACATTTATTAATTACAAAAATATAGGCAGCCTACAGAATTACGATTTAGAGTATATGAACAGTACGGCAGCTGTTGTTTTTAATAGCCATATGGTTAAGTTTTGTGTCCAGGTAGTGATACAGGCAACTATTTGTGCAGTGTTGTTGGACAATATTGTAGAACAGGGGTGCTCAATCCTGTTCCTGGAGATCTACCTTCCTGCATAGTTCAGCTCCAACCCTGATCAAACACACCTGAACCAATTAATTAGGACCTGAACAGCACTTGATAATTACAGGCAGGTGTGTTTGATATGGGTTGCAACAGAAATCTGCAGGAAGGTAGATCTCCAAGAACAGGATTGAGCACCCCTGTTGTAGAATGATGTTGCTTGGCTAATTTGCTGCTGAATTTTTTTTAAATGAAAGCTATTTTGTATAGATGTATACATGATGTGTGGTGTAGTTACTACTGTGAAACTAAAACAGGTATAGTAATGAATACTTTTTACTTAAGTACATATTTCAGGCCATACTTCTTTACTTGAGAACAAAATGAGTACTTGAAGTACTTGAGTGTAATCAGTACTTCAACTTTTAGCAGAGTCGTTTTAAATATGAGTATCTGTACTTCTACTTGAGTAAAGAATGTGTGTACTTTTGCCATATCTGCTATTATCTTACACAAATGTTATTTAACTGGTGTCCTAAATTTACAATTGAGTGAATGTAGGTTTAAGACACCATGTGGTTCCTTCCCTGCATTCATGACCCAATCAGACTGCAATTTTAATGTAGGACAATGAGTCTCATTACAAAGTAAAAGCATTTCCTTGAAGTTGAAAACACTTAATTAATGAAACGGCCAGTTCAGTGTCCTGATCTAAACCTGATTTAAATTCTCTGGAAAATCCAGGTGACTAAAGCAGCTATTCTGTTGTGTCTAACAGTTCTAAGAACAGTCAGGGACAGTTAAGGTTATTGACCTCTGAATTTTCGTCCATAATTTTAGCATGATAAAATATATTGTCATTCTTTAAAAAATTGAATCGGGTATGATTTTTTCTGTTTTTGGATTGGAAAAGATGTTTTAAGAGGTTTTTTGACAATTCAGGTCCACCATACTAGTGAAAGGCAAAATCCAAAATGCCATTGGAGAAACTAATCCACTTGGTCTCACAACACAAAGCCCTTTATGATAAGCAAAGTCGGCAATATAAAGACACGGCATACAAAAACCAATTGCTGCACGTGATTGTGGAACAGCTTGGAAATCAGGATGGTAGGTACTGATTTCAAATAAACGGTTTGTGAAAGATTATGTTATAAAGTTTTTATAAAGTAACTGAGGTAAACAATAGCTTAATTAATTAATTAATACGCATCAGACTTAGCATGCAAAGTTGGTGCGTGTGACTTTTTTTCACACACAAATGCGTCAAAAAACGCATACAAACATATTGGCCTTCAGTGTGCAAAGACCTTTTACAGTTGCATTTCTGTGTGTTTATAAATTGTTCAAATTATAATTTTTACTATAGGCTTGACATCTAATGCAAAAGATCCCACCTGGTTTTGTACTATCCATTGGTTCCGGCTCCTGCTTAATATTCAATTCTGGAAGATTGGAGCTGATGGCACATACTGAAGTATTACTGGCTGCTGGCTGAATGGGTTGAGCAACTACATTGGTCATTGAGGAGATTGGCGGAGTGACTGCCATGGCTGTAGGCAAGGCTGAAAGAGCAGGTGCAGGTTGGGAAGGTGGTGTTACTGATGCCAGGAGGGATGGAAGAGGTTGAGAGGCCAGCTGAGAGGAAGGTGGTCCCACGTGTTGTGCTTGCTGTTCAGTTCCCAGGCTAGGAATTGCCTCTATTGCAGCAGCCAATGATGGGGCGAGGCTCATGTGGATGTCAGGTTTGGGCTTCACTCTGCCAATGAGTTTTTAAAGCAGAGATGACATTAATGCATATATTGCATTACAAAGATTCAGGATGTGTTAAATAGGCCTTAAGATCTCAAAATCAATCTGTATACTTCATACCCTGCAGGACGAGGTGATCCTGACGCACTCCTGATGGGTCCATCGATTCTGGGGGCTGTGGTGTCACCAAGCTGCGCTGGGATCAGATTCTTCCTAACAGCAGCACTTTAATACAACAAAAGCATTAAAAAAACATTAATATTAAGTAATATGATATTAATATGTTAGGGGGAAAATGAAAGCTTAAAAAAAGACTTAAACAAAAAGCAATATTAGCTAAATAGGTCAGGGTTTTTTTAAGTTGAAGAGTAAAAATTACATAAATTTGGATTGCTAAATAGTAGTGGTGTAGCGGACCACAGACCTCACGGTTTGGATCACACTACGTTTTTTGAGTCACAGATCGGACCATTTTTACAGATCAGAAAAAAGGGATGAGACAAATTTCATTTGCTTTCCATTTGTACAAAATATTACTGCAAAAACCAACAACAAACAGAACTTAGAACCTGTCATTTTAATAAAAATAAAAATCAAGTTTCTGAATTCTAAACATAAGTTTCTATCGGGACACACACCGGCGCCGCAAGTCTCGGTGCACAAGCTCGGAGCTTTAAACTAGCACACAATTGGCTGTAAAACTATACAAAGACACAAATGATTTTGTAGTCTCTGCTTGATCTGTGCTCGAGTCGTACATGTACAACCGAATGCTGGTCCTCTCACTCATGTTGCTTCTCTCTGTCTGCTGCCATAGGGAGCTCTTGGCTCCGCCCCCTTGTTAAGTTGGGCGGGAAGTCGAAACTAATTTTCATGTGAAGCAACACGCCCCTAAAACAGCGAATTGTGTACACGCCCCCAAAATGGCACTTTTTAACACATCATAATAAAAAAATCTGAATTGTGTTTTGAACGGAACCTAAACTGGCACACTCAGAAGAACCATAATATTAATATTACATCTTAAAAAAGGGTTAAAATAGGTGCCCTTTAAATTAAGAATTTAATTTGAAGGTGAAATTTGACTTGTACTTAAGATTTACACTTCTTGCTCACCCTTCATTGGCAGGTTTTTTGCGCAGAATGCTTGGTCGAGGGGATGTCACAAGTGATGGTGTTCCTGTGTTGGCATTCTGATTGTGTGTCTGGGCCAGAGTGGTGGCAGGCTGACTATTGCTGAATGCATTGCTTATAGAGTTAGCCACAAGTGTGGAACCATCAGCCAGCACAACTAAAATGAAAACAACACAAAGATGCTCGTCACTACCGTTTTCTTTCACATGTTTAGTATGAACACATCCAGATATTAATTTAAGGCTCAGAGCTGATCTGAGGCTCCTCACCTGAAGCTTTAGACTCAGTTGGAGGCTGTTGTTGGTTAACTGGTGAAGGCTGGATACTCGGGGTGGTGATCTGGGCAGATGTATGCAGGCTCTGGGCGGGGATGGGTGTAGGTTGGATGCCCTGCGCTGTCATGGCAGCTGGTTGGATGTTTTGAGTGTTGATCTGAGTGATGCGGTCAACCGTCATCAGCTGCATTGAGTTTAGATGAACCGCAGACGCGACTCCTACACCAGCTTGGGTGGGCATGGCTGCACTGGGTGCCTGAGCAGTTACTGTGATCACATGACAAAGGTGTGTTAATAACCTAAAACTCACCAATATCAGTGAGGTTTACAATGATGGGACATTGTATAGCTTCATGTAATATGTAACAACTTAATTAAGCACAACATAGTACCTGGATAAGGGCGTATGGATGACACAGAGCTGGTGATGGGGGTGTATGTGTGGGTCAGCGGGTAAGGTGCTGACTGGTAGGTGGGCAGGAAGTACTGAAACTGTACTGGAACAGATTGTCTGTGGAGAGCCATAAAGCATTATATTGTCAGCACAGAAACTTAACCCTTTCACATGTATTATCAGGGGCTGTTCACATATCATGTGCAAAAGTGCATGGAAAGCGCGAGTGCGTCACTTCCTTCACCATTTTCAAAGCGATTTGTTACTGTACTGTAGGGTTGGGTCGATAGACGATGCCATCGTCCATCACCAACGGCCGATAGACATCACGATGCTGAGCCGGCATCGCGATCCTCCACCCCGCCCCCGTCGCAGCAGCAACCCGCTAGCGAAAAATACACACTTAGTCCCCGTTTACACTAATTCATCTTAGTTTTAAAATGCCATTTTAGAACGAAAACGATGCACGTACACACTGGCGTTTCACCTAGCATTTCTGAAGAGCAAATTAAAAGCACTACATGCACGTCTGAGCTCTAGCAGTCAGTGGGTGCTTTAAGCACAAAACCCCAAAGAGCAGTGCAAGTTAGACAGTTTATCAAGGATGTATCGCTGGATCGCGTCTCACTATAGTTGTTAAACGTGATATTTAATTAATCATGTCTCTATCTAACGACTCTTCGGTCTTTTGAATCTATCAGGTTACATGTCACAGCGTCAGTACACTGCTTCAATCTTTCATTTGTACTTAGTAATTTAAGCGAAAACCTCAGATACTGTAGTTGCCGTTGGTTGTGCACTTTTACCAACCAAGTTTGTCGACGCCATTATAACGACACCGATCACTATGCACATGCCTATTCATGCCAGAGTCCCACGGAAAAAGTGATTGACAGGTGGTAATTTGTGTGTAACTTATCTTCATTTATTTATGATTTGGTTATGGGTAAAACAAAGACCATACGGGTCAGGTAGTTGAAACGGTAGGCTACAAATAATTAATTTGCTATGAATTAATGAATTATTTATAATAATTAATTCACTCCCGCCTACAAAAACGATGCCATCGTCCATCACAGTGTTTCACATTAGACATCGTACGATGTCAATTTGGTCGACATTGCCCAACCCTACTGTACTGTTATTGTAAACTTTATTGTCCCCTTTTGGGGCGATATGTTCTACAGCGTACTAGATGTACAACACATATATCATACCACACACAAGACAAACATTAAACAAAATTAATAGTGCTAAAATACAGCACCTACCTCCTCTTCCCATTAAAATTCAGTAAATCCATCGCACAAGAAACAAATGAAAATTAAAATCTGTTGGTCCTTGCCAAAGGGACCCTATACTGAGATCCTGAGGGAAGTATTTGAAATGAATCAAAAAGAGGATGGAATATATCAGATGTAATCTGATGGGCTTTCTTTAACACTTGGTTTTCATACAAATAGGATAACCCCGGCAATTTTACCCCTAATACTTTGTGAAGTTTATTTATAAACTAATTTCGAGAGGATCATGTGCTTATGATCGAACACAGCTGGTCCTGCATTAGCCAGTTCACGAATCACCAATCAGATGATTCCTAAGTCACCATAAAGAACCTAAGATCCAAACCACAGCCATCTTCATTTTGAAGAATCCCCCCTTCCACCCCTATTCCTCCTCTTCCTCCTTTCTTAGATGAGTGGCACGATGGCCCAGTGGTTAGCACTGTTGCCTCACAGAAAAAACATTGCTGGTTCTAGTCCTTACCAAGCCAGTCGACGTTTCTGTGTGGAGTTTACACGTTCTCCCCGTGCTCGCAAGGGTTTCCCCCATGTTCCCCGGTTTCCTCCCACCATCCAAAAACATGCGACTTAAGTTAATTGACTAATCCAAATGGGCACCATAGATGTGCTTCTAGTAAGTAGTTATCTCTTCATAGCAATCCCTATTTGCTCATAAGCTACAACAGCAGGGGAGTTTCAAAATCTACCTGAGCTCAAACTCCCCTCTCACCCTGCATTGGGAGGGAGCCCTGGGCTCTAGGATCTTATGAGCTCAGGGCTCTCTCCAGGGACAGCATGCCAAACACGCTTTATAATTAATCATCAGCTAAGTGTGAACACTTGAAGCTGCGGGTATTTTAAACTTTAGACAGTGAGTTCTTCTGTTTTACTTTTAAAGTAGCAAACTAACAAATCAATGAAAAAGTTCAAAAGTATTCTATATAGGCCTTATAAAATGCCACCTTTAGAGTCCTATCAATATTACATTTGTGCTCGCACTCCCCTGACTTGTCATTGTTAGGCGACCATCAACCATTGTTCTGATAGGATGACAAACCGACAAACCATTCCTGTAGCTCTAATACAAATTAATTCATGGAGAAAATGTAAAAAGCACTGCAGTGTTTCGGTGCTCTGTGTTTGTCTGGGGTAATTATCCTACAGTTATTACTGAAATGTGTATATTCCATGCAAAGCATGAAGCTGATTGGTTAGTTCTAGTCACGGCTCGCGGTGCGCCTACTGCATTCTCAAAAGTTGAGATGTTTTCAACTAGCTGTGCATGGAAAACACGAGCACGACACGCCACCATTGGAAATAACAAACTTGAACTCGCAAATGGTGTGACATGTGAACAGCCCCTCAAACCGGTGCGATTAGAAAATTCTAAATGCACCTCATAAATTACTAAATTTAAATCTGATTCCCAGTAATTCTGATTTTCATCAGCTTTTTGTCAAGAAATATTGGTTTTGAATATCTTTTTTGAGCATAGTATACTTTTTTATAACAGTGTACTTGTTAAATAAAAATATCTTTAATAAAGGTTTGTTTACATGAAAAAACAACTGACCCAAACCCCTAAGTAATGTATCCAATCCACAATAAATAATAAGGTGATTGACTATAGATGCGTCCCAAATCGCATACTTATGCACTATTCTACGCCATTTTGTATTATAGTGTAAGTAGTGCGTTCACACTGAAAACTCTAAAAGTAATAAGTGCACTTTAAATACCCAGATGATACACTTAAACAACCGGTAAAATTAAGTGTGAATTGTTGGTCACTTCACACACTCAACGGCCACTGCTTTGCTCACGTAGCGGAAGGGACAGAGGTTTCGGGCGCTCATGTTGAATTACTTAATTTATTTTTGATTGAGAAAGCAAAATTCTCCTACGAGAATGATTGTACCGCCTCCCAATGGTGAATGCGATTACACTCGTGGCAGGTGTTATTTGGTACTTTGGTCATTTATTTCACTAATTTGGCAACCGTCATCTAGGAAACAGTTTGATTTTCTGCTTAGTGTTCCATTTGGGACAACACTACATACAAATACTATGCTGTTGAGTGTATAAGTGCATAAGTACATAGTGCATAAGTGCATAGAGTATAGTGTGACATTTGGTACACAGCTTATAAGTATAGGTATGACTAATCTCTTTCTCTCTCTCTCTCTCTCTCTCTCTCTCTCTCTCTCATTCTACCCTTGGGAAACAGGTCACTGATCGTATTTCACTATTACAGTTTCATAGTTTAAACAAGCTTTTTGGGTACAAAAGGTTCTTCACAAGCAAATAATAGGCTCAAACAGCCACTGTAAACTCTATCATTAGTAGAGTATTTGACACATGAATGTAGAGGATTTATACCTGTTGTCGGTGCGGTTCTCCATGGTGATGGGGTTGGGAGAGGAGCGGTGGCCAGAGATTGGAATGAGGTTACCTCTTTCTGTGTATTCAGACTGAATACGTGGTGATGTGTGTGTGATGGGCTGCGGAACCACTTTAGCTAAGAGAAACAGAAATTGCAAAAAATAACACATAAATCTTTCTTTTATTTTACAAGCAAAACCTTCTAGGACACAGGTGTCAAGTCAAGTGTCAAACCTCTAATTAAACACACCTGATCAAACTAATTGGGTCCTTTAGTTTTGTTTGAAACCTACAGGTAAGTGTGTTTAAGCAGGGCTAGAACTAAACTGTGCAGAGCTGCTGCCCTCCAGGTACTGGATTTGACACCTGTGTTCTAGGAAATCTGCTCATAAAAACAATGCAAACATATTGCTATGTTGCAAGAGCGTAAATTTCTCACAGATGAACTCACGATGTCAAAGATGTGCCACCAAAACAGTTATGATTTCAACTATAGCTCTACATGTTTCTGCTAAAGCATCTGTTAATATTTTAACCATTCAACTGAAGTCTGTTTCACTCTGCAAATACCAGGGTTCATACACATTTTTGCTACTAAATTTTTATGACCTAATGTTTCATGCAATGTCTACATATGAATGGTAAAGGAAAAACAATGCATGTTCAAATTTATTACAGCATATGGTAAAACACGCAACAATCTATTTAGTTTCAATTTATATTTATATCTATGTAAAACTGATTTAGATAATGCTTACACAGAACTAATAATGTAAGAGTATGTGATTGGCCAAGGACAGAAAAGTGAATAACCTATATTATACAGATATCTGTTTTCCATGACTTTTCCAAAACTTTGTGGGTTTTTCTGTTTTTCCAAAACCTTTCCAGGCCTGGAAAATGCCATGTCAAAATTCCATGACTTTTCCAGCTTTTCCATGACCGTATGAACCCTAAAATACAGTAGTTATTAAGCCATCAGCCAGTAAGTTTTGTGTTTGAATGAAAAAAAAAAGAATTATGTAGGGCTGGGTTTTGAATATCTTTTTATATATACTTTGTAACAATGTACGTGTTAAATAATGATATCTTTAATAATAAAGTTTCGTTTACATAAAAACATCTAATGACCTAAACATTTTACACAGTAATGTATGCATTCTAGTGATGGCTGCTTTCGAAGAACTGCTTCATGAGCCTTCGAAACCTTTTTGAATCTTTTGCTTTGAATCATGTATCAAATTGGCTAGGTCACATGATCTCAGTAAACGGGGCTTTTGTTACATCATAACTGTTTTGATAGTGCAAAGGAACGCTGCTTGGGGGCGATGTGAAGCATCAGGTTCACTCAGATCACACCCCAGTGACAAATCACCGAACATGTTTTATAGTTTTTACCTAATCCTGGGTCAGTTTTACGTTTTAATGAGATCCTTGTAAAATGGAAAGAAATAATAATAGTTAATAGTCTCTTTTTGACCTGTTTAGCAGATAAAAGACATACATTTGACACCACCATTTCACATTTATAATATTAAACGTGTTGTAAAATGATGACTGGTGATTAATTGCATCTAAAATAAAAGTTCATATTTACAAAATATGTTTGTTCATTCATTCATTTTCCTTCGGCTTAGTCCCTTTATTCATCAGGGGTCACCACAGCGGAATGAACCGCCAACTTATACAGCATATGTTTTACACAGCGGATGGCCTTCCAGCTGCAACCTAGTACTGGGAAACATCCTGTAAATATTTTTATTTTTGTAAATTTTTGTATTTTCTGAACAGTGTGTATCTATATTTATGCATTTATAATGTGTATATTATTTATACATAAATATACGCATTTATTTCACGCAAATACATACTTAACCTGGATGTGATTAATTGCGATGAATCATTTGACAGAACTTTTAAAAATAAACATTTTATATACAAAATTAATCAAATCAACTTCATCAGAGACTAACTTTTAAAAAGCTTAAGTAAATAAACACAACTTTATAAAAGACTACAATGTATTTTCCTTATACGTTTGTGTTGTGCTGAAGGTAACTTACCCACAGGGATGGTGGATGTGGTCACTGCTGTGGCATGAGAGGAGTGAGAGGCCACCGTCATAGTGACAATGTTACTACTGGATATTTGCGTGTGGGGGATTGAGCCTTTAAAGAGATATTAAAATAACAGCAGCTTCTTAGTGCTATAACACATCTGTGAATATTATAGTCTGTGTGACTGGCACAGATGCTACTGAATCACATGTGTAGAGAATATACTGATCTCTCACCTGTTGTAGTGGGTGATGGTGCAGTGTTGGTGACCTGAATTGGAGCCACTGTTGCAGCAGCAACAGGCGTCACAGTGCTGAAAATGGGCTTCTGTGACATAAATACAACAGGAGAAAAGAGGTTTGACTTGGAATTTGTAAAAAAAATAAAATAATTAATTAATGAATGAAATAAATAAAACCAAAAAAATGTGGCAGAGTGTTTTTAAACCTGTGCAACCGAGTGAGGAAGGGCTTTCTGAGCAGCAATAGCAGGATGAGAGGGTAGGGTGATTCGTGTTGGCGTGTCCCGTGAGGGCGGCGGACGCTGGATACTCAAGGTCGCTTGTGGAGGGTGGATCGCCACAGCCGAGCGACTGGAATTTACAAAGACAAAACCAGATGGACTTTAAGATCATCTATAATTCTAATCCAGTAAAAATATAGTGCTTGTGTTTTTTTTTATCTGAAGTTGAAGTCTCTTACCCATGCATCATGTCTCCAGAGTGGGCAGCTACTGTGGTGATAACCGGAGACTGAGGTCTGGTGGCCGTCACTGGAGCCACTACTGTAGGCAGAACTGCTGTAGAGGTAGTGACTATAGGTCGGGACTGAAACACAAACAGATACAGATGAAATGCTACATTGTAAGATGCTTAAAATGTGACTTTATGATCAGGACAGGGTTTTCACTTTTTTATAAACTGCAGATTCAATCACCATTCAAATAAAGCAGATTTGCGATTTGTTGCTATTTTTTATACCAGCACAACCCTAATTTTCACGTTTTGCACCACGTTGTTTAAATAGCAAATTCATTTGCACCCCTTTGTGGACTCATGGGTGTGCTGGTCTATAAAGGAGGTGTGTTAAGGCACATTGTTGGTGCACTGCTATTTTGAGGAACTGAAATAGACTGCGCCACTGACCAACTAAAACCTGGTCTGAAGTCCAGCGCAGAGCATGTTAGTTATGCGCTGATGCAGGTCCAGATACATCACTATATAGAACAGGGGTGTCCAAACTCGGTCCTGGAGGGCCAGTGTCCTACTAAGTTTAGCTCCAACTTGCTTTAACACACCGGCCAGGAAGTTTCTGGTATATCTAGTAAGACCCTAATTAGCTGGTTCAGGTGTGTTTGATTAGGGTTGGAGCTAAACTCTCCAGGACACCGGCCCTCCAGACAGAGTTTGGACACCCCTGATATAGGATAATTATTTGGATATAACTTGTTTTTTTGACGACACTTCATTACTATTATTCATTTATTCGTTTGCTGGAACTTAGAACTGAATTTAGAAATAGTTTTGAAAACAAATCTTTGCGCTTACCAAATGAAATTAAATATGTAGGCTAATGGATGTCTTCAGTGGAGTGCATACAACACTGTTTCCTTATCCAAGAAAGCATAGAAGTAAAGTAAAGAGTAAAAGTAAAGTAAAAAGAAAGTAAAGAGGCCAAATGGAGGAGGCTCATTCTTTATCTTCGCTGCAGATGGTCTTGTTAACCGTTTTCTCGCTAGTAAAGTGTTCAGTTTTTCCACTTACAAAGTCCTCCATGTAAATAGCAAGCGCACCATAGTGACGCAACTGACTCTTAACGGGAATGTGAGATGAGACTCTGATTAGTTTAATGCATTTTATGCTCAAAAGACATCCATAACTCATTAAGAGAATAAACACAACCCTGAAGCAAATCGTATTTTTCAGTTCTTAAAATAGCACAAGTGGATTCGGACACGCCGTTAATGCTATTGGGTCATGCGGTTTAGACTTTGCACTTAGATCGTTAGAATAGAGCCTTTAGACGGTTTTAAACATGAAATTTGTTGAATTCAATACTGGTAATATTTCAACATGGTTTCTGAAATATTGATAAAATGTTCAATCTTTGCCATAGTTCTTGTACAAGATTTAAATATAGTATTTTTAAATTAAGAATTTCCCATTTTGTTTTATTCTGTTTTTGACAGCAGCACAGTACAATTGTTGAAATAATACCATAAATATACTTCACTTCAAATTTAATTCAAGGACCTATGTTTATTTTTAAGTACTTTTCAGGTCTGAAATTAAAGTACTTTCAAGAAGCATGGGACTCCTGTGTGATATTTTGAATTTTCTGGCATATATATTCTCATATAATATTTTTTTATTTTATTTATTAACTTGCCAAGGCAAGTTTTTTTTATATAGCACATTTCATACACAGTGGCAATTCAAAGTGCTTACATAAACAGTAATAAAAGAGACATGTATATAAGAAAAAAATAAAGACAAATAGTATAAAAACAGATTAAAATGTGTTAAAACATGTTATAAAAGAATGAAAAAGAAGAGAAAAACATAATAGTGCGATCTGTCGGACGTAGCACAGTGCTCATTCAGTAAAGGCACAGCTAAACAAGTCTGTATTTGAATGTGCCTAATGTTGCAGCACGTCTGATCATTTCTGGAAGCTGATTCTAGCAGCGGGGGGCGTAATAGCTGAAGGCCGATTCACCCTGCTTTGACTGAACTCTTGAAATTTCTAGTTTATATGATCCTAAAGATCTGAGTGATCTATTAGGTTTGTATTCAGTCAGCATATCTGTAATGTATTGAGGTCCTAGCCCTCTTAGTGATTTATAGACAACAGTGTTTCCTCTAGGATTTTTTCCAGCTGTGGAGGCAGACTCTGTTGGGCCTTTAACACAGATCCACCAACTACCTGTCTGAGGCGTTATTTCAATGACAAATGTCGTGAGCGCATTTATGTAATGTGAGTCTCTTTGCTTGCGCGCCGATTTTCTCTGTTCGTGCACAAAACTTCTTGCACGCCCTCATATATACTCTGCTGAAGTGCAGATTTTTTTGTGCGCTCTCAAATAAACGCTGCTGAAGTGCGATTTAGTGCGTTTATGCAACAAGTATGTCTCCAACGTGTATTAGATTTGCTAGAAATATTTATGAATGTCTCCAATAGACCTACCGAGCGGCATTAATGCTCCCTGAAGTAAAGTGAAATGGCTATAAACTCCAGCAAGATAAAGTCATCTATACATTTTAAAGTATTATAAAGCATTATCTATTATCTATAAAGTATAATTATGGAAACTGTGTTAATCTTAACTGAAAGCTACGCCGTGTTTGCTAGCCTCACGCATCACGCACCTGTCAGTCAGTCAGCATGTCACCTTAAAGGGCTAAACAAATGACGCACAGCACTACTATGATTACAGAAAAGTTCACCCTGTTATAATTCACTTACCTTTTAACACGTTTTGGTGAGATTATATCCCTCTATTAAAAAAAAACAACAACGACTGAATGTTTTGAATGAGAAGTAATGTAGTAGTGGCGGGGTGAATTTTGGTGTGGCGCCCCGCCATGGAAGAATGAATGTAGCGGAAACCATGGACAAGTAATAATACTTTAAAATCTATTCTAAATGTAACTGGAGCCAGTGTAAAGACTTGAGGACAGGTGATATAAATACTGTTAGCTTTACCAGATGACTTGAACAGCTCTATAATGGCTTGAATAGAGCACACTGTAAAAAAAAAACCTAATTTTACAGAAAATATCTCTAAATTTTTTACAGTAATTTTTTGTCATTTCAAATTATATTCAAAACTTAGTAAAATGACAAACAATCTCTCTAAATTAACAGTTTGACTTTCATTTTAGGTACTTTATCATTAAAGACAAATTACTGACATTTTTGTTTTTTATACAGGGAAATTACACTATTATTTATACAGTATTTTTTCTGTTATTTTAAATTATATTCAAAAGTCCGTAAAAATTACAAACAATATCTGTAAATTAACAGCTTGACTGTTATTTTATGTACTATACAATTAATGACAAATTACAGCAATTTGTCTGTTTTATACAATTAAATTTCCGTATTAATTACACACTGTTTTTTCCTGTTTTTTTGAAGTACATTTAAAATTACGTAAAATTAAAGTAATACATTGTAATTGTAAAAAAAAAAAAAAATTGTAAAAAAAAAGGTAAATGACTGGCAGCTACGGCTGCCAAACAAAAACCATAAAATTACGGTAAAATTTCTTTTGTTGAAATAAAGTGCAAAAATAATAAATCTACAGATATTTTCATTAAAATGTTTACAGAAAAACACTGTTATTTTACAAACTTCTCCTAGATTATTATGATCAAATACGTTCAATAAAGTTACACAATAAGAGTTTTACAGAGAAACACTGTTATTTTACAGACTTTTCCTAGATTATTACGATCAATTCCATTTAATAAAGTTACACAATAAGAGTTTTACAGAGAAACACTGTTATTTTACAGACTTTTCCTAGATTATTATGATCAAATCCATTTAATAAAGTTACACAATAAAAGTTTTACAGAGAAACACTATTATTTTACAAACTTTTCATAGATTATTATGATCGAACACCATAAATAAAGTGACTGCACTAAAAGTTTAAGAGAAAACAATGTTTTTTAAAAGAATTTTCCCTAAATCATTACGATTAAACACCTTTAATAAAATGCCAAGACGTGCTCAAGGTCGTAATTTAACAGTTTTATTTTGGATCAAAAAAAGTCTGGAAAAAACAAGATACAACTGATTAAAATTCTCACAACTTTAAAATTACAGTGGTTACATTTTATTGAATAGTATTTATGTAAAACATGTTGAGATTTAAGTTATATGGAATGACTCAGTTCCAAATCTTAAATGAAACTGTAATGTGAATGGGACACTGACAAAGGAGTGCGGATCCAAATGCAAGTTTATTACACAGAGATGGTCAGGCAAGCAACAGTCAACAGAGGAGCAAACAGATGCATGCAGGGAATCCAGAGTCATGGTCAAATAACAGGCAAATGGTCAGTCCCAGCAGCAACAACAACAACATAAACAACTAGAATTGTACATTTCCTAAAGAAAATGTGAATGGGGTTTGCGTGGCAAATCGATGGGGTACAATGCATTTTAATCGGTTGCTAGGGTGTTCTGAGTGGTTACTAGGCAGTTTAGGGCGGTGATAGGGTGTTCTGAGTGGTTGCTAGGTGGTTGCTAAGGCGTTGCTAGGCGGTTGCTAGGGTGTCCTAAGTAGTTGCAAGGTGGTTGCTAAGGTGTTGCTAAGTGGTTGCTAGGGTGTTCTGAGTGGTTGCTAGGCGGTTGCTAGGGTGTCCTAAGTGGTTGCTAAGGCGTTGCTAGGCGGTTGCTAGGGTGTCCTAAGTGGTTGCTAAGGTGTTGCTAGGTGGTTGCTAAGGAGTCCTGAGAGGTTTCTAGGTGGTTGCTAAGGTGTTGCTAGGCGGTTGCTAGGGTGTTCTGAGTGGTTGCTAGGTGGTTGCTAAGGTGTTGCTAGGCGGTTGCTAGGGTGTCCTAAGTGGTTGCTAGGTGGTTGCTAGGCGTTGCTAGGTGGTTGCTAAGGTGTCCCGAGTGGTTGCTAGGCGGTTGCTAAGGTGTTGCTAGGCGGTTGCTAGGGTGTCCTAAGTGGTTGCTAGGTGGTTGCTAAGGTGTTGCTAGGCGGTAGCTAAGGTGTCCTAAGTGGTTGCTAGGTGGTTGCTAAGGTGTTGCTAGGTGGTTGCTAGGGTATTCTGAGTGGTTGCTAAGGCGTTGCTAGGCTGTTGCTAGGGTGTCCTGAGTGGTCGCTAGGCACTTACTGAGGCATTACTAGGCCGTTGCTAGGCGGTTGCTAGGTGGTTGCTAGGCGGTTGCTAGGGTAATTTGGGTGGTTGCTAGGCAGTTGCTAGGGTACCCTAGGTTGTTACTAGGCAAGCCTCACATACATGCTTGGTCATTTGTTTATACCTAGTAAGCATTTCTAGCAAGTTACAGCACTTGGCTAGTCAATATTAGCATGTAGCTAGTCACTGCTAGCATGTGTAGCATATAGGAAGTTCCGTTTGCTAGCATGAGCCAAACGAGCCAATCCCCATGTCTCTACGATGTTCTGATGCTGAGATATAGCTGTTGATAAATGGTTGCTAGGGTACTCTGTTTTGTTGCCATGGGCGTGGTTACAGAGTGAAGTTGGGTGTGGTTGGTTGCCTAAGTCAAATGAGCCAACCCCCAAGTCAATAGGACATTGCTATGCAAAGATATGCATCAAAGCCTATTATAATGGAAGTCTATGGAATCAGTTTGGGGGCGTGGCTTGTGAGCTTCATTATCATATTGAGATGCTCATTGGTTGTCTGATGTCAAATGAGCCAACCCCCAAGTCAATAGGACACTGCTATGTAAAGATATGCATGTAGGCCAGTTATAATGGCAGTCTATGGGATCAGTTTGGGGGCGTGGCTTGTGAGCTTCATTATCATATTGAGATGCTCATTGGTTGCCGAGTCCAATGAGCCAACCCCCAAGTCAATAGGACACTGCTATGCAAAGATATGCATGTAGACCAGTTATAATGGCAGTCTATGGGATCAGTTTGGGGGCGTGGCTTGTGAGCTTCATTATCATATTGAGATGCTCATTGGTTGTCTGAGTCAAATGAGCCAACCCTCAAGTCAATAGGACACTGCTATGCAAAGATATGCATGTAGGCCAGTTATAATGGCAGTCTATGGGATCAGTTTGGGGGCGTGGCCTAACAGCTACATTATCATAATGAAATGCTCATTGGTTGTCTGAGTCAAATGAGCCAACCCCCAAGTCAATAGGACACTGCTATGCAAAGATATGCATCAAAGCCTATTATAATGGAAGTCTATGGAATCAGTTTGGGGGCGTGGCTTGTGAGCTTCATTATCATATTGAGATGCTCATTGGTTGTCTGAGTCAAATGAGCCAACCCCCAAGTCAATAGGACACTGCTATGCAAAGATATGCATCAAAGCCTATTATAGTGGAAGTCTATGGAATCAGTTTGGGGGCGTGGCTTGTGAGCTTCATTATCATATTGAGATGCTGATTGGTTGCCTAAGTCAAATGAGCCCACCCCCATGTCTCTATGACACTCCTATGTAATGTTATTGATGTGGGACATTTATAATGGAAGTCAATGAGATCAGCAATGGGACGTCCCAGCCCATGTTAAGTCAATGAGGCAGTTATTAAGGGTCCTTAAAAGGTTTGGGGGGCGTGGCTTGAGAGCTTCATTATCATATTGAGATGCTGGTTGGTTGCCTGAGTCAAATAAGCCCACCCCCAAGTCTGTATGACACTGCTATGTAATGTGATTGACATGTGACATTTATAATGGGAGTCAATGTAATGAATGGGAGTCAATGGGCCATGTTAAGTCAATGGGACCACTTTGGGACGTCCTAGCACCCCAGGGGTACAACTTACATCCCCTTTCGAGGTATGTTCCCACTAAGGCTGCAACCCCCTACAGATGTTGTGAATCCCATATGCCTATGAAATTCACAGCCGGTGCAGTGATTCGTCAAAATTCGGCTCCATGTTAAGTCAATGGGAGATTTGGACGGTTTGGGACCCCCTAGCCCCCCAGGGGTACAACATTTACACCCTTTCGGGGTATGTACTTGTCCGGGCTGTAACCCTTTCGAGATGTGGTGAATCCCATATTTCTACGAAATTCACAAATGTCAATGTAACGCGTTGTCTTTTGTACTTAGTGCTACCCCGGCGGTGGTCTAGGAAATGAATGGGAGTCAATGGGGCCAATGTAAGTCAATGGGACCACTTTGGGACGTCCTAGCACCCCAGGGGTACAACTTATACCCCCGTGCGGGGTATGTTCTCACTCAGGCTGCAACCCCCTACAGATGTTGTGAATCCCATATTTCTACGAAATTCACACTCAGTGCTGTGATTCGTCAAAGTTCGGCTCAATGTTAAGTCAATGGGATTTTGGGGTCGTTTTTTGACCCCTGCGGGGCCAAAAACTCACCACCCCTTATAAAAGTCATAGCACACCATTCCCGATAAGACCGGACGATTTGACGCCACTTTCAAGGGTCTGGGACGAAAACTGCGGGACGAGTTACGCGCCGAAAAAACGTACGGAAGAAGAATAATAATTATAATAATAATAAACCCATTGAGAATAGTAAGAATGGACTTTGCCTATGGCAAACCCCATTAACTAGAATTGTACATTTCCTAAAGAAAATGTGAGTGGGGTTTGCGTGGCAAATCGATGGGGTAAAATGAATCACTGAACTGGGCAATAGCAGTATGGAGTGCAGAAATGGACAAATCATGTGTTATGTAGTTGCTAGGGTATTCTAAATGGTTTGCTATGCTGTGGCAACGCCGTTTTAAATGAGTGAAAACAAAAGCGATTTTATCAGCCTGCATCAAAATAACCCAAACCCTGTCCTTTCTATGATATTACCTGTGCTGAAATAGGGCTTGTTTATATTGTCAAATGGTTGTTAGGGTGCCTAAAGTGGTTGCTAGGGAGTGTCTACAAATTTGTTATATCACTACTTAATACCGACTTGATAGCCGAGTAAACGAGCCCACCCCCAAGCTTCTACGACTCTGTAATCTAAGATATCGATGTCAGCCATTTTGTGCAATGTTAAGCTATGGGGATTTTTGAATGTCAGCCATTTTGTGCCAATGTCAGCCATTTTGTGCCAATGTTAAGTTTATGGTGTTGCTAGGTGGTTGGTATGGTGTTCTGAGTGGTTGCTAGGTGGTTGCTAAGGTGTTGTTAGGTGGTTGCTAGGGTGCTTTGAGTGGTTGCTAGGTGGTTGCTAAGGCGTTGTTAGGCGGTTGCTAGGGTGTCCTGAGTGGTTACTAGGTGGTTACTAAGGTGTTGCTAGGGTGTTCTGAGTGGTTGCTAGGCGGTTGCTAGGGTGTCCTAAGTGGTTGCTAAGGTGTTGCTAGGTGGTTGCTAGGGTGTTCTAAGTGGTTGCTAAGGTGTTCCTAGGTGGTTGCTAGGGTGTCCTAAGTGGTTGCTAGGTGGTTGCTAAGGTGTTGCTAGGCGGTTGCTAGGGTGTCCTAAGTGGTTGCTAAGGTGTTGCTAGGCGGTTGCTAGGGTGTCCTAAGTGGTTGCTAGGTGGTTGCTA
This sequence comes from Danio kyathit, assembly GCA_903798195.1. Classification (NCBI taxonomy): domain Eukaryota; kingdom Metazoa; phylum Chordata; class Actinopteri; order Cypriniformes; family Danionidae; genus Danio; species Danio kyathit. The sequence goes on from LR812520.1 coordinate 27,367,538, forward strand.
AGGTGTTGCTAGGTGGTTGCTAGGGTGTCCTAAGTGGTTGCTAGGCGGTTGCTAAGGCGTTGCTAGGCGGTTGCTAGGGTGTCCTAAGTGGTTCCTAAGGTGTTGCTAGGTGGTTGCTAGGGTGTCCTGAGTGGTTGCTAGGCGGTTGCTAAGGTGTTGCTAGGCGGTTGCTAGGGTGTCCTAAGTGGTTGCTAGGTGGTTGCTAAGGTGTTGCTAGGGTGTCCTAAGTGGTTGCTAGGTGGTTGCTAAGGTGTTGCTAGGTGGTTGCTAGGGTATTCTGAGTGGTTGCTAAGGCGTTGCTAGGGTGTTGCTAGGGTGTCCTTAGTGGTCGCTAGGCACTTACTGAGGCCTTACTAGGCGGTTGCTAGGTGGTTGCTAGGCGGTTGCTAGGGTAATTTGGGTGGTTGCTAGGCAGTTGCTAGGGTACTCTAGGTTGTTACTAGGCAAGCCTCACATACATGCTTGGTCATTTGTTTATACTTAGTAAGCATTTCTAGCAAGTTACAGCACTTGGCTAGTCAATATTAGCATGTAGCTAGTCACTGCTAGCATGTGTAGCATACAGGAAGTTCCGTTTGCTAGCATGAGCCAAACGAGCCAATCCCCATGTCTCTACGATGTTCTGATGCTGAGATATAGCTGTTGATAAATGGTTGCTAGGGTACTCTGTTTTGTTGCCATGGGCGTGGTTACAGAGTGAAGTTGGGTGTGGTTGGTTGCCTAAGTCAAATGAGCCAACCCCCAAGTCAATAGGACACTGCTATGCAAAGATATGCATGTAGGCTCATTATAATGGCAGTCTATGGGATCAGTTTGGGGGCGTGGCCTGAGAGCTTCATTATCATATTGATATGCTCATTGGTTGTCTGAGTCAACTGAGCCAACCCCCAAGTCAATAGGACACTGCTATGCAAAGATATGCATGTAGGCCAGTTATAATGGCAGTCTATGGGATCAGTTTGGGGGCGTGGCTTGTGAGCTTCATTATCATATTGAGATGCTCATTGGTTGTCTGAGTCAAATGAGCCAACCCCCAAGTCAATAGGACACTGCTAGTCAAAGATATGCATGTAGGCCAGTTATAATGGCAGTCTATGGGATCAGTTTGGGGGCGTGGCCTGACAGCTACATTATCATAATGAGATGCTCATTGGTTGTCTGAGTCCAATGAGCCAACCCCCAAGTCAATAGGACACTGCTATGTAAAGATATGCATGTAGGCCAGTTATAATGGCAGTCTATGGGATCAGTTTGGGGGCGTGGCTTGTGAGCTTCATTATCATATTGAGATGCTCATTGGTTGTCTGAGTCAAATGAGCCAACCCCCAAGTCAATAGGACACTGTTATGCAAAGATATGCATCAAAGCCTATTATAATGGCAGTCTATGGGACCTGTTTGGGGGCGTGGCTTGTGAGCTTCATTATCATATGGAGATGGTGATTGGTTGCCTGAGTCAAATGAGCCCACCCCCATGTCTCTATGACACTCCTATGTAATGTTATTGATGTGTGACATTTATAATGGAAGTCAATGGGATCAGCAATGGGACGTCCCACCCATGTTAAGTCAATGAGGCAGTTATTAGGGGTCTTTAAATGGTTTGGGGGGCGTGGCTTGTGAGATTCATTATCATATTGAGACGCTGATTGGTTGCCTGAGTCAAATAAGCCCACCTCTAAGTTCGTGTACCAATGCTATGTGTGGTTGAATGGGAGTCTAGGAAATGAATGGGAGTCAATGGGCAATGTTAAGTAAATGGGACCACTTTGGGACCCCCTAGCACCCCACGGGTACAAGTTATACCCCCTTTCGGGGTATGTTCTGACTCAGGCTGCAACCCTTTCGAGACGTGGTAAATTTCATGTCTCTACGAAATTCTCTGTTGGTTTCGCAATGCGGGGGTGTTTATGAGGGGTGAGCGGTGGTCTAGAAAATGAATGGGAGTCAATGGCCCAATGTTAAGTCAATACGAAACTTTGGGACGTCCTAGAGCCCCAGGGGTGCAACATTTACCCCTTTGTGGGGTATGGTCTTACTCAGGCTGGTAATGTCTCCAGCTGTTGTGAATCCCAAATTTCTACGAAATTCACACTTTGCGCTATGCTGCGTCAAAGTTGGGCTCAATGTTAAGTCAATAGGATTTTGGGGGGGGTTTTTTGGCCCCTGCGGGGCCAAAAAACCCCCCACCCCTTATAAAAGTCATAGCACACCATTCCCGATAAATCCGGATGGTTTGACCCCACTTTCAAGGGTCTGGGACGAAAGCTGCGGGGCGAGTTACGCGCCGAAAAAAAAGTGGAAGAAGAATAAAAACATATAATAATAATAATAATAACTAGAATTGTACATTTCCTAAAGAAAATGTGAGTGGGGTTTGCGTGGCAAATCGATGGGGTAAAATGAATCACTGAACTGGCCAATAGCAGTTATTGGGGAGAAATGGCAAAATTCATGTGTTTATGTAGTTGCTAGGGTATTCTAAATGGTTGCTATGCTGTGGCAACGCCATTTTAAATAGCGAAAACAAAAGCGATTTTATCAGCCTGCATCAAAATAACCCAAACCTTGTCTTTTTATGATATTCCTGTGTTGAAATAGGGCTTGTTTATATTGTCATATGGTTGTTAGGGTGCTATAAGTGGTTGCTAGGGAGTGTCTACAAATTTGTTTTGTCACTACTTAACACCGACTTGATAGCCCGAGTAAAACGAGCCCACCCCCAAGCTTCTACGACTCTCTAATCAAGATATCGATGTCAGCCATTTTGTGCCTATGTTAAGTCTATGGGGATTTTTGAATGTCAGCCATTTTGTGTAAATGTCAGCCATTTTGTGCCAATGTTAAGTTTATGGTGTTGCTAGGTGGTTGGTATGGTGTTCTGAGTGGTTGCTAGGTGGTTGCTAAGGTGTTGTTAGGTGGTTGCTAGGGTGCTTTGAGTGGTTGCTAGGTGGTTGCTAAGTCGTTGTTAGGCGGTTGCTAGGGTGTCCTGAGTGGTTACTAGGTGGTTACTAAGGTGTTGCTAGGCAGTTGCTAGGGTGTTCTGAGTGGTTGCTAGGCGGTTGCTAGGGTGTCCTAAGTGGTTGGTAAGGTGTTGCTAGGCGGTTGCTAGGGTGTTCTAAGTGGTTGCTAAGGTGTTCCTAGGCGGTTGCTAGGGTGTCCTAAGTGGTTGCTAGGTGGTTGCTAAGGTGTTGCTAGGCGGTTGCTAGGGTGTCCTAAGTGGTTGCTAGGTGGTTGCTAAGGTGTTGCTAGGCGGTTGCTAAGGTGTCCTAAGTGGTTGCTAGGTGGTTGCTAAGGTGTTGCTAGGCGGTTGCTAGGGTGTTCTGAGTGGTTGCTAGGTGGTTGCTAAGGTGTTGCTAGGCGGTTGCTAGGGTGTCCTAAGTGGTTGCTAGGCGGTTGCTAAGGCGTTGCTAGGCGGTTGCTAGGGTGTCCTAAGTGGTTGCTAAGGTGTTGCTAGGCGGTTGCTAGGGTGTTCTGAGTGGTTGCTAGGTGGTTGCTAAGGTGTTGCTAGGCGGTTGCTAGGGTGTCCTAAGTGGTTGCTAGGTGGTTGCTAAGGTGTTGCTAGGTGGTTGCTAGGGTGTCCTGAGTGGTTGCTAGGCGGTTGCTAAGGTGTTGGTAGGCGGTTGCTAGGGTGTCCTAAGTGGTTGCTAGGTGGTTGCTAAGGTGTTGCTAGGGTGTCCTAAGTGGTTGCTAGGTGGTTGCTAAGGTGTTGCTAGGTGGTTGCTAGGGTATTCTGAGTGGTTGCTAAGGCGTTGCTAGGGTGTCCTGAGTGGTCGCTAGGCACTTACTGAGGCCTTACTAGGCGGTTGCTAGGTGGTTGCTAGGCGGTTGCTAGGGTAATTTGGGTGGTTGCTAGGCAGTTGCTAGGGTACCCTGGGTTGTTACTAGGCAAGCCTCACATACATGCTTGGTCATTTGTTTATACTTAGTAAGCATTTCTAGCAAGTTACAGCACTTGGCTAGTCAATATTAGCATGTAGCTAGTCACTGCTAGCATGTGTAGCATACAGGAAGTTCCGTTTGCTAGCATGAGCCAAACGAGCCAATCCCCATGTCTCTACGATGTTCTGATGCTGAGATATAGCTGTTGATAAATGGTTGCTAGGGTACTCTGTTTTGTTGCCATGGGCGTGGTTACAGAATGAAGTTGGGTGTGGTTGGTTGCCTAAGTCAAATGAGCCAACCCCCAAGTCAATAGGACACTGCTATGCAAAGATATGCATGTAGGCCAGTTATAATAGCAGTCTATGGAATCAGTTTGGGGGCGTGGCTTGTGAGCTTCATTATCATATTGAGATGCTCATTGGTTGTCTGAGTCATATGAGCCAACCCCCATGTCTGTATGACACTGCTATGCAAAGATATGCATGAAAGCCTATTATAATGGCAGTCTATGAAATCGATTTGGGGGCGTGGCTTATGAGCTTCATTTGCATATTGAGATGCTCATTGGTTGTCTTAGTCAAATGAGCCAACCCCCAAGTCTATAGGACACTGCTATGCAAAGATATGCATGTAGGCCAGTTATAATGGCAGTCTATGGGATCAGTTTGGGGGCGTGGCCTGTGAGCTTCATTATCATATTGAGATGCTCATTGGTTGTCTGAGTCAAATGAGCCAACCCCCAAGTCAATAGGACACTGCTATGCAAAGATATGCATGTAGGCCAGTTATAATGGCAATCTATGGGATCAGTTTGTGGGCGTGGCTTGTGAGCTTCATTATCATATTGAGATGCTCATTGGTTGCCTGAGTCAAATGAGCCAACCCCCAAGTCAATAGGACACTGCTATGTAATGTTATGGATGTGTGACATTTATAATGGGAGTCAATGGGATCAGCAATGGGACGTCCCACCCCATGTTAAGTCAATGAGGCAGTTATTAGGGGTCTTTAAATGGTTTGGGGGGCGTGGCTTGCGAGCTTCATTATCATATTGAGACGCTGATTGGTTGCCTGAGTCAAATAAGCCCACCCCCAAGTCTATATGACACTGCTATGTAATGTGATTGACATGTGACATTTATAATGGGAGTCAATGTAATGAATGGGAGTCAATGGCAATGTTAAGTCAATGGGGACCACTTTGGGACGTCCTAGCACCCCAGGGGTACAACTTATAGCCCCTTTTGGGGTATGTTCCCACTTAGGCTGCAACCCCCTACAGATGTTGTGAATCCCATATGTCTATGAAATTCACATGCGGCGCAGTGATTCGTCAAAATTCGGCTCCATGTTAAGTCAATGGGAGATTTGGGACCCCCTAGCCCCCCAGGGGTACAATATTTACCCCCTTTCGAGGTATGTTCTGACTCAGGCTGCAACCCTTTCGAGATGTGGTAAATTCCATGGTTCTACGAAATTCACAGTTGGCTTCGCAATGCGGGGAGTTTTGTGAGGGGAGCGGGGTGCTAGAAAATGAATGGGAGTCAATGGGACCAATGTAAGTCAATGGGACCACTTTGGGACGTCCTAGCACCCCAGGGGTACAACTTATACCCCCTTGCGGGGTATGTTCTTACTCAGGCTGCAACCCTTTCAAGATGTCGTGAATCCCATATTTCTACGAAATTCAGTCTTGGCGCTATGATGTGTCAAAGTTTCTCCCATGTTATTTCAATGGGAAATTTCGGCGGTTTTTTGGCCCCTGCGGGGCCAAAAAACCGCCCACCCCTTATAAAAGTCATAGCACACCATTCCCGATAAAGCCGCACGATTTGACCCCACTTTCAAGGGTCTGGGACGAAAACTGCGGGACTAGTTACGCGCCGAAAAAACGCACGGAAGAAGAAGAATAAGAATAATAAGTATGGAGAATAACAATAGTGAACTTTGCCTAAAGGCAAACCCCACTAATAATAATAATAAGTATGGAGAATAACAATAGTGGAATTTGCCTTAAGGCAAACCCCACTAATAATTATAATAATAAACCACCACCCATTGAGAATAGTAAGAATGGACTTTGCCTATGGCAAACCCCATTAATTAACAAGCAAAGCAAGAGAAACGCGTCATAATGTTCACAGTAACAGTATAACAAGCCTTAGCAATTAGTGCGTGCGTCTGTGCTGCTTTTAAAGTCCATGTAATCAGTTCATAACGATCCTCCGACTGTGTGTGTTTGTGTGTGTGTGTGCAAATAGTGGGTGTGAAACAGTGAAAATCAAGTAGCTGTATAGGTTTTCAGTATATCTTAAGTTTATCATAATCCTATAGTCTGAGAATTTCATGAAACTGTTGTGCTGTTTACTGTAGTAGTTTAAATGTTCCTGTCACAATCATCAGCAATTTAATCCTTGTAGATCGCTGGTAAACACGCAGATCGCCATAGAACTACAAATCCGCCATTATATGGACTACAGATCCAGTCATGCAGTGCTCCCATGCACCTGTTCCAGATTCCACTGATTGCGCAAACACACACAGTCGGAGGATCGTTATGAACTGATTACATGGACTTTAAAAGCAGCACAGACGCACGCACTAATTGCTAAGGCTTGTTATACTGTTACTGTGAACTTTATGACGCGTTTCTCTTGCTTTGCTTGTTAATTGTTTATGTTGTTGTTGTTGTTGTTGCTGCTGGGACTGACCATTTGCCTGTTATTTGACCATGACTCTGGATTCCCTGCATACATCTGTTTGCTCCTCTGTTGACTGTTGCTTGCGTGACCATCTCTGTGTAATAAACTTGCATTTGGATCCGCACTCCTTTGTCAGTGTCCCATTCACATTACAGTTTCATTTAAGATTTGGAACTGAGTCATTCCATATAACTTAAATCTCAATATGTTTTACATAAATACTATTCAATAAAATGTAACCACTGTAATTTTAAAGTTGTGAGAATTTTAATCAGTTGTATCTTGTTTTTCTAGACTTTTTTGATCCAAAATAAAACCGTTAAATTACGACCTTGAGCACGTCTTGGCATTTTATTAAAGGTGTTTAATCGTAATGATTTAGGGAAAATTCTTTTAAATAACATTGTTTTCTCTTAAACTTTTAGTGCAGTCACTTTATTGATGGTGTTCGATCGTAATAATCTTTGTAAAGTCTGTAAAATAACAGTGTTTCTCTGTAAAACTCTTATTGTGTAACTTTATTAAATGGATTTAATAATAATAATCTATGAAAAGTCTGTAAAATAACAGTGTTTCTCTGTAAAACTCTTATTGTGTAACTTTATTAAATGGATTTAATAATAATAATCTATGAAAAGTCTGTAAAATAACAGTGTTTCTCTGTAAAACTCTTATTGTGTAACTTTATTAAATGGATTTGATAATAATAATCTAGGAAAAGTCTGTAAAATAACAGTGTTTCTCTGTAAAACTCTTATTGTGTAACTTTATTAAATGGATTTGATAATAATAATCTAGGAAAAGTCTGTAAAATAACAGTGTTTCTCTGTAAAACTCTTATTTTGTAACTTTATTAAATGGATTTGATCATAATAATCTAGGAAAAGTCTGTAAAATAACAGTGTTTCTCTGTAAAACGTTTATTGTGTAACTTTATTAAATGGATTTGATAATAATAATCTGGGAAAAGTCTGTAAAATAACAGTGTTTTTCTGTAAAACTCTTATTGTGTAACTTTATTAAATGGAATTGATCGTAATAATCTAGGAAAAGTCTGTAAAATAACAGTGTTTCTCTGTAAAACTCTTATTTTGTAACTTTATTGATTGTATTTGATCATAATAATCTAGGAGAAGTTTGTAAAATAACAGTGTTTTTCTGTAAACATTTTAATGAAAATATCTGTAGATTTATTATTTTTGCACTTTATTTCAACAAAAGAAATTTTACCGTAATTTTATGGTTTTTGTTTGGCAGCCGTAGCTGCCAGTCATTTACCTTTTTTTTACGATTTTTTTTTTTACAGTGCAGAATTCATTATTCTAGAATGACACATTTTGGGGAAACTGCATCTGCATAGAATATTAACAATTGTTTTTATATTCTAAAGAGTTAAAGGCCATGTATACTAGACAGGGCAAATTAGAGTGAGAGAAGTACCAATGGAAGTGAAAAATTCTATTGGTTATGCATTAATTTAATACCATGGACAAAGCAGATGGTTTCTATAAATATCCAAATCTACAAAGAGCAGCGAGGATCAGGTTGCAAACAGAGTAAAGGTACAAATACCCGTAAATGGAAGAAAAAAAAAAGACTTTGCAAATACTGTTGCATGATTCATTTAAATACTCTCCTCCCTTACATTTCATGTATGAAAGAAACTCTTATAGATGCAATTGCAACAAGGTTAGCTGCAAAATGCCAGACCTTTAATAAACCAACAGTTGTACAATCTTTTAAGGCTAAATGACGTGGATGATACGGAAGTCCTAAGAGGCCATGTATTCAAATCTTTTTTCTCTCATTTTCTCATGATCACAACTTTTATTTTCTCATGATTTAGACATATCAATAGTCGTTTTCTAGTAATCACTAAATTTTTCTGCTTTTATTTATGTATTAATTATTATTATTATTTATTTATACCTGCCCAATGTATGACCGAAAATTTTCAGATGGCCACTCTGGCCTTAAAACAGAATCTTCCACATATAACTTAATGACTGTGTATGATGAAGGGGCAACACAAGTGTTTTGCCCAGTGCAGTAGTTGAGTCTGCACCCTCCCTGCGAACCGAGAGTTTATGCATAATATTGAGGGCGTTCAGAACAGTCATAATCATATGAGCAAAAATGCATGTGCTCATGATTAATCTACATTTATGATTATATTCATCTATATGCTTATACAATATTTATTAATAATATTTCCTCAACTGTTACCATTTCAGAGTGTAGGTTCTAGACAGCGCAAAATATGTTGTTGTATGTATGACTTAGATTAGGAAGAATTATAATCTGGCTTTTGCTTTAATGCCTCCTTTCCGCATGCTATTTACAATTATTTTAAAAAGTAAATCCTGTATTATATCAAAAGAAATTGGGAATTAGAGTTAAACACTATAATAGAAGATGAAATGTGGGAACAAATAGGCACAAATTGCCATACGGGTATAAACAGTCAAATATGGAAGGAGTTTGACTGGAATTTGAAGATTTTTCAGAGTTCCATTAGTGGTCGCCAAATTTGATAGTTCTTTACAATTATCACAGTGCTGGAGAGATTGTGGAGAAGTGGGGGACTATGTTCACATATTTTGGGAATGTCCCAAAATACAAGCGTATCGGCAAGAGGTTAAAAGAAAGATTAGTAAAGTGTTAGGATATGACATACCAATGAACCCAGTATTTTTTTTTGCTTGATGGCTTCCCCCCTGATCAATTCAGTAAGTCTCACCTATTTGCACTACATTTATAATTAATAACAGCTAGGAAAACAATTACAGTTAACTGTTAATTACAGACCTGCTGACCTACTTTGACAAAATGAACACAGAAGCTGAATCATATATATATATATATATATTCCTTTTTTTTTTTTTTTGAAAAAATGACTGCAGATTTGCAGTTGAAATCAGACATTTCCAACAGACCAGGGCATTAATCGAAACATACATACTTAATCTTTGAAATGCTGTCAGGGGCATTGTTGTAGTTATTGTCTTTATATTATAGTTTATTTATTTAATTATCTACTTCCTTTTTTCCCTTTTTTAATGTAATGTACTATTGTTTTTTTAAGCTGTCACTATTATTTATTTATTATTATAAATCATTTATTATTTTTTATCTATTTGTTTATTTTTTTGTGAATGTAAACATTCTAAGTAAATGTTATTTGTATACTATGTTTATAAAAACCTTAATAAAAAAAAAAAGTGAATCTCTGCAAATAATGCGATATGAAGCTCCTGTATGCGTGTCTGAGCATCCTATTAGAATTTGCAGAAAAAAATGGTCATAAACTCGAGAAAACAACTTTTGTTAGGTCAAGATCACTAGAAAATTAAGTCGAGAAGACTTTAAAAAAAACAGAGAAAAAATATTTTAATGCATGGCCTCTTGGGACTTCTGTAAGATTATGTATTTATAAAAATTAAATTATAAACAAAATTAATGCCTTAAAATATATAGATGAATAAAATTGTATAAATTTTTCCAAATAAAACATATATTAAAAAAAATTGCTTAACATTTTTAGCATATTTTGTTTAACATGTTTTTTGTCAATATGCACATTTTTAAAGTTTAGACTAAAACAGAATGGTCAATTAAATCTGAACCTGGATTGGTTGGTGGATAATATGCTGGACTGTAGGCTGGCCTGTGCCAGAGCTGGGACCGGCAGCTGGTCTCAGTCCTGTGGCTCCTTTGGAGCTTGACATCACAGCTGCAGCAGCCGCGCCTGAGACCACACAATGAACATTCAGTGTGCAAAGATGAAATGGCCCATTTCCACTGAGTGGAACGGTACGGTACAGTTCGGTACGGTACGCTTTTATGGCTTGAAACAGCATATGAACATGCTAGATACTGACCTCTGGGTAAATGGGAGGGGAAAATATGCTGAGGAGCTGCAGAAGATCCAATCTGCTGAACAGGCGCTCCACTGCGGATGATCTGCACATTGGTCATTAGGTGATGCAGGTTACCGGTATGACCCTTATTGAGACAAAAAAAAAAAGTCATTAAAAACAAATCAAGATTCACAGCAAGTGGGACGTTAAATACTCTAAAAAGAGCCTTAATGTATGCATTTTATTTAGAGAAACTCTTATGAGAGAATTATTCTGACAGGACTTCCTAAATGATCAAATAAGGTAAATAAAAGGTCATCATCATAGACTCTCATCACACCAGATGGGTCAAACCTTTTTACAAAAATACAAAAAATAAATAAATACATTGCTAACATAGAAATATAAGTCAACTGTTCTCCAACACAAACTAAATACATTTAAAGATTACTATTAACCATTCACTTACATTACATTTTCTTAATCAATCACTATTACAATTAAAACAATACATTTCAACGACTTGAAGTAACGTCTTCTTCCTGAAGAAACTATGCTAATATCCTTTACATAATCTATCATAAATTAGTCTAAGGTGATTTGCTACTTTAAGATCAATTATCATTGATGTTCAATTAATAATAAAGATTCTTAATATTATTAACAATGAAAACATTTTGTTGTGCTTTGTATGTTGTGAGGAAAAAAACATTTGCATATTTAGGTAAAATTCAAATATAAAAATTTCAGCATTAAGTCAGCATATAATAATGATTTCCGACTGATCATGTGACACAAAGTAATAATCTGGGAATAAATTTAATTTCTAAAATCTAGAAAATCTGGGAAAAGTGTTACTCAAAATAACGTTTCACAATATTAATGCATTCTATCTCAAATAAATGCAGCCTTGGTTTTACCTTATTTCAAAAACTGGTTGTCAAAGTGATTCGATTATCTAAAAACATGACCAACCTGCTGACCACTGATGGTGGCCACAGGGATTCCCGAGGCCTGCGTGGATTCCATGGTAGCAGTGAGATGACCAGGCACCTTAGGGGGCAGAGTGAGATGGCTTGGTGTTGACACAGGAGCTGGAGCGATCACACGGCTTGGCATGGGTGCCTTCAGGGCAGACTGCAGCCAACAGAAGAGAAATTTAGCATTTAGGCAAACATTTGTTTGATTTTCATCTAATTTTTATCCAATGATATAATGTCCTTTTCATCTTGCTGTTTTTTTTCCAAACCACATTACTTTTGGGTTTACAACCTCTACAAAAGCCTCTGATATTATTAAAACTGTAAATATTACAAAACTTATTAACATAAGATGTTGATTCTACAGCTCAAAGAATGGTATCATCTGCGTCTAAGTGAATGTAAGTTTTCTAAGTGTAGATGACCTGGGACAGGGGGTAAAAATAAAGATCTGTGTTTACCACATCACCCAATAAAATACATTGTGAAATCTTTAACCCACCTTTGATTGATTATACTGATGTGGTATGCTGAAATTAAAGCTGGGAAAGATTAATCACATCTAAAAAAAAGTTTGTTTTGACACAATATATGTGTGCGCACACACATATTATGTCAAAAAAACTTTTATTTTGGATGTTATTATCTTTGCTTAGAACTAAGTGAAATGCATGTGTTCTGGAACAGTTCGATGTGTTGTATTATCCAGTAATTCAACTGATTAATAGATAAATGCACCTTATAGGATGGATCACAGTAAATTATACTCCTTATTAGTGGTGAGCAATAGGATGATTTTTCATCATGGCCAGTTAAAATGTTTCTACAATCTGATTTTGAAGAAATATCATAGTATCATGCTACAGCGCACACTGTATGAGTTTCCATTTTGGTGCATCAGTCTAAATATATTGTAAAACAGGATATACATCCACATCAAATATTGACTCAGTGGTAGAGTTACACTGATGGGAAATACATTCAAAAGCTGCTGCAACTTCATATTAATTCATAAACAACTAAAATATCTAATTATTTTCTCCTGATTATACTACTAATTATTTTTGATTTTGTTGCCCAAAACAAATCGAATGTACACTACCTGACAAAAGTCTTGTCTCCTATCCAAGTTTAGGAACAACAAATAATAACTTGACTTCTAGTTGATCATTTGGCATCAGAAGTGGCTTATATTAAAGGCAAAGGACTATAGATTATGCTTTTTACCAAAATAAAATATGATCATGTCTTCATTTTTAATTATTTAATTAGGACAGTAAGGTCTGACTTTGCAGAGACAAAAGTCTTGTCACTTAATAAGAATAATGTACAGTATGGAATATAAGTCATGGTGCAGTGGAAAAAGAATTAATATTGTGTATGACTCCTATGAGCTTAAGGGACTGCATCCATACATCTCTGCAATGACTTAAGTAACTTATCGATAAAGTCATCTGGAATGGCAAAAAAAGTGTTCTTGCAGGACTTCCAGAGTTCATCGAGATTCTTTGGATTCATCTTCAATGCCTCTTCCTTCATCTTACCTTAGACAAGCTTAATAATGTTCATGTTTGGTGACTGGGCTGGCCAATCCTGAAACACCTTGACCTTGTTTGCTTTCAGAGGCTGAAGTATGAAAAGTATGAGCGCTATCCTGCTGAAGAACTTGCCCTTTCCTGTGGTTTGTAATGTAATGGTCGGCAAAAATGTCTTGATACCTCAGGCTGTTGATGTTGCCATCCACTCTGCAGATCTCTCACACGCCCCCATATTGAATAAACGCCAAACCATGATTTTTCCTTTACCAAACTTGACTGACTTCAATGACAATCTTGGGTCCATGCGGGTTCCAATAGGTCTTCTGCAGTATTTGTGATGATTGGGATGCAGTTTAACAGATGATTGATCGAAAAACTCTACCCTCTGCCACTTTTACAAATGATCAACTAGAAGTCAAGTTATTATTTGTTGCTCTTACAACTGGGATCAATGACAAGACATTTGTCAGTTAGTGTGTTGAAACAACTCAAATATTTAGGTATGTGCATACAATTGTTTTAATTAAGATTCTTGTTCTCTCTCTGTGTCTACTGTATGCCTGTCATGAGATATTAATTCTCACGTTACTGAAAATAAAAAACTGGTCTTAATGATTTGCCTGCTTAAATAAAGAAATTAATCAACTTCACAAGACAAAAGAGATCAGAGGTATGAAAGTGGCTCAAACCAGTGTACCTTCAGAGAACCCTCAGTGAAGGCGAGGGAGAGACCCTGAGGGAGGTGGGATGGAGCTGCTGACACAGAGACTGGTGTGCCTGGTTGAATGGGAAGGTGCTGAGGGAGAGGAGGGGGCAGAGTCGGGGCTGCTCCATGGGATGGGGGCTGCAATTGGGGTTGGGGGTACGGTCGAACCACTACCGTCTCCTGCTTGTCATCTCTGAATACTGTGGCTCCACTGGACATCAGCTCACGTGGTGCATGATTAGAGTCTTCATGTCCTGTTTAAAAAATACATTAGGTCATATGTCTGTTTCCATCTGGTATCAACATGCAATTTCTGTTGTCCAATCACAAGTGGTCAGCAGAAATGCATTACCGTTTCTAGGCGAATCACAATAATCAATATATGAACTTACTGCACAACACACAGACATAATCTCAATAGTTTTTAGTGCCGCTAAATGGATGTGACGTTTGCAGGAAAAACTTGAGATAGATGTTTCAATATACTGTTAACATATACAGTTGAACTCAGAATTATTAAACCCCCTGAATTATTAGCCCCCCTGTTTATTGTTTTCCCCAAATTCTGTTTAACGGAGAGTATATTTTTTTCAACACATTTCTAAACATAATAGTTTTAATAACTCATTTCTAATAACTGATTTATTTTATCTTTGCCATGATGACAGTAAATAATATTTGACTAGATATTTTTCAAGATACTTCTATACAGCTTAAAGTGACATTTAAGGCTTAACTAGGTTATTTAGGTTAACTAGACATGTTAGGGTAATTAGGCAAGTTATTGTATAATGATGGTTTGTTTTGTAGACTATCAAAAAAATATATAGCTTAAATGGTCTAATAATATTGACCTTAAAATGTTTTTTAAAAATCTAAAAACTGCTTTTATTCTAGCCGAAATAAAACAAATAAGACTTTGTCACATTATCCGACATACTGTAAAAATTCCCTTGCTCTGTGAAACATAATTTGGGAAATATTTAAAAACGAAAAAAAAAATTCAAAGGGGGTTTAATAATTCTGATTTCAACTGTACATTCTCTGTTCATATTTTCCAAAAAAAAAACTATCCACACAGAGAAGGGATGAGAAAAATAGCAATCTGTAACGTGTTTTATATTTTAATTGAGGGTAATAAACATTTGTTACGGATATGACCAAGAGTATGCGCGTTTACAACCTACTTTACTGAAATTCTATGAATAAACAGCACAATCCAATAGAAATAATATAAATCAAAAGGATAATGTGGCTTTTTGTGGAACAAAATATATATATTTTTTTTTATTTACTGGATTTCTGCAGGTTATATCAAGTTAAATTTAAGACTTTTTAAGACCATTAGGAGTGAAATTTTAGACTTATACAGGGCTAAATGCTAAGGACTTTTTTCTAACATTCCAGTTAAAAAAGATTTTCACTTGTCCTATCTGAAAAAATTATTAAAATTTAATACATTTAATAATACAATAATAATAATTTTGTTTTAATATTTTTTTATTAATTTTCAAATACTCCCATTTTCCAACTCTATAACCCTAACCAAGAATAGAACAAAACAAAGCTGTCAATTATTTCCGTCTACAATAATAGTAATTTAATAATAAAAAATATATCAGGTAAGTATAGTCAGCAGTAAATAAATGGAGAACTTTTTAAAAAATGTTACTGTAAGGAAAGTAATGAAACGCCATTTTTAAATAAAAAGTTTTTAAATAAATAAAATAAAAAGTTTTTAAATAAAAAGTTTTTATTGAGACAGATTGTTGGTGATTGTATGGGTGTCAATGGCCAAATTGGGTAGCTATACATGAACAAAGGAAAATTAAGGCCTTTTAGAAAAATATTTAATACCAACAACACAACATTTCAGTATATTTAAGACTTTTTAAGGCCTAAAATTTAGCTTTTGAGATTTTAAAGACCCTTTTAAAGACCCTGGATACCCTGCATTGAATTTTTTTTTTTTTGGCATTTATGAGGAAAAAGCTTTGTTATGGATGTGACCGATGTAAAATTGGCACCATTGACCTTATTCTGCAATGTAGAAGTGTGCTCGGTTATGGGAGAAATTACTAGGAATAATAAAAAGCAGAAAACAGTCAAACTGCTTGCTCTACAATCAAGTGTGCTCACGAATATACATAACAAATAATAACATAATAAGAAAATATCAGTTTTCAACATCAAGCAGCAGAATGAGCAGTTTTTAATATCTAAAAATCAATGGAAGTGAATGAGACCCGAAGTCTCAAGCCAAAAAGATTTGGTCACACTTTACAATAAGGTTCATTAGTTAATGCATTTACTAACATGAACTAATCATGAACAACATTTGTACAGCATTTATTAATCATAATTCAACATTTAATAATGCATTATTAACATCCAAGTTCATGCTTGTTAACATTAGTTAATGCACCGTGAATAACATGAACTAACAATACCAACTGTATTTAGATTAACTAATGTTAACTAAGATGAACTAATACTGTAGTAAATGTATTGTTCATTGTTTGTTCATGTTAGCAAATGCATTAACTAACATTAACTAATACAACTTATTGTAAAATGTGACCAAAAATTCCAATGATTATGCCCACTCATACGCAAAAGAATAAGGTCAATAGTAAAGTACAGTATAGACTACAGTAAATCAAATCATTTGTTCAAATCATTAGTTTACAGTACTGTAAAATACAAGCCTACACATACAACTTAGAAAGGGCTTTTTAGTATTTTGGTGGTTATTTAGTCATGGCAAGGTTGACATTTGCAAGGAATTGCTCATCATGTTTACATAAAAATAAATGTCAGCAATGTTTTAGCTGATTGTGCAGCCCCTGTCAGCTAGCTCAAGCAACTCCTTCAAAGCATAGTACTGGCAGGTGAAGAAAAAGCGAAGCTCTATTTCAATGCCACAGTCCACTACAATAAATGTGACTGCAAATCCTGCACATTCACAAATAACAGTAAAAGCAATCATTATATGATCAGTGGCAGGAAATGGTCTTTAAATAACAATAGCATTATTTCTGTGACAAAATAATTGTGTAACAAATTATTTACCCTCTCAGCTTCAGTCTGAGTGCATTAGTTTGGATTTCATCTGCAGCCTTTGCCTTATTTCATCAAGCTTTATATCACTTTTGTAAAAGCACTCAATGTGACGCATGGGTACCATTGAAAGAGCAAACCTATGCTATAATGGGGCTAATGAGCAAGGGAACAGCAAACTTAGGAAAAGGTTATGGACAGCGACTACAGTTTTGATAATGAATTTCTAATTTATTATATATTATTTAATATTTGCACAATTAAAATTGCACAAATTCATCGCACTGTTGCACGAATTCATCATGAATAGTACATACCCACTGTACATATACATTTGTAATTATGCTCATATTTATCTGCATACCTCTGATTATTAAATCGTAACCTGTACATATATTCATCTTTTGTAAAATCTCTGTTCATAGCTAATATAACCTGTATATAATGTTCATAGTACATCCATCTGTAAATATCACCATAGTTTTGCTATAATTGCACTTTATAAGTTATACCTAGGGCCAGACGGAATCTGCAGACTCTTTTTGCTATTTCTGCGCAGAATTGTGTTAAAATCTGCGAATGTATGCCGAATTATTTGGGAGTATCATAACTAAAACCTTAATGTTTGAAATAAAAAGTAAAACCTTTTTAACTTTTATTTAATGTTTACAATGCAAATCCAATTAGATCCACTTTATTTGGTAAACAATACCAATATTGGTCTCCCATATAATAGATCTACTAAAAGACAGAAAATATTACTTTACAAACTGTATTGTAAATAAATCATATGGATATTTTTATATAAGTCAATAATATTAGTGAAATTAATTTAAAAACTGAATAAATATAAATTTACACACATTTACACAAGTAAATAAACAGAATCAATGATGGGCTAAAAATCTGCGGAATTCTGTGCGAGCAGATTCCATGTGGGCTTAGTGCACTTGCTGCTATTGCACTCCTGATTAGACCTAAACTGCATTTCGTTGTCTTGTGCTTGTACATGTGTAATGACAATAAAGTTGAATCTAATCTAATCTAATTTGCTGCACTTTCTTCCAAAGCATTTAATATTTGGTGTAGAGAGAGTAGTCTTTTTGGAAAATGGAAGTGGAAAAAACCACAATGTTTTAGACCCTTGTTTATTTACTTACCACTTGTAATTAGACTGATAAAATCCTATTAGAAAGATTAATAAACACACACGCGGTTGTCAGCTACATTTGATATGCATTAACGCCAGGGTTTTCAAACAGGGATCAGTTTCCAGCTACACTTCCAATCTAAAGGTTTGAGGTCAGAAACATTTATTTTAAATATTTTTTAAAAACAGCATAGACAGCAGTAAGAACTGAATATTACACTGGTGACATTTAAAACAAATTTAATATAAACATTACTTTTTTTTTTTTTACAGTATTTATGTAAAATTTGATTGAGTATATAACCTTGCCTGTCATCTGGCTGGTTTTCCATTTAAACTGAAAAGGCTTTAAAACGCATGCCGATAATACACTTTCATAATAAAGTAGATCTGGAATGGATTGTGATAAAAGTAATATTTTGTTTTGACATCTCAGGGACAGACCTTCTTTTGGAAAGGGGTGGGGAGTAGCAACTCATTTACATTTAAAGAAACACTATTGTTTGCATACACTCAACAATGGGCATCTATAGAATGGAACTTTATGGGGTTTCTGTCTGTTTTAAACAGTTTTACATAGATTATAATAAACTATTATTTTTGAGAAGTAAAGTCTCATAAAAAAATGATTTCTGAAAGATTCTTTCTGTTCTCAAACATTTGAAAGGTTGTCTATTAGCCATACATAAAGTGTTTTTCAAGTATTAAAGCAATAATATTTTTTCAAGTATTAAAACAATAAGTGTAACAGCCTTTTAAAAAAGACACTCACTAAAATTTCATCCGGTGCCACGTTAATTTAGATAGCAAAAAAAGCTTGTCAGATATATTTAGAACAAGAATTATTCAATGACATTGCACTGTGATCCCTCAATAAATTTGTTTTAGGCATTACAGTGCAGCCCCAAAATACTAATTTCCTTTTTTAAAGTCACTTTAAATCTTCTTTATACTTTACAACTGTAGTTTAAACAGCTGGGTTTTAAATGATTGGTCAGAAAGACGTTTTTAATAGTATTGATCAGAATATTCTTTATATTTACATAAACATATGTGATGCTCAATAAAAATAGAACTTTATTTCACCAATGTTTTAAAATTGTATTCAATCTGAAGTATGATAGAGCATAGGCACATTATTAAATTTGATAGGTTTTTTTTTTTCATTTGTTACACAACAAACATTGATTTAATGTGAACATACAAATGTCACATCTCGTCTTGAACCATATAAAAACACTATATTTGCTAAGCATTAATAATCATTACAAGGAAGCTAAAATGGAAAGTCTAGTTTGTTTAATATAAATTAAATGTGTCATAAACCTGTGCTCTTTTGATTTCCTGCAAGTCCTGCAGTGTTGCTGCCTGCGGTTTGTCCTTGTCCCAGACCAGAGGAGAGTCCTGGACGAGGATACTGCTGAGAATTCATCTTCACGACTTCTCACGTTCTTCCTGAAAAAAGCAGAGGATAAACAGGGCAAAATGCAGTATGTACAATACAAAAAAAATTAAATGCTTTTACTTCAGACAAATACCCTGCTCACAATGCCTGCACAATATCACGAGATGGAGTGAAAAGCTTACACTAAACGAACATCACAAAAATGATACCCAAACAATCCGAGGAGTTTCTCTAGCATGGCCAAAGTGTTAACCTAACTGTTACCCTCCATGCATTACATATGTAACATTATACAATTATTAATATATTTGAATAATCCCCACTGAAGGTATTTCTACCAAGAACGATGGCCATTCTGGCAACAGTGACATGTCATTTAAATGTTTAAGACTAGTGTAACACCTTTTGATTTAACGACACATAAGCGCGTTTCATCTCTTGTTTATGTTTGTGAACGCTGCTAACTGTAACATTAACGATTGTCAGGAAACCAAAATTAGCAGCTTTTGTTCCTAGATGTGTTCGCGAGTTTACTATATATCAATTACGTGCGTTAAAACATATATGTAGTCTATTTTAAAACGCATGTTAGTAAATGTCCACATAATGTTTTTTTCTAATTATTTAAAAAGAGTTTTAGGAATAAAAACTGTCGCGGTTGCTAGTAGCCAAGAGATCTTATGAGTCATTTCAACGAGACATGCTCATTTCTCTCAGATGACCATTAACGGTCGTAATCTTGCCACTGTGTGAATGTGAACGCCACAAAGACGTTATCCTAACTGTATTTTGTGTTTACTAATGTGAAATAGCAGTTTTACCGTAAACACGAATCCCACACTCGCCATCCGTTTCGTATCCCGGCAAATCGACCATTGGCATCAATGGGAATCAGGCGTCAGCAAGTCGCTCCTGTTCTCGATTTCAAAATAAAAGTCGTCGAGTCCTGCTGTCAAGGCACGAACCTAAACAATTTTCTCCCCATTTGGAATGATAGACACATTTTATACAAACGCTAATCTCTCTTTAAAAAATTGGATCGACAACAAAATTAACTTGGTTAGTCAGTTATATAATAAAGAATACGCTTTTCTTACAATGAATTACTCTTTCATTACAAAATCTCAAGAGTTTTCAATTCCTTCAGGTGCCCATATGTTATTTGGAGGTATTAATTATGAACATGCATCTGATACATCTTCTATTGATATTACTAAATCTTATGTTAGCAAAATTTGTTTTACAATAAAAAAAAGGGTAATAATAGAGCAATTCATACTCTTTTTCAAAAAGAAATCATTACTGTACCTTATATTCAATCTTACTGGATGTCTTTATTAAAGGGTAAATTGGTTTGCTGGGGAAAAAAGTGTGGCTGTTACCACAGAAATATCATGTTAGAAATCAAATTAAAAAAATATCCTATGAACTTCACAGATTTTATCAAGCAAACATTATTTACAAAAAAATTAAAGTGGGATTGATGTAAATTGTATTTTTGTAATGAATATGAGGAGAGAGTTTTACACTTACTTTGACACTTTACATACTCAACTTATGGGGTGATGTGCAAAAAATTATTAATAACAAGTTTCAGTGTTGTAAACCTCTCTTGTTGTAGGATAATGTACTTTTTGGCTTTACTGTCTGCCCTAGGTAGATGGTAGATGGGTTGCAGCTGGAAGGGCATCCGCTGCGTAAAACATATGCTGGATAAGTTGGCGGTTCATTCCACTGTGATGACCCCTGATTAATAAAGGGACTAAGCCGAAAAGAAAATGAATGAATGAATGTTGTTAACAAAATTAACATTCATAAATGAAAATTTACTTTTAAGAAACCAAATTTTAAGGTATGGACGACTGAAATAGGCTTGTGTATTAGTAGTATCAGAGACTGTCTAAATAAAAAAGCGTGAATTTGTGAACTCTATAATGTATTTATTTGATTGTTACGTATGTAGAGTTGTATTTTGTATTTTATTTATACTTACCCCCTGGCATTTATATTTTTGTAATGTTTAAATTTTATTTGCTATTCTTTAAATAAAAAAAGAAAAAGAAAAAACAATGAACCTAAAGAATCACTGCAAGCTCGTCCACTTTGACATATTTTTTTAAATATGCAAATGATTTAAGAATGCATGAAGGATTTCAGGGTTTATATTTACATTTGCTAATTTTTATTAAATGCTTAAAAGCGACAAATAAAATGTGGAAAAACAAGATATTCATCAGCAAATAAAACAACATTTCAGACATCGTTTGGAATAATAGTGCAAACTAAAACATTTGTGGATTAGGCTACAGTGAAACCATACAGAATTGTATTTTGGTTTATTTATTTATTTTGTTATTAGCAGGAAACACTTGCGTTGTCAAAGTTTGGATTATACATTACCGGTCAAAAGTTTGGGGTCAGTTTTTTTTTTTCCATGTTTTTTTTTTTTAAAGAAAATTATTCTGTTTATCAAGGCAGCATTTAGCAAAATGTAAAAAAATATATATATATTTAAAATATTTATAAACATTTTAAATAACTGCTTTCTTATTATATGTAATTTCAAATGAAATTATTACTCCAGTCATTATTGCTTTCATTAAATTAATAATAATATTAATAATAGTAAGGCTTAATAATTATTAATATTAGGGTAATTTCTAAAGGATTATGTGACTGAAGACTGGAGTAATGAAGCTGAAAATTCATTAAAATCACTGGAATAAATGATTAAATTAATATATAAACTACTTTTGAACAGTTATTTTATAGAGCAGTAACATTTCACTATTTTACAATTTGTACTGTATTTTTGATTGAATAAATGCAGCTTTGGTATGTTTATTTGAATATTATTAATTATACGTTTTGTATTATTGTTGTAAATTTTATAATAATCAGATAATTTAAACCTAATTTTAACAGTGTTTTTTTATTCTAACGTTTCATAATGATTTTGATCACATTTTTAATTATTTTATTTCAATATTTTATAAATTCTGCATTGGTTTAAAATATTTTTAAACATATTTTTGTATTAGTGACTCTTATCATTAGATTATTTGGAATTCATATATTAACGTTTATTGATTTTAGTCTTTTATTCACAATTTTTTATTTTACTCCATACATTTATTTATACACCAATTTAAACATACCTGGCTTACATAATGAACACTTTTACAAAATAATAATGTAATGATTCTGTTTCCCCTAATGTGGATACACAGTGCTCAGCATATATGAGTACACCCCTCACAAATAATAGGAAGCTATATAATATTATATTTGTGCATATACATTAGATTAGTCAGTACTGAAGCCAAATCTGGAGCTTATCTTAACAAAATAACTTACAATAACGGTCCAAAAAGTAGTACACCCAAATTTATATGTTAGAGAAAAATATTAAGTACAAATTTAATAAAAGAAAAAATCAAGAGAAGCAATAACAAAATTTAAAAATTTAGTTAAAATTTTGTAGGTTGTAATTTTTTTTTGCAATATTTTGCTTGAATTAATTGTATTATCTTTCAATTTCTAAATATGTTTGGTGACTAAAATATAATTTTAATGAATATATTTGTTTAATAAATCTGCTTTGTTTAAATGCACCAAAATACGCTGCCTATATTCAATGAGAAATGGAGAAAAATATTCATTTTCAAAATGGGGTGTACTCAATTATGCTGAGCACTGTACTACTTTCTTTTTTTGCTAGAGATGCAAGCACAGCCAAGATACCTATTAGAAGTGTTATTAGCTTGTACGTCATATTATATGTGAATTATTATGTCCATCTTCTCTATTTTGAAAAGTCCAGAGAATAGCTGTATAAGGGTATAAACTGTATAAGTTTCTGAGCGTCACATGCATATTCCTCCAAGTTATTATTTCTACACTGTAAAACCCAACAGTCAACTTTATCAAATGAGATGAGTGTAGTAAACTCAAAATTGACAGAAAGTTAATTCCACTCATTTAAAGAGTTTTGAACTCATTGTTGAAGGTAATGAGTTAATTAAATACCTCATTACTTCAACTTAAATGGAGTAAGTTCACAGTACTCATATAGATTAGTTTTTTAACTCAAATGGTTTGTAGCAATCGGTTTCCTCAAACGGTTTGAGTTGCCTTAACTTATTGGGTTTTACAGTACTCAGTTGGTTTGAGTTCTCATAATTTATTGGGTTTTACTGTGCTCAAATTGCTTCGTTTACTCAAATGGAGTAAGTTCACAGTACTCATTAAGATTAGTTTTTGAACTTAAATGGTTTGTTGCAATCAGTTTCCTCAAATGATTTGAGTTACCTTAACTTTTTGGGTTTTACAGTGTACATGTTAATCGTAGGCTGGACGGTGGCGCAGTGGGGTGGAATCAGCTGGGTCAGTTGGTGTTTCTGTGTGGAGTTTGCATGTTCTCCCCTAGTTCGCGTGGGTTTCCTCCGGGTGCTCCGGTTTCCCTCACAAGTCAAAGACATGCGGTATATAGGTGAATTGGGTAAGCTAAATTGTCCGTAGTGTATGTGTGTGAATGGGTGTGTGTGCGGATGTTACCCAGTGATAGGTTGCAGCTGGAAGGGCATCCGCTGCGTAAAGCATATGCTGGATAAGTTGGCAGTTCATTCCGCTGTGGCGACCACAGATTAATAAAGGGACTAAGCCGAAAAGAAAATGAATGAATGAATGAATGTCAATCGTGCACAAACAAAAACCACTGCAATTTACCCATGGTGTAACACAAATGTTTCACTGAAAACATTGTTTACTTTATAACCATACATTATTGAGAATCAAAAAGGGTAACTGGCAATCGACAATGAAGAATAACATGTCAAGCAGGTATGCTTTTTAAAAAGCAATATCATCAGACAATACGTATCTGACACAAATACATATTCACTTGTATAATACTTCAGGTGAACAGAAGACTCTCTTTTTTCCCAATTGCACCATTGAAATACAGACGAGAAAAAAACCCTCACCCTCTTCATTCTGTGTGCATATTCTCTCAAGTGATCGAATAATCAATAATATGCATTAAAAACATTGACAAAAATCTGTACATTTTTGCAAGTCTATGTAAAAAAAAAAAAGAACATAATCATAAATATAGTAATCAGATAATTACAAAGCACTGAAGTGACCAGAAAAAAGTGCACAGTTACTTAAATAAACTAGAACCTTAAATGGTTAACAAATTGACTTCATGTTGCCGACCATCAAGAAACAGACAATAATGCGCAAGATCACACATGCAGAACGGTTCTCTCATAACGTGTTCTCTCGGGACAGCTATTAAACCCACTTTAAAAGAGTTTCAATTTCAGGCATTTCAATGTTAAGGACCAACAAGAGACTCACAAACGATTATAATTTAAAAACATGATATTTTAAAAAGGCACTACAAAGGCAGATAGTTTCCCCCCATTAGCTGATCTGAGGGAGCATCTATCACCAAAGCTTGGAAAAATGTACTTTATCCAACACGTGGGGGGCTACGAAGCTATGCGGACACAGACAGTATGCAGATAAAGTTTGATCAAGTTGGGCTCTTTCCACATTTTACATACATGGAGCAGAAAAGTGACAGGGTAGAGAGCGAACACAGTCTTTCAGTCATCGCTCCTGCGTTAAAGCAAGAGCAAGGGATCCACCAGTGTTACAGCTTTGGTGCAAAACCAGCTTTGAAATGTACTTACTTTCAATACAAGGTGTCTCATCATCCATTCCTATGCGAGATCTTGTCCATTTTGGACAGTATTGTGCCAACAGTTTGTTTCTTAGTGCAATGCGCAGTGCTGTTATTAGATAAACCCTGAAAACCGCCCCGTTAAGCCTCTGGTTCTTTTGTTTGCTTATTTGTATTACAGTATAGAGTTTTTGTTGTTGTTTGTTTGCTCGTTTTGTTGTTTGTTTGTTTCCTGTGCATTTATATGTTGCTTTTGATAACTTTCCTTCTTACCCCCATGATCATTTAGGGGCCTTTCTTTCACACAAATCACGGCCGAGCAGCTTCCTTGTGTCATGTGGATGTGGCTTCCAGGTAACTCTGGAGTTTACGTACGGTTGACTCATCCAAGGAGAACAGGTCAAAGTCAAAGGTTGTGTTGGTGATGTTGAAATGGCCGGTCTTCTCTATGAGGTTCACAATCTGAAGGACACAAATGCATATGTCATATACAGTTGACGTCAGAATTATTAGCCCTCCTGAGAATTTTTATTTTCAAATATTTTCCAAATGATGTTTAACAGAGCAAAGAATGTTCCACATTATTTCCTATAATATTATTTATTCTGAAAAAAGCAGTTTTTAATTTTTAAAACCATTTTTAAGGTCAATATTATTTAAGCCCTCTTAAGCAATATTTTTTTTCGATTGCCTACTAGTGATGTGCGATACCACTGGTTTCCGATCCGATACCAAGTAAAATGAAGGCGAGTATCGGCGATACCGATCCGATACCGATACTGCCCAAAATGACTGTTTGGGAAATTAAAGTAACAAGTAGTGTACTTAAAAGTGTCACTTTATATTGCATACGAGACATATTACGGGTATTCTTGTTTATTGATGAAGAATTATCACACAAAAAAAGAGCCAACTTACATATTTATTGACAGCTTCTGAGCATGTATATCTTAAAACGGCTGCCTGAACAGCTTAACGTAAAACATTCACACCTTTTGGTTTAGTGACATGTTAATCCGGTCCCCTTGAAGATTTTGAACCTTTTTCCATTGTTTTATCATTGTCACAAAAACCCAAGCCCCCAAAATACAGCCACATCGCCACATTTTCTCCCTCTGTACCTGGATAGTGCCTGTCTGCTGCACCTAAGGACTCTGAAAGCGATATCTGTCTCGCCCTAGCAGCACCTGTGCCTCTCCTTTCCTCCTCTTCTCACTGCCTAGTCATGACGTTGTCATATTCTGTCTTGTGATTTATATGTAGATGTTTGATTAGGTTTGTGGTATTACCACAGTACCTCACTGTTGTGTTACACGTGTCACAAACCGCATCGTTAGAGTTTATGGAAGTGAAGTAGCTCCACACATATTTCGCTTGTTGAACAACATGTGCCAGGCCAGTGGACTGAGTGGCTGACTAACGTGATCTGCAGTTGTACAGTGCCATATTACACACATGACTTGGCAGGCGGAAGAACAAGTAGTTCCAACTAAGTTGGCATTATTCAGATAAACTAGGGTAATTGTGGTTACTTTCCGCTGTATTGTATGTATGTAAAACTACATATTTGCTCCAAATTTCTGAAATATCGATATTTTGATAAGATAATCGATTCTAAAACATACAAAGCTGGTATCGGAGATATCAATATTTTAGTATCAATTCGCACATCACTATTGCCTACAGAACAAACCATCGTTATACATTAATTTGCCCAATTACCCTAACTTAACCCTAATTAACATAGTTAAGCCTTTAAAGGGCACCTATTTTACCCTTTTTTCAAGATTTAGGATAAGTATTTTGTGTCTCCAGAATGTATCTGTAAAGTTTCAGCTCAAAATACCCATCAGATTATTTATTATACCTTTTTAAATTTGGGAAATTTGAACTTTTAGGACATTGTAGCTGTTTTTGTTGTCTGTGCCTTTAATGCAAATGAGCTGGTTCTTCCCGCCCACCGATCCCACGTGCGAGTCAGAGATCTGTCTGTATTGCTCTGGTGGTGTAGCCTTCATGTAGATGAACAGCACAGTGACAGACAAAAATGAAGCAGATGTCCCTTACTACAGTAAAATTTCTCCCAACTGTTATTAGATGTATTGGTTGTAGAGTTAACTCAAGCTTTTCTCCAACAATGAATCACACAATCTCGTTATAAACAAACACATACACACGTTCAACTTTGCACTGTTTTTGCACAGCAAATGTAGCAGGATACATGTTAATATACACTGCTGTATGGACATCCATTATGTTAATGTACAAAATAAACCTGATTTAATGACTGGGAATGAAGCGTCTTCTTTTGTAACTGTACTGACATGCGGCTGTGGTGATGAATTACGTAGAGATTTTTTTGTATTTATTACAAACATGCACTGTTTTAAAAACGTTTTAAACTTGTAAAACTCATTCTTGAGGTGCTGCTGATCACAGAGAGCTGAAGAGATCTTTTTATCCCAGTTGCTTGGTGCACGTCCTGTCTTGTGGATATGATTATATGCATTACTTCAAAGACATGTTAATACGTGGCTGTCAATTAGTTCGGTGGGCGGGAAAACCGCACTCCTACATCACGTTGCGGTCAACCTCAAAATGGGACGGATTTGGATCCTATTTTAACGTCAGGAAATTTAAAAAAAGAGACCTATTGTGTTTATATCACCCCAATATGACTGTGGACACACTATACCTACACATAGTACTGTCCAAACAGCTTACAAAAGTTGCTTTTCATAATAGGTGCCTTTTAATTTACACTTTAAGCGAAATACTAGTATCTTGAAAAATATCTAGTAAAATATTATGTACTGTCATTATGCCAAAGATAAAAGAAATTAGTTATTAGAAATGAGTTATTAAAACTGAGAAATGTGTTTAGAAATCTTATATTATCTATAAGATATATTATATATCTTTCCATTAAACAGAGGCTAATAATTCTGACTTCAACTATATGTCAATCAAAATCCTCCACTACTCCAGGTGACAGCAGATAATGTTTTAGAAAATGTTTAAGAAACATATGTAAGTGGTTCTGCAAGGAGATGCACTCTTAAAATCTTTTGAAAAAAAAAAAAAAAATCAAGATCAACTTTTGGGCGTGTATTACAGAAAGTTTCTTATCTTAGGTCTTAAAGGAACACTCACATTTTTGGGGAAATACTCTCAGTTTAGAAATTACCTGAATTTTACAGTTTTTGAATCTATTCAACAAATCTCCGGGTCTGGTAGGAGGACTTTTAGCTTAGCTTAGCATAAATAATTGAATCAGGTTAGACCATTAGCATCTTTTTCAGTTTGAGAATTTTCCTCTTTAAAGCTTGACTCTTCTGTAGTTACATTGTGTACATTTTTCATGCCAGGAACAAAAATATTCCCCTAATTCATAAATCTCCAAAAATATACCCAAATACATAAAAAATATAGTTGCCTGCTGTAAAATGTTCCTCTCTCTCAGAGCCATCAGTCTGCGATGGAGGTCCATAAGCTCCTCTGTATAAGCCTGTAACCAGATCACTCGTTTAAACTTTACATTGTAGATTTATGTGCAATAAAATGTTCAATCAGTGATGAGTATGATTGAGTTATTTACCGTTCCTACCTTGTCGTATCCCCTCTTGATTATCTTCTCGCGATTGCAAGAGTCTGGGCTCTTTTTTCCTAACATCTGACAAAGGACACAACAATTTCAGACATAACCAGTCTGAAGTTCCATCGCAATGCAATGTGAACTTACCTTAAGATTTGCTGAGCTAAGTTTGGGTGAAGGTGAAGGGGCTTCCTGGCTGGGAGGACGGGACTCCTCGTTACCATCACTCTCACTGTCCATGCTTAAACTGAAAACAGGAAATTCAGAATGAACTGAAAGGACTATAAATCCATTCTATGTGATTGTGATAATAATCTACAAGGACATACATGGGGAGGGGAACGAGGGGACTGTTTTAGGCCCAATGTCAAGTCTACCCCTTAGCCCTTCCCCTTATTGGTGTCCCAATTCTCTTTAGCTTGAAGGCACAGGGCTAAGAGAAAAGGCTAGATAACCCTTGAAACAGAGATTTTCCAGGACCACACTCAAAATGCAACGTGTACAAAAATTTCACAGAATACACCAGCTACAATGGCAGCATAACAGAGTCAGAAGATGCACAAGTTAGTATTTTTCGGCATTATTAAGTATTTTTACAACAAACAAGCATACGTTTTAATACATTCATAATGGCATTCATGTTTTATGGTCATGCTTAAAAAAAACCCCATTTAAAAAACCCCACTAAATTTGGCTATCTATTATCTACATCTGTCACTCAATGACACTGGAATAGTCTATCAAAAAATTCTAGTGACTGGGAATGGCCTTTTTACAGTGTCTGCTATAACGAACATAACAAAAATGTTGTTTTCTTGTGTTTACATAGATGAATATGGCCACGGTGTAAATACACAGTTACGAGCTTATTGCCAAATTATTTCATTATGATAACATGATATTTCGGATAAGACATTAAACCGAGGTCCCAACTCTCTGTGGTCGTTAAAAATCCCAGGATGTCCTTCGAAAAAGAGTAGGGATTTAACCCCAGCATCCTGGCTAAATCTGCCCACTGGCCTCTGTCCATCATGGCCTCCTCACTATCCCCATATCATAATTGTCTCCTCTCCACCAACCAGCTGGTGTGTGGTGTGCGGTCTGGCGCAATATGGCTGCCATCACGTCATCCAGGTGGATGCTGCACACTGGTGGTAGATGAGAAGACCCCCCCCCCCCCCACCAAAAAATGTGTAAAAAAAAAATTGTAAATCGCTTTGAGTGTCTAGAAAAGCGCTATATAAATGTAAGGAATTATTATTATTATATTGTTGCCTTCTGTTATTTCCTAAAGATGATGTAGTGGTGTCCCATTTCTTAGGGGTAAATCAAGGGCCAAGGGGTAGAGGTAAAAAAAAAAAAAGATTTGGGATTGGGCCTTATTCCTCTCAAAATCAGTAATTTCCGTCTGTATTTTTCAGTCAAAGCTGCATGGGATTGGAACTCCACACCTCCACAATTAGAAAACGACATACATTTGTTTTCTGTCTCATCTTAAAAAAAAAAATGTTGACAACTCAACACTGTTAACATTATTATCATATTCATGACAGTTGACTTCCATGTACTGTACTAATCATTATCTCTCTCTCTCTCTTTTACCTCATCTGTGTCTTAATAATCCACTTATATTTTGTAATTTAGTAGCTTTTTAACATTTATGGTGAGGTGCATATGGATATTGATGTTCGGTCTTTGTTTTTAGGGTGACCATTTGATATTCTGTCAAGGGTCTATAAATGAAAAATACTGGCTTTTCGGCAAATTGTGGCATATTTACAGTTATGTTTATTAATGGGGGTTACTTCAGTAAAAAACAAACATATATAAAAAAATAAATAAATAAACATAGTGTAGGTGATTTTGATATTTTTTTAGTTATGCTGATTGAAAGTCTCACCCTGATATCAATTACTAATTTAGTCTGTGTGAATTGGAATTCGCTGAGACTTTTATTTTAGTATGGTGATGTATGAAAGGGCGGCACTTTCTTTTTGCTCATCATTCTCTCGTAGCAAACTAACTGATTAAAATACTGTGGTTTACTTTCCCCACTCGTCACCTTTTACTTGTTTCAAACCTGTTTGACCTCTGTTATGTTCTGTTGAACACAAAAGATGATAATTTGAATAAAGTTGGAAACCTGTAACCGCTGACTTATTTATATTTGTTTATCCTACTATGAAAGTCAATGGTTACAGATTTTCATTTTTCTTCAAAATATCTTCTTTAGTGTTCAACAGAATTTAAAAACATCTAATAAAGGCTTGGAACCGCTTGAGTGTGCATAAATAGTATGTGCATTTTCATTTTTAGGTGAACTTTCCCTTTAACTCTAGCGTGACTTGTAAAATATTTCCAAAAAAAAACTAAATGTGTTCTTTTATTGATATGTATTAGGGCTGCACAATATATCATCTTTTCAGCATTAATTATCACAATAGTTACATCGCAAGATATGCAATGTTGAGTTGGGATTACAGTTGACCAGAATCCACAGGTCAAAACACATGAGATTTGTGGAGAATTTGACCATAATAAAGTTTTAAGGCCTGTGACTGTGTGAGCATTTTAAGAGAGTTCAAATCACACTTTAATATCGCATAAAAAAGTATAATAAAGATTAATTTTATTAAATTATTCATATGATGAATATTATGCAATGTTATTTTACATTTTATTATTCACTTTCTGTACCTGTATACTGTTAAGACTCTCCCCAGAAAACCATGAAGCACTGTTTGTTTCACTTTATTATTTGCTCCATTGTATTTATTTATGACTGTAGTTTGTTTATTTTATGCATATAATACATTACGTAAAATAAATTTATATTTCACTCACAAAATAATCCTTGAAAATATAAGTTAAAGACTTTCCAAAGAAAACTATTTAAGTTGTCTGGTAAAATTGTATTTATATTGCAGAGAAAATAAATATTGCAATGTTAAATATTTTTAATATCATGTAGCCCTAATATGTATAGTGTGGATAAAATACAGTTATCAGCATAAACGAGTACACCCCATTTTGAAAATGAATATTTGTATCCATTTTTCAGTGAATATAGACAGTGTATTTTGGTGCATTTAAACAAAACAGATTTATTAAACAGATATATATTTATTAATTATATTTTAGCCATCAAACTTATTTAGAAATTGAAAGATAATACAATTAAATTCAAGCAAAATATTGCAAAAAAAAAAAAAGGAAAAACCAAAAAACCTAAAATTTTTTTTTTGCTTCTCTTGATTTTTCCTCTTTTTAAATTTGTATTTAACATTTTTCTCTAAGATATAAATTTGTGTGTACTAGTTTTTGGACCGTTATCGTAAGTTATTTTGTTAGATAAGCTCCAGATTTGGCTTCAGTACTGACTAATCTAATGTATACGCACAAATATAATATTGTATAACTTCCTGTTAAAAATATTAATTTAAAAGATAGATTTGTGAGGGGTGTACTTATATATGCGGAGCACTGTACTTAACACCCACTTGCACATTTGATTTTGGTTATCAAGTGGTTTAAACTTCTTTGTATCAAATACAAAAAGTATAGCAGAAACCGTGAGTCGTGGTTGAATGAAGTTGTCTTCATGGGCGTCTCAACCTCAGAGCTGCTGTCGTCATCAGAGCCCTCAGAGTGCATATCCTCGACCATTGAACGTAGTGTCCCTGGACACAATCATTGCATTCAATCAAGCGTAATGAGCCGGCACACTACTGATAATACAACTCATGATTAAACTCAATACCTTGGCCTTGCTTCTGCGACGGCTCAAAGTCAGAATCAGAGCTGGAGCTTGAGCTGGAACTTGATGGACTGGATGGAGCCGACTGCTAAATAAACAACATCACTGAGCTTTACTACAATTCAGGTTGATCAGACACACTACTGTGTATTTGGTTGATCAGAGTATACTTAAGTACAACCCTGTTTACACCGTGGTGATGCATTTTAGTTAATCCAATCACAAGTGTAAATACAGGTGTAAATGAAGCTGATAGGCTTGTCCTCTTTCAAGCATTTCCAAAATCAGACAATCTTCATCTATTGACTATATTCTTAAACATTTTTGGATGTGTTGTTAAAGTGCACTAGTAGGGCAAGGTTAATCGAAATTAAATCAAAATCACATTTTAGCCAAAGCTGTGATTCTCATGCACATCTTGTCAGGGAAACTTTACAATCAGTAGCAAATGTCCTCCAAAGTCCAGAGGACGCTCTCCAGAGGGCGGAAACTGCAAATACGTGACCCATTTAACTGTTTTTATTGATTAAATGTGATTACAAATCACACAACTGCAGAATAACCTTACAGAAGGATTTATTTCAGACACTCGACTGAAGTTATGAAGCCAGTTTGTAGTAACCCATGTTATTAAATGTGCTATTAAGAACTTTCGGATGTAGCAGCAGCAGAGCCATAGGTCACTGAGAAGTGATGCAAACTGCTGTCAAAACACTGAATGATTATCTTTTATACTGAATAAATCATATGTGAATACTTGCACAGCTTGTCGGTGAACTACAGCTCTGAGTAGTAAATGCTGCTCCATCTGAAAGCAGGTGCTGGACATTTACTTCTGATTATAGAACTGGCTTTACTGACAAAATGTACATGAAAATCACATTCAAATGATTCATGCAGCCCTATGAACTCGCTATAGGGATAAGAACTTTATTGTCGATAATCCTACATTTGGTAAATGTAAAAAAAAAGCTAAGGTTCTCTTACCAGTCCTGAATTTTTATGTACAAAGCATTCAGCTTAGCTTTGCATCAGGCTTGTCAGAACAGAAAGAAAGCTGCTGCTGTTCATACACTTTTAAAAATAATTCAGTGGCTTCATAAAACTAGAATAACTATCCGACCAAACTAAAAATCTCTGAAAATCACTTAAAAAAAAGCAAAGTAATCCCCTAAAATCTAACAATTAAATTTGTCTATAGAAGAGATGCCCAAACTAGGGCCCGCAGGCCAAAGTTGGCCCATTGTAACCATTGATTTGGCCCATCATCCCATCTGAGAAGAGAGGGTGAATTTTGGGGAGGGTTGGGGTTAATGGTTTTAATACACATTGTCATTTCTAATTTAACATAACCTTTGAATTATTAGTTTTATTTTTAAGCTACAAAAAACAAACTTGAATTAAATGTTTTAATTAAATGAAGGTAAATTGTAAGTGAATCCATTTTTTTTAAATGATCATACTGTTGCTCAGCGGATAGAGCACAATTGTGAAGTCCTCAGTGAGCAAATCAAAGTAAAGGCAGGTGCAGCTTGTGTATTTGCCATTAAACTGCATAATGTTATAAATTGAATTATTATGTTTTCATTATAATAGCTTCATTATAAAATGTAAAAAAATATATATAATGGATTATAATTTAATATGCTAAAGTAATGTTTTCTATTTATTTTTACATAAATAGGAAATTATTCACGGAAATTTTGTAATACAGTTTCATTTAATTACCATCGGCCCACGGCCCTCAATCAAGTTTGTTTTTTGGCCCTCATAAGAAAAAGTTTGGCCACCCCTGGTCTATAATTTATAGCAGGGGTGTCCAAACTCGGTCCTGGAGGGCCGGTGTCCTGGAGAGTTTAGCTCCAACCCTAATCAAACACACCTGAAGGAGCTAATCAAGCTCTTTCTAGATATACTAGAAACTTCCTAACAGGTGTGTTGAAGCAAGTTGGAGCTAGACTCTGCAGGACAACAGCCCTCCAGGACCGAGTTTGGACACCACTGGTTTATAGTGACGTAGCTTTTTTCACAAAAAGAAATTACTCTTTGATTGAAAATAAGATTTTTTACAAAAATATGAGCATCTTGCATTTCAAACAGCAGCAGACATGTGATTTTCGTTGTTGAAAAACTGTATTGTGACTGTTTTATTTATTTATTTATGTATTAATGCCCTATTTACAATTTTATTTAATGCAAAGCAACAATAATCTTAGATGTTCTGAAATCTTTCTTAAATGAACAAAAATGCAGACAATAATGTATATACATGTGAAAGCTAAGAGGAATGAAAATACAATACAATCTATGTTTGTACTTACAATACTCAATAAATAAAGTATGCATATTTAAATTACTTGACTAAATATCATTACAGTACAATTGTTAAAAAAAACTGTACAAACATTCATAAAATGTTGCACTTTTTTGACAGTACAAGGTCTAAATTGTGCAAGAATATTTTTGCAACCTATATTTGACCATCCCACATATACATGTAGTTTGGGTCACAAAGTAAATTATTTGTATATATTTCACTTTTATTTGCACTATATTTATTTCACTTTTTATATGCAATTATAGTGAACTTATAAAGTTCAGCTGTATTTTCGTAATTCTGAGTGGCAGTTGAGATGTGACGACTGCAGCTCATCCTCAGACAACAAAGAGGGCCGTGAAGCAACAACTAACTCTTGTCTCTCTCAATTAATACTAAGATTAGTTAAATTAACTAATTGCCATATAACATGTAATACACATTAGGTTTAACTGATTATTGTATTAATAATTTTAAGATTTCAATGTCATTATTTATTCATGTATTCAAGTGTGATTTGATTTCATGTATTCCGAGTGTTTTGTGTGTATCACAACTGTAAACTGAGTTGTCTTCCTGACAGTAATATCAATTCAGCCAGTTTGTGATAAATATTATAGCATTTCTGTACATATGGTTAAGGTTTCATGCATGGGCGTTGCTAGGCCTATTTTAGGGGGGCTGTAGCCCCCCCTATATTTCTACTCAGCCCCCCTAAAATTTTTGAGATTAGCTCATAAACTGTACACTAAATTATTGCCTCAGACCTCTTTAAATTTGATATGAAAACAGCGGCAGAATTTGGCTCCTCCCCGTATTTCGTTTTCCATTTGATCAGCAAACCACAGCTGTGCAGAGCGAGAGAACAAGGTGTGTGTTTATGGATAACTTATTATAATATCTGCTTATTTGCTATAGATACACTTAATTGTATAACTTATACCAATGTCACAGAGGAGCAATCGGGTTTCCAATCTACTGTTTCCTCAGGGCTCACCACTCCAGCTAAAATGTAACTCTTAACGAACATTTAGTTTTTTTTTTTTCAGAATAAACTACGAATATAAAACACATTATAGTGCATGTGGCATTAACTAGTCTTTACCATCCAGTCATGCACAGAAAAGATTAAACACAGTGACAGAACCACTTAGTGAATGTACTCATTTTAACTGTCAGGGTCACTGACAGAGATAGAGTAGAAACATCATGTGTTTTCTTGTATTAAAAAATATATATTTATGATTTATTATTATGATTCAGATTGTTAAATGTGTGAATTAGCCTGTAGGTTTAAAAAAATATTTATATTTATGCCATTTAATTAGAAAAGTGGCAGTTTTATTTCTTTACAAATGAAACATTTAATTAATAATATTTATTTAATTAAATATTTATTTAATACACAGTACTACAGTAAACAGGCGTGTTGAGCCTATTTGGCTCATTCAGAACTCAAATTGCTATGCCTGTCTATACAATAGAGTGCTAGTTTAGCATACAACCTTACCATATTAGTCACATTTTAAAATGCATACTAATAAATTATTACTTATAAATGTTATATTAGGCCTTTATATATATATAAAATGTAATTAATTAATAAACATTTTTTTTTACCTCATAAGGAGCTGAGCCCCCCTAAAATGAATATCCTAAAATCGCCCCTGGTTTCATGTTGTTATCTGTTTGTTTATTTATTTATCGTGATGTGAGTTGATTTAAGTATCTATACAGTGTGTACTAGGCTTGGGCGGTAATACGTTAATATGGTATACCACGGAATCTAAAAAATAGCAACGCTATCAGTTTCAATACCGTCATAAAAACAAAGCACTTATATAGGAGACAAGTATTAAATATGAACTATTATTTATTTAATGCCTAAAAATGCGTATGCATGATTGTCATCACGGGGCAGTGTGGAGGAGAGAGAGAGAGGTGAGGTAAGATGGCAAGTCGCGCACCAAGTGACCTGGTCTCGAAAAAGAACACAGCCTCTGCAGATTGGCAGTATTTCGGGTTTCGACCGAATGAGAAGGGAGATGTGGTTAATACAAACTAGAGCTCTGCATTCCTGCTGCTGTACCGCGGGAGCCGCGGGACCCGACCAGATTTCTTGCGGTGCAGGAATACATTTCTGAATAAAGCAAGAGAGCGGTCGGTAACTCTGGTGTAAGTTAAATGGAAGCGGACAGTCTAACAATATCGCTCCTGAGCGAGCGAGCACACGCGTATCCGATTGGATGCTGTTTATGTGTGTGTTTGTGTGTGAATGAGAGAGAGCATAATGCTGTGTGTCGCTTGTTTGGTGCTGTCTATGTGTGTGTGCATTTGTGTGAATGAGAGAGAGTGTGGTGCTGTGTGCTGTGTGTCTATGTGTGTGTGTCTTTATACAAACAGTGCGCAGATCTGTAATACGAACAAGACCATTTGCAAATTGTGCAACAAACAGGTGACCGTGAACCTAAGGTCGCATATACGGTATTCAGTTTCTGAATGGTTTAGGCACAAGCCAACAGTTTGGTGATGCTGTCTGAGCCTTACATCATAATTTTTTTTTATTATGCACGGTAATACCGTATGCCGAGGTAAAATAGGAAGGAGGTTTGACGGTATCAAAATTTAGATACCGCCCAAGCCTAGTGTGTACTATTTTATCCAACATTTGAATCATTTTGTGATTCAAAGTGTCTTACTGGCTCTAACATATAACTGCGTATGTGTAATAAAAGACAACAAAGAGGACTGTGAAGCAACAACTAACTCTTGTCTCTCTTAATTATTACTAAGACTACTGCTTACAGTCTTCCCGACTGCCAGGGACCTGTAACACCATTCCAGACCCTCCATCCTCAGAAAGGTTGTCAAAAGTGGATAAAAGAGACGTTTTAAATGCCAGGTGTGAATAGAAATGTGCCTCTCCCGTCTGCTTGTAATCCTATTGAACAAAATGCGTCTTAATACCATATGTAAACAGGGCCTAGGTGTGGGAGACATATTCCTGTTTACACCTAGTTAATTAATCCATACCTTTATCCACTTGGACCACAGCCTTTGTTTTCTTTGAGGGAAGGATCTTTTTAGCCTTTCAGTCTTATACTGAGATATACTGTAAGCCAGTGCAACATATGAACAAGAAAAGAAACAAGCTACACAAAGCAGCACAAAACTGGTCAAATGTGTTTTTGACTACCTCTTGAAAAGTTTTCGACCCAATTTACAATTGTATTTTCGCATTGTCCACATGTGATCAGATCAACAAAACACAACTTGATACCAGGTGTTAACCGAGTAACAGATCAACAATCAAAGTCTACTAAAGGAACAACATAAACATACCTCTGATTTAGAAGAGGCTTCATCCTCGGAGTTGGATTCATCAGAGTCGGGTTGCCTTTTGACTTCCGCCACCTCTGTTTTCATCTTGGTCCAGTGGCCTTTATCTTTCGTGGTTTTCTTCTTGGGATAATTGGAGGGTGTTGTTGAGGTAATGCGGGGAGAGCTGCTGCTGTTGCCTCCACCCTTCATGCCCTCAGAGCCCATCCTCTTTTGTTTCTTGGTACTAAGCTTTGGCGACTCTGTGGCAGATGAGGGCCGTTTGCCTGGGGTTCGAGTGTCTATTTGACCCCCTTCACCAGTCACCCCTCCACCACCTTTTGGAGACATGCCATCCATCTTAGACTCTCTGACAGTGAGTTTGGGCTCTTTGAAGGCAGCTTTGGGCACCGCTTTCACATCGTCTTTTCCTCTGCCGTCTGTGGATTTCTTTGAAAAAGAGGATGATGACAGGTCTCGTGATGATTTGCCCTCTCGGTCGCTCTCTCTGGATGTGGCTTTGCTCTCGGAGTCTTTTCGTGTGCGCTCTTGGTGCTCTTTGGTTGCCTTATGGGCTTTAAGGCTTTTGCTGCTCCCACTTCCTCCATCTTTACTTGACTCCTACAAAAAAAGCAAAAATAAATTCCCCTTTGTGGGATTTTGTTTTTTTCTAAGATGTGATATAATGTACACACAAGCAAGAGTGACATTTTCTTGCATATTAGTGCATAAACAAAGTCGCAAATGTGATATGGATTTTAAACAACATTTCAGCATTGTAGACACAACATTGTCTGCTTTTTTTGAGAAGAAGCAGAATATTTGTGCATCTACATTCAACATTACAATCAACATTAGACGGTTTTTGTTCTTGAATCAAGTTACTTTAATACAATTCTCTGAAATTGATAATTTAACGATTCATAAAGACAATAGGTGCGTTCGACATGAAGCACAGCTGCAGCCGGTGATCAACGAGATTAGCCGAGTGCAGGCGGGGGCGGAGTTGAAAACGGAGCCGTCAAGCCGGCCACTTCGGGGACACAAGTTGCTGCTGTCATGATTACCGATCACATGGCGTCATCATTTATTTATTTATTGAAATAACAACAAAAGATATAAAGTACAAATAAAATCAGAATACAGTCTCTACAAACTTCATTTTTAAACAGTAAGGGAATTATGAATTAAAATTAAGTAGCCTACATACAAATGCATGAGAAATAAGGGGGAAAATAAGGGCACATAAAAATGAAATAAATATCCACGAATAGGATTATTTTGAATAATGAAGGCATTTTTAAAAAAGCCCTTTAATCCAAAAAGATTGAACAAAATGACCAAAATAAATGAGCTACACTTTCAGTAGAAATTTCCCAAAAAGAGCAGGTACATCAATGACACTTTTCTACATTACTTACTACTTTACTACATTACTTTTCTACTACTTACACATTTCTGCGTAATATGGTTTGACAGAAAATAAAATATTTTAGAATCATATTTTTATATTACATATTTTTATATAACTTAATTTGCTAAGAAATCGTCAGGATCAATGATGATAATTATTGTTTTACAAGTCTGTAAGAGTTATTTGAGTTAATATTTAGGTTATTTACTAAAATATATCATTTATATCGTTTATGGAGCTAAATACAGTAGTCTGTATAAAAAAGGCAGAATAAACCTGTGCAAACAATCTAGTCAGTATGAACAAATTATTTAACAAAAGATGATGCTGCAGTAAAATATTTGTAGTCTTTTAATAAGCATGATGTGTACAAGATAGAGAGGGTATGAACAACAGTTAATTGTTTGTTTTGAAATTTGTGAGACGGATGTTGTCCAATAATAAACCTGAATCACACGTGGTTGTTGTCATGCGGTGAACTTGGCCAATCGTATTATACTGGTGTCGTCATCAGAGCTTGCAGGCGCTCTTCAGTTGGTGCGCGGGCTGAGTCAGTCGTCTGATCTCGGAGCGCTGTCGCGGTACTTTGATGCCACATGTGACAGTCACATGACGTTGGCGCAGCGTCAATCCGGCCGAAATTTCTAACCAGCATGCACCGCTGAAGACAGACTTCGATCGATCTGCGCAGCGCTGCATGAAGTCGAACGCACCTAATCATTACTGAATTTCTAAACAAATCAGCCATTTTGAACAAATTATTTATATGAATCATTTGATGAATCCCTCATTTACAGGGGCTTGCTGCCACAAACTCCTGGTTTAGTTTCATATTATTTATCCATGACAAGCCTAAATAAGCAAGGTACCAACACAAAACAACCATTATGTATATAAATACCCCAATTTTTTTGCTTTGTAAATATCACATTACTACATCTTTATGTTGTTCCAAACCCATAAGACTTTCGCTCAACTTTGAAAAAGTGATGATATTTTGACAAAACCTGAAAGATTTCTGTCCCTCTGTTGAAAACTGAAGGAAATGTGTCTTGTCAAAAAAAAATTTAACCATCGAGCAAGCATTTTCTGAGTTTGACATTAATATTTATCTGTGGGCAAAGTCTCATTTAAATTTGTTCATATTATCATGCTTGTGTCTCTACACAAGACTTGGATTAAACTGACTGACTAACATGGATTACTTTTAATGTATTAGCTCATAGAGAAGCATCCTATTATTTGATAGAATAGACTTTCAATAGAGATACAGACATCTCAGGTTTCATTACAAATACCTTCATATATGTTATAAAGAGAGACAAAATATTGAGTAAATAATGAAAACATTTTCTTTTGTCAAACAACCATTTGAAGCAAAAAAAAATTCTTTTTTTGGATAAACATTCTAGCTGCAGTTCACGTAATAGCCACCGCTGGTGCTAATAACAAAGGTTTCAGAAATCTACTTATAGCTCAACTTATAGCTAATATCAACTTGGGGTGCATTTCCCAAACAGCGACATAATGCATGGCTGAACTATCATAGTACTATGCATCGTTTGGGAAAAGAATGATGTAGTGACGAGTGTTTCCCAAAACCCTAGTTTCTCTGTCGCAGATCCATCGTTTGCACCACAATAGTTATACCATACTGTAAAATACTACTTCTTTAAAGAAAAAAACATAATTTGTGTTTCCTTTACAAATATAATTGAGAATATTCCATATTCTATTATAAAACAAAAAAAAATTACTTAGCTAGCACGTATTATAATGTCATATATAAATCGTTAATGGTTGTAATTTACAGTAGGCTATTTATTAAGAAATGAAAAAAATCCTACTTAATAATGATTATTATTATTATTAAGTAGGATTTTGTTTATTTTTTTATTTTATTTATTGTAAAAGTACACTACGAAGGGAGCACAATTGTCAATATGAAGATCATTAAACCTGAACTGTAAAAAAAAACTTGGAGAGGCAAACTACACAAGCAAGAGGGATGACTTTAATGTTTTTTTTTTTTTTAAATCATTCCAAGTTTAAAGGTTGAAACGTTTGAAAGGAATAGGACTTGAGATAGATCACAACCAGGAACTATGCTTCTTACTACAGCTCTAGAGGTGTAGTTGCAAGCGTACAAGTTTGCAACGCAGTTTGTGAATGTTTGTTGGAACGATGGATTTGGGAAACACCAAATCAACAAACTATGTTTGTAACGACGGAACTTGTGACCTTAGTTGGCTAACGATGGTTTTCGGGAACGTACTCCTGGATGATTGACACCAGATATAGAACACTGAATGCCTTAAATGTTTAAAATAGACAAGTTAAGTAGTTTTTCCCAGAGATGGGTTGCGGCTGGAAAGGCATCCGCTGTGTAAAACATGTGCTGGATAAGTTGGCAGTTCATTCCACTGTGGCGACCCCGGATTAATAAAGGGACTAAGCCGAAAAGA
This sequence comes from Danio kyathit, assembly GCA_903798195.1. Taxonomy (NCBI): domain Eukaryota; kingdom Metazoa; phylum Chordata; class Actinopteri; order Cypriniformes; family Danionidae; genus Danio; species Danio kyathit. Next base: position 27,409,381 of record LR812520.1, read on the forward strand.
AAATGAATGAATGAAGTTAAGTAGTTTAACCAATTTATTTAATAACAATTCTTTTGACCTACAAATGACATTATTTGCTAACCTTTGAGGAAAGAATTTTCTTTTTTCAAACTGTCATTTGAAGCAAAAATGACTTTTTTTGGATAAACAATTAAAAATATATCAAACATTGCAATGTCAATGGGCTCGCTGCAGTTCACTAAATGTCCACCGGTGTCGCTAATAACAAAGGTTTATGTATTCTAAATAGAGCAACTTAAAATGAATATCGGCCTGGATAATTTACATAATCAAATTTAGAACACTGAATGCTTTAAACGTTTTGCATCCATTTTTAAAGGTCCTGTGAAGTGTTTTGAAATGTGCACTTTTTATTCAATGTTTGACGTAATCTCAACTGAAACATGATGAGAGTTTTCTTTTACCACAGCACTGCCAGTGAGAGTGCTTGAGATTAAGAACATCAAATGAAAAGCAAACAAAAAGCATTTGGAAGGGGGTAGGACATGTCAGATACTAGCGAGCATTCGATTGGTCAGAAGATTTGATGAGAAACTGAAGTATGATGTGATGTCAAAGAAAATGTAGATCCATTCTGGTGGAAGTAACTCGCTGTAAGCTTTGGATGTTTAAATCTTCTAAATGCTATTTTTTATTGTGGAGCACACTAGCTTATAGATGACATTTAGACTAACATACTGATACTAAAATCTAATAAATGTTACTTTAATTTCACAGGACCTTTTAATAAAGCATTTTAAATAATGAATTTAATGAATATTTCTTTTGACCAACAGATGCCTTTATTACTAACCTTTACCGCATGACTTGACTTGATCTTCTTGGGGTCTGAGAAGGCAGAGAGTGGAATAGTCGGCAGCATTGGATAGTCCGGACTGGGTCGAGGCATCATCTCCGCTCCCTCAGGAACAACGATAGCCTGAGATGAGAAAAACACCTCAACATAAAGAGAGAACGAGAGTGAGAGTCCAATGAAAAGAGCTGATTATAGAGGTACAAAAAACAAAAGCAAACACAAATAGTCCAGCTCACCCCACCGGCCTTGACTAGCTTGCGTCGAAACTCGTGAGTGGGGTTGTTAAACGTGAGCTTCTCGCAGCGTAGGTGGTTGACGGGTGGGTTCCCCTCCAGGTTCAGGAAAAGGTCATAATTAAAGCACACCTTTTTAGGCTCCTCCTGCCAATAGAAACAAGCATCTTTAGGTTTACATAAAAAAAATATATTTAAACTGTGCTGAGACTCTGTGAATATCAGGATCAAACCTGCACTTCAATCTAACAGAATGTGAAAAATTTACTGTAAAATTAGATAGAGGAAATAAAAGAAAACGGAAAACCACACAGAATATTTTATTACTGATTCTGGAAAAGTTAATATACACAATGATAACAATATCATAAAAAGGAAGATGTTAAAGCAGAATACAAATTCACACGTTTTACAAAATTAATTTATACAAAATTACACATTTACAATCCATTTACCCTGATGTTCTCTTTATTTCAGCAGCTTCATGTCAATTTTCCGTTGCGTGTTTCTAAAACCTTCTAGCTCACAGTGCAAATACTGAATTCACCTAGTTATTTAACCTTTACCTTTTCTGAATTGCAAAACCCTTCATCTGTTTTTTTCAATACTGGCAACAAAGTGCTTATGAACAGCACAGCTGGATATTTCCCTTACACACATCTAAAAAGGCTTTTGCGCAACTCTTTTAATGCAGTTTGCCTGAAATACCAGTTCTTCGTGTCAAAGATGAAGCAATGCAGATACTGCTGTAGATACGAGATGTCCTCACCTTGTTTTTGAAATAGACTTCTATAGGCATGAGGAAACCAGCATAACCCGACTCTTCCACTTTATATGGGGGTTCTTTACAAACTGCAGAAAAAGAAAAATACTGTCAGAGATGTATGGTAACATTTTTTTTTTTACAATTAACACTGAAATGGAGAAATAAATTAAAATCGATCTACATATCCAGACTACATCTCCCACTACTGACACAATGGAATTGCAGAAATGACCATTTTTTCCGAACAGGTTTCCGCAACACTGCTACTATCTGGTAGCCCCGCCCCAAAAATCACACCATTGGCTCAGCCAGAGGTAGACATATCAGACCACTCAAGCAAACAGGGAGATATTTTAAAAGCACCAGAGACACAGTGTTTGCATCATTGTACATTATGAAGTCTACCTACAAATGACTTATATTTTACATGGGATAAGAGAAATTAGCATAAACAAAGACTCATCTAGATCATTATTTTTATTTTTTTGACATAAATTACAGATATGGCAAAACTATTTTTTTTAATAGCTGAACACTCTTGCTTTGTGAAACACACCTCAAACAAACATAATTATATTTCATTCATTCATTTTCTTTTCGGCTTAGTCCCTATATTAATCCGGGGTGGCCACAGTGGAATGAACCGCCAACCTATCCAGCATATGTTTTTATGCAGCGGATGCCCTTCAACTGGGAAACATCCATACACACTCATTCACACACATACACTACGGACAATTTATCTTACCCAATTCACCTTTACGCATGTCTTTGGACTTGTGGGGGAAACCCGGAGCACCCGGAGGAAATCCACGCAAACACAGGGAGAACATGCAAACTCCACACAGAAACATTAACTGACCCTGCTAAGGCTCGAACCAGCGACCTTCTTGCTGTGAGGCGAATGTGCTACCCACAGCGCCACCGTGCAGCTCCAATAATTATATTTAATTATTGTAATAAATGGCATATTGTTTACCAGTTCAAGAAACACCAGGCTATTTGTATTTCTAAACCACATCTAAAGCAGGTTAATCAGAAGTTAAAACTAAAATATAACCATAACAAGTAGTAGAGGTTTGCAATTCTGACAAATTTATATGATTTTTTTTCAATAAAAATTCAATTAATGTTTTGCTGAGTGTGGTTTTGTTCGTTTTCCTCGACTGGTTTAAGTCTGTAATGGAAAAATAAATATGACACTAAAATTGCCAGTAGGTGGAAGCAGTTCTCTGTTTTAATGAATGATTCATTAAAGCATTCATTCTAATGAATCATTCGAAAAGAGTCATTTACAAATAAAAGTTGAGTCTTAAGCTGCTCCCTATCCACTATATTCTGCACTAAATTAAGTGTCAGCCATTGGTGTTCCACAATTTTTTTACCAACAATTCACTCTGATTTTCAGACAATGTGCGCTCAATAAATGCCAGTTCTAAAAAGAAGAAGAAATATTTTGGAGAGCAACACTGGAAATGACAACTTTAAGTTTAATAACTTTTAAAGCATTTAAATTCAAGATTACACAAGGTGCCACCTTAATTGGAAACACTGCAAAACTTTGTAAATATAATGTGTTCGCACGTCTATTTTTATATTATTTTGAAGTAATTTACTTTTTTAAAATACTGTCACATTTTTATAAACAAATACATTTAGTAGTGTTTTCATTCTTTTATTTTAAATATAATTAAAAAAATAAGAATGCAAGTGTTTCTGTTTTTAATGAATACAACATACAGTTAAAGTAGAATTATTAGCCCCCCTTTGAATTTATTTTTCTTTTTTAAATATTTCCCAAATGATGTTTAACAGAGCAAGGGAATTTTCACAGTATGTCTGATAATATTTTTACTTCTGGGGAAAGTCTTATTTGTTTTATTTCGGTTAGAATAAAAGCAGTTATTAATTTTTTTGAAACCATTTTAAGGTCAAAATTATTAGCCCCTTTTAACTATATTTTGTTTCGATAGTCTACAGAACAAACCATCGTTATACAATAACTTGCCTAATTACCCTAACTTGCCTAGTTAACCTAATTAACCTAGTTAAGCCTTTAAATGTCACTTTAAGCTGTATAGAAGTGTCTTGAAAAATATCTAGTCAAATATTATTTACTGTCATCATGGCAAAGATAAAATAAATCAGTTATTAGAAATGAGTTATTAAAACTATTATCTTTAGAAATGTGTTGAAAAAAATCTTCTCTCCATTAAACAGAAATTGGGGAAAAAAATAAACAGGGGGGCGAATAATTCTGACTTCAACTGTATGTGACAAATTAACAGTGACATACAATTTATTACACCAAGGCGACATGTAGATTTTTTTTGTCAAAATTGTCAGGACAGACTAATGTTTGGATCAGGATATCAGCAGTTAATTCACTAATTTTCCTTCCCTCTTTCTATTATATACACTCTATAGGAATTAGTGAATGAGAGTGTAGTTCTGTAGGAAAACATTATTGATTTTGGAAGTTTTTGAGGAAAACATTAAGGATTTTTCCCCATACTGTATAGTGGGCTTCTGAAGTTACTGTTAAAAGTAATGTATTAAAATCTTAACCCTATCTTAATAAATAAAGGTAATAATAGCATACAGTAGCTTTAATAAGAAGTACTTCATATAAGAAGTACTTTTTTTAAGTAGACTGTAATATATTACTTTAAAAAAGTAACTTTACTCAACACTGGGTGCTCAGTAGTTTGAACATCCAAAGTTAAGTTTTAATGCAGCTTAAAAGGCTGCTAAACGGTCTTACCTAGTGAAACTGTTGGTATTTTCTGAATGCAAGTTTTTGTGGTTAAAAAATGTATACAAAATGATCAATTATTGTTGATAAGTTGTTAATATGTTGTAATATTAATGTAATGTAATATTAAGTTGTCTTATGTTAATAATAAGTTGGAATAATTTAAAAGCTGTTTGAAACTGCTTTGGAAGTTCAAACCACTAAGCACCAAAAAAGTTAATTATGGAGAAAATCACAGCATATTTTCCCTCAAAAAAAAAGTAATTTCTTTTAAACTAAAAGAACAGTTCACCCAAAAATGTGAATTCTGCCATCATTTAATCTGTATACATGTCTTTGTTCTGCTGAACACAAAGGAATGTATTTGGAAGCATGTCAGTAACCACACAGATCTCGCCACCCATTTACTCCCATACTATTTATTTTCCAAATATGGCAGTAAACGGGATCTGTTTGGTTACTGACATTCTTTCAAATATCATCCTTTGTGTTCAGCAGAACAAAGACATTTATTTGTATTTGGAACAACCTGAGGGTGAGTAAATGGTGATGGAATTTACATTTTTGGGTGAACTATCCCTTTAACATCTAGGATGACAAGGGCGTGAGTAAATTATTAGGATATTTTCTTTCTGGAAGTTAACTAATACTTTACTCCTGATTGAAAGGCACCTTAATACTTCCCACAATGAGTGTAAAATTACAATGTTATCAAGTTGACACAAGCATAACCTGCCTCTCTTAGGTTTTGGGAAGCTGTCATGAAGGCGGAAGACAACTCTCTCCACAAAGTGCTGGATGTCACACGCCTCCGGGCCCCGAACAAACACCATCCAGTCATGTGTGAAGCCCTCGGTAGTGACTTTCTTTCTTAACTGGGCTCTGTGTCCCAGCTCCAATTTCACCTGTACAGTGCACTGAAATAAGACAAAACTACAGTCAACCATCCGTATATTCTGAACAGGAGTATTACAACTGTGTTTATATATATATATATATAAATATATATATATATATATATATATATATATATATATATATATATATATATATATATATATATATATATATATATATATATACTGTATGTATGTATATATATATATCCTCCCTAACAAAGGTCTTGTCGTTGATCCCAGTTGTAAGACCAACAAATAATAATTGACTTCTAGTTGATCAATTGGAAAAGTGGCAAAAGGTAGATGTTTCCTTTGAATCATCTGTTGAGCTGCATCCCAATCATTACAAATAATGCAAAAGACCTAGCGAAACCCGCATGGACTCAAGATTCTCACAGAAATTAGTCAACTTTGGTGAAGGAAAAATCATGGTTTTGGGTTACATTCGGTATGAGGGGTGCGAGAGATCTGCAGAGTGGATGGCAACATCACCAGCCTGATGAACCAATACATTTGTGCTGCCCATTACATTACAAACCACAAGAGAGGGCAAATTCTTCAGCAGGATAGCGCTCCTTCTCATACTTCAGCCTCCACATCAAAGCTCATAAAAGCAAAGAAGGTCAAGGTACTCCATAATTGGCCAGCCCAATCACCAGTCATGAACATTATTGAGCATGTCTGGGGTAAGACGGAGGAGGCTTTGAAGATGAATACAAAGAATCTTGATGAACTCTGGGAGTCCTGCAAGAACAATTTCTTTGCCATTCCAGATGACTTTATTAATAGGTTATTTGACTCATTGCAGAGATGTATGGATGCAGTCCTCCAAGCTCATGGGAGTCATACACAATATTAATTCTTTTTCCACTACACCATGACTTTATATTCTATACTGTACATTATTTCTGTTTAGAGACAAGACTTTTGTCTAAGCAAAGTCAGACCTTACTGTCATAATTAAATAATTAAAAATGAAGGCATGATCATATTTTATTTTGGTAAAATAAGCGTAATCTAGAGGCCTCTGCCTTTCATATAAGCCACTTCTGATACCAAATGATCAACTAGAAGTCAAGTTATTATTTGTTGTTCCTAAAACTTGGATAGGCGACAAGACTTTTGACAGGTAGTGTATATACAAACAAACACACAACTGTAATAATGTAACTAAAAGAAAGCAACAGTACTGTCAGATCTACATTTTGTTTGTCTGCCAGAAATCAACCTGCTTTAGTTCTTTGACAGCTGGGGATGGAAACTTACAGTTCTGTGACATTTATCATGGGCGTGATGGTTTACCATTTACAGCTTTTCTTGGTACAGTAACAAAATTACTGATAGGCTTGAATGCGTTAGTTTAGTGGTTAATAAATTCCTTGTCAGTGTTGACTGAGCTGGCATTTTATCAAGGGACCACATGAACAAAAGCAGACAAAAACAACTAGACAAAAATGTTTAATTCAAGTTTATTCAAAGATATGTGTGTCTGCTTTGTTCATGTGGTCCCTTGACAAATGGCCAAGAAAATCTAGTCATGGAAAAGCCTAGTCAGATTACATTTTTAAGGACTTTAGATAGATAGATAGATAGATAGATAGATAGATAGATAGATAGATAGATAGATAGATAGATAGATAGATAGATAGATAGATAGATAGATAGATAGATAGATAGATAGATTAAAACAGTTTGAAGATAGATAGATAGATAGATAGATAGATAGATAGATAGATAGATAGATAGATAGATAGATAGATAGATAGATAGATAGATAGATAGATGGCAATTAACATTCTTTGGTATAATGTAGTACATATATTTCATTTATAATAATAATAACTTTTTAATAACTACAATAATGACATCATAATATAAAATACAATTATAGTTTAATATATAGTTTAAACCAAACCCAATGTCATGAGTACACTGTTAAATGAATACAGCTAATGCCAATCAGACCTGTTTTATGTCATTATTAAGTTTTTTTTTCTTGTAAATCCAGTGTATAACAGTAACATGAAACTGTCAAGAAATTACTACATTTGATTTCAAAGTTATAGTCCCGTGCCAAATTAGAGGCCTTATCTAGATCACAGACCAGATTTAACATTCTGTCACTCCACATTTTTAGAAACTAAGCTTTGTTATATAATTACACAAGCTAACATTACACATCCATCAAACGCTGAAATGGAAGAACGTTCTCATAGCGACCGTCTCAAAACACAGTGAGCACCCTACATAGGCAGCATGTTCGGTCTCTGAAGCGTTCGAACGTTCGCGCGCCTGTGACAACCAAAAAATGCTGTCTATGAAGGCAGCTCACTGGGTTAGGAGACAGACTCCGGACTAGCCGGACAGCTAGTGAGTGCTGGAACTCATGAGTCCATCTGTCCTATATGCAAATAAACCGGTTTATAAAAGGACACTCCGGTTTCTTTAAGCACATCTTCATCACGATTAAGATGAACATAAAGACACAAAAAAATTCCACCGGTTTCCAGCTTTTAATCCTCGCAAGAGAGACTAGCTGGCTAAGTTAGCATTCAGACCATCTTCACAGAAACGTTGGCCCTCGCGTCTTTCAATATCAACGCTTAAATATTAAAATCATGCATATTTTTCTAGAATGACTGTCTGGCAGTGTCGGTGAAGTCGTATTACCATGTTCTCCATTGTTGCCTGTGTTCCGCTTTAGTTTATTTACAAAAGCGCTGAAGTAGATTGAATGTGCATCCTCGCTGTTACACATCTGATGGAGTGTGAAGGAAGAAACTGAACAATTTGAACAAATGGCCGCGACACTGACAGTTTTTAAAATAAAAGCAGAATGGCTCCTTTTCTTTCTGGCTTTCTCTTCCACGTTTTACGTACTACGATTATGTGCTTATATACTATGCAAATAATTAAAGGTATGGCAGCCATTACTGCATATATTTACGAAAAGTTTCCAGTCACTCTTCCTTGTAGTTCTAAAAGCATATTTTAAAGATTATTTTCAGTAAACTACACGGTCTACAGTAACTAACTACACTTAAACTACACACATTCAAACGTTATATGAAGTATTAAATAAAAAAACACCCAAGTAAGATATTATAAAAATGGTAAATAACAACTTCACACTTTTTAAAGAGTTTTCTTGACACGTTTTATTTGCTAATTGTTTTATTTGCTAATTGACAACTGGTCTACAAACAAACAATTTATTACTGAATGAATCAAAAGTAACTGTAAATATGACAATGTTATAACATGATAACAACCCAAAATGTAATTGTCTTGAAGAAAATCTCTTTTCTTGTTGATACAGATACAGATAAAAAAAAACAATGTAGGTGACATTACAACATTACTGAAATGAAATATGCTATTACATATTATTCAGTGAAAACTAGCATTGCATTTTCTTAGCCTAGACTCGAATGCTAACTGAAGACAAGGCATGCAGCACATCACGCTCATGAATGATGATGGCGAGAGATCCAGACCATGGAGAATCTTGAAGTCCACTCTGTTGATCAAATGGAAACCCTTTTTCTGTCTTTGTATAAAGAGCAACATCAAAAGTTCTTTGCAAATTAGCAGGTTTAGCATATTGATTCATGCTAGAGCTGTGTATATGTCGAGTTCTCAGAGTGCAATGATGTTTTCGCCAGTAAAGCAGCAGTGCCAATCTCTGCATCTGTAAAATACAAATGAGGTTCAGTCAGGAGAGATAACATCAATGTATTTTCAAAAGATTTACGGCCATTCATACCATCAAATGCAACCCTGGACTACAAAACCAGTCACAAGAGTCAGTTGTAAATTAAGATTTGCACATTATCTGAAAGCTGAATAGATAAGCTTTCCATTGATGTATGTTTTTTTGTGATAGGACAGTATTTGGCAGAAGTGGAACTATTTGAAAAATCTGTTATCTGAGGGTTAAAAAAAAAATCACAACATATAATATAATATGTTAATATGTATATATTAACATATTGAGAAAATTCCCTTAAACTGTCCAAATTAACTACTTAGCAATGTATATATTACTAATCAAAATACACTAAATATACTTACACAAGAAAAATTTACCAAACTTCTTCATAGAAAACAATCTTCAGTTTATATTCTAATGATTATTGGCATAAAACAAAAAACGACTCATACAATGTATTTTGGCTTTTCCCACAAATATATCAACGCAATATAAGACGCATAGGCATTTTATTAATGGTATTAGCATTATCAGCCAGTTTGCATGCTTGAGCTCTTTAAAGCGGAATGGATTATGATTAGGTGTAAAAAAAAAAAAATAAAAAAAAATAAAAATTTTCATCATTTTAAAAATAACATTTCTGAAAAAGGTTTCAACAATTTTCATTCCTCTCTTTGCAATTATTAAGATGGCTGAGGTGTGTATGAAGCTAAAAATATGCCAAAACAATATAAATTTGAATTGTATTTTAATAAATCTTTTTTTTTATATGCAGTTAAAAAAAAATTTGATTTTGAATTTGTTAATTTGAATTTCATAACATGAATATTGAATATCTGATATTTAAGACAACTGAATTTTTTTTAAGGCTGAATGTTTTATTGACGTATTTTCAAACTTCAGATTTTTTTGTGTTCTGAATTCCTAGACTGCAGATATCCCATTTGTAAAAATACAGTTTCAAATTTTCAAGATAAAGAAATTCAGAACATCAAATTCAATATTCTAAAATTCAAAACCAGAAATTCAGATTGTGAAATTCAGATTCAGCAGAAAGTAGGTCAGGGGTGATCAACAGGGAATAAATAATTCAGATTTATTAAAATTACAGTTGAAATTAACACTATTAAAAATCAGATTGTTTGGGCACATTATTAGCTCCATTGGTGTGAACCCTGCTATACTTTTATATTTGTATTTTTGACATCATAATCATCATACTAAGTGCAAAAGGGCCTTGGTAGCTGAAATAGCATTAACAAAATTTAATAGAACTAACAATCTTTTAATAATCTCACTACAGTTTAAGCCACAGGTGTCAAACTCGGGTCCTGGAGGGCCGCAGCTCTGCACAGTTTAGTTCTAACCCTGATTAAACACACGTGATCAAACTAATTGAGTCCTTCAGGCTTGTTTGAAACCTGTACCTGAACCTGAAACCTGAACCTATAGGCAAGTGTGTTGGAACTAAACTGTGCAGAGCTGCGGCCCTCCAGGAACAGTTTTTTGGACTAAACTAGGCGACATGCACTTAATTGTAGATCCAACACTTATGTATCGTTCTATTAAAAAAAAGGGGCGCCCAAACATTTTCATATGAAGGGCCAAAAACCAAACATCATGGGCCGAAGGTAAATATATTTTAAACTCTATTACATTAAAGTTGCCATGGGTACTTTTTTCATAATGTTTCAAAATAAATAGAAAACATTACTTTAAATCGTATTAACTAATGCAGTATAACTTTTTTAAATGATAACTTATTGCAATAAAAACAATCACAGTTATAACACAGTGGAGTTCAATGCTGAATACACTAATCAAGCAGAATCTGCCTTTGACTTGATTTGCTCACCAAAGTCTCTGCATTGTCGGGTGACAGCATGTACATTTAAACAAAATCTGATTTACAACATTTAATTGAAACATTCAATTTCAGTTCGCTTTTAACAATAAAACAAACAAATAAACAAAGAGTTACATTAAATTTATAAATAAACCATCCCCATTATTCTTCCTCTCTTCTCAGATGGGATTGCGGGCCAAATCAAAGGTTACCATGGGCCAACTTTGACCTGCGGGCCCTCGTTTAATCGTCTCTGCTTTAAAACAACAACTGCGATATTACCATAAACAATACATATTACACACCCCTGATGTCCAGCAGCTACAGCATCAACATCATTCTGCAAACTGGACCAAAAATCAGTGCAAAATTCTTAAACCTGAAAAGTGTTATTATTAATATATTCATTGAAATGTTTCAAATGAGGTAGACAAAGTCATACCATGATCGCTGTTAGCCTTGCCTCCTGGGTTCTTGTGCTGGCCTTCAATGTGAGCTGTCATCTCCCCCCGGTCTGGGGTGCAGTGGCCGCACTGAAGGCAACTGTATCGCCCTCTTGTGTGCTCCCATAGGATCCGGCAGTTGAAGGACTGACCTGACAGATTTAATCAATGGGCGAGTCGTTAAAATCAAAACTAACTCAAGCGTGAACATATTATCTGAGAATGTAGATGGACGAAAACAGAAATCCTTCACTATTAAAGAGTTAGTTCACCCAAAAAATGAGAACGCTGCGCTCTTTATGCATGTCATACTCAGTCGCACCACTGACATATACCTCGGATGCGTCTGAGCATTGTTTCAAACACAGGAAGTTACACATGGACATCCAAGGTATACGTCACGAATGTGCGCAATATACTGACACTGAGGAGAAGAAACTTTGGAATAAAGTTGTTATTGTTGTTATATGCAAACACAAAAGCATCCTTGTAGCTTGATAATATTCCAATCGAACCACTGAAGGAATATGGTCAGTTCTGAGGATATTTTAGCCGTACATTGCCATCTATGGGGGACGAGGGAGCTCTCAGATTTTATCTAAAATATCTTAATTTGTGTTCTGAAGATGAACGAAGGTCGCAGGGCTTTGAAAGGACATGAGGTTGAGCAATTAATGACACAATTTTACTGTTTTGGGTCAACTAATTCTTTAAAAGAAACAGATTAAAAGCATGCCTGATTTGAGCTGTAAGGAAACTCCAGTGATCATCAACATTCACTCATTATATCCACCTTTTTCACCCCATAATGCTTTGTGTGATTTATGTGAATAATGACTTTTAACTGTAAACAATTGTTGTTCAATTTTATATTTGTTTTACTGGGTACAATGAGGTGAGCATATTCGCCTTACCACTGAACAATAAAAGTCAACATATACTTTGAGCAGACTATGAATAATATTAAACACAAGAAAAGTTTATCTGCAGCACTATTACGAAAGACATTGAAACAGGGTTTATGCAGGTTGTCAAATCAAATTGAAGACTTTTTAAGACCATCAAGAATGAAATTTCAGACTTATATAGGGCTAAATGCTAAGGATATTTTTAATGGTATTTAATAATTACCTGCCCCATCAAAAGACGTGTAAATAAAATGTCAAAACAAGCAGATCCTAGTTGTGTACATAGTATTTTCTTCAACATTACTTTAAAAAAAAAAAAACTCTTAAAACTTCAATAAAGTAAATGTATGCACAACAGATTGTTATAATATTAGTTATAAATAGAGTCTTGCTAAAAGTTTTATTGAAGACTACTGTTGGAGATTGATGTGTATTGCTGTTGAGTCGATTGGGTAGCTTTAGATAAGGGAAAATTGAGACAAGTTTAAAATTATTTAAGAGCTACAAGACAATATTTTAGTGAATTTAAGACTTTTTAGGGCCTAAATTTTTGTTTTTAAAATTGAAGACATTTTAAGACTTTTTAAGACCCCGCAGGGACTGAAAGTTACTGTATTGTAGAAAACAATCTGGAGAAACAAAACTCAAAGAACAAAAATTGAAAAGAACTTTGGCCACAGATATGCTTGTAATACTAATGTCATGTTAAAGTACCAACCATAAACAAAAACTAAATGTCCCTCTCTCTCAGTTTTCACTATGTATATTGGTTATTAATTTGCTATTTCATATTTAAAATGACCAGGGTTTTTGCAGGTTTCATTAAATTAAGATATTTTAAAGACCATTATGAATCAAATTTTAGACTCATAAAGGGCTCAAAACTAATGAATTATTGAAATGGCCCAGATGGAAAACATTTTTATTTGCCCTATCAAAAATAATTATTATAATTTCATAAATGTAATAATACAATAATACATTAATAATAAAAAAAATGTAAACATTTTAGATATTTCTTAGCAAAATATTTTAACTTTTTTAAACTTTCTTTAAAATAATTATTTTTTTAAAATGTATTAAAAGATTTAAAAACTATAATAAACTAAATCTATGCACAACAATCTGTCCAGGGGTGCGTTTCCCAAACAACGACGTAACTCACGTGGGAATAGAACGATGTAGTGACGAGTGTTTCCCAAAACCCGTAGTTTCTCTGTCGCAGATCCATCGTTTGAACCACGTTAGTTATAACGTAAAACACCCATAACGATGCTCTAAACGAGGTGGTAACAACTTCTTTAGAGAAGAACTCCATAATTTCTTTGTGCAAATTATATTGTTTTACACGCACATGCATTTAAAATAAAATCCAATATTAGTTTTGGTAAAAACATGCACTCGTTTTCCATATTAATTGAAATGTGTAAATGGCACATATAGGGCCTGTTTCCTTTACAAATAATACAAATATTCCTCTTTTAAATATAGCCTATAGCTATAACCTATGGCTTTCGTCATCAACCACGGCTGTGTTCAAAATAACATCAATGTTTTCAAAGTGCACTAAGGGAACGCAATTGTAAACATGAAGATTGCTAAAACTGAACTGTAAAAATGCTTTGAAAGCAAATTACACCTAAGAGAGATGACTTTAATGCTTTTTTTTATAATTCCAAGTTTAAATGTTAGAATGTTCTAAACAAATAGGGCATAGGGGGATAACTGGGAATAGAACACAGCCAGGAACTATGTTTCTAATTACAGCTCCAGAGTAGTTGCAAGCATACAAGTTTGTGACACAGTTTGCGAATGTTCGTTGGAACGATGGATTTGGAAAACGCCAAATCAATGAACTATGTTTATAACGATAGCGACCTTAGTTGGCTAACGATGGTTTTCGGAAACGCACCCCAGGTAGGTGTCCTCAGCAGTAAATACATGGAGTGCTTTCAAACAAATGTTATTGTAAGGAAAATAGTTAAACCACTGTGATAGAGTTAAAAATGACCTTTTTAAATAAAATGTTTAAAGTTTTATTGAGATGGATTGTGCGTGATTGTATGGGTTTGGGCAAGATTGGGTAGCAGATTGGGTAAGATTTGTTTAAAAAAAGATTTAAGACCTCCAACACAATATTTCAGTAAATTTAAGACTTTTTAAAGGACTAAAATTTTGATGGGATTTAAGACATTTTAAGACTTTTTGAGACCCCGCGGAGACCCTGATGACTTGTTTCAGTTATTTTGAATGGAAGCAGAAAGCCGTCACATGTGAAAAGGGTGGATAAAATAGCAATATTTTCACTTACAATTGAAATAAAAATTAGACCCAGTTTGGACAGATGAACAAGGGCACAAAGAAATAGCCAGCAATGTCAACATCTCAACATATTATAAAACGGCACCATCCCTTGCCAGAAATGACCATTTGATTATTGCAAATTGCTAATGGGAAGGGGGAAAAACACAAGTAGAGGAACACCATCCCTGAAAGCACACACTCTAATGTCTCATTACATGTTAGTGAAGCACCGGGACAAATGTGTTTAGGATCTGATGGGAGTTAGCCGAATCACACATCTAGATGGCAACCCCAGGGAAACACTGAGCCTGGTTAGAGCAGGGGAAGGGGAGTAGGATTAGCATCTAAAAGCATCATTTGACGGAAGAAGATCTGAATGAAGATCTGAATGATCCCTCAAGCATTGTGTGTGCGGATTCTCTGTGCCTCACCTGGACTTCATCTCTATTTAAAGTCTGACTGCTCGGAGAGTTCCATCTGTGCATAAGGGGCCCGGACGGGTCTGGCAGGACAGTGCAACACGACAAAACACAGTTCACTTAAAATGGCAATGGCCAAGGCTTAGGCATTTCCCCCCAAGTGACTTACAAATTCCCTTTCATAAGGACTCACACCTGTTGATAAGCAGGTGAGATCAGTTGAGCAAACTGGAAAACACACAGGTGAAAAGGGTCTAAAATGCTGGATGATTTAAGGAACAATGGGCCTCATTCACTAATAAATAGACAAGTTTTATACATATATAGTTATACATGCATATACACATAAGAATTTATTCTTTATATCATTCTAATGTTAAGGTGTTTAGATTATTCTAAACAAGTGAACGCATGTCTGTGTAGTAGTTTATATTTTTTTGTTTTATCATATAAATCTCTTAAGCTAACCAAGGCTGCACTTGTTATAAAAAAGCACTTTAGCAATTGTGAAAAAAATTATCTAGCATCATTATACAAGCATTCAGTGTTGAATAATCACCCAGAAACCACTCTTACGTGTTGATTTGATGCTCAAAAACATTTATTATAACTGATTTAAAAAACAGTTTTTATATTTCAGCTTAATATATCACTGGAAACCATGATACACAACTATTAAAAAGTCTGAGTTAAGTTTAAAAAAAAAAGTACTTTTATCTGTTCCCAGAGATGGGTTGCGGCTGGAAGGGCATCCGCTGCGTAAAATCGTGCTGGATAAGTTGGCGGTTCATTCCGCTGTGGCGACCCCGCAAGGGACAAAGCCGACAAGAAAATGAATGAATGAATGAAGTACTTTTATCCAGCAAAAAACACATTTGTAATGATACAAAAGACTTGCTGTTTTCTATGTAGCCAGATCAGTCTAAAAAATAATACATTTATGAAATAAAATTCATACATGCACAGCACAATTCACATTCATAAATACAACACATAATTTGTGAATTCACAAGTTAAAATCATATTTTTGCTAAATGAATTGGATTTGTGTATTTTTGAATCGTGTTTTGAATTCATGAATCGGATTTGTGTATTTTTGAATTGAGTTTTGAATTTAATAATTGGATTTGTGTATTTTTGAATTGAGTTTTGAATTTAATAATTGGATTTGTGTATTTTTGAATCGTGTTTTGAATTTACAAATTGTATTTGTGTATTTTTGAATCGTGTTTTGAATTTACAAATTGGATTTGTGTATTTTTGAATCGTGTTTTGAATTCATGAATCGGATTTGTGTATTTATGAACCGTGTTTTGAATTCACGAATTAGATTTTGTACATTTTAATTGTGTTATGGATGTATGAATTATATTTTGTAAATGTATTATTTTTGAGACCGATCTGGCTCCGTAGTTTTCTTGCCCCGTACTCTTTCAAAAATCTTAAAAATCAATGCATATCATAAAAATATTAAGTATCAAAAAGTGTTTTCCTCCTGGAAAAACTGAAGACGGGAGTAATTATATTAAAAACTTAGCTTTGACATCAAAGGAATAATTTATACTTTGAAATATATTATAATAGAACACTAATAACATTATTTCTAGTAATAATATTTCACAATATTGCTGTTTTTACCATCTTTGATCTCAAAATATACAGTTGAGCATAAGTAGCAATATAAAAACAAAACCTTTGACTTTTAACTTACTTAATATGTATAATTTCATTTTAACATAGCTTTACATTTGTATCAAATAATAGTATGAAAGCTGCTAATAAATCAGAGCTAGATTTTGTGCACAAATTTGTGTTCATACACAGCTAGCGAATAAGACCCATTGTGAATAATGGCTGTAGGTGGACTTTCCTCACAGAGAAAAGTGTTATGAGATCCATTCACCTTGATTCTTCCTCCAGACGGCGTTCGATCCTGGCGAAGACGGCAGAGGTGGTGAAGCAGGCAGACTGGGAGGACCAGACCTCGGAGACCTCTGCTGCTGCTGAAGGCCCTGATCCGCCAGGAAGAGTGGGTTAACTGGAGACAGGGTGGGTGGAAATGGGCTGTAGGGGGATTCTGGTTGGCTGGGAAGGTTTTGGCTAGGGGCAGGATTTAGAATTGGAACAGGTAGAGATGCAGGGCCTGCAGAAATAAGGTTAATGAAAGCACCGTTTTCTGGAGACTGCTGGGTTACTGGCATGTTTGCCAGTGTTGAATTTGTTGGCAACAGTGGCATAGAATCCATCTCCTCTTTCAAATTAGGGGCTAAGAGCGGTCCAGATGGATCCATCATGTCAGTGAGGGAAACACCATTGGGGTCTGCATCAAGTATCGGTCCAGGCTCCATCTTTACTGCAGCCTTGTTTTTAGCAACTTTAGCACAGGTCTGCAGGTGTTTGAGGAGAGTGCGGTAAGAACGCAGCTTGGCCCTGCAGCTCTCACACCTACAGGACATATAAATAACGATCTATGTTATAACAGAAAAGCTGGGAAAGTTTAAGTTACCGTACGTAATCTCAAATTAAAATCATTATCCATATTATATACAGTTGTCAGAATTGTTCAAAATTATAAGCCCCCCTTTGAATTTTTTTTATTTCTTTAAATATTTCCCAAATTATGTTTAACAGAGCAAGAAAATTTTCACAGTATGTCTGATAATATTTTTTCTTCTGGAGAAAGTCTTATTTGTTTTATATCGGCTAGAATAAAAGTAGTTTTTAATTTTTTTAAACCATTTTAAGGACAAATTTATTAGCCCCTTTAAGCTATATATTTTATTTATAGTCTACAGAACAAACCATCGTTATACAATAACTTGCCTAATTACCCTAACCTGCCTAGTTAACCTAATTAAACTAGTCAAGCCTTTAAATGTCACTTTAAACTGTATAGAAGTGTCCTGAAAAATATCTAGTCAAATATTATTTACTGTCATCATGGCAAAGATAAAATAAATCAGTTATTAAAAATGAGTTATTAAAACTATTATGTTTAGAAATGTGTTGAAAAAATCTTCTCTCCGTTAAACAAAAATTGGGGAAATAAATAAACAGGGGGGGCTAATAATTCTGACTTAAACTGTATAAATGGATCAAACATAAAAGATGTCTGCATCAAAACAATTTACAAAAGTGATTTTATCCACATACAAAGCCTATTAATTGAAGGTAAAGGCATTTTTGATGTTTAAAATAAGAACAACTGTCAAAATATAGGTGAAATTATGTCATTATCATCCAGCATAATGGATGATGATAAGTAAATATGAAACAACATACTTATTCTGGCCAGTACTTATTAAAATATATAAGTGAGCATTCTTTTTAATCATATATTAAATGCTTAATAATGTCTTGTTGACAAATGGGTCAAATCTAGTGGCAAAGGTTTAGATATTTAAAATGACAAATGATTCTTGTTGTAAATATCCCTGACAAGATTTATTTGCTGTATTGTTTCAGTGAAATAGACTATTTATTATTTGCTCACAATTAAACTATACACATTCTCATGCACGTAAAGATATGTAAAGGTGTATTACACTTTTATTGCTTTGATGCTTTTTGACTTAAATTTATTATTTATAAAGAAGAAGAGGGTAAAAATAGAAAAAAAAAGAAAACAAATACTAGAATATTAGAATAGGAAATGGTCGTTTTGGGCAGATTTTTTAACTCTTAGGGACAAAAACATTTCTTGTTTAAGGTTTTCCTAACACCGTTTTTTCTTATTGAATGAGCTGTTTCACTCTGATATACATCACAATACATATTGAATTACAATTGATCTCTACTTCAGTTTCACACAGACTTTAAATGAATATGGTTCTAAATAAAAGAGGTCTCTTTAACAAATGTAGTGGAGAAAATAGCAACTTCCTGAAAGCATCTTATTTAGGACAGAAATAAATCTAAAATGTAGCAGCGCGGTGGCGCAGTGGGTAGCGATATCGCTTTACAGCAAGAAGGTCACTAGTTCGAGCCTCAGCTGAATCAGTTGGAATTTCTGTGTGGAGTTTGCATGTTCTCCCCGAGTTGGCGTGGGTTTCCTCCGGATGCTCCGGTTTCCCCCACAAGTCCAAAGACATGCGCTATAGCTGAAATGGGTAAGCTAATTGGGTTGTCTGTAGTGTATGTGAGTGAATGAGAGTGTATAGGTGTTTCCCAGTGAAAGGGCATTCGTTGCGTAAAAAAATATGCTTGATAAGTTGGCGATTCATTCAGCTGTGACGACGCCTGATTAATAAAGGCACTAAGCCGAAAAGAACATGAATTAATTAATTAAATCTAGAATGCAAATGCATGAACTCACAGAAAAAAGCAATTTGGCTTGTAGTGGTGTCTCATATGCTCCATGAGCTGCTGCATGTTGTTAAATGAGCCATCACATCCGATTTGAGAACACAGGAAAGCTTTCCCTAAAGAGTAAAGGAGATTGTATTAGAAACTGAATAGCCGGTGACATAGTTTTAACACAAAAAAATTAATTGTATAAGACAAGGGTCACCAAACTTGTTCCTGGAGGGCCGGTGTCCTGAAGATTTTAGCTCCAACCCTAATCAAGCACACCTGAACAAGCTAATCAAGGTCTTACTAGGTGTTCTTGAAACTCCCAGGCAGGTGTGTTGAGGCAAGTTGAAGCTAAACTCAGCAGGGACACCGGCCCTCCAGGACCGAGATTGGTGACCCCTGGTATAAGAGATTAAGCAATTTCAAACAGTGTTTCGCTCATCAAATGCAATAAAAACAAAAGCGAGTTCATTTATCCTACCTGGAAGAGATTGAGCCGTGTTCTTCTGATGGTCCTGAAGATGAGCATTCAGTGCTTCTGGATCATTGTAGGTCCTCTTGCACCCATAAAACGAACAGGACATTTGGCAGGCTGGTGGCACAAGTAATACTAGTGTTACTTAGACATTTCATTTGAATAAACACTGAAGCATCAAACGAAGACGAAGTAATGCTGACATACCCTCCATGATGACTGCTTCAGGAGTTAATCCTGTACTCGATATCACAGCTGCTATATTTCAGATTAAATAAACGAGATAAAATACGACACAGTACATGAATGGCACGAAACGTTTTCAAGCTCTACTGTAGGTGTGCAAAGAGCAATCACAGGAGATTTAAAACAATTAGTAAATGATCAATAACAGTGTATATGCAAAAAGCAATCCACTGACGTTAGTGATAAATCAATGTAAACAATCAGCAGTCAGCAGACGCACGAGCTAACAGACAAAACATCACATTCATATTACTGCTCAGAATATATGCAATCGTGGGTAATTATGCATATCGTACATTCATCATAACACTTACCTTAAATGGATTTCTCGAAGCAAAGAGTCTATATTAAAGAAAAAAATACGTTAACTGCACAAAGTGGTTATCAAGCTACACACCGTTTCCTGCCCTGCTACGTGCGATACGTTCATCTGTAAAACATCGCGAGATCACGTGTTCACGTTATCCAGCTAGTGGGAGTGTGGTGTTGTTGACTGGATGACAACATTTGAGATGATTATGTTTTTCAGTACTGATTGTATCCATATCCACAGATGCAAATTTACTAATACCCAACCATATTTTCCTATTTTTTTGCAAGAATTTAATCATTATTTTCATTATCTAAAAATAAGAAAGCAAGCAGAACTATTTCATTTTGTAATGACTTTAATTTATGTACTGTAATTGATTCTTAAATGTCTTACCCTCAAGTTTATATCATGTTCTTTATTATTATTATTATTATTATTATTATTATTATTATTATTATTATTATTATTATTATTATTATTATTATTTCTTCTTTCTTTCTTTCACTCTCTAGTATCTTTTTTCATTGACAATGTAATTCATATTCTGGATTGTAATCAACTGTTTTTTTGTAAATAAAGTACTGACTGTAGTGTGTATCTTTGTAATCTTGTTGAACGTCCTAGTTATAAAAAGCACTGATTGTAGCTTACAGTTTTATAACACATTTTTAATAAATATAGTAAAAATGTATCCTCACAACACAACAAATTCTTGTATAATCTTTTTTTTTCGGTACTGTGTAACTTATGGTCTCATGCAATGTACAATACTTGTACTATGCACTCTTTTTTAATGGGCAATAACTAATGAGAGGCACTCTGTAAGGTTTCTCTGATGTTATATATTCTTTTCCTCTTTCGTTGAACTGAAACAAACATACAAGCTTCTATGCTCTTTGACCAAATAAAAACTTGTTTTCACAACTGAATTTTTAAAAATGCATACTTTTTTAACATAAAAGAAGTTATTTTGAAGAATGTTGGAAAACTGTAACCACTACCTCCCATAGTAATAAAAACAAATGCTATGAAAATCAGTGGTTACAGGTTTTTAAAACTCTTCAAAATATCTTCTTTTGTGCTTAACCAAACAAACATAAAAATGTCTGGAACAATAAAGGTTAAGTAAATTATAGCATCATTTTCATTTTTGGGTGAACTATCACTTTAATGCATGGTTATGCTGTTTTGTTTTTCTACATTTATTTCCGATATCTACATTTGTTTGATTTACCAAAACAGACATCTATATTATATTATTTTGTATTAATTTTGAAATGCCTGGAAATAATGTACCTTAATGACCAGTAGAGGGCTGCAGAGATCCACACATCGGTTTACGATTAGTTCCCAACTATCTTTAACTTGTCAACCTAAACATATTTACAGCAGAATTATTTTGCATAAAAATAGTAGTTTTTCTAAAGATAGCTCTAATCATTTTTGAACGTTACTCCTGATATTTTAATTGTTGTAACTTAATGCAGCCAGGTGAGTTCAAACATATTAAATTATTGTCTTTAAATTGAGAAACAGCCAGGAAATATATGCCGCCTCAGATACGATTGTTAAAAAAAATAATAAAAATAAAAACTTAATTTATCCACTGTCCAGTAGATGAGGCAGTGTAATCAATGTAATATTTTAATGAATTCAATACCACAAGAACAATATGTATTACATATTTGCATAGTTGTCTGAAAGAGAAAAAAATATATTAAAATATATATACATTTACATGAAATTCAATCTTTTCAGAGCGTTACATGTTTTCAGTGCTTTTTTGTTTTGTGATTGTTCTAAAAGATTTACACATAATTTGAAGTCATTCACAAAATGGGAACAGTGTGGTTCACATTGAGCCCACTTTTGCTTATATACTGTATATATATATATATATATATATATATATATATATATATATATATATATATATATATATATATATATATATATATATATATATATATATATATATGGTATTTTCCTAATAACATAAACAAATTAAAAATGCGTTGTCCTTAACAGTTCTTCTCATTATCAGAATAAAACAGTGCATCAAATAAACACATTTCTATCTTATATTCCTTTTTTAAATACAATGAAAAAATATACAACATTGTTTCTTTTTCTTTATGAAATACTAAGTTTGAGTCTTTCTTAAACATGTTTAGCAGGATAAATTATGGAAAGTGTTGTGTAAGACACTTCTTTAATTTTGGTATTTATGCAAAACGTATTTGTCAACTTCCAAAACTCCAGTAAACTACTTCACTTGTTTTTCCAATGTAATGAGGTACAAAAATTTTGGGACGAAGTATTAGTTTGGATACAGCAGAAAATATCTGTAAGACTTGTCTTCTCATGGGAAATTAAAAAGTTTGACCTAATACTTAAAGGTAAAAAGATATCTTATATAATGACTAATTTGTTGTTGTTATTATTAAAATTCTATATTCATAAATGTAATTTTTTTTTCAAGACTAGTGGTGTTTAAAGAAGAATGTGTGATATATTTGAAGACATTAAGAGATGAAAAGCCAAAAAGCAAAAACATTATATTCATTATTAAAGAAAATCATTTATTTATTGTTAATTTTATTTGTTTATATATGTATTATTATTATTAGTATTATTATTATTATTATTATTATTAATGATGTTGAAAAGATTGTGAATGTATGTAAATTGATTGTTATCTCAGTCTTTTGTGTGATTCTAAAAAGTATTAATGCCTGTTTGTTACTGTTCAAGCATTGCTAATATTTTTTTTTTTTTTTTTTTTATAAAATAACTTAGCACTGTTTCTGAATTGATGACGTCAAGTACTTGATGCTCCACCCTCGTAATTAAAATGTCCAATGGCGTTCTGAGTATTTAATTCTGACTCTCATGGCCATCGTTTTCATTGGATGCAGAGTATAGAATGGGCGGAGTGAGGGATAAGAGCTTATATATGCGTCGTGCTCTCAAGATTAGCTCACAATTGACAAACGCATAGTAGCGACCTGTAATTAAACGGTGGGTTGGAGCAACGGCGTGAACGCTGGCGTCTCACGGCTAGTAACGGGGTAAGATTAAACTCTTTCCCTTGCCTATAAAATGTTTCTAATTACTCTTTGAGCTGTAAAAACTCCAGTCCCTTACTTTCCGACCGCAGCCACATGCAGTTCAGAGGTAGGTTCTTCGGTCAGCTAGATTAACGTTAGATATCCTAAAACACTGACCACTTTTAAAATAAGGATGTGTATTTGATATTTCATTGTTGATTATTTATACATTCTTTTTTCAATGACATGCAAGTAATGCAGCTTGCATGTTAAATGTCAGTTGATATAAAGTTGGTTCTATTTTCGTACATTCGTTCATATTTGAACAGTGAAAACTTGTGACACTTTGAATATTCTGTCTGAAATATCATGCAAGTATGACTTCAAAACAACATTAACACTATTTAACTGACTGTGAACAGTGTATTTTAATAGTCATTAGCTGCTAATATGATTTCCCGGTTTAAAACTTGCAAAAAATACTTTTCTGAAATTCTATTATTGAGGAGAAAGTCTGAATGTGCAAATAAATCCAACTTTGTCTCAAAGGTCTGGTTGTTTACCAAGTCTGTACATGAGCTGTCTTCAAGACTCTAGATTATCCCTGTGGAAAAGCATCTGTTCAGGGCCAGACTGATGATCCTGTTTCGGTCTCTCTGTTTTTCAGGAGTTAACTGTTGCACGACCACCTTGAGGTGATCAGATCAGAAGTGATCAGCATTTGATTTAAAGGATAACTATTAAAGCACTGTGATTTAGACTTCAATCTGCACATCATTGGACCCTTTGGAAAACATGGTGCAAAACAAGATCACTGAAGTAACCGGATTCCATCGCTCCTTTAAGGTTGGTTGCTAATTTTGATTTACTAGACAAAGTTTTGTAAGTGTGAAATGCCAGACTATGTAACAGAAATGTTCCTGTTGTCCTCTTCCTAGGGACAAAACCCTTTCAAGACTGATGAATTCATCGATTCGGATTCCCACCTTGAGTCGTCCTTCATGTTGGACCGCTCAACAAGGCCTGGTACAGCTGTTTTGCCTGCTGTTTCATTAATATTGACTGCCATTATCAGACTTAAAGTTTGACGTAAACTCTGAAGTAGGTAGATAAGGCGTATCTCCTCAAGAACTTATTCTGTGTTAGGCAAAGTTCATGGTAGATTAGAGTGGACTTGGCACACATTGTTCATCCTAACTGTTATTTGTTTTTTTTTGTTTTCTCACAGACATGCCATCCAGCCAGCCTATCGATATCCCTGATGCCAAGAAGAGAAATAAGAAGAAAAAGAGATGCAGAGCCACTGACAGTTTCTCCGGGCGTTTTGAAGGCAAGCGGTTTTGTCAGTCCTCAAGCTTGCAGTTGAGCTTTACTGTCTATTGTGGTTAGTTTTTACCCCTGTTTTTCTTTACAGATGTTTACAAACTACAAAATGAGGTTCTTGGAGAAGGGGCTTATGCTGTTGTACAGACCTGCATCAATCTGATCACCAATAAAGAATACGCAGTAAAGGTCAGTATCAGTTGATAATAATCCAGTATAATGCAAAATGAGCTATAATCAGTGTTCATACTGTTAACAAATAATCAGTTACTTATCTACGTGCAGGTTAAACTCGATTTATTAAAGATTCACTTATTTTTAACATATTGCACCCAGATTGGTGTTAACTATACTTAGCAGCGTGTTTAAAATATAAGTGTTGATTTTACACATTGCGCTGATTGTTTTTAAGCAAGTCTAGTGTTACTGCAGTCAGAATATAGGAGTAAAAGCATAGTGAATGGACTTCAACCAAAGTTAAAATAAAAGGCATTTTCAGTATATATGCTTGTATGTTATTAGACATGAACACAATTTAGCATTTTGTATTACATAGAATAAAATGTGCAATTTTAAAATTTTGGTCATTTTCACCAAGATGTACAGAAGACACAACTATATTCTTTTAGTGTAACATTTAATTTGTATACCAAATAATCTTGTCATGCACATTTAACCTCATTTGATCATATATTGAAAGTTTGACTTAATTTAAATGGGTTTTAGTGGTTCAAAGCCTTAAGGGGGTCGCACACCGGATGTGCAGCGCCATGCATTTTAAAATTCTAAACATGGATTTCTATCAGGGTGTACACACTGACGACGCAAGTCTGTGGCGCCGCACACGGTTCATATTACTATCGTGCCACAGAGCACCGTCTGATTAGTTTGAGATTAAATAACATTTGAGTGTGCGTGTCTGGTGTGCAATACTTTTAACTGTCATTTGCGTGCCGTGTCGCGATACATCCAGTGTGCGCCCCCTGCATATATATATATATCTCAAATAATAATGTAATATTTAAAAAAAATGCTTTAAATCTATAAATATTTGTAAAACACCAATTATGTTTCTTTTCTTTTGTTTAATGAAATGAAATATTCATTTTTCAAAATATTCAAAATGAATGTCTTTATGCTTGAAAAAATATATATTTTAATTATTTTTTTTTTTATTTAAAATTTGTCTTTGAATTATAGCTATTTCTGCTTAAAACATTGTTCCACTGTTGTGCAACTACAGCAACAGTTGCGTTTAAATAGAATGTTGAATTGCATGTTCACGTTGGTTAATGTGTGCATATTTGCAACATGTGTTTGACACAAGAAGCATAAATTAAGCCAAGCATGCAAGCAAACCTAAATGTGTCCTGTCTTCAGTATAGTGTGATTATAATAAGGTAGTTTATACTGAGACAGTTGGCACAAAATCAGTGTTTGAAATGCTAGATGCTAGCTTTGATTAGCAGTTGTTCGAGCTGTGTTCCTCTAACCAGTGTTATTTGTTGTGTGGTGTTATGTGTACTTCTCTCTGGAACAATAGCCTTCCAGCTACTGTGCTGCTGCAGCTGTGCAACAAAAATAAATGACCACAGTGCGTGCTCAGCAGAGAAACTTCCTCTTTTCAATTGTTGATATTGTGAAGCAGGACATCTAATCTTTGAAAAAAAGCAACACCGTGCCTCTGGTTTCATCTATTTGACCTCTAGTTGTTGGAAAGGTAATGTATAAAGGAAATGAAACATGCAGCATGGTCATGTGGCATTTCATAGCAAATGTTCTGTAATTTCCCGAAAGGAACAAAATTGAAACCAGCAGGTTCTCCACATGGCCTATTTCATAGAATATTGTTAAATCTCCATGAGCTGTTGCTCTACTGGAAGGAGAAATTTAGAATAAGAGTTTGCATATGAAGTTTGGTCACTCGAGGCAAGGAAGAATTTATTTACCACAATTCTTAGCTTTAATCCACAGCCTCTGCTAACGCACCTGACTGTCTTGTCACTTGAATCTTAATCTTAAAAGCACAAACCCATTAGAAACAAGGAGTAATATTGAAAAGTTTGGGGTCTGCAAGATAATGTAAGGAATACTACTTTTATGAATACAAATTTTATAGATATTAAAATGTTTTCTCGCAAAAATTCCATTTACTCAATCTCGTGATTCCAAATCTTTGTTTCTTTCCATATTTTTCCATGTTTTGAAGAATGTTGCAAACCAGTAGCCTTTGACATCCATAGTAGGAACATGAATGGAGTACTTTTAAAGTCAATGGCTACCAGTTTCCAAAATTCTTTCTTACAAAATCTCATTGTTCCACTGAAGAAAGAAACTTAAACCAGTTTAGAACAAGTAGAGGGTGAGTAAATGACGGAATTTCACTTTGTGAACTAAACTATAAATTTATTGCCATTTTATTTAGGAAAGATGCATCAAATTGATTTAAAGTGGCAAACATTTTGTAATGCAAGTTATTTTATTTAGTATTTGCTGTTTTTTTTTTTTAAGTTATATTTATCAAAAAAAAAATCCTGTAATGTATAAAAAATAATTATACCTCATTTGATTACGACATTGATTAAAAATATTTTTTTGAGCACCCAATCAGCTCTTTAGCAGCATAATAAAATGATTTCTGGTGGTCATATAACATTCAATTGCACTAATGATGGTGAATTGTGCTATTATGGAAATATTTTATGCCCTAAAATAAAAGTTTCCTCAACAGTTTTTATGAAATATTTTCTTCTGAACCAAACAAGATGATAAATGTTGGAAGTAGGGCTGCATGATTATGAAAAACTGACATTGCAATATTTTATTTTTCTACAATATATATTGTGATATTGAATATATAATTTCACCAGATATCTATTTGGAAAGAAATCATAATTTCTGATAAATTGGGATGATTTTGTAAGGGAGTGCAATTACATAAACTATAATAAACCAATCACAAATATTGAGAAATGTAGTACAGCAGCAATACTGTGAAAACAAAGTATACAGTGATATTCTGGAAGTCCAGCAATATTTAGATGCACAAATTTAATAATCTAATGTAAAAACACCATATAATGTATTTATACATAAATAAAATAAATTTTTCTTAAAGTTACTTTTTTTTTTTGCCTGAATACTTTTAAAATGAATTAAATGATTAAAAACCCACAAAAATAATAATTGTTTTGTTAACTTCATGGTTAAACGTTGCAAAAACTGGTCAATAATAATACCGATTCTACATTGAAAATCCTGCGATGCGGATATTGCGGTATGAAACTATTGATGCTGAAACTATATATTGTGCAGCCCTATTTTTTCTGAACTGAACTATCCCTTTAAATTTTAACTTTGTTATTTTAATTTTTATTATTATTATTATAAATTTTTTTATCATTCAAAACTGCTATCTTGGTGAATGACATTTTAATATATATTTTTTTTTTAATCTCACCGATCCCAGATTTTAAAACCGCAGTATAAGATTGAGTAGCATTTTTGTAAAACACTTTTAAATACCCCCACTAATCATTGCTCTGCACCCAGTAACGGGTATTTGGTTCTTTACTTCAACTTTTCAATGTTGTCTACAGTTTATAATAAAGGGACAGCCATTATTAGTTTGTGCACACAAGGTCTGGACGGCCTGTATGTTGTGAAACCTGATCATCCGTCTTGTCCGCTGGCTATTAAGGTCTGATGACCATGTGCTGACCTGCTGAATCAGTGGTCCGAGATGTTCTTTTGTAGACAGGCAGTGGCGTGTCATCTGTGTGCCTGCTAATCTCCCACACATGCGGTGTGTGGGTGATCAACAAAGGAACACGCAGATCTGTCGACTCCAGCTGAATATGACATACTCATGTCTGGGTGTTTTGCTGCTTGAAATGCAATATTATACCATCTCCAGATTGTAAAAAAATTAAAAAGCCAGTCAAAACAAACTCTCAACGTTCCGACCTTGAATGGCGGGACTCTGTGTGCTTCCTTGAGTTTGTAATGGGTCATTTAATTTGATCTTTCAATGTTATTCAGATAATTGAAAAGAGGCCGGGCCACAGTCGGAACCGTGTCTTCAGGGAGGTGGAAATGCTGTACCAGTGTCAGGGCCACAGGTATGGGGAAATTTATTCAAACACTTCTTTACAAAACCTCTGCAAAATTTTGGTTTTGTCAAGCATGTTGTTTTTTTTTTTTTTTTGGTGAAAACTTTGATGTCTGAAGGAGGTAATTAACAAAATCAAAACAAAAAACAGTAGTGGACTATAGGAGCTCATGTTTCTTTACATCATATAAACTAATTCTTAGATGTATAACTTGTGCTTGTATAGCCTTTTTTGTGAACACTTGTTCCAAAAAAGGTGCTTTACAAATAAATGATTTGATTGATTACATTATTTTACAGATTACAGATTTTCCGAAACGCATTCCAGTGGGAAAGACTAAATCTAATACAGTAGACTTAGAGAGGAAGAAAAAATCGTAATCTAAAGTATTGATTTTAAAGGTGCTTGAATAATCTGTCCGTTATTTGTTACTTTTTTTACGCTCAGGGTATTTTGGAGTTATCTTAACATTTATAATTGTGGACTATTTAAATTAATCTTTAAGGATTTTATGGTCAAGTAAATAAACTTGATATGCCATATCACAGTGCCTAAACGTTGTTCTTTTTTTTTTCTGAACAGAAACATTTTGGAACTGGTGGAATATTTTGAGGAAGAGGACAAATTTTATTTAGTCTTCGAGAAACTAAGAGGTGGTAAGTAGTTTTTTTTTAAAAAAATAATGTTTATTAATGTGTACGTGTAGCATGTTTAGTTTAATTGACAGTTATACAAATCTTTATTTTAAATGATTGAGATAAGTATCAGTTTTCACAGAAAAGTTAAGCTGTAATACCATTTTTTAAATCAATAATAGTGTTTTTGAGCACCAAATTACAATGATTTTGAAGGATCGTGTGACATTTGTAGTATCATTAATATCATTCCAATATTAAATTTAAAATTCTTTTCACAAATTACCATTTTACTGTATTCTGATCACATGAATGCTGCTTTTGAGTATTAAAGAACCCTTTTCCTAGATGTAAGATAAGCCTTTTTGTGTCTCCAGAATGTGTCTGGAAAGTTTCAGATCAAAATACCCATCAGATTATTTCTTCTAGCCTCCAGAATATGGCCATTTTGGTGTCTGATTACAGTGTAGCTGTTTTTGTAGCCTGTGGCTTTAAATGCAAATGAGCAGCTTCTCCCCGCCCACCGTTCTCACGTGCGTGACTGCTTCTCCTGCATTACATCAGATAAACAGCCGTCAGTGATAG
Organism: Danio kyathit; assembly: GCA_903798195.1. Taxonomy (NCBI): domain Eukaryota; kingdom Metazoa; phylum Chordata; class Actinopteri; order Cypriniformes; family Danionidae; genus Danio; species Danio kyathit. The sequence goes on from LR812520.1 coordinate 27,439,515, forward strand.
AGACAGACTCTAATAAAGGTGAAATACAGCTCAGAGTTTATTCAAGCCTTTCTGAAATTGAGTCTCACACAAATGCCGTTTGCAGTACATATGCACGTTTAATGACACCATGCGGTTTTACTGTCTTTATTACAAATATGCTTCGTTTGTTTTTGTTTTTGTTTTTTCAAATGTTTAAAACTTGTAGAACTTATAAAAATCACAAAGTTGTAGCAAATATTTTAATCCCAGTTTATGTGCAAAAATAATTTCTGTGGACATGCGTATACATGTTATTATAGAATCATGGTGTCTGTCAATCAATTCGGTGGGCGGAGAAAACCACACTCCTACTTGTTGCGGTGGGATTTGGATCCTATTTTAACGTCAGGAAATTAAAAAAAAAAAGAGACTTGTTGTGTTTATCACTCCAATATGACTGAACACACTGTACCTACACAAAGTTCTGTCCAAGCAGCTTACAAAAGATGATTTTTATCATAGGTGCCCTTTTAACAGAACAATTACCTTCCCTAAAATATTAAACTATTGTCTGTATGTGAGTAATCTACATTTGTTCTACATGAGTAAATACATTTGTTCTTTCAGGTTCGATCTTGACTCACATACACCGAAGACAACACTTCAATGAGCAGGAAGCCAGCATAGTGGTGCAGGACATCGCCAGCGCACTGGACTTCCTTCACAACAAAGGTCAGAACCTGTTTCAGTGTTGAAACGATGTCTTGTCTCAATGCATGCATGCATGCATAGATATCACATGCTCATAATATCTTTGGTTTGCTGTAGGGATGGCACATCGAGACCTAAAGCCAGAGAACATCCTCTGTGAACACAGTGACAGGGTGAGTCTCTCTCTGTATATGAGGAGACATGAGACATCTGAGGAGAACACACATGCACTGCTTTTCTGACCAGATTTTTGACTATCTTTTGGGTACAGTAATTTATTTTTATTTTGTTTTATTTTTGGTGCTGTTGAACAAAACCCGGTTATCGGTTGAGTAGTCTTCAATGCCTGTTCTACTTCATCTGCTACATATTAACATTTTAAGAGGTTGTTTTTCATTTCTTTTGTAGATTTCTCCAGTGAAGATCTGTGATTTTGACTTGGGAAGCGGGATCAAGTTGAATAGTGACAGCTCTCCCATCTCCACCCCTGAACTCTTGACTCCGGTGAGTTTAACCTTCAAGGATATCAGGCCAGTTATTTGGTTGCATTTCTGCCACATATACTGGCCACTATTTATTTGTTGTTACCATATACTACTTGATTTTAAACTAGTCGATAACACAAGCTATCCCAAAATTCATTGCATTTTTATCAATGCCTTGTAAATTATCGATGTTTGTTGTGCCAAACATTATGAGAAAATGAAGTAAAGATCATGTTCTATGTAGATATTTTGTAAATTTCCTGCTGTTAATTATTTTGATTGTAATTTTTAGGCACCTTATTTGCATAACCTTTGTAAGTGATTTTTGTAAATGTTTATTTTTTTCTAAAGTAATCAATTTTCTAAAATAAGATTCCAGGTTTTCAAATTTGTTTTATTTCTGCCAAATTTTGTACCGTCTTATCAAACGAAGCTTTAATGGAATGCTTTAGTCAGCTTTCAGTTAAAGCAGTGGTTCTCAATTCCTGCACATTTTGTATGTCTTCCTTTCATAACTCGCCTGATTCAGATCATCAGCTTGTTAACAGATCCATGAACAGATCCTAATGCGTCAAATAAAGGCCGGCTTACATTGTTGTTGTTGTTGTTGTTGTTATTATTATTATTATTATTATTATTATTATTATCATTATTATTATTATTATTTATTTTTTTTAAATTACAATTCTGAACAATTGTAGCATGTCAGACTGCACGAACATGGCTCTCATGCCACACTGTAAGATTTCAGCTGTCATAAAGTCAAACTGAATGACAATGAAGACGTGCCGAACGCGAAAGAAAACACCCTCAGAGTTTGACGTCATCCACCCTTGACATTTTCATAATACTGCATTCAGAAATGATTCCTCACAGCAAACGTAAACAATCTGTAGTGGCAAATTTGAACACGGCATGTCTCAATAATAAAACCGGGAAGGAAAAAACTGTTTTGACATTTCTCCTCGGTCATTTGAATTGTCGCATTGATTGCAACAATTACGGAGCTCCTATTGGTTCTTGGATTGACGCTCATCGTAGCTGTTGTCACACGGCAGGAAAGTGTCTGAAATCTTCTGACACTGCCAGAACTTCATCGGAGGAAAAATCTGATCGCAACGTGCACGAAGTGGCTGTCCGTGAACCTGAAAAACCAACCATCAAAGATCACCGATTTTAGCCTAGGATTTTAAAAATCTTTAGGATCTCCCAAATTTTTCTCTGATGACAAAATCGTGGCTGAAATCTCACAGTGTGAGTAAGGCTTAAGAGACATACAAAATGTGCAGGGCAGGGGGGCCCCAAGGACTGCAATTGAGAAGCACTGAGGCTGCGTCCAAAATCGCATACTTCCATACTACATAGTACGCTTAAAAACAGTATGCGAGCCGAGTAGTATGTCCAAATTCATAGAATTCAAATTTTTTTGAAATTCAAATGCAGTACCTACTGAGTAGTAGGCGGTTTTGAACGCAACCTGAGTTAATGACTCTCAATGTCATAAAAGTGTACACTTGTGACTATTTTTGTAACTCTGAATCACAGATTATTTTATAAAATAAATAATTTCATAAATCAATGAGGAAAAAAATGAAATTGACGAAATATTGCAGATTCATACTTGTGTAGATGCTTCTTGATACTATTGTATTTTTAGCTAGCAAAAAAATCTCTCCAAGGTCTTTTGAAAACAAACGTATTTAAAAGAACTACAGAACAGGCAATTGTAGGTACAAAACTGGTAAATTTTTGTATTCTGCACATTAAACTGTTGTTGTTGTTGTTATTTTTGTTATTATTATTATTATTATTATTATTATTATTATTAATACCATAATTTCTCCATGAGATGTCAATCACATTTAAATAGACTTTCGTGAATCACTAAAGCTAGTCATGGATTTAAAGTCAGTTTTTATTGGCACTTTATTGCACTGTTGTCCTAGATATCCATATAAGAACGTCAAAGATAAAGGTTGTTTTTTTTTTTTTTTTTTTTTTTATAAAGCCACCGCCAATAAACCTTCAAGTGATCACCTCCAGTAATCGAGTTTTGTGAGTGTTGAACATCTGTTTTTATGAGAAGGATTACCATAGGTCACTGAATTATGTCAAGATTACAGATTAAGGAGCACAGTAGAGTACAAGATGTTTTATCAGGTCTCCTGATGTCTGAAGGGTAAAGGCAAAGGTCTTTAGATGTAAATACTGACATGTCCAGAGAGCATAAACACAATTCCTCATGGAGGTCTTTTTCACCTCCCTCGCTCGCCACACCCTGGGGTTTTCAGACGCTTTTGAAGCACACTCAGACATGGTTACTAGAGCCTTGTGGTTTTGCATGGTCTGTTCTTCTTCCTGATGTCTACATACTGGGGTTTTTTTTTTTTTTTTTGTTTTTTTTTTGTTTTTTTTTTCCCTATGAAGAATTTCCTCTTCAACGGGAAGGGGGTTGGTCAGAACTCGGGCGGTGTTCCTTCTGCACCTATTTTTCCTTATTTTATATGATTCATAACTGCTCCAAGATGTTTGAGAGCAGAACCATGGTAGGGCTGGGCGATTTAATCAAAGTAATCGAAATAGAAATTCAGAACTTATAATTGATCTAATTTTTCCAGGTGAATTATTATTTTTTTTTTTTCAATTACTTTCCCTACTGTGTGTAAAACCAAGTGTCCCCGCTCTATAATTATCATTTATACTCGGGGCTTGACATTAACTTTTTTGATCACCAGCCAGTGTGGCTAGTAGTTTTCCAACATTACTAGCCACTCGCCATTTTCACTAGCCACAATTTTGTTGTTGGGAAAATATATTTTATATGCATAAATTTGACTTTGACGTGCTAAAATTACATGCTTTAAATTTTGTGGGAATGTCCACATGCTTCCTAATTCATTTTATGTTTTGTGTATGAGCTTGCTCAGTCAGCATGAGCACATAGGTCATGGTTTCATAATGTTAGTTTTTATTTCACATGACTTTTCAGAGCTCAAAGTATTTACCAAATTTATTTCTAATCACACTAAAAATAAATAAATAATTATTTCTTAGCTACAAATTTTAATTAATGTGTCAAAACAAGCACAATATAACTGTATACTATGCATTTTATTAAACAAAACATTTCAATAACACCAGTTAACTACACATAAATGCGAAGTTAATATCCTATATCCTGTCTAAATAATGGTTAAAGTGAAAGCAAACGGTGCTGCTTAAAAGACCAATCTAGAGCTCTAAAGCAGTAGGGCTGTGGGTGCATGAACAACTTTTTGTCTAGTCTATTTGAAAGGGAATCGATTACACCAGTTGCGTTTCCAGGCACGGTTGTTTCAAGCAAGGAAACGGGAGCGTGCATCACATCAGCTGTTGGCGCAAGTGATTTATCCTCTCATTCGGTAATCAACCGGATTTCTTTTGCCCGCACGAACACGATTATATTTTTCAGTCATGCTGCTTCTCGATTTTAAGATCGCATTTGCACGAATATTGGGCCATCCTTATTGTCGAATCCTGCTTTTAAGAAAACTACAATTTAAAAATGATTTCCAACTAGCCAAAAGTGGCTAGTGGAGGTGTCTGTCTAACCCGCCAGAGCTGAGATCTACCCGCATTTGGCGGGTTGGCGGTTGTTAATGTAAAGCCCGGTTTATACTTATTATATTATTATGATGTTATACTTTTGCCAAAGGCACATGTACAGTTTGCCGCAGCTTTCACATACCTGCGCACCTTTCAAAAAAAATATGTACTTGCAGGTCACAACGACGCTTAGCGCAGGCTTTGTGATTGGACAGTTTGGTATCTGTGATTACGGTGGACAGCACAGAGAGTCGCGTTTTAGGCAATGTGTGTTTTAATTGCAGTTGTTCAGTGTTGATGTTCAATAAATTATTATAGATAGTATTTAGTGTGTGTGTTTGCTTCAATTATTATTTTAAACCAGTAATGCACCCTTCATTTAACAAATCTCTCACTTGTGATATGAGGATGTTTACTGTCCAAAACTTGTTCGTGAACTAGGGCAAAAACATAAAAATAAATAAATAAAATAATCATTCATTAATCGTAATAGAGTTAATGTTCAATTAATCAAGTTTTTGATTTTATGCCCAGCCCTAATCCATGGCACTGTTTCTGTAAATTTAGGTTATAGGTTTAATCACCTAAAAAAAAAATATATTTTTTTTTTTCTGTTTTCCAAACACTTAATTCTTTTTCATATTTGTAACCCAAATACAAATATATTTAAAATTGTTCTCAAACAAATCTTTAATTCTTCATTAAGGTATTTACTATGTCATGGTTTGTTTTTACTGCAAAGTAAGCTGAAACATTTCATACTAGAATTTCCAATATGATTACACAAGTTAACTCATGATTTATTTTAAATTTAATTTGCTAGTTTACACGAAAATAAACATTTTCTTTCTGTCAAATTAGATCCATATCTTATTATAGAACCACTTTAAAAAAAAAAAAAAAAACAGTTGTAATAATGAGGATGAAGGTATTCTAACAATTTTGAGAATATCTTATTGTAATGTATAAAGAAACAAACCAGTTTGGCAAAAAGTGGAGGCTTTGATTTAGATTCAAGATACCTTTATTTTTTATAAAACATTAACATACTTGGAAGGCGTTTTTTTTTTTTTTTTTTTTTTTTTTTTTTTTTTTTTTTTTTTCTTCTTCTTCTTCTGCAGCTGTCGGTGTTTCATAAATTGTAAGTCAATAGCTACTGCCATATACAGCAAAACAAAATGAACACCAGTGGCTTCTGACAAAACCTTGTGGTCCTGTGGTGGAAAATGGTAACATTATTTTTCAGCATTTCCCTTAATCCACAAACTATACAAATGGCCATTAGTGCATTCATGGTGGAGTAGCTTATTGATTGTGTAGGTGCATAAATGTATGTATTGTCAGGAGCCACTGGCATTTATTCATTTATTTATTTGCTCAAGTTGCAGGTTGCTGTTGAAATGCTTATTATGGATCACTAAAATAAACTGGTTCGATTGTGCTCCAATAATCAGCTGACCTGTCATTAGCATCAATTTCAATTTCTGATTCAGTGTATTTGTAATGCGTACAAGCAGAGTAGCCAGCCTGACCTTACGATAAAAGATGGTTCTGTTTCATTATGAGACTTTCTATTTTTGCCTGTTATCGTGTTCCCTTGAAAGTGATGTTCCTGACGTTTCAATAAAAGATTTGATGATTTGAGGGAACATGGAGTGTTCTTACGAGGTTACCGAGGCTCGGGCATATATCTGTCATGGTCGAAGGACAGTCCTGGGTGAATTTTTTTTTTTTTTTTTTTTTTTTTTTTTAGGATGTCAAATAAGGACACGCCTCCTCTTCCCTTTTGGCCTGCACACAAACATGGACGTAATATCTTTAGCTTCCTCCGTTTGCATCAGTGACTCATAAAGTAGTTGTGTAACCATCTTTTACCAGACCACTGCACTTTCATAAAAATAAATCTGTCTGCTTGTCATGCTAAACTGCTAACCTCCTCGGTTCACTCCCAATGAGTGTTTTTATCTGTTGCATTAAGCATTAGTGCACCATTCAGGGAATCTGTTTGTATGCGTGTGTTATGTAACACTCGAGCAGGGTTGGGACTTGTTTATCCCCAGCCGGTGTAGAGGCTTAAATCCTTTTTTTTCTTTTTTTCCCCCCTCGAGCAACAACCTTTTGGCCTAGTTTCCACATGACGCAGTGCAGACAGAAGCAGCGGCAGCCTGTGGGCTCTGCTGGAACAGTTGTCCGCTGACGCATCCAGGTCTGAATCGGATCAGGCCACCCCAGCTTAACTGGGAACAATGAACTTGATAATGCCTCTGCAGGTGAAAACAAACAGGGGAGGCCAAGCTCAGGGTTTGCTGGCAACTCTGTTGTAGCTTTGGTTGCTCATCTTTAAAATGTTATTGGCCATCAGGACATGTTGTCCAATTTGGTGGCATTCTGATGAAACATGGTACTGAGTGTATATGTAATAAACATGAAGTGAAAGCAGAACTAGAGGCTGAATTGTTCCCCTCTTATCTACATACCGGTGTCCTTGTAGCATTTAAAAACCGCATGGGAGATTTGTGGACTTTTCCTTGCATGTCTGAGGACTTTATTTACTTTTCCCCCTATTGTGAAGTGCTTCCTATTAAAACAGTTTCTGAAATGAGAAAAAATGTATGGCGGTGCATGATTTTGTTTTTTGGGAAACAATTGGATCGTAGAAAAATGGTTGTTGCTAATAAAAGGGAGCAATATTTGAATGGCAGTTTGGAGAATTGCGGTCCACTAGAATCACCGTCGGCGCTCTGGTGCAGAATAATTTCATAAGTCAGATGATAACTACTTTTAGTAAAATTTACCACCTCATTCTAATATCATATTTGTTCAAATCACTGCCCACCTCGAAGACCAGGCAGAAACCAGACCCACTCTGATAGCTCTGCACTAAAGGACTAATAGCCCCGTTCTAAAGCGGTTTCAGTGGAGGAGGAAAGGTTGAGGTAATTGATTAAAGATTATATGGGGAAACTTTTATTTTATTATATGAATAGTGCGCAGATACTTTTACAACCAGCACTATATACTTTTAAAAATATGTATTAACTGATAATTTAATGCCAACTTTATATCAGTTGAAGTCAGAATTATTAGCCTCCCTAAATTATTAACCCCCCCCCCCCCCCCCCCCCCCCCACAATAGTTTTAATAACTAATTTCTAATAACTGATTTATTTTACCTTTGCCATGATGACAGTAAATAATATTAGACTAGATATTTTTCAAGACACTTCTGTACAGCTTAAAGTGACATTTAAAGGCTTAACTAGTTTAATTAGGTTAACTTTACAGGTTAGGGTAATTAGGCAAGTTATTGTATAACGATGGTTTGTTCTGTAGATTATCGAAAAAAAATTAGCTTAAAGGGGCTAATAATTTTGACTTTAAAATGGTTTTTAAAAAATTAAAAACTGCTTTTATTCTAGCTGAAATAAAACAAATAAGACTTTCTCCAGAAGAAAAGTATTATCAGACATACTGTGAAAATTTCCCTGCTCTGTTAAACATCATTTTGGAAATATTTAAAGAAAAAATTATTCAACGGGGGTTTAATAATTCTGATTTCAACTGTATTATATTAGATTCATATTCAACTGTATTTATTTATTTTATTATTATTTATTTAAATTTTTTTTTACAGTGTGGCTCAGCTGAATACATGGCCCCAGAAGTGGTGGAGGCCTTTAATGAAGAAGCGAGCATCTACGACAAGCGCTGTGACCTGTGGAGCCTTGGAGTCATCCTCTACATTATGCTGAGTGGATACCCACCATTTGTGGGTCGCTGTGGGACAGACTGTGGCTGGGATTGGGGAGAGCCCTGCCAAGCCTGCCAGGTACACCACACCGTTTCAAATGTTCAAGTATCTAAAGTGCTGAAAGCTTTAAAACTTCCTGTAGAACTGCAATGAGTGCATTCTAGAAAACTGTAGTCCTGTCTTGTTTGGGATGACTGCCCTGTGTTATTATAAAACTTTTGTTTGTGGTTATCAATTTAGACATTTAAAAAAAAAATTAAGCCATTTAAAGCATCAGATTTTACTGAAGAAGGGTGACATGGTGGATCAGTGGTTAGCACTGTTGCCTCACAGCAAGAAGGTCACTGGTTTGAGTCCCTGCTGGACCCGTTGGCAATTCTGTGTGGAGTTTGCATGTTCTTGCATGTTCTTGTGAGTTTCCTCTGGGTGCTCCGGTTTCCCCCACAGTCCAAAGACATGCAGTATAGGTGAGTTGAATAAACTAAATTGGCCGTAGTGTTTGTGTGTGAATGGATGTTTCCCAGTACTGGGTTGCAGCTGGAAGGGCATCCGCTGTATAAAACATATGCTGGATAAGTTGGCGTTTAATTCTGCTGTGGTGACCCCTCATGAATAAAGGGACTAAGCCTAAGGAAAATGACTGAAAGCATAACATACTGCCTTCCACAAAGCATGCGTCAAAGCAAAGGTTTTATTTATTTTTGTTCCTGAGAAAAAAAATGCCACTTTTGAGATAGAGATTTGAGGTTTAGATCATGAGCCCGGAGCTACTATTGCACCATAGTGATAGGGGTGTTATTACTGTATGTCAAACTGGATGTTTAATCTCATTTATCACAATGCATTCACAGAGCATGCTGTTTGAGAGTATTCAGGAAGGCAAATATGAGTTTCCAGAGAAAGACTGGGCACACATCTCCCCTGCAGCCAAAGACCTCATCACTAAACTATTGGTGCGGGATGCCAAAGACCGCCTCAGTGCCGCCCAAGTCCTGCAGCACCCATGGGTCAAAGGGGTATGTTGATTTCCTTCTCTTTCTTGGACATTATTTTACTCTGAAATGTTTTGTTCAACTAAATTAAATATTCTGTCATTTATTTCCACTCATTTTGTTCCAAACCCATTCAAAGTTTGTTCATGAAATCATATTTTTTAAATTAACCAAGTTAAAATAGTTTTCAGTACAAAAATTGTGTTGGACAACACTACGATTCTGATCTGAGTGTTTGGTTTACTTCATGCATCAAGCTGCAGATTGCACTGATCATGCAACTAGACTGATAGATGATTGACTGGATGTATCCAAATCCTTATATTTCAATAGCTATGTTTCCATCCAAAAATGCGAATGAACTTTATGCGCAAAACTGGATTATCGCATAAAAGATGTGCGAATAAAGCAGCGTTTCCATCCAACGAGTCAAAGCGAACAAAATCGTCACTGATTAACTGGCGCCAAATATCAACAGTAAAAGCTGAATTTGCTGCAGTAGAAGCTGCGTCAATCTGAGGTGCAAGTCATTTATTAATGAAGAAAAGAAGGCAATCCTGACACGCAGTGAACACGCGGTGGCATTTGAAGGTGTCAGACAAGACTATCTTGATTCTAGATGTCATTAATATAATGACACTAATCCTTAAACGGTAAGGCGTTTTAGAATGACAAAAACAACATTTCAGATGTTTTACAGTGTGCTCAGCCTGCTCGTTTGTCCATTTACACACATTTCTATCATCACATGAGCTCTTATAACAAAATCACATGATTTTTTTTATGCGCGCACTGGAATTTGTGCGGTAAAAGTGTTTCCATCGTAGTTTATGCGCATCTTTTCTTATCGAATAAAAAGTTTATCCTACTCAGTTATGCGCATATGTTTTTTTTTTATGCGCATTTTCAAAATTTATGTGCATCATGGTGTTTCCATCAACCGTTTTTTTTTATGCGCATATGCAAAATGCACATAAAAATAGGTGGATGGAAACATGGCTATTAATGCATATTTAAATGTTCCATCTGTGTGTAGTCTCTCTCAATACACGGACTACTCTACTACTATGTTGATTTTGGAAGTAAAACTAAAGCAAGCATTCAAAAGTGACTTTACACATTAAAGCATACAAGTTTTGGGTTATTGTATGTTTCAGTGGTGGAACGAATCTCTCAGGTTTCATTGAAATATCTTCATTTGTGATTTAAAAATTAAGTCTCGAGAGTTTGAAATGACATGAGGCTACTTAAAGAACTAATCACATTTTGGGTGTATTGGGAGTTTCATTTTGCCAATTTCTAATAAAGGAACTTTTTATTCTTTCATGTCTAGGGATGGGTACCGAAACTCGGTACTTTATTGGTATCGGTGCTAAATTATAAAAGACTGAAGTATCGATAACCTCTGATGTTAACTGTTCTGCTATCAATACTGGACAATTATTGCGGAGTAAACATTACTTACAGTTGCATAGAAATGCTTGTGTTTCCGGCGAGCGCGTCAAGTATAAAAGCCTTCACAGTTCTCGGCTGTGCGCTCTCACTCAGTGGAGGCTCGAGCAAAGCGCACACACAACTCCTGACACAGACTTGCACACACGGCTCATAAGCTTGCAGAGGGAACCAAACGGGTTGTATTTCCCGAGTGGGCCGCGACAATGCCAGTTGCAACAAACGCAACAAGTTGTTTTCTTGTATAAGTGGAAAAACAAGCAATCTGGCTAAGGGCAAGTATTTTTCAAAAGTGCATTAACTGCAGAAAGACAAATGAAAAGTTTTTGACTGTCTAGCTACTAACGGTAACGTTACATCATCCACATCGTTATGCCAGCAGTCAATCACCTAAATTAATATAATATTAATAGTTAAATAAACGCACACATTCAGTTACAATGAAAACACTATTTTTTCTGCAGTAGCCTAAATAAATCTTAAACATTAAAATGCTTTTACATCAGCTGGATTTACAAATTTTGCCTATGAATGGCCTAATAATAAACTATGCTTAAGAAATTTATTTAAAAAAAACTGCTTATTTTTACATTGCAAGATGCTCAAACTGTATTAAAAACACGGTTAACTCCTAAAACAATGTTAACTCATTAATGTGAATGCGTTAATGAAAAATCATAAACATTATCTCATTTAATTGCATTTTGCAACTCGAAGATGGTATTTTCAACTGCAGGGAGCACAGTAAACCAAGTAAGATCCTGACTTTTGGACCATTCTTCTAGAGAGAAATATCAACATGGTTGACTTTTCTGGCAGAAGTCATCGCTTTCCTTCAAACCATTGTACATTATTTTATAAGAAGAAAAAAAAATATTTATTTGTTTTACAATTATTGGTTTCATTTTATTTTACATTTTAAAAACGTAATAAAACAAAGGGTTGTTCATTCTGTTAAATTTTTTACTATTATGTTTTTTATTATTAAACAAACACTACAAAAAGTACCGTTAAAGTACCGAACCGATAAGTGGTATCGATAAAAGTAGTAAGGCCGTTATAACCTGAATGATACCCATCCCTATTTATGTCGTAGTAACATGTAGCTGTATATCATGTCTTGTTGCTGACTTCTGTTGTTCTTCTCTTTAGTGTGCACCCAACGCTGTGTCTGCTTCCATACTACATCAGAGGTATGTATAGTGCATTCTTATACTCCTCTAAATCTCATCCAGTAAACATAAATAGCAGATTAATATTCACACACGTGACCTTCATTGTGCTTTCTCAGGGGCGGCAGCGCTCAGGACCTGACGTTCTTTGCGGGGCAGGCCGTAGCCATGAACCGGCAGCTGGCGGAGAGGGAGGAGAGCGAAGATCTGTCTCTGTCCTCTCCTCTTCTCTCCAGCAGCTCCGGCTCCATGCTCTTGTCTCCTCCATCCAGGTCCAAGCTGGCCCACCGCAGGAAGACCGCCAGCAGTCAGCACAGAGGACCAGTGTGTGCTGCTGAACTCCGCCAGCTCCTCTCCCCGCTCGTGATCGTGGGCGACTGTGCCTGATTATCATGACCTTCACCAGCCTTCGATCTCCCCTGTCAACCTCTATATGAATCTTCGACCAGGCAGTATGTTGATCTCTGACCTCTCTGCCCACTCACTTTGTGGGTCTAAAGCGCTTGCGGGAAGGACTCGCATGTTTGTAGCACTTAAAGCACCTCAAAAGCCCCCGCAAACAAAGTTTTGATTGGGTATAAAGGCTGTTGTGGCTGGAAAGAGACTTGTTGACGTCTGAGAGTCCTGGGAATCTGTCAATATACAACGATGTTTACAAAAAACCTTGAAAACCAAAGGATTTAAGCTGCTTTCATTTGGGACCCCACCTAAATCATTTACCTTCAAAGCATCAGGAAAAATAACTGCTGTTTGCCTTAGTGCTCACGTCAGGACCTCCAGCAGCTGAATGAATTGTATTTCTACAGTTTTGGGGATTTATTTATCCTCGAGTCACTCGTAATGGTGGCAAGCTGTGACTGTAGTTTTTGCATCAACTGTTGCTCGGACTTAAGTGGAAAACGATTGATTTATTCCTTCAAGTCATTCAGGGTAGAAATGGTAGCCATGTTGTGTGGGGTTTTGCAATCCTGATTCTATTTATCAAGAACCTCATGTAACCAAATTTCAATCCACCGCATTACTGTAATGACATTTGATTCTGCCCAAAACAAAGCGGAGCTGAAACCTCAGAATGAAGAACCAAAGCAGATCTTACAGCAGAAAGACACATTCTGTGTCAGTGAATTGGCATTTTACATTTAGTTTTGTCCTTGCACTGGAAAGTTTGCCTCTTTCATAGAGCAGTGCAGCACAGCTTCTGTATTCGGCTTCTCAGGAAAACAGGAATTGGTTGCACAATCATATTTCCTCCCTTTATGTCCTGAATCGCCATGCCATGGGGGTTTTAAGTAACTGACAGAGGTGCATTTCCAACTCCCTTTTCACCATTCATCCAGTTAGTCATTGAACATTTTCGTGGACACACGGGCTCCATCAATGATCGTATTCACTGTTTGAATAAAGGTGATCGTTCCATCAAAAGACCTTAAGTCCTCTGTTAGCCTCTTTTTTTTGTGCTTGTGGACAAACATCTGAGAATAAGATGTGCAGAAATTCGCCAGACACACCAATGTGCCATGCTGCTGTTATTTTGCCCCCTTTTAATTTTAATTTTAATTTGTGTGTGTTAGGAAGGGAGATTTTCACCTTCCTTTTTTTTAAAGCATTTAAATATTTTTAAAAGTTTAGGTGTGTGTTTGTTTTGTTTGTTTGTGTTTTGGTCCTCAATGAGTCCTAATGAAGACCAAAGCTGAAATTCTTCTAAATTGTTACTGATGTTCCTCGTTGACTGGAGACACTTTAATGTTTTAATGTTTTTTTTTTTTTTTTTTTTTTTTTTTTTCCCTCAATTCTGCTCAAATATTTTTATATTTATAGTCACCAGCAAATATCCAGATCAACCATTAACTGAACCAAGTGCTCGTACTCACTTTGAGTAAAACAAACTTTTCCCCTCTCTTGTTGGTTGGTGGTTTGTCTTACAGTAAGACATGAAATGCATATACATGCAGTTGGTTCTGTTTTTGTTTTTGTTTTTCTTTTTGATGGAAACCACCCTGGAAATATGCTGAGTGTAGTCTTTCTGAGAAAGACCTTTGCTTTTTTTGTTTTTGATTTTAGTTTTTTTTTTTTTTTGTTTTGTTTTTTGTTGGGCATTGCGATTTTCATAGAATGTTCTGACCCCTCTCCACTACATGAATATGACTAGTCTACACTTATTTCAGGGACCAGTGGTGTTGTGTTTTTCATGTGGTTGTACCATTTTTGTTTTTCATTTGACCATGGGGGGCAAAATAAAGAACATGGAAAATTGTTCAACTACACAGTTGTTGTACTTTTTATTGTAAGATAAAAAACAAATCGAGAACCAACAGAAACTCTCAAAGCAAAGTTGAGAACTAGATGAGAACGGCTTTTTTTTTTTTTTGCTGGTAAATGCTTATTGATCTAGCTATTTTAGAGTTTTACAAAATAACCAGACCCTTCATTTCGTGGAAAACATTGAGTCCATACATTATTAATCTCACGTAGCATCTCTAATTTCTCACAGACAACACTAGTCTCACAGGTCATCACTAGTCTCTCACAGACAACACCTCTTATTGGACAACACTAGTCTCTTACTAGACGACACTAGTCTCACAGATCATCAGTAGTCTCTTACTGGACACCACTAGTCTCTCACCGGTCATCCTTAGTCTCTTACAGGTCATCAGTAGTCTCTTACTGGACACCACTAGTCTCTTACAAGTCATCATTAGTCTCACAGGACACCACTAGTCTCTTACAGACAACGCTAGTCTTTTACTGGACAACACTCGTTTCTCACAGGTCATCACTAGTCTCTTACTGGACACCACTAGTCTCTCACAGACACCACTAGTCTCTTACTGGACACCACTAGTCTCTCACAGACACCACTAGTCTCTTACTGGACACCACTAGTCTCTTACTGGACACCACTAGTCTCTTACTGGACACCAAAAGTCTCTCACAGACACCACTAGTCTCTTAATGGACACCAATAGTCTCTCACAGATAACGCTAGTCTCTCACAGGTCATCACTAGTCTTTTACTGGACACCACTAGTCTCATACTGGACAACACTAGTCTCACAGGTCATCACTAGTCTCTTACTAGATGACACTACTCTCTCACAGGTCATTCAATGTTTCATTCTCCAGGGAACTGCTTTACTGATTTTGCTGTGGTCGGCGCTCATTGTCTGCATGAACATTGCTGTTTGATGAAGCGCTAAACACAGGGTTGGAACCACATGTTGCAAAATGAGCTTCTGTATATGCAGACATCTCTCATACCAGTTTAGGTAATGGTAAGAAAATATGAAAAAATGGTTCAGAACAAATTCATCATAATTTCACATAGATTTTATAGACAGGCAGCATGTGCAATACTTTCACATTCAACCCAATCTCTTGTTTGCTGTCAACGGGTTCAAGCAAACCTCAGCTTCAATATTTTCCCAGACTCACTGCAGCGGCTTCAGTTCCTTTTTCACTGTATGAATAAAATTGTATCTGGTGTCTGAATAATTTCTGGTTCAACTTTAAACGGTCCTTTATCCTTGTCCCCCACAAATAGCCTACCTCTAAACGTCTGCCCATCGTGTAGACACACTATGCCTTCATTTTGTAAAGTATAAGCTACTGATGTTACAGGTGTGGTAAACACTGCGCTATCCCATAACACACAGCTCACGTGCATTGCGAACATGCCAGTTACAAGTTAATGAATATGGAGACTTGAACAAACCACATATTCTAGTTAAAGTCTGCATATCAGCGAGTCCTTCAGTCAGACAAACATGGAGATAACAGTTCTGTGAAAATGTTCTGTGCATGTGCAATTATTTTCTGTTAGGTAGTCACAGAATTTAAGACAAATGTCAATTTGTCTGTCTTTCACTGACATAAAAAATTATTTCTATGATCTATAATGAATAGAAAAACAGCAGCTATTGTGTTGAGCAGTCCCTCTAGAATATTGCAATTCTGCAACTGCTGAATTTAATGCAAAATTATGGAAAGTTAGAGGAGCTTGCCATATTTTTTCTTGTCAAAGATTTCGACCAGCCAGAACATTTTTCAATTTCCTTTCATGCCATCTGTATTGCTTACTAAACAACATCATATTGATGCATATAAAATGCTCATTTTGTGTGCTATACCCAAATTATAGACACAGCACAGCACTTCTTAAGTGTGTGTGACACGCTTCAGACATTATCGTTATGCACATTTAGACAAAGACTTTTTGAACAAGGACATTTGTTGTATCAATTGCTAAAATGAGACCTTTTAATATGATTTTTCTAATGCTATTGTTGAAGACATTTTTAACAAATATGTTTTTTTTATTAAGGCTTCAGAAGGCTTTATGTGTTTAGGAGGTTAAACACTTTCTCTCTTTGTTTCTCTCAGTGTTTACTTTTTAAATTACAGAGACCAATGGTTTTTGAGGTCAAAAAAGGAAGAACTAAGATGTGTAAATTTGTGTATGTTTTCACAGCAAAACAACAAGAAATGCAGAATATTGCTGGTAGTTTTTTTAAAAAGGCACAAAAATCATTTTAAGCTTCAATAATTAGAAATCTTTGGTTGAGAAGTGGGAAAGGACTAAAATGACAGTGAAAAATAGGCTAATCATAACAGTAGGCAAAAATATGTGAAACAATAAACTATTAATTCTGATCAAATATTTTTGATAGCCTAAATGGGAAGTAACATTTTAAATGATAAACAAAAAATCCCTGACTCTCATGACTTGAACAAAAAATGGCTGACTTTCAATGTCTGGAATAGACCTTTTAAAATGACATGATTCGTTGGAAACCATAGTGAAGGGGAATATAGGCCAGATTGAAGAGTAACTTAATGGGATATAGTTCACCCAAAAATGAAATGTCTGTCATCATTCAGCCTACTCATCCTTAACATGTTCCAAACAACAAAAGTTTCTTTCTGTTAAACACAAAACAAGATATTTTGAAGAAAGATGGAAACTGACTTCCATAGTATTTGTTTTGCCAACTAGGGAAGTCAGCTTACAGGTTTCCAGCTTCATAATATCTTCTTTTGTGTTCAACAGAAAAAGAATTTTACAAAGGTTACACTTGAGTAGTATAGTGAGTAAATTTCCAGTTTGGGTAAACTTAAAACTCTTTAAAATTGTATTCAGTTTGTTGATTATTCTCGAAGGTGATTAACATTACTAAATTAATTAATTAGGCGATGCAGTGGCGCAGTTGGTAGTGCTGTAGCCTCACAGCAAGAAGGTCGCTGGTTCGAGCCTCGGCTGGGTCAGTTGGCGTTTCTGTGTGGAGTTTGCATGTTCTCCCTGCGTTGGCGTGGGTATCCTCCGGGTGCTCCGGTTTCTCCCACAGTCCAAAGACATGAAGTACAGGTGAATTGGGTAAGCTAAATTGTCCGTATATAAGTGTGAATGAGTGTGTGTGGATGTTTCCCAGAGATGGGTTGCGGTTGGAAGGGCATACGCTGCGTAAAATTGTGCTGGATAAGTTAGCAGTTCACTCCGCTGTGGCGACCCCGGATTAATAAAGGGACTAAGCCGAAAAGAAAATGAATGAATGAATGAATGAATGAATGAATGAATGAATGAATGAATTTAATTATAATAACGAACGTGTATTGTGTATAGGCCTATGCCATATAGTTTCTGATAATGCTAGCTCCTACACTATATATGTTTTAGTGTGTTAAGGGGGAAACTGCGTGAATAACTACTAAGGTAATTTGATAAATATGATAATTAAATCATTTCTATACAGGAAAGAAGCCGTTTCATACGTGTGTTGTTAATCTGCGTTGGAAAACTCAAGGTTGTAAAGAAACACGAGCTCCCCCAAGTGTTCAAATCACACCATTATTAGTGCAAACGGCTATTTCATAGGCTAAAAGACAAAGCACAGCATTACCATAATTTAACTTTCACTGAAAATCTGTAAAAGCTTTATTGTATGTCTTAGAAGGATAGAAAATTATATTTAACAAAAACTCACTCAAAACAAAAGTTTTATCAAAGACGAGTCCCGTTTGTTCTAACGTTACATGTAGCCTAGATAAGCTATTAAAAGGATAGTTCGCCCAAAAATGAATGTTCTGTCATCATTTACTCACCCTTTACTTGTTCCAAATCCGTTTGCTTCTTTCTTCCTCTAAACACAAAAGACGATATTTTGAAGAAAGCTGGAAACCTGTAACCATTGACTTACATAGGCTGTTTGCTGTTAGTCGATGGTTACAACTTTCTTTAAAAGATCTTCTTTAGTGTTCAACATAAAGAAACTCATAAAGGTTTTAAACCACTTGATGGTGAGTAAATAGTTTGTAAATGTAACTTCATTTTATAATAACAAATTATTAATATTATGTATTTATATTCTTAAATGTTAATTAATTCATTCATCCATTCAAAATGCTGAGAGATCACAAAGTTTATCTTGTGAAAAATAAATTGTATATTTGACTTATTCAGAAAACAAGAAGCAACATGATACACTCCATAGCCTATATCCTGACATTACATGTGGGAATAGCACACAACTGACTAGACACAAATTCAGCACTGCAAAAATACTACATTTTGTAAATGTAAACCAGAAATGCAGGTGATTTTTCAGCGTCTCTGGCACACAATTGTCAATGCTGCAGTTATTGATCCGATGAGAAAAAAAGATGTTTTAAACATTAAGTACCACATCAGCACTGGCACCAAGATCCCTGATGGAGACAGAGAAAAACATACATTTATACAACACACAGTGGAGATGCTCTAAAAGTGTAGCTCACAGCATTCATTTACTATAGCACAGAAGTTAAAATTCTAAAACATATTGAGATGTCTTTTCTGTGAGTCTGCATCTATTAATAGTCATTCTTCTCTGTTAACTGGCCCTGAGTCTCCTAATTGTGAATTCAATTCTATTGAACTGATTCCTTGTTCTTTGCTTTCCACATTCAGTGACTATTTTTAACCCATTTAACATTTTACAGTTGCTGAAGTTCATAGTTAGCATTTTCCTTTTTTAAGTAATGTACATGTTATCCATGTTTAATTTCTCAATGACATGAAAGCAAACAACCAAATAAAAGATTTGTTTTGCTTGATTTGAAATTGATTTCTTTCCTGTCACGTGAGGCTTTTTAACTTCCTACCCCTAATTCCAGGATGCAAAATGGAGGCAAACCCTTCCAAAAAAAAGGCAATTTTCATGTTACTAAAAACACTTTTTTTTGTTCACAAATATATATATAAACATAATTATGAAGGTTTCTAAATTCATCCAAACTAAATGAATCTCTTAAGAGATCTATGGTTTTTTGTATTGTCAGAAGTCCAAGCGGCAAGTTGCTGGTGGGTAAATACGTTGTAAGTAGAAATCATGGGGAGTCCTCAGAGTAAAATGAACTTCTGTCTTCACTTCCACAATGAGAGTTATAACACTGAAATAAATAACACTGGAACAGAGTTAAAGTGCTGATTGAACATTAATGATAGTTAAAAAGCAGAATTACTGAAGAAAAACACAAAACTGACTTCAGTCACAACCTTGGCCCTGCTGTCAACACAAGGCCCTGCTGTCCACACAAACATGGGTATTTGTTCGTCCACACAAAAACTTTTATATACACTCAAAAAATTATCATTATTTTTTTACTTGTTCAAACTACTTAATTAAAACAAGCTGAATCAACACAATTCTTGAGATTTCATTGGGATAACAATTTTTTTTATGTTCAATCTACATAAATTTGTTAAAAGAGTTACGTTAACTTAATCGATTTGAGTTGGGACAACATGAATGAATTGTGTGGAACCCTGCATTTTTTCGGGTGTATATCACTTTTTGGACACACATTAGTCTGTTAGGGAAACTGTGTGTTTCATTACTTTAAGACAAATGGATTAGTTCTTTGTGTGTTCATATTCATGAAATTATATAATACATACTTTTGGGGGGTCCATATCAAATTGTTTTCTTTTAAACATAATAATTTTTTAACTTTTAAACATAATAAATGCATTTGTTGATATGAATTGATCTGTTGAAAGCAGTTATTCTGACTTCTGAATGCCAAATATTCTCCTCCTATGCAAATGTTACATTGAAGGGTGCATACAACATATTTGCCCACCAGCAATTATAGTTACCACATATTTGAATACAATCTTCTAGAAAACAATCTAAAATCTGGAGAAAATAAATGCAAAACATGTTCATAAAGGACACAACCCAGGTAGCAAAGAATTCTGGCCCAGATTTGGCATAAAGCTGGCACAGCAGGCATTTATTCGGCACTGGCATATACAGCATGTGGGCCAAACATGGCCTGGGTTTGGCAGAGGTGGTATCATCTTTAAGGCGGCACACAAGACTTGGGCCAGATGTTAAATGTAGCATTTGGCCCAGATGTTTAAAATGTATATGTGGGCCACAAAAGTTTGGCCTGTCTTGACCCACATTTAAATTATTTTTGAGTAAAGAAAAAGATTTGACCAATCAGGTCGCTTCGTGAAAAAAGCATGCCCGTAGCGTCCCTAAAGCCCAATGTCTCATGGGTTAATCAATTTAATTGCAGTCGTGACATCAACATTTCTGTGCCCAGTTATGGGTTATTAACTTGGCTGAGACTTGGCCCAGATATGGTCCAGGTTTGGCCCTTGTATGGAAGCCAGACTTGGTCCAGTCATGTACCATATTCACTGCAGCATGTGGGCCAAGCTAAAACTGCTTGTGTGGGCGAGATCTGGGCCAGAGAAATTTTGCTATGTTGGAATTAACAAGGCTACATGCGGGCACAAATGGGTTAAGAATAATAGCAGCATGGTAAAACCCTAGTTAGTAATATATATTAGAATGTCTAACCTTTATTGCTCTTATTTCACCAGTAATCATTACTGTCATGTTAGTAGCACACAATATTTGTTGCAAATACAACAATTATGTATTTTTTATTTATTTTTTTATTTTTTTTTTGCATAATGTCGACTCCACTGTTTTGGGCTAATTCTGTTAGCTGAGGGATGTAAGTGAGTAAAACTCAAAATTGACTGAAAGTTAATTCTACTCATGTGAAAAGAGTTTTGAACTCATTGTTGAACGTATTGAGTTAGTTAAATACCTCATTACTTCAACTTAAATGGAGTAAGTTCACAGTACTCATATAAATTAGTTTTTTTTAACTCAAATGGTTTGTAGCAATCGGTTTTCTCAAACAGTTTGAGTTGCCTTAACGTATTGGGTTTTACAATACTTGGTTGGTTTGAGTTCTCTTCATTTATTGGGTTTTACTGTGCTCAAATTGCTTCTTTTACTCAAATGGATTAAGTTCACAGTACTCATTTGGATTCGTTTTTGAACTTAAATTGTTTGTTGCAATCAGTTTCCTCAAATGGTTTGAGTTACCTTAACTTTTTGGGTTTTACAGTATATTGAGATGCAAAGACTAAAGGTGAGTAAAATTATCAAGGAATAACAACAACTTTTGCTTTTTTAACACTTTATAGTGCTAACAACATTAGATTAGATTATTATTATTGTATTTTAATTTGCTTTATTAAAACATTGTACAGTTAGAACAGTTAATATGGATATTAATTAAACCATATTCACAGTTAAAGCTGTATTTTTTGAGAAATGCATTTTAATGCGCTTTCCCTGTAGGAAAAATCACTTCTGATATTTTCATTTGATGCTGGCAAATGTTTTATAAGTTATCCTGCATATTACACATACGGTATAAAATTATCCAAATTATGAATTAAGATGATATGTTAACTGGAGAAACTTACTTGATGCTGCTGGATTTTGGTGTGTTGTATTAGTCAGCATGTATGATGTTGAATTTACAGTTGATATTGAAGAAAAGACACAATCTGAGTAATAATATTAATTAAAAAGAAGTTATAAAATGAACAAAAATGAATAATGATATCCAAGAAATTTCACTCTTACCTTCCACCGTGACTTGAGCCATGCTTATTGAATCAGGCGGCTCAGTTTGGCAGCTGTATTGTCCCGAATTATTCTTATTTGCACTTTGAATGTGTTTAGAGATTGTGACTTTATTTTCACCCGATTGCAGGCTACGCTCCACTTGTTGTCCTTTCATCAGTTTTACCTGATATCCAGAGCAATCAAAATGACATGTGATGTTAAAGTCTTGACCAGTGCACCAGTGCAAGTCTTGATCTTTGCGTCCTCCACTAACACTGATGTTGAGATGACAGCCTCCTAAAAAGAAATAATTAGATATAGCTCTCTGAATACTGGAAAACAAGCATGAATCTTTTCTGAAACTCACCACTTATATTTGATGGAATAAACAGCAGCAGAATTAATTTCATAAAGTGCATGTTGGAGCTGAACTGCCACCAAACACTGAGGTTTGAGTTGAAATAGCACTCTGCAGAATGGCGTGGAACTTGCAGGTCAAAAACAATAGGAAATTACCCAGTCTGCGGCTCAGCTGATAAACAATGAGATAAGTTCATGCTATAAACACCCCTGAGATCAAAAGCAGTTTGCAGGTTTGAATGAAAAGGTCATCTAACTAAAACAACACCTTTAAGAACATGTACATCTATCTTTTTTCTACAGTTTTTGCATAATAGGCTTTTCATTTACTTGCAAGAACTGATTAGATCAAAACCTATCCGTGATAACATGAAGTAACATTAAGTACATTGTTTTTTTAACATGGATATGAATAAGTCAACTTGACGTTCGTTTTAAAAAAGTAACATTGTTGAGTATGCTTTACTTAGTCAATTGAATGGTACTTTTCAACACTTTTTGAAGCAGGTTTTACTCAAACAGTGTAGCACTGAATTAAATTCATGCTTTTTAAAAGTGTGCTTCACTTAATTACATTGAAGTAAATAACAGTTCTTGTTACAACTTGTGCAATAACATAGATATAATAATCTGTGCAACAATATTGAGAAAATGTTTTCCAAATGTCATCAATCGACAAGTTACAATGCCTAAAAACAAAGGCAACAATAAAACAATTTAAATACAAATAGAAAGTAGAAAAAAACAGTGCATTACGGAAATACCAGTATCAGAAAGTTAAGAATAGGTTTCAGAAAGTTGAGTTACTTTGATATTTCCTCAAAGAATCTTTGTATAATATATAATATATTTGTAAGTTGAAGCTTTAAAGGGTTAGTTCACCCAAAAATTTACATTTGTTTTATAACTCACCCTCATGACATTCCAATAGACTGAGACTTTAATTCATCTTCGGAACACAGATTAAGATACTATAGGTGAAATCTGAGAGCTCCCTCGTCCTCCGTAGACACCAATGGTCTCAGCTTGTTAAAGTAATATTAGGAAGCAATGAGACTAATTTTGTGTGCAAATAAAACAAGAATAACAACTTTAACTTGGTTTAATCTTTTCAGTTCAGCACTCTTCAAGACAGCACTGTGCTCTTTATATGTGTTGCGTTAGGGGTTATATACATCAATGTGCGCAATATACTGACACTGAGGAGAAGAAACTGTTGAAAAAAATCTTTATTTTTGTTTTATGTGAGCACAAAAGGATTCTTGCAGCTTGATAACATTCAGATTGTACGACTGAAGGAATGGTCAGTTTTAAGGATGTTTTTGCTACCTTTCTGGACTTTAGGGTTGGAATTAGCGCTGCAAAATGTATAGTTCAGATTGCAATGTGCAAATCTGCAATACTCAAATCGCAGGAACTGCAATGTCGGGTTGGGGTTATTAAAACAAGTCACCATAGTTAGATTTTGACCCTAATAGGGTTAAAGATTTTTTGTATGGATGTTTTTAAGTTACTATGTAAGACTGCAAGCCAAATAAACCAAGAGTTATACAGTTTGAAGTTTTAACAAAGATGAATTGTATTTAATTATTTTTACAATGATGACTATTTTTTTACATGATTGTTGAATTTCTGTACATCAATACTTCCACATAAACCATAAAACATGTTTTTTTCTATTTGTATCTTTGTTGTATTCATCTATGCTTATGTGTTTATTAGATTTTATGCTGATACTCCCATACAAAATAATCCCCATTAATCTAAAATGTTCCCAAATTATCTACTTTCCAAATAGTTATGTCATCTTGTCAAATTATACTTATTCATATTGCAATATATATTGCAGACAAACAAAATATCGCAATGTCAGTTATTGTTAAGTCTTACTTTCAATGAGTCATGGCTGTCTATGGAGGATGAGGAAACTCTCAGATTTCATCCAAAACATCTTTAC
Source organism: Danio kyathit (assembly GCA_903798195.1). Classification (NCBI taxonomy): domain Eukaryota; kingdom Metazoa; phylum Chordata; class Actinopteri; order Cypriniformes; family Danionidae; genus Danio; species Danio kyathit. The sequence continues at coordinate 27,463,861 of LR812520.1, forward strand.
TTGTGTTCAGAAGATGATTGAAAGTCTACAGGGTTGTGGAATGACATGAAAGTGAGTAATTAATAACAGAATTTTAATTTTTGTGCGAACTATCCTTTTAATTTCTACAAGCTTGAATTTAGTACTACTATAAAATGTATTTTTTATTTTTATTCTTGCCTGAATTAAATGGGGTGGTACAGTAACTCAGTGGTTAGCACTGTCGCCTCACAGCAAGAAGGTACCAACTGGGCCAGTTGGAATGTGTGGAGTTTGCATGTTCTCCCCTTGTTGGCGTGAGTTTCCACTGGGTGCTCTGGTTTCCCCACAGTCCAAAGACATGGTAGTGTATGAGTGTGTGTGTGAATGCGAGAGTGAACGAATATTTACCAGTACTGGGTTGCGGCTGGAAGGTCATCCGCTGTGTAAAACATATGCTGGTATAGTTGGCAGTTTATTCCGCTGTGGCGACCCCTGATAAATATGAATGAATGAATTAATTCATAGGTCTCAAACTCAATTCCTGGAGGGCCACAGCTCTGCACAGTTTTGCTCCAACCCTAATCAAACACAGCTGATCCAGTAGTGTCTAGTAGTCTTGAACATCTTGATTAGTTGGATCAGCTGTGTGAATGAACGGAATGAACCACCAACTTATCCACTACGTTTTTACGCAGCGGATGCCCTTCCAGCCGCAACCCATCTCTGGGAAACATCCACACACACACTCATTCACACTCATACACTACGGTCAATTTAGCCTACCCAATTCACCTGTACCACATGTATTTGGACTGTGGGGGAAACCGGAGCACCCAGAGGAAACCCACGTGAACATGGGGAGAACATGCAAACTCCACACAGAAACACCAACTGACCCAGCTGAGGCTCGAACCAGCGACCTTCTTGCTGTGAGGCGACAGCACTACCTACTGCGCCACTGCATCGCCCTGACAATATTCAACAACAAAAAAATGTACTTATCCTAAACGTTTCAACTGGAAGTGTCATTTTGTAATGCAACAATATTAAAAGGTGCATAAACAATGCAAATAACTATAAAGAGTAAAGTAGCAAAAATAGCCCTCTTGCAATGTGTTCTTTCATTCTCATACAAAAAGAATGCTTATAATGTTGGGCTTACTTGCAAATGGTTTCTATGTAATAATTATACAGTAATCTATAGAAATGTGACGTATATTTCTATAAAAATTATTTAACTGACACATATATGATGCCTGTCCATACACTAAAAATGCTGGGTCCCACACAATCAATTTGTGTTGGAACAACATAAAGAAGTCAAGTTGACTTTTAGGGGAATTGAACATAAAACAATTAAGTTGTCCCAAGAAACTCAAGAATGGTTTTAACTTATTTTATATAAGTAGTTTAAACAAACAGCAAACATCAACTTTTTAAAGTGTATATATCCTGATGCACTAGGAATATGTTGCTGTACATGATTTTTGTTGATAATAAAACTATAATAAAAAGCTTTTTCAAACGCATATAGCTGTTTTGCCATTTAAGAAAATGTTTAAGAAAAAGTAAGCGTAGATTTTCAGAAATACTCTAGTATTTTACTCTGGAGTAAATTGCCATCACGTTCAGCTGGCAAATAATATATACCAAATGTTTATAATTTACACCTACATTAGATGAACTAATATTACAAGCTTGTAGATGCCGAAGACACCAGTTTCTACGTCATCCGGTTCAATTTCTCACGTAGTTTTACGTTGAATGAAACTGCGCATTATTTTTTTCCGAAGAGCGCGGAATTTTATGACCCCATATTCTCCAAACACAACTACGCAAATTTCACAACTTAGAGGCAGCGATCTGATCGGCGGCAGCGGAGGAAACGCGAGAGCTGCACGGAGAGGCTTAAAGAGACATCAGCGAAGAGGGAGAAAAAATGATAATGGCTTCAAGGAATGAGCATTAAAACCGACCAAATGGGGACTGTCATCGACTAATACCACAGAGATTTAGGTAAAAGTGTCTAATCTGTTGATATGTCAACCTGCTTTACCGATTTACGCATCATTCCTCGTACTTAATTTACAACAATTTCGACTGTTCGGGATTAAGGAGTTGCCCGGTTGATGGTTGGCAACAAAATACATATGCTTGTCAACAAATATAGCTTTGACGAATGTGTAAGGTTGTTGTAGATGAAAACGAGCTGTGTTTTGTGTCGATAACCGCGCTGGTGTTGTTATGTGGATTTAGTAACTCGTTAGCTCGCTGAAGCGCAGGCCACAGATCGTTAGCTTGTTTGGGCTAACATTAGTTAGCGCGCTAGCTGTGGCTTCACTCATTTGCTGCTTAGTTGGCAACTCGCTGGCTAACTGACAACATTAGCCTTTCAGTTCTCGAAGATTCACACCAACATCTCTCTATTGGAGTCTTTAAGTTCGTATAATGTGCTTCTAGAAAGGGAACACGATGTACCAAAATATGTTCGGAGTTTTATCTGTAACCCAAGTTTCTTTCTCAGACTTTGATGTCGAGCTTCATGAGGCCAGCAGGCACGTTCGTCATGTTTATTTTCAGATAGTTCGCCCTTAAGATATATATTTGAACATATAAATATGGTAAAGTGTTGCGCGTTTTAATTTTTCGAGCGTATTAATAGTCGCTTATATATAAATAAGGCAAGCTGCTGAATGCAGAGGGAGGGCCAGTGAGTACACAGGCCTAATATCACATTTGTTGGCTATGTGAAAACAGTTTTGTTGTCGATGCATGTTGATCATCAGGCCTGATCCGATATGAGACGATGGATTATAGACTTAGCTGGAGGGCTAACTTTATAGATTTTACAACATTGAATCATCGTTTCGAATACTGCTACCTTGTTGTGCAGATGGAATGAATGCTGTAAGCATTAGAGTGCAAGTAAATGTAGTGTCTATGGCTTTATGATATTATGTGTACTAGGGCTGCACGATATAGAAAAAACTGACCTTGCAGTGTTTTGTTTTCCTGCGATACATATTACGATATCGAGCACACTTTTCTTTAGTTTAAACGAATGAGTCTATTTTTTAAAGTCATAATTATATTATTTGGATGATTTTGCATCTGCTCAAAATATAATAAACTAATCACTTGCATTAATAAATACAGTAGAGCAAAGATACAAATGAAATTTTCTGGGACTATAGCAGTATTCAGGCACAAACTGAATAATCAAATGTAAAGTAACACTATAGTGTATCTATTGTAGGCATGGGATGATAACCGGTTTCAAGGTTTGAAAAAGTAAAGGTTTTAAAACCGCAAAAAGTTTCTACGTGTTGTAAAGAAATCAGTTTTTTATTAATGAAACTAGCAGAAGTCAATGATATTTTTTAATTATTTAGCCTGACATGTCCAGAAAATTATAACTGTAAGTTGTAAATTGAAAAAATATATAATATGAAATGCTGTATATTGTGTTCAATAGGGTCTAGATGTGTTGTTTTTTACTAAGACATTTAAAAATAACTTATTGTAGAGCTGTAATCGCAATACCTTGATACTGTGAAAACGTAAAATTTTTTATCCAAGCCAGGTTATCATACCGTCACAAACTTACACTGGCCTTATACCTATACTAATCTTTTGCATATGCACATAAATATAATTAATCTTTATATAAGTTACAAACATACTTGTGCCTAAATTTTTTAAGGTGCCTTGAAATGCTCACACTGCCTTAAAAACACATGCAGATAAATGTATGGACAAACTTTGCAATGACTCCACAAATCATTTATGTTTTGAACTGTGGCTCCTGTATAATATTAACTATGCAGATGTGACCATTGCGGATACACACATTGCGATATCGATGCTGAAACGATATATTGTGTGGCCCTAATGTGTATGCTGTAGCATAAAAGGTTATTTTAAAAAGTGATGCAAAATATGTGCATCATGATTAGGCATGTACGGTGGCCGAGAGAGGCCTTAACGTGCTGCAATTTAAGAAAACGTGCAATTACAAAAAAAAAAACCCAGCAAATTGAGAAAATATCTTCATTAGTTTGACAGCAAATATGCTGCAATTCCTCACAATGCACACACATTTAAAAAAACAAGCTGCATTTTCACACAACACAAACATTAATAAAACGCGCTGCATTTTCACACAACACAACGGAAATGTTTCAAGGTGACCCTAAAACGTGACGGACCCGGCAACTTAGGTTATGGTTATTTAGACTAATAAATACTAAAGACACTGCAATCGGGATATTAAAATAAACAAACTAAAAACTCACCTACAACTTCACTGACCAATAGGCAGGGCACAGCAGCGTCCGTCACGTTTTTGGGTCCCCTTGAAACATTTCTGTTGTGTTCTGTTGTTTTTGTGTTGTGAGAAATGCAGAGTGTTTTATTAAATGTTTGTGTTGTGAAAAATGCAGTGCGTTTTATTAATGTTTGTGTTGTGTGAAAATGCAGCACGTTTTTTATGTGTATGAGGGTTTGCAGCACGTTTTTTAATGTGTGTGAGGGTTTGCAGCATGTGCTGTCAAACGGTTGAAGATTGTTTCTTAGGCCCCGTTTACACTAATGCGTTTTCATTTTGAAGTGGCGTTTTAGATCAAAAACGATCCGCGTCCACACTAGCGTTTCATCTAGCGTTTCTAAACATATCTCCGTCCACACTACTCCACCAAAAACGTATATCACGTGACCATTCGCGCACTCTGGGCATGCGCGTTCAAGTATAAACAGGAAGCATGTTTCTCGCTCGGCATGTGGTTATTGTTAGTCAACAAATGCTGGTTGAACGATGAACGCGAGCGATTAGCGAGTGCTCGAACAATAGCTTGCCTCTTGCGAATTTATGCAGCTGCTGTAGTAAAAAAGGCAGAGTTTAACTGCACTAAAACAGACAATAGTGCAAACAATGCTCCCATTTCTGTGTCTAGGGATGTCAGTTTCTACAAAATCCCGTGATCGATGATCATTTAAATTAACGATCAATTAATCGATTAATCGTTAATCCTTATAAACCATATGTTTATAAAATACATACGAATCTAGGCTACTGAAGAATGAGCCGAATATGCAATGCATTATGATTCTTGCTTAATCATCACAACGAAATAAGCTAAGCATTCATTTTATAGATATAAACTATAAAAATAAAAAAATAAGACATTTTAAGTAATCAACATTATATTTAAAAAAACAAACAAACTAGGCTACAGGCTGAATGCGTCAGAGGTGAACATGCGGCACACGCTTCTGTTAAAGCTTCAGTGAAGAACAAACCATTTAGGCTATGACAGACCAATGCTATCTCACGGCTAGTGTTGGGCAATATAAGACATTTTCAGATTGCCATATAGTCCCCCTGTGAGATATATGGACGCGGCAGTGTTATGTTTCTAATTTGCTTATTTATTTAACCGTTTGTAAACGTATTGAATAGGCCTAAACTTTCGGCTGCTTTTTTAAAACTTATTTAATAATCTACTTAATTTGCATTATGTTTTATCTCTGAAAATAATTCAAACCAATGCAAATCACCGCGCTCTTACAGCTAAAAAACTCTGCAACAGTGCGGCGCGGGTCCGCGGGACAGGATTTGATGGTGATTTCGGGTGGTTCGATGGCTCCATGCCGTTATCAGCGGGACTGCTGCAAAATGCATATAATATAAATGGATGAAAGCAAATGAAATTATATTTATCTTCGCACAGAAGAAACAAGGATGCATGCATTAAAGTCCTTTCAGACGGTAGGCAGACGGAGGTCTCACCGTCTGCGCATGACTTTCTATGCGGTGCGTTTATCCATGTTTTGTTTTTCAGTGGAGCGCGCCGCGGCTTCAGGTCTGATCATCATCACAAAAGTAGTCATTAACAGTGTCACCTCTGTATTTGCTAAAATCTAACACAATGTTGCGCTTGGGACATGTGTTTATCGTTTGTCTGATAATAGAAACAGTTTCGTTTAGACTATTGCCGATGCGCCGCAGCCATGGCTCTAATATTAGCCTACATACAAAACATTTCAGTGAGCTCAGTAAAATGTTCTTTGATAAGTTATTAATAACCTGTTCAATAATTCGTTAAAGCCAAAACGAATGGTAATTTATTATAGACTATTAAAAAAAGTATATATATAATTTTTACATATATATAATTTATATAGCCTATATAAATAAATATAGGCCTAACATATTTTTTAATTAAAAAAATAGGCTATTTTCTGAAATATGCGCATGTCTGTTTTTATCATTCCATCGAATTAATTCGATTGCAGCACCTGTTATTCCAGAACAGATCATTTGAGATGGTTTCAGTTCTTTTCACTTTCTTTTTTCTGTAGTTTCATTTTTACAAATAATTTTATTTATTTTGTTTGTTAATTAAATTTAGCCTTTTATTTTTATGCAACAACGTTGCAAATTAATTTGTTATGAGATGTGGCTGTGTATGGTAGAGCCCTCATGTGCAGCGCGCGTCGGCTGCTGCGAAAGAGAGAGAGTGAGAGAGAGAGAGAGAGAGAGAGAGAGAGAGAGAGAGAGAGAGAGAGAGAGAGAGAGAGAGGGAGAGAGAGAGCGCGCGCGCGCAATGGAAATTAATTTTTCACATGCTGATGTGCTGAATTGCGAATACATGTCTATAATCGCATTGCAATTTTAAAAATTATTGTATTTTTCGCTTTAGGAAGAAAAGTCTATTTCAATTCATGCTAAAGATGCGTGGTGCTGAAGTCCAAAAGTGCCAGCCTAGTGATGTTGATGTGAACAGCTGAAGCTGTCAAATTATTTGTAGTTCGTTTATTATTAATGATGATGATTAAAATAATGCTGTTCATTTTATATAATAATGTAATTAAAACATGTAATATATCATCCGAAACAAGCTATATCGCCTTTAAAGTCGTCATGCGGGTCTCAGCTCTCCGCGATATATTTGCCCATATCCTCAATACACAATATTCTCCATTAAATTATGTAATTTGACCACAATGAGGCAGGACAGGCTTAACAAAATTCGCAGCACTAAACATGTTCCCAGACTGAGAGTGATTGATGATGAGAAAACTCAGAAACCTGTGAGAACGGAGATGTTCACCGCATGTCTGGCCGTGATGAGCAATTTTTTAAATGAAAGCATATTTGTGCCAGTCTGTCAAGATTGCTTAAAACACCTTCATGTTTTAGAGAAAATAAAGTTTGCATGACCAATGATCTCATCCACGCGTGCGTGACCCACCCATACTTAAATATCATGCGACCTATTTTTTGATTACCTGACCCGCAGATTAACGGCAGCACCTGTAAATATAACCGAGATCCCCGCGGGTTTTATGCAGCCCAATATGCAGTCAAGAGAGTGTATGGTCATGTAAACTGCACACACTTGATTATGTAATGTGTAAAGTCGTGAATAAGTGTCTCGCAGCGCAAAGCATATCTAATCCTTTAAATGTCCATGCTTAATCGGTCATCGATAAGCTCTATCGATTAAAGGCTTATCGACAATTAATCGATGATCGAGTAATCGTTAACATCCCTATCTGTGTCAATGTTGTTGTGTACAGTGAAGGCTGGTCTGCTGTCTTCCGGTAGCGTTATAGTCATGTGATAGGGGCTTGACAAATAAGGGAAGGATACGCAATGACCCAAAAGCCCCAATCAGGTATCAAATCTAAGCAGCCACGCCTCCGTTTTCAGATTTCTCCGTTTTCCCCCATCCACACTGAGACGGAGCAGCAGCGTTTTAGAATGAAAACAACCTCTCCAGCGTTTTCAAAACGCTCCGTTTTCGGGGCTCGAAAACTCCGGCGTAGTGTGGACTGATGGCGTAACCGTAGCAAAACTTATGCGTTTTAAAACGAAAACGCATTAGTGTAAACGGGGCCTTAATTTGCTTGTGTTTTTTTGTAATTACATGCGTTTTCTTAAATTGCAGCACGTTAAGCTCTCTCGGCCACCGTAAGCATGGGCTGGTATACAATTCTGGCAGTATGATTACCTTGGGAAAAAAAAATCACGGTATTGCGATTACTACTCTTTTTAAATGTCTGGGTAAAAACGCCAACTTTTCCCCCATTGAACACAATATATTTATTTTAAGATAGACATTTAAAATAGTTTGTAACAGTAAACATGTCAGGCCAAATAATTAAAATAAATAATTGACTTCTGCTCTCTATTAGTTTCAAAAACACAGATTACTTTACAACTTGAAAAGGTATATTTGGATATCTTTTGGATGTACAGTAAGCCACTGGACATTTCAGGTCTATAGCTGGCTTAGATGTTGGTGTTTAAGAGATTTGTATTTCAAATGTTTCCTCAATCATGGGCTGATCAGTAGCGTGGAGGGTACTTTACTGCTGTTGCCCTAAAAAACTAAGTAAAATAGTCATAAAAATCATGTAAAAACCATATATCATTGGAACGGTACAACAGAAAAATGTATCGTTTTTAAAACCTTGACATTTCTAAACCACAGTAGATCTTGAAACTGGTTATCGTCCCATGCCTAATCATGATTATGTAAAGTGCTTTTTATTGACACTTAATGAATCACAGTGAATGGATCACAGAATTCTTTTGTGGTTGTTGGAAAGTTATACATCATAACCAATTAATATGTGCTTGTCATTACACATGGTCATGTATTTCTGCTTTATGCTTCATAAAGAGATTGTTTGCCAAATTTGCCAATTACTTCCATACCCTCAGGTCATCAAAGTTGTTGGCTTTTTTCATCACTAGAACATTACAGCACATTATAGCTGAAACTGCAGTCCTTGGTGATTCATATAATTCAAGTCAATGGCTACCAGCACTTTGAGAGTCCAAAAAAGTATATACAAGGAAAACAAATTAAAACCTATGGCTACTGATGATACATTGAGGTCTTTAGTTTCTTGCACAGACCTTCTGGTTAACAACAGATCATTATTTACAACATTTATAATGAATAATTCACAACCTTTCTGGGGCATGAACATCCTATCTGCTTTTTAAATCGTGACGTATGAAATACTGTTTCTGGGTCCAAGCCGCTACTCTGTTGAATTGAGAAAATATTTGTTTATGACCACTTTTTAGTCACATCACACATTACAGTGAACTTTACATAAAATCATTGTAAAACAATTAGTGTTTTAACAATTTATAATGTTTTATAAATGTTTCATGTTAGACATAGATATACAGTTGAATTCAAAATTATTTGCCCCCCTTTGATTTATTTATTATTATGGTTTTTTTTTTTTACTTTTAAATATTACCCTAATGATGTTTAACAGAGCAAGGAAATTTTCACAGTATGTCTGATAATGTTTTTTCTTCTGGAGAAAGTCTTATTTGTTTTATTTCGGCTAGAATAAAAGTTTTTTTTAGTTTTTTAAACACCATTTTAAGGTCAAAATTATTAACCCCTCTAAGCTATATATTTTTCCATCGTCTACAGAACAAACCATCACTATACAATAACTTGCCTAATTACCCTAACCTGCCTAGTTAACCTAATTAACCTAGTTAAGCCTTTAAATGTCACTTTAAGCTGTATAGAAGTGTCTTGAAAAATATCTAGTAAAATATTATTTACTGTCATCATGGCAAAGATAGAATAAATCAGTTATTAGAAATGAGTTATTAAAACTATTATGCTTAGAAATGTGTTGAAAAAATCTCTCTGTTAAACAGAAACTGGGGAAAAAAATAAACAGGGGGGCTAATAATTTAGGGGGGCTAATAATTCTGACTTCAACTGTATTGCAATTGTGATTTTTGAAAGCAATACATCGCTTTGTAAATGTTTATTATTACAATTTGATGAGCCTCCCTATACAGTTTGATAGAGTACTTGGACCCGGAAGTTGCTTCACGTGACGTCACACTTAACAAGCAGATTGGCAAAGACAAACTCACTAGTGAGCTTGAGATGTTTTTATAAAAGTCTTATGAAGCAGTGGTTTTGTCAAGAGCCACATATATTAATTTTGTGTTGCCTATATATTTTTTTTTAAACTCAATATTCCAATAAAACTCACCATAAAACTGTCAAAAAAATTTGTTACCTGCATCTTCAAGGGCCTAAGGATGAGTAAATTAAGAGCAATTTTAAATTCAGCTTGAACTATTCCTTTTATGTTGTACTGTCTGTCTGTTTATCAGTAATAATGCTACCTAATCTATTAGAATTTATTAAGTATTGTTGTCTTATAAAAATGTTTGTTGTAAGAATGGGCAGCCCAGTGAGTTATTTTTATTATTTGAATTAGTTTATTAATTAATTTTTTTAAGAAACTACATTTCCTATGTTTGCACTTTTTTTTTTTAAAGCATTGTTCTCTATAACCAGCCCATTGAGGGTATCATCTGTAACATCTGGCACAGTGCCTCCCTCCAAGTCTGCTCACAACATAACTGAGAGACTGGGTCCAGGATGACTCTTGCTCGTCTTCACACGACCTCAGGCTTCATCTCAAGCTCCTGAGGGATGTATTTTTAGAGCTGGAAGTCAGAAACGCTAGATAACATTTCCTGTAGGGAGATGGTCTCCGGTTTCGTGTCCCTTAAACCTTCCAACTCTAAATGGTGCGTTTCATGAAGATGCTGATGATGTAAAGCTGACTTTATATTTAAAGTCTTTAAATCGAGCAATTGAGGGTTTCAAAACAAAACAAATAGTGTATAAATGTGATTTCTGTTTGGTGGGGTATAAATGTGGTAATTCATCATCTTACCACAAAATTGTTGATTCATGAATTCAGCAAATGGTTTTATTCATTTCAAAGCAACTTACTGAAGAGAAAAGAAAGCTTTTGATCAAAGAGCAAACAATGACAGTACACAATGTCAGGTTTGTTAATCTGCTAGATTAGGAATGCAGAGAAGATATGCCGTTATGTTCTGATTTGTGTCAGTGTAAATGTTTAAGAGTTTACTTAGATCATCCATATTTGCTATGTTCTGTTGCTATTATTTCCATGTCATTTTCATCATCAGTAGTGTCTGTAAATTCACAGTTTTTGGCTTTAGCTGCCTCCTGAAAGATAGAGTAAATTTGGATAGTGACTTTTTCCTTATTAGTGAACAACAAGGTGGTACTCATTGAGTGACAATCTGGCTGATATTCACCACATTGTTTTTTAAAGTTGTAATTACCAATACAAGAAAGCATCATGCATTTAATTTAGAACTCTTTAATTTAGAAGTTTTGGAGGGTTTAGTCAAAATCATTAATATATCTTGGTCTTATATTTTGCTCAGTGGTTAGCACTGTCGCCTCACAGCAAGAATGTCGCTGGTTTGAGTCCTGGCTGGGCCAGTTTTCATTTCAGTGTAGAGTTTGCATGTTCTCCCCGTGTTGGCGTGGGTTTCCTCTGGGTGCTCCGGTTTCCCAGTCCAAGGACATGCGCTATTGGTGAATTGACTAAATTGGCCGTAGTGTATGAGTGTGTGTGTGTGTGTGTGAATGAGTGTGTATGGGTGTTTCCCAGAACTGGGCTGTGGCTGGAAGGGCATCAGCTACGTTAAACATATGCTGGAATAGTTGGCGGTTCATTCCGCTGTGGCGACTTCTGAAATAAAGACTAAGCTGAAGAAAAATTAATGAACATATTAATTAAATTATTGCAAACAGCATACATTTTGGTGAAAAGTGTAATGTTTCACCCTCATTTCCTTTCATAAATATATTTTATGCTAATTACAAAAAAAATGTTCCTCTAAGGACCTTTGGCAATCTTTTTCCCCAGTGCTTTCTACTCAAAATATAAATAATTAAAAAGGTAAGATTTTGCCTCATATTTTCAGGTTTTCCCTGTGAAGCAAATTATCACTTTCCCCTGTTTATTTGCTTTTGAGCACTGCCAGCCAATATGACTTAAAATTATATAATTATAAATATGTTGGTATGGATATCAGAATATCAAATAGGCTCTACATGTATGTACTGAGAAATTTGTAGGTGTGTTTTTTTTATGTAGCATTGCACAAAATATAATACTGCATGCTGTTTTATTCAATACTGTAATAATAATAACCAATAAAAATCTTTTGTTTTTGCAAGTTATCAGGGCCGATACTGATAAAGAAATCTGTCAGTGATGGTGTAAAACAAAAAAAGATCATTTGACAAACACTGGACAAGTCAGGAATCAGCAACACTATTTAATGACCAACATTCATTCATTCATTCATTCATTTTCTTTTCAGCTTAGTCCCTTTATTAATCAGGGGTCGCCACAGCAGAATGAACCGCCAACGTATCCAGCATGAGTTTTATGCAGCGATGACCTTCCAGCTGCAACCCATCACTGGGAAACACCCACACACTCTCATTCCCACTCATACACTATGGACAATTTAGCTTAACCAATTTATAGCTTATAACGCATGTCTTTGGGCTGTGAGGGGAAACCGGAGCACCCGGAGGAAACCCACACAAACTTGGGGAGAACATGCACACTCCACACAAAAATGCCAGCCGACCAGTAACCTTCTTGCTGTGAGGCGTGTTTAAAAAGACATAAAGGTGAATAAATAACTGAAATTTCACATACATTTGCAGTCACTCTCCTTCAACCATAGTAGAACAGGTGCCAAGAGAGTGGAGTTCTCTGTGTACCTTCTAGCAATCTATTTAGTGCTAATTGTGCCTTTTCTCTGCCCCAGATATAGGAAGATGTACTTCTGATGTGCCGGCAGTTTCCTCTCAACGCCAATTTTGATATGCTGTGTGTTCATCCATGGACACAAGGAATGCCTGACAATTCACTGCCGAACCACCTGGAGGGGGTGCAAAGGATGGAAACCGACGCTGGACAGCACCTCACTTTCACCAGCTAGGGTCGTGCGCATGTGTCCATCTCCTAAAGAACGAGCTCCTCTGCGGTTGGATTTAAGGAAGATTTCCATATGATGTCCTCATCCTGAATCACATCACCCTTGGATTTCCCCATCAATAAAAGCCGTTCATGTGTAGAGCCATATTGTGGATAAGCCATTCCCTCCATTCTCTCTTTCTCTAAATTCCTCTCCTCCATCCCATTCCCCATACCCCTGTTGCTAGTTGTTTTGGTGGCTCTGTGATTTTATGGCAGTGGAGTAATCGTGGAGAGGCCGGGGTATCACAAGCTTATGGATTTTGATAAGAGAGGAGGAGGAGGAGGAAAAGGAGAAGCGGAGGACGGAAAGAGAATGTCTAAGACTGGCGGGAGTAGGACAGGGCATGGGGGCAGCCGAGGCTCCGGGAACAACACTGGGGTGCTTATGGTTGGCCCGAATTTTCGGGTGGGAAAGAAGATTGGCTGCGGGAACTTCGGCGAGCTTCGACTTGGGAAGAATCTTTACACTAATGAATATGTGGCCATTAAACTGGTAAGTGCCTCACAGAAAATAGGGCTTTTTTTTATTTACACCACAACAATGTGTCCAAAAATGTTTTAAAAGTTTCACATCTACACAACACTTTTACTGTGAAGCATGCTTTATTAGATTGCAATAGTTTTTATTCTGTGAGGAATTTATTTTATTCACTGCTTTTTTTAAAGCAATTTTTAAACGGTGTTAAACCAAGTACTAGGGATGCTCCAATCGATCGGCTAGAGATTGGTATCGGCTGATAATCACATTTTATAACTTGATCGGTACTCGCCAATCTGGCCGATCTCATGAACCGATCGAAGGTGTTTGTTAACAGATTAACACGCAGATGAAGACACATGTGCGCTCATCAGCAGCGCTACAACATGTAAGGATGTGAATAACCTTTAGAATCACCAAGATAATCTGGACATCACCTAGGATTGTCGTGAGGGAAGAAATCGGCTTCACATCACCCCAATATGTTGTGGTGTGTTTAGCCTAAAGTATTTGCAGGCAAATCATGCTGAATAATTTCAGTTATTATAAGGCACAGACCAAGCAAAAATATATGAAGAGTTCAGATGCAAAACCCTCTAAATCAGCAGACCTCTTTTTTTGTAAATGTCTGAGCATTTTCTGTCAGGCTCCTCTGATTAGGTTTAGGAGTTTCATTTTATATGTAATGATAAGGTTATTAGCTAGTAAATAAAATAACTTTTCTTTTCAAAAATGTAATTTTAGACAATTCTTTGGTTTTTAACAAGGTAAATTTTCTTTTGCGTTAAACCAGCTAAATCCACTTCTGCTTTTTGTTTTGCAAAAACCTCTAAATCCACCTATTGGGACAAGACAGTGTAATTAGTTGAAAATCACTAAAGATGCAATTAGAAATTATTTTACATAAAACACATACACAAACCACCTGAAATTAAAAATACATCTGTCAAGTAAGTGGCGGTTCATTCCGCTGTGGTAACCCTTGATAAACCAGGGACAAAGCAGAATGAAAAAGAATGAATGAAATCTGTCAAGTGCAATAATCAATAACATAACTGACATTAATTAAATCTTAACTATCTGTTGTCATTTCTGATATTTGGGATTTGGATTTAATGTAAGTAGAGCATTGTAAACAAGCTTGTTAGATTCAAATAATGTAGTGTACATCAATATATGTGCTTTGTCCATTAATAAAAAATTAAAAAAAATGTATTGAAGATATAAATGATGTATAGTTTTATACATTATATTTATCTTTTAAAACAGCTTGCATTAGCAAATAAAACACAAGGTAGGCCTACTGGGCAAAAGGGGATGTCTCTCAGGAGCTGTTATTTATTCATCCTCACTATACTCTAGATCTTGGTCTCTTTTTCGTCTTTTGTTTATTCTCATAGCATCCATGCGGGAAAAAAAAACAGCATCTTAACTTTGTCTTTTGTGAAATGGAGTTGCTGTTTAATGTAGCTATAGTAAATCGGAATTATTCAAAGTAGCGCCGCTGCGCAAACAAACGTTATGAATGCATGTTGCACTTCTGAGAGTACAGTGTGTTTTCTTTTTCTTATAATGCTCTTATAAAGAGTTTTGAGGTACGGGACTATTTCATTTGCCATTCACTGACAGTCAGACAGGCTCATGCAGTTCATCTAACTTCTTCTTTTAAAATCGAAATCTGAAGCGGAATAAAACAGTCTCCTCATAAAAGCCGGCATATCAGAGCACTGCTACATTGAAAACATATGATTCGATTTGCGCCTTCTGATTGGTTCTCGGGGATATAGCGGCTTTTGCTGTCAAAGGCAAGTGGTGTTTAGCGGCTTTTGCCAACAAACTGTTATTTCTGAATGCGCTGACGCTGGGATTTAGATGATTTCAAACAAAACTATTTGTTGAACATGTACTACATGCCTAAAGCATTCACACAATGTCATTACCTCATTTTTGGCGGAAATGACGTTTAGTGGCTTTTGCATCTGAACTCTTCATATATTGTATACTAGAATATAAATTGTTAGCCATTTAATTTTTTCCATGCCAAATTGTTTTATTTTATAAGTAAATTGCATCTCTCTTTCTGCCACTCTCTTTCCCATACACACCCGCATTTACAGTCATAATTGCTTTCAGAGATAGAGGAAACGGCATGTTTAAGTTGTCAGCAAGTGCTTTAACAAGATTGAAAATACAAGAAAATAAGTATCTTTGAAGTAATAGTATAAAAAACTGTACATACAAATATCAAAACAGATTTCATAAAGTATATATCTTTAGAAAACAGAAACATTTAAAGCTACAAACATTGAAAATGACATTAGTGTTGTTTGGGGAAAACTGTAATGTTTAATAATGAATGAGAAGATATATTTGTTTTTTTTTAAAATAATTTCAATTTTAAAGTATTTTTAAAAATCTGTATTCAATAATTTTTAATATGAAAAAATGAAATATGTTTTTGTTTGTATATGCTGTCAGTTTTTTTTTTGTTTTGTTATTTGGCCAATTATATTTTATGTTATATAATAATAATTAATATATTATAGAAAATAAAGTTGTCTAAAATTGGTTTTGGTAGGTCACAATTAATTGGAAATTGGAATCAGCCAAAAAATTGCAATTGGTGCATCTCTAACCATAACATTTACACTTTCATCTGTGTTTTTGATCAAATAAATTAAGCCTTTGCAGTGTTTCCTCTAGGATTTTTTTTCCAGCTGTGGCGGCAGGCCTTTTGATCTACCAACTACTTTTGGCGTTATTTCAATGACAAATGTGACGCAGTTCGAGATCGGATTTGTGCATGCAGATCTTTTTGCTTGCGCTAGGATTTCCCCTGTTCGTGCACAAAACTTCTTGCATGCCCTCAAATATACGCTGCTCAAGTGCAATTTAGCTTGTTTACGTAGTGAATTTGTCTCCGACCTTTATTAGATTTGCAAGGAATATTTATGAACGTCTCCAATAGACCTACAGAGCGGCATTAATGCGTCCTGAGGTAAAGTGAAACGGCTATAAACTCCAGCAAGATAAAGCCTTTGTTTGTTGTATGCAGAGCCATAAACCTTTATCTATAAATAAAGTATATTATGGAAACTGTTCATCCTAACTGAAAGCTATACGCCGTGTTTGCTGGCCTCACGCATCACGCAACTGTCAGTCAGCATGTCACCTTAAAGGGTTAAACAAATAACGCACAGCACTACGCTTACAAAAAAGCTTGCGCTGTTATAATTCACTTACCTTTTAATAGGTTTTGGTGCGATTATAACCCGCTATTTAAAAAAAACGACAATGTTTTGAATGAGAAGCTGTAATGTAGCCGTGGCGGGATGAAGTTTGGCGTGGCGCCCCGCCATGGTAGAATGAATGTAGCGGAAAGCTTGCTTTGTGTGAATAAGAAACATCTTTCAAAACATTGCAAAATCTCAGGGTGAATGCCCTCAAACTTGCGTACATGATTGTTGTATGATTGGTAGGTGTCATAGTGTATTAATGGTGATTAGTGTGTTGTTTAGAAGAATTCCTGTTTTTATTCTGGGTTATGTCTGTGCAAACCATGCAGAATAAATTTAAAGCCTTTCCTCAATGTAAGTATTTTAGTTTGTTTTTTGTTTTTGTAACTCTTAAACTTTTTAAATTGTAATGCAGTAATGTGCAGCTTTTGTAAAGCTGCTTTGAAACATTCATTATTGTGAAAACTGCTATACAAATAAACTTGAATTGAATTGAATATACATGGCACACAAAAATAAGTTATTACTTTCAAAGAGGAGTTAGTGATTTGAACATTATCTAAGGACATTTTAATAGCCACCCACATTGTTCATGAGCAACGCCGGCCTCAATTTTGATTGCTGAGTGTGTGAGATGTATTCTGTAAATACTCTTATTCTCTAGAGCCTCGCCGTCACATAACAGTCTGAAATTCATTTCTCTCAGTATTGCATGTGTGTTGCCAGCTGTTCTGCTTCGAAAGAGAAGTGCGATCAGCAAAGTGAGTGTCACTTATGTCATTTAGCTCCTTGGTCGACCTTTCCACACTGTACTTAGATCATTAATCACACTTTTGCGAATTGTCATTACACTTTTGTTGTTAGGAGTACAGCAAGTGAGATGTAGGTATGTTAAAAACATTGCTTTGTAGAAATGCTGTAACATTGATTTAAGCTGTTTTGTGCATGTAAGTGACATTAGGAATCAAGTAAAACTGAGTGTATTAATAATCTGAGAAAACACAGCAAAATAGCAAACTGCCATTCAGAATCACTACATCTACATTAATGACACAGAGATGAAAAACACAGACAAACCCATAAGGTAGCTCTGCGCTAATTTCTCTGAAGCAGAGTTAGCCGTCATCTGTGATGTCCAATGATGTTTCTTGCTGTGTCAGGGTTTTTCGATCTGCCCTGAGTTCACAGGTCAGACGTCCGAATTCTAGCTCCATTCTAGACATTATTTCCAACTAGGAAGTAGGGTTGCATGGTTCACCGGTACTATGGTAGTATCGCGATACTATGGCTTCAAAATACTGGCAGTGCCACTGTAGTTTGTAAACGGTAGTATCGTCATTAATGGTCTATCTACAATAGGGTTGCGCAGTTTACTGGTACTATGGTAGTATCACGATACTATGGCTCCAAATTACTGGCAGTGCCACTGTAGTTTGTAAACGATAGTATCGTCATTAATGACTTACTTACAATAGATAATGTTGCATGTTAAAAAGTCACTAAAATGCTCTCACGTTTGTGCAACAATCAACCATTTTATTTTAATAGTCTGTGGAGCCCTTTAAGGTTGCAAAACTGTGTAGAATTCACGCCTTTTATCGTAGCCTATGGGAGGTTTTCTGACGCTTCACTTTGAACGCACATCTGAATCGTTTCATTTCTGCTCCTGTTAATATGATTTATTAGTGACTGCAACAATCTCTTTAAAAGAACGACTCGCGAAGTGAAATTTTTAAATACTTTGGATTGTTACCTGATAAAAAAAATTGATGAAAAACCCAAAATGGCAACATGAAACATTGAAACAATTTTTGAGCACTTCATATTGGCCTAATTTTGTTGGACAAATGCTCTTTTGTAACAAATTTCGTTCTGTATAATTTGTATCTTTATTTTAATGTACTTTTGTTGGTCAGTTATCTACAAAATAAACAAAAAGAATGAATAACTTTTAGGTGAAGTGGGGTGCAAATAATACTTTTTGGCCTTAAGGGAATTATGAATTACATTCAAGTAGGCCCATTATAACATAAAATATAGCATTTCTGACAATTTTCTTTATAATTTGAGTTATGAATTACAGTATCGCAATCTCCTAAAAAGAACGACTTACAAAGTGAAATTTTAAAATTACTTTGGATTCTTACCTGATAGGACTGATGGGAAAAAAAAAACAATAGATGAAAAACCCAAAATAGCAACAGGAAACATTGAAACAATTTTCGACCACCTTATATAGCGTAATTTTGTTGGAAAAATTCTCTTTATGTAACACATTTTGTTTGGTATAATTTGTATCTTTATTTTAATGTATTTTTTGCTTGTCAGTTATCTACAAAATAAACAAAAAGAATGAATACATTTTAGGTAATGTGACGTGCAAATAATACTTTTTTCAATAATAAGGGAATTATGAATTAAATTCAAGTAGACCTATTATAACATGTAAAATATAGTATTTCTGATCATTTTCTTTATAATTTGAGTTCTGAATTACAGTATCGCAATACTATTTGGTATTGTGATACTTCAGCTGGTATAGTATCGTAAAAAGAATTAATGGTATCGCGACAACCCTACTAGGAAGTAGAAAAACTCCAAATTCCAAACAAACCATGTCACTTGCGTCATTATCATATCTTACACGCCTCTTGGCATGGTTTTTCGCATTCGAATGTGCATTTTATAAAAAAAATTCAAAGGGGGTTCAATAATTCTGATTTTAACTGTGTAAAAAAAAAAAAAAAAAAAAAAAAAAATATATATATATATATATATTTTACACAGTTAAAATCAGAATTATTGAACCCCCTTTGAATTTTTTTTCTTTTTTAAATATTTCCCAAATGATGTGTAACAGAACAAGAAAATTTTCACAGTATGTTTGATAATATTTTTTCTTCTGGAGAAAGTCTTATTTGTTTTATTTCGGCTAGAATAAAAGCAGTTTTTAATTTTTTAAAACCCATTTTAAGGTCAAAATTATTAGCCTCTTTAAGCTATATATTTTTTCTATAGTATACAGAGCAAACCATCATTATACAATAACTTGCCTAATTACCCTATCCTGCCTAGTTCACCTAATTAACCTAGTTAAGCCTTTAAATGTCACTTTAAGCTGTATAGAAATGTCTTGAAAAATATCTAGTAAAATATTATTTACTGTCATTATGGCAAAGATAAAAATAAATCAGTTATTAGAGATGAGTTCATTCATTCATTTTCTTGTCAGCTTTGTCCCTTGCGGGGTCGCCACAGTGGAATGAACCACCAACTTATCCAGCACGATTTTTTACACAGGGGATGCCCTTCCAGCCGCAACCCATCTCTGGGAATTAGAGATGAGTTATTAAAACTATTATGTTTAGAAATGTGTTGAAAACATTTTCTCTCCGTTAAACAGAAATTGGGGAAAAAAATAAATATATATATATATAAATATATATATATATATATATATATATATATATATATATATATATATATATATATATATATATATATATATATATATATATATATATATAACACGTTTATAAATCTAGATTTCATGAATATTCAAAATTCCAAACATTTTTGACAGCCCTAGTACTCTAATGTTAACACAGACAAATATCCTGTTTCAGAAAGCTTTACAAAGGCTCTGTTACTCTGTAGGCTCTGTAGAGTATCTTTATGTTGCTCCTGATCTGCCCATATATCAGCGTCAACATATTTTGAAGTTACTTGCTGGACGAGTAAACCTGTTGCACTCTTCATTCTCCACTGCTGAGTATCTGATACATCCTGTGGGCTTTATGCAATCTGTTTGTTTGTACTTAATTATATATTTATTTGGCTCTTCCATTCTGCCTCCTGCTTAGTAGCGCTTTCCTCCGCATGCTCAGAGCTGCTGGTGCCACAGATGACTCAACCCTGGATCCTGCACTTAACTGAAACTGCTTGCACAACATTCTCTCACTTACATTATTTATGTAAAAACCAGCTTTCAACTAAATTGACCAACCAGTATTGATCACTTGCAGATAGCCCTAACCTAAATCATCCATGTTGAGAAAAATATTAATGAAAGAAGTCACTTCTTTTAGATTAAATCATTTGCGTTTACCATGATATGTGCATTTTATCAAGTAGAAATCTACACAGTGGGATTTAGGGATGCAACGATTATAGATTTTGGTTGTACGATTATAGTCTGAGAAATAATCACGGTTTCACGGTTATCACGATTATTATGCATTCATTAACTTTAAAACACTACTAGTTTAGTAAATCACATGAAAACTTATATTTTAAAAAGTGTTATTTATTGCTGCTTAGAAACCAAATAATACAACACAAAATAATAATAATAAAAAACAAACAATAGTCCATTTCTCTTTGGACTTAAAAACAAGTGAATTTTTATTTATTTATTTAAACATAAGTAATAATTTTACACTGACAGAACAATGAATAAATAAATAAAAGTAAATTAAAAAAAATAGTATTTGTCCAAGGTAAACTTAAGCTACATTTTAGCTAAGTATGTCCTTTTTCTAATGGAACAAACGAACAAACTGTCTGAAAGGCACTTTTGATAAACTATATTACAAAATTGTTTGGTATTTTCATTTTGTATTTTTAAATTTTTAGACCAGAGTAAAAAGTGAAATTAAAAAAGCTAATAAAACAGTACAGCTTTCTTTTAAAGATGAACAATACAGTACAGAGAGAATAAATAAAAAGAAACCACATCTCTGGTATTGCATTTTAGCAAGCATATCCTTTTGGAACAAAACAAGGACAACATGTACAACATGTACAACAGGGCCCTCGGACTGTACACTTATTTCCAGTCCTTTCAGTTCATATTATAGTGCAGAAATGTAAGCATGTTCACATTCTCAGGGCTCAGCCTTGACCGATGAGGAGACATGATGTGGCCACTAGCGCTAAACACCCTTTCCGAGGGCACACTTGTTGCAGGAATGCAAAGGTACTTTCTGGCCACTTTTGAAAGCGTTGGCATTTCTTCCACATGTGCCTTCCACCATTCCAGTGGGTCAGAATCAGCACTGAGGGCAGGAAGGGACATGTATAGTTTTACCTCTAACTCAAATTTTTCTTGGATTGATGAGATTTCATGTGCTGAAACTTGCGACCTGTTCTTCTTTGCACTGGTGATTTGCTGTAACAACCCAGACAGGCTCTTTTTGGTGGTGGTGGATGAGGTCCTCACACTGCTCTGTGTGGTTGATGATAGAGGGTCTTCTGTATCTGGATGTGATGCATCTAGTGCCATTGCTTCATCACTGCAAGCCTTGACTGTGTCATCCAGATTTTCAGCAAAGCTTCCTTTAAACCTGGGATCCACAAAACTGGATATGTTCAGAACATTCTTCATTTACGCTGTATATCTCAGCTGCATTAACAGGTCTTCTCTTATTACAGCTTTCATTTGTTTAGTGAGAGCACAGTCTTCTTCTTGATCTTGAAGAATCTCTTTGTTAATGTGCTCCAAGACTGGATTCAGGGAGGAAAGTGTGACTTGTTTCTCTGATGCCAGGACGTCAGTGAAATCATGGAGAGGACAAAGAAGTTGGCTTAGTTTCTCCAGGACCGTGATGTCAGTGTCTTTAGGCATAAGATGCCAGGTGCTTCTGTCTCCTACTAGAACCCCACAGATGGCCTGCTGCTGCTCCAAGAACCTGGAAATCATTTCAAATGTGGATCCCCATCTGGTGACCACATCATGTATTAGTGAATGCTCAGGGATGTTCAATTCTGCCTGCTTTTTTTGAAGTTCACGTTTACGTTTCCAGCTTCGAGAAAAGCCTTGAACCAAATGTCGGCATGCTCTGGTAGCGGATTCAACTCTTGGTATCTTGAGGACTTTGGATATGGCCAAATTTAAATTATGACCAAAACAAGGAAACCAAACACACGGAAATGATGCAAAGGCTTTTTTCATATTACTGGCATTGTCTGTTGTAATTCCAGACAGGTTCTCTTTCTTTATCTTCCATTCCAGGAGCATGTTTTCTGTCATTTCAGTGATATGCTCTGCTGTGTGGTCTTCTGGAAAATAAAGAGTCTCAAGACAGTGAGTCTTTAGCTTCCAATCAGTAGAAAGGTAATGCACTGTTAAGCTCATAAAGGGTTCTCCTCCACCACCATGGCTCGTCCACAGGTCTGTGGTAACACCAAACCACACACCCTCTGTCAGCTCTTCCTCCACACTTGCTCTTACTTCCTTGTACAGGGCTGGGATTTTATTTGTGGAGAAGTAGCTTCTTGTAGGAACTTTGTATTGTGGAACTGCCTTCTTCATCAGATGAAGAAATCCAGGTTTTTCCACAATCTGAAATGGCATCATATCTTTGGAGATGAAATAGGCCACTGCTTTATTCAAATCCTGTGCTTGTTTTGAAGTGGGAGCATAAGTAACACACTTTGCAAAGGATTCTGCAACAGTTGTTTGTTGAACTGCAGCTACACCACTAGTCTTGAGCTAAAAGTAAATAAGGAAAATTTTTATGAAATGATGATTATAAAATGAACTTTGACTGGAGTTGCAATAATGATATACAGTTAATTTTAAGATTTAATTATATTTACAATTATATTTCTATCATTTATAATGTATAATAATAATAATATTAATAATAATATTAATAATATAATAATATTAATATTATTATCAATGTAAAAGACTAATATTAACTGTTGTTTTAATCTGCTTTCATACATAATCATTTTAATAATTTATAATCAGTGTTGCCAGATTGGGCGTTTTTTAATTAGATTGTGCTGTTAAAAATGGCATAGGCAGGTTGACAATTTTTCGGTTTTGTAATGTACATTTTATATGCAACTTATTTAACAAAACATAACTGTGCTCCTACTCCATTCAGTTAGTAGTGACCACTGACCAGTGCATAGCACAAACCGCGTGGGCCAACCCACAAGAAGAGGTGAAGGAAAGTTGTATCAAAATCGGACTCCCCTTCGTCTCCACGCGCATCATCTGCATTTTAGCTCACAGCGGTTTATCATGACACTTTAAACAATCCTTTTTTCCTCAATTCACAGCGAGAACAAACATAGAAGCGTTGTCTGATGGAGAAGCAGCACCTAATTATGTTTAAAATAATTTAAAACATCAAATGGGATGAATGTATACCCCATTTCGAAAGTAAAACACTATAATACGTAGTATAACCTAAACAACATAAGTGCAGTGTGTGCGTGAGAGGGGGCAGTGTTTCAATGTGATCCGGTTATGTTGTGGTTCTGTGACTGCTGGTGTTGGTTGCTGTTTGTTAAAAATTATGACAGTTAAAGTAACTAGGTTAATTTTGAATTAAAATTAAATAAATATTTCATATTTAGGGCGTTTTATGCGTTTGGGTGGGTTTTGGACAGCTTTGGGCTGGAAAAAGTCATCTATATCTGGCAACACTGTTTGCAATGATTCATCCAACACATGGTCTGTTTACGTTGCACTGAAAGCCACGCACAACTCACCGCTACAGCATTGATTCTGACACCATTAATATTTAATTCCCTACCAACGTATATCATTCAAGTAATTTGTTTTACCTTGACTTGAGCGTGCAAAGCTGGATGGTGATCACGCAGGTGCTGCATCAAATTAGATGTGTTCGATCCTTTAGCAGCAACCTTTTTACGGCATGTTTTGCAAAAAGGTGATCCGTCATCTTCAATGACGCCCTGTTCATTCTTTGTGTACCCAAAATAATCCCAAACTGCCGATTTCAGGCGCTTCTTCGGAGGAAACAGAGTTACGCTGCTAGCCTCAGCCATAGTTTATCTAGTATGCGTGCTTATTAGCCTCAGTGTACACACTCAGAACTTTAAACTAGCGCACGGCATAACTTTGTTTAGCTGCAGCAGTTTCGTTCCGTGCAACAGAAACGCGGTGTTGAGAAGCCTTTACGATTAATTAACCGTGACGAATTTAAGCGCGGTTAATAGTGAAATCGGTTAATCGTTGCATCCCTAGTGGGATTACTGCTTATAGATCAATGTTGATAAGTGGGTACATGGTACCTAGTCTCAACCTTGGTTTTGATGCCCACACACAGCTGGCTGAACTTCTCATGCACACCGGCAGCTAGCTCTCTGCAATTCTCCCATGGTCGCCTACTGAAGCCCGGTCAGTACCTGGGTGGAAGACCACATGGGAAAGCTAGGTTGCTGCTGGAAGGGGTGTTAGTGAGGCCAGCAGGGGGCACTCAGCCTGCGGTCTGTTTGGGTCCTAACGCTCCAGTATAGTGAAGAGGTCTTTTGGATGGGACTTTAAACCATCCCCATATCATAATTGGCTTCATCACTGTGTTTCCTCTCCACCAATCAGCTGGTGTGCGGTCTGGCGCAATATGGCTGCCGTCGCATCATCCAGGTGGATGCTGCACACTGGTGGTGGATGAGGAGATTCCCCACAATGTGTAAAGCGCTTTAAGTGTCTAGAAAAGCGCTATATAAATAATATAAATTATTATTATTTTTATTATTATTATAGCACACAACATTGAAAATGGATGTGACAAACAACAAGCTTTACATGTTTATATCAGTTTTATATCTTATAAATGTGAATTTTGTCACTGTTTTTGGTGCTCATTAGCATATAGATATCCTAAAAACTAACAATAATGATACTAACATCTAAAAAATATTATATTTTAATCTCATGGGACCTTTAGGTATGACTACAGGTTGATCAACATAAAGCTTTTTAGTTTAAAAGTGACTTCTGTGTGGTTTTCTTTTTCACACTGACAGCAAAATGTTGCTAATGTGATGGCTTTTTAGCCTAATTCAGTTGATTTACAGAAATATTTGTAACCCAAAAACACCATATCTTGTGCCTCTCCAGTTATTTGTCTGTTGTTTATTGCTTTCATGCTAAGCTAAATCAATGTTAAAAAATAACCACGACTTCTCACACTTGTTATAGTTAATCCAAGGTTAATTAAAACTCTAGTTAAATGCAAACCCTGTATATCCTGGATTTTAAATTTAGTTGGAGTTTATAATTAATCCTCCTGGGTATTCATAAACTGATATTTCACATGTATTGCTCCATTTGCAGAGTTTGTGGACAGAGCATGTGATCGGCTTTCATTAAAGCTCTAGCTTTGTCCATCCTCATTTTATAACTTTTTTTCTTGAAGGAATTAATTTTTTCTTTTTAGAGTATAATAGTATAAAATGGTTTCTGCATCACTGCAGTTGATGTGTTTTCTGTTACTTTGACACTTTTCCTCAAACGTGAACCCTGCAACAAACGTTTATATACCATAAATAACGTTCCTGTTATTATTCAAAGCATGTAAATATTAGATGTGATTGTTTGTTGCTAAGCACTGTATCTAAAAGTAGTTTTACACTGTAGGTATTTATCACTGCAATGTGGTGTTAACAACTTGAACTTCCGCTCTATAGTAAGATTTCATAATCACACTTGTAAATTACAGATGTGAAGTGTTTGTTTACTTAGTTAGAAGTGAAGTTTTGAACGACAGTAACCCAGGTTATTGCAGTGTGTGAAAAGCTTTATTGTAACTTAAGAGGATCGCCAAAACTAAAGTTTTTGTCATTGTCCATTTTCATAGGAGCCAATCAAATCAAGAGCACCCCAACTCCATCTCGAATACAGGTTTTACAAGCAGTTGGGAAATGCAGGTAAGCAAAAAGTTATTCTTTTCACTTTATTTTGCACCACACGTTGGTCCAAAGCGGTACTTGGACCACTTTCTTTGTTGTAGAGCTTATGCTGTCCATATCCTACTTGCAATTGTGTGTTGCTTTTAGCCCATCCTGTCCACATCCTTTTTTCAGCACAGAGGACCAATAAAATCAGCATGCGCTGTGGTTCCTGCACATCGATTACTCCACCTACACACGACTTTTTATCAGATTTGCAGATATTTAAAGTAGTAACACATTAACACTGTTTTTTAAGTTCATAAACAAAACATGTATTAATAACTCTAAGCATGCGTTACAGTTCACTTAAAGTACGTTGGTCCATTATTCGCAGGAGTTACATTCTCAAAGTAGCCGGCAATAGGTGAAATCTGTGACGTAGTCAGCTTTATTTTTTACAATTATTATAGATGTTTTAAGGCTGTAAAACTCCTCACTACACACTTTATACACTTTTCTCAGACAGGCTTTAACCTTTACACACTTTTCTCTTGCTTAAACACTGTCAGAGTTCAAACTTTCATAGACAAATAAGTCCAGTATTATAGAATGAAGTCAAAGATCAAAACTTGTTGTCAGGCGCAAACAATCATTGCTGTCAGCAAAATGTTCATAAAGCTTTTTAGCTTTTGTGTGGATAATGTTGGCGTGATGCTTTTTTCCTGCAGTCATTGATTCACAAACATAAAGCACACTCCATTTTAAGGTGGTCGCACACCTGATGCGCCACGCACATGACAGTTGGAAGTAACACGCACTGGAGGTGCATATTTGCATGTTATTTAAAATTAAATAATTCAGATGGCGCTCTGTGGCGCGGCAGAAATATGAACAGTGTCCCGAGTTGTAGCTGGGCACCGGAGACAGCCGCTGACTTGTGGCACTGGTGCGTACCTTGAAATAAACCTGTTTACAATTCTAAAATACATGGTGCTGTACATCCGGTGTGTGTGACCCTCTTTACAATGGTCTTTCTGTGGACAGTTACAACACTTTATGCATCCTTGTTGAAAGGATTAATTTGGCAAGCTGAGCACATTCTGTACTGTACAAGAGACACGGGGGAGATTGATTGACAATGGTCTGCAGCCAATCAGAACTCAGAACACAATGTGCTGTAAAAAAAAAAAAAAAAAAGTCAAATTGCACTAAGAAAACCCTGTGAGGCCACGAAAGGTGAATCATGTTATAGCGAGGGACCACTGTATAGTACAATTTGATATGGGTCAACCTTATCAGGCTTGTGTTTTCACTGCCAATTGTACCCTTACTTGGTAAAGTTGTGATTTAATATCATTCTTGCTTGAAGAAGAACACTGTATCGGCCAAGTGCCATTCACATACGTTGTCTTTTGAATGCTCAAGTTCAATATATCATATGTAGATGTGCAGCATCTATGTTTTTAACCACAACATGTAAACGGCCCTCAAGAGTGAGGAACTGACATCAGATCCTGTTCTTGGTTATTGGTATGTGGCTGTTTGTCACAAAAAGAGACAAGATTTGTCTGAGCATGGTTTATTGCTGCGCGACGTCACTGTGTTATGGTGTTGTTTCAGCTGTGTATTTAAAAATGGTGCTTTTAAAGTCAGTCAGCTGTTTTTTTTTTCACGTCCATGTGATGATTTTCAGTAGTCTAGCTCCATCCATTTGGTAAGGGTCCCTAAAAGTGGTATAGTTCAGTTTGCTATCTTAGTACTTCTGACAGTTGAAACATAAATAAATGCATACTGTATTGTACTGTACCGAACCATACCGCTTGGTGGAAACAAGCCATAAATGTTTGGCTCAGATGAAATTAAGACTATGGTTCCTGGTTGAAGCATTGCGTCTCTTACTGCTCTAACAAAGCTCTGTTTTCAACTTGAAGGCCACAAACTCTTTTTATTCTACTATGCATTTTTAATGAGAATTGCTTTAGAAAAAAATATCACACTGTACACTTTCATATTCACTCAGTCCTCTGTGCTGAAGTTGCATTGTGAATCTGTTTGTGGGTAATCTCTTTGTGCTTGTTCTTAAGGTTCTGTGTGATTGTCTCAAGACAACATTAGTGCTTGCTTGGCAATATTGATAAAATAAGTTTCTACTGACTTTTTCCCCAATTTGTTTTTAATTTTATATCTATGAAGTTATAGCTATGTTGTTATTAAATAATCATTTATTTGGTTTAAAGTGGCTCAATGAGGTCTTTTTTAAGGAACAATCATTTTGACTAAACACCCATTGTTTTGAACTAGGATGTAAAATGCTGTGTATCCAGTTATGCCTTAAGCTATTATTATTTCTTATTCTTATTCTTTTTCTTTTTATTCTTCTTATTCTTATACTTCTTCTTCTAAAACAAGCTTGCAACATTGTTAGCAGTGTTTAAACATCCCAGTAATATGCAAGCATTGTTAATACATAGCAACCCTCTATATCATTCCATGTTTGCATCTTAGTAATGCTAGCGCACATCAGAGAGTCTTCTAGAGATTACATGACCTTGAAATCTTCAACTTCAAACTAGTACTGTAAACCAATTAAATTTTAATTAAAATGGACAGTTTAAAAGAGCTAATTAACCTAAATGAATCAAACTCGCAAATGTTGCTGCTGTGGGTTAAATCAGAAATGGTTTTCATGTATCTTTTCTCTCAGAAAGTAATGTACTGGTGTGATCTGTTATACATTTTCTTGCTCAACCCAAAGCACATTAAAATATTTGAAATAATTAAAATGTTATTAAGGTATTTATATACTGTATTTCCTGGCTCTCTGCAGAGTTGGTAATCTGTAGGTTTGTAGTTCCTATCATGCTAATTATGGATTAAACTCCATTAATGTCTTCTATTTAATTTTTTTATGTAGCACATATGACTCAAAAACAAAACTTTTTTTTCTAATAATCTTGAGTACATTTGTGTAAATTCTGTACCATATTGCTAGCTTGCCTCTGCTTTACAGATGTTTCTTTTCTAACAGTCATATTTGCATGTCTCTTCAGAGGGTGTTCCTCAGGTCTACTACTTTGGGCCTTGTGGGAAATATAATGCCATGGTGCTGGAGCTGCTGGGACCCAGTCTAGAGGACCTTTTTGACCTCTGCGACAGAACCTTTTCACTTAAGACCGTCCTAATGATAGCCATTCAGCTGGTCAGTTCATACACTTGCGTAAAAAAAGAGAAAGAAATTAAACTGTTCGTTCTAACATGGCCCCTAATAAACCTCTATTACAGATCACACGGATGGAGTTTGTGCACACAAGAAGTCTGATCTACAGGGACGTTAAGCCTGAAAACTTCTTGGTGGGCCGACCGGGGACCAAGAGGCAGCATACAATCCACATCATAGACTTTGGGCTTGCCAAAGAATACATCGACCCCGAGACCAAAAAACACATCCCTTACAGGGAGCACAAGAGTTTAACAGGGACGGCTCGCTACATGAGCATCAACACACACCTGGGGAAGGGTAAGAGCCATGGAAACTGGACATATTCGAACAATCAGGGTTTAGTAAGTAGCGTTGTAATGGATCATGGTTGATCACAAATAACAACCCACGGTTTGGAACACACGTGGCCCGCAGATTAGGCTAATACATTTTTTTAACTTGTAGATTAATCCTAAATTTGTAACGATCGCAGAGAGATCACCTCTAGCGTCATTCAAATCATATGTATGAAAACATTTAGGCTTTCCTGTCAAATATAATGGTGACTGAAGAAGTTGTGATAGGTTATTCGGGATGTGGTGGGTTTCTTAGGTTATTAAAGGTGTTTTCTGTCATTACTTGTTTAGCCTGCATTAATGCATTCAGTGTAAGCTTCATGATTAATTTTAAAAGATCGGGATCTCAACACCCACGCAACATAAATTATAAATGATGGTGATTTGCATATGTTTATTAATCCTTTCAATTACTGCATTCAAAAAAAGAGATTCAGTCTTTAGTCTTTTGAGTTATGAAGTTACAAAGAGTCAAATAACACAGAAGTACTGGGATAAAGATTTATAGTTTAGATATAATCACTGATGTTTAAGGTAAAGATTAAAATCACCATCATATTCATTTAATTTGACGCTCAAAAATGAAAGTTGTAGGCAGCAATTCCATTATTTAGCCTATAGGTGGCGACAACCAGCCATCAAAAATATGTCACTGAATAATTAGTCAAAAATGACACATCTAGCAATGAAACATGAAGTTTTATGAGTGAATAACTGAATCATTTATTGATAATGAGACTAAAAATAAATATGAATTGTACAAATTATGTTAGATTTATATATTTAGCGTTGTCCGCAACAGTAGTAGTAACAGTGTGTTTTTCACAGTACTGAATATTTTACAATTTATTTTTATTCAGCTGATTATTTCTTCATTTTATTTTTAATAAAATTACAGGTTCTACGTTCTGTTTGTTAAAACCAAAACTGTCTTGCAGTGCTGTTTTTGTAATAAATTAAAAGCAAATGACATTTGTCTCCTCCCTTTTTGGCTGATCCGAAAAATGGTCCGATCCGTGACTAAAAAACATAATGTGATCCAAACCGTGAGATTTGTGATCCGCTACACCACTGTTAGGAAGTGTTGTTAGAATTTGATAGGAGTATAAAGACTAATGTTAAACTTAGTTTAGCTGCTAGGGACAAATCTTTGCATGCTTGGTCATTAAATTTTGATTTAATTTTAACACACTGCTAAGATGCAGGTGCTCTTTATCTTAGAATTTTGCATTTAGATTTATGCTAAATCTATTAAAAGTAATACTTGCAGAAGTGAGTTAATACTCTTGTCTGATTACAGATAGATTTATGTATAACCAGCAGATTCCACTTTTCTTGTTATTTTGTTTTGCAGAGCAAAGCAGGCGGGATGATTTGGAGGCGCTAGGTCATATGTTCATGTACTTCCTACGAGGCAGTCTGCCTTGGCAAGGCTTGAAGGTATTGTAGTAGGGGGAGTGCAAGAAATGACTAGATTTGCTGCCTTCATGCATTTTGAGTTGTTTTAAAGCTGAGATTATTATCTGTGCAACTTAAACAGAGATTTGTGCTTTATTTTACATTTGTGTTTCTTTGAATATCTTAAAAGATTAGTAACCCAGAAATTGTTATTAATTAGTCTTTCGCTCATATGCGGAACACAAATTAAGATATTTTAGGTGAAACCTTAAAGCTCTCTCAGCCAAAAAAAATTCATGTGAATTCAGTGGTCCAGCTGTAATCATACAAAGCTTAAAAGAATAATGGAAGTTCGTCAACTAACTTTGTTCGCTGATGTCCATGTCAAGTCAGGGTCTGTGTTTATTACTGCAATATGATGCTTATGCATTGCACTGCTGATTCTAATGGCAATGCATTATATTGCCTGTAGTAAGTGTGCACACTGACCTGACATGAAAGAGAAAACATTGACAAAGTCATTTTTACAGTTTTTTTTTTTTACTGTAAAAATGTTCTTGGAGCTTTTTTTTTTTTTTTTATATACAGTTTTTTTTTTTGGTGCACAAAGATGTTCTTGGAGCTTCGTATGATTACAGTTGAACCACTGAAGTCGCAGGATATTTTGACAATGTTTTTGGTTTCTTTTCTGGACTCCTTTTGTTGTCTTTGGAGGATGAGAGAGCTCCAGGATTATATCTAAAGTATCTTAATTTGTGTTGAGAAGATGAATGAAGGTCTCGGGCATTGGAACAACATGAGGATGAGGAATTAATAATACATTTTTTCCTTTTTTGTGAACCCTTTGAAGCACAGAATTTGAGAGATGAATGAATTGTATTATTGTGCTCCAAATAAGGACAAATCTGTGGTTGGAGTTTTCTCTCCATTCGGTTTACTTTTTTGACTTTGTTGTGATGCTATCCTTCTGGTCCGAGTCTTATCTCACTTAGCTAATGTCTGAAACATTGACAAGCCCCACTATCTGTCACTATCATGAAAAGTCAGCAGAAAAACTAATATCCATACAGCCTTGATAAGCTGACCTATTTAGAAGACCAAAAAAAAAGATCAAAATGTGTTTGTTTGCAACTTTGCAATCTGATTCATAGCCTAAAGGGAGAATTGACTCTCATTAAAAATAAATTAAATTTAATTAAAAAGATATAGAATTAATAAAAACATGCAGTATTTGTATATTTTTTTGTTGTTGAAAGGTCTGAATAGCCGATAGACCATTAAAGGAAATTCAACATATTATCCTTATTTCCTTACTTTGCATGAAAGAAAACCAAGATGCAATTACCCTGTATGACTACAGACCAAACCCCATTTACAAAATCTCAAAGTGGATTTAAGCAAATTATAACAAACACACTTCTGTCCTTCTTGGAAATTCAAGAAGTAAAAGTAATCTCAGTTTAAACAAGAAACAGAAAATGAAATGCTTCCTAATTTCTTTCAACAGCAGCTCTGCTACATCCGAGGCATTATCAGCAAACCTCAAAATTTGCACAATACCAATTAATCAGTCCTATATTGCAAACAGAGTGGGATCTATATTCTACAAACAAACTCTGTGCAGTCAGCCTTATTGTTGGGAGATGTCATTTGTCAATATTCAAACTGATGAGACTAGACTGTTTATTCACATGTGCTGAAAAGGCCATTCTAGGGTTAAAGATTTTTTTTTTTTTTTGTATTAGGACAAGGTCCACCACAATGTTATTTATTTGATAACCATCTATGACTAGCTGTTTCCATGCAGCTGTTTTAATGCACATTATTGCATAAAAAAATGCTTGATGAAAACCGCAAGATGCGCATACATTTTGAAAATGCACATGAAAAACGTATGCGCACAGATTTTTGTTTAATAAATGCATATAAGCTATGATGGAAACACATTTGCTGAATAAAATACAGCCTATGCATCAAAAAAGTCTCACACCTCAAAGTCATTGCTCGTTCATTTGTCTTCATCTTCTGAGGCGCAAGTAATATATTATATAAGAAAGACAGTCAACAGTGACCTTTCCGAACCAGCAAATTCCATTTCTTTTTTTATATGATATGATATGGGTGACACAGTGGCGCAGTAGGTAGTGCTGTCGCCTCACAGCAAGAAGGTCGCCTCGGCTGGATCAGTTGGTGTTTCTGTGTGGAGTTTGCATGTTCTCCCTGCGTTCGCGTGGGTTTCCTCCGGGTGCTCCGGTTTCCCCCACAGTCCAAAGACATGTGGTATAGGTGAATTGGGTAGGCTAAATTGACAGTAGTGTATGTGTGTGAATGAGTGTGTATGGATGTTTCCCAGAGATGGGTTGCGGCTTGAAGGGCATCCGCTGCGTAAAAACATGCTGGATAAGTTGGCGGTTTGTTCCGCTGTGGCGACCCCAGATTAATAAAGGGACTAAGCCTAAAAGAAAATGAATGAATGAATGATATGTTATGATTTTGATATATTTTTATTTGCAAATGTTTTAAAGAATATAGTCGTCCCTCCAGGATTTTACAGGACTTTTTTCAGATTTTTGTGGTCTAAAATAACTGATTTTGTTCAGTTTTTCTTAAAATTTGCGTCAATATTTGCGGCATTATGTTGTGTTGATTTGCTGTAAAAAAAATAAATAAATAACTTTATATATACTGTATATATTATACACACACACACACACACACACACACACACACACACACACACACACACACACACACACACACACACACACACACACACACACACACACACACACACACAGTTGAAGTCAGAATTATTAGCCATCCTTTGAATTTTTTTTCACTTTTAAATATTTCCCAAATGATGTTTAACAGAGTAAGGAAATTTTCACAGTATGTCTGACAATATTTTTTCTTCTGGAGAAAGTCTTATTTGTTTTATTTCGGCTAGAATAAAAGCAGTTTTAATTTTTTTAAAAACCAAGTTAAGGTCAAAATTATTAGCCCCTTCAAGCTATATATTTTCGATAGTCTACAGAACAAACCATTATTATACAATAACATGCCTAATGAACCTAACCTGTGTAGTTAATCTAATTAACCTAGTCAAGCCTTTAAATGTCACTTTAAGCTGCATAGAAGTGTCTTGAAAAATATCTAGTCAAATATTATTTACTGTCATCATGGCAAAGATAAAATAAATCAGTTATTAGAGATGAGTTATTAAAACTATTATGTTTAGAAATGTGTTAAAGAAATCTTCTCTCCGTTAAACAGAAATTAGGAAAAAATAAATAAACAGTGGGGCTAATATTTCAGGGGGGCTAATAATTCTGACCCAGATATTGGGTTCTGTAACATTTCTTCAGAACATTTATGTTCTAGATCTTATTTCCAACTAGGAAGTATTATAAAGCCTCAATTCAGAGTTGTCTGGAATGCAGATTGCATACAGAAAATTGTGTGTATTTGGCAATGTAAACTATTAAATCATGCACTATGCATCACTAATAAATGTATTTTGCTTACCTTTACATTACTTTTTGGTCTAACTAAATAGATTGTTATAAAAGTGTCAGAATAGATTATTATTTGCAATATTAATAATAATGAACAAAAAAAATAATGTAATTCTTTATCAATAACATGATGTAGATTAAACATAATATAAAATTAGTGGTTTCTTAGGTAACCCTGGAAAATATATCTACAAATGGTATTTAACTAATTATTGTAACTTTTATTTTTTATTTTTGATGTGTAATCCTGCAATTTATTGAAAATGTAGCATAATATTTTTGCCAAATGTGTTATTGAAGTGAATTGAATTCTGTAAATCCTGTGGTTGCTGACTTTTGGCTGATTTGTGCAGTTACACAAAACTGAAAGAGTTTTTCACATGCATATATAAAATACGATTTTGATATTAATCACGATTTTAACACATTCATTAAAACACAATTAATGAATGTTTAATCATGCAGTATACAATTAATAAATGCTACACCCATTGTTGACATTTCATTTTTGTGTGCATCGTATTTTTAAAAAATCAAATATAACATTGCAGCCTTCGCTGTATAGATTTATTTTTGAAATCTAGATCGTTATATTCCAGCACTACATGCAAAAAAGGGCTGTAAAAAAGTGCTATTACAATATAAAACAATATAATTTTTCTAATATTCTTACATAGATTTTCCTGGCTCAAAATGATGCGGAGGTAATGTGCTGATCATGATATTTTTGTTATTTGAAACGAACACATTTTGCATTATTCTGCTAATCTTATCAAGTAAAACATCTTATTTTAAAAAAGGCTAACATTGAAGTCTGCATGAACCAGAAGCTGTGACCACTTTTTATATGACAACACAGTGGGTGTGGTTTGATTGTTTTTCTACTGCGAGCTGCTTGGATGTAGTAAAGTAGGCATTTCATTCAGAAAGATTTGGGAAAAGGGTTCCAGGAGTTATTACAACCTAACAGACACCTCTTTCTCACCATTAGTTTGTTGTTTAAGTATGTTAACCATGCCCCATTACCTAATCTGAGAATTTACCTGAAAACTAACAGAAAGTGCATTTTCAGATTTCAATTTTAGATTGCAAGGGCAAACTATTTTTTTTAATGACATGCACAGATGTATTATTTACCACAAAACTACTAATGTGAGCTAACAAAATCAATATGGTTTTGATTTTACGTATACTTTAAGTGTAAATAAATGCATGACCAGTGCTTGAGCATCATCAGAGGTCTGTTGGTAGCCATGACTACCCGCCTGATTTATGTCAAAAGGCAGAGGTGGTGTTCTTGTAATACTTTTTGTAGGAAAAACCCTGTCTTATCTTTTTGTTCTGTGCTGTTTTTTTTTTTATTAAGGCTGACACGCTGAAGGAGCGCTATCAGAAAATTGGAGACACCAAAAGGGCAACCCCTATAGAAGTGCTCTGTGAGAGCTTCCCGGGTAAGCTAACTCTTTATTTTCTAATGGCCATATACCTATTTTTTGTGTCCATGATCTTAATTTGACATTTCTCTCAAAAGAAATGGCCACCTACCTGCGCTACGTGCGGAGACTGGATTTTTTTGAAAGACCGGATTATGAATACTTGAGAAAACTCTTTACAGACCTCTTCGACAGAAACGGCTATGTTTTCGACTATGAATATGACTGGGTCGGCAAGCCACTGGTGAGTCTGTTTGAATGTCATACCATTTCCCACTTGTATGTGATTAACACACACAAAACATGAATGTTGGGTAGGGATGTACTTTCTAGGCAAAAGAAACCTATCACGATCTTCTTGAACAATATTGTGATTTCGATTTTAATCACGATTTTGACACACACCAATGTTTTACAGTGCGAATCTAAAACATATTTCCAAAGAAATACAATTAGATCTTTATCAAAGACCTCAGGGCCTAAAGTATTCCGGCACCGTGCCGGATCTCCGGCGTGCGGCCGTGGAGGAAAAAAAATATTTTAGAGCAGTGGTTCGCGCAAGAATCACTGAATAATAAAAGAATAAAATGAACACACTTTTAACCCTTTGACGCGTATGATAACACATAGACTCATGTGATCAGACAGCATTGGCTGTTCTCTGAAGTGTACGATTATGCTAGTGTGCTTTTAATGTTTACTTTAGTGCATCCGGTCATCAGATGTTAAAAATCAGTCCGCTTGGCGCAGAGCCAGAGGAAGCGCGGCGCTTACAGAGCAGATACACACGAGCTAGAGAAGCCCTTCTGCAGACCGGTGTTGTGTTGCCGTTTCAGAATTCTGCAAACTCAGGATTTTCCCCATGCTGCATCACTGGTAAAATAATTATTACAAATGTGTGAAATGTGTGCTCGTAGTTGTGTAAAATAATGCGTGTTTTCAATATATAAAGTTATTTGTTTTGTAAAGCAGCGTACGCGGTTTTCGGTTTAGTTTGTTACCTCAGATTTAATTTGGATGTGATTCAAATTGCGCGAGACACAGAACGTAGACTCAAGTAACTTTGCCATGCTTGAAGCTTAGAGGTAGATTATAATTAAAGTTATTTTTCGTGTGCACAGACAGAGGAACCACCCAAGGAGGAACCGCAAACCATACCCGAGTCTGCTTGAAAACAGTGGTCGGCGCGGTTAACGTGAACTTCGCGGTTCACTTATGTGATCTCATTCGCACCAGATCGCAGAAATACCGCACATATGAATTGGTATAGCACTGAATGCATTTAATCACTCGCTTTTCTGACACACATAGGCCTACTGTATGACGTGCAGCAGATCTAATTCAATTAATTCTAATCTAACTCCAGATCATATATTTAACATACAAGTTTAGATTTCAAAGATATACAAAAATGTCAAATGTACATGGAAAACTTTCAAATTTTACAGCTTATAAAACATGTATGCAAATTAATGCAATATCATATGTAAACAGCAAAATTGTTATACAAAGTCAACATATGAGCCTTGAGGTTCATTGTCATATTCTTTCATCACACGCAGTGTGTGCACACATGAACCGCGAGTGAGACAGAGGAAATAAGTCATGATCATAAGACATAATCTTTAATCTAATGACTTTTATTAAAAATGTTGACAGAGGTTTTGTGAAATAACAATAACAGCGGAGCATTAAATAAATGCATATTTCCTGTGGAGCGATTGATTTGAGGTAGCCTGACATTTTTATTTGACGGAAGAAAAAACAGGATTGGTCCATATGTCTTAAAAAGAAATAGTTTGCGGGACTTTGCTTACAACCCAGAAAAAAAGAAATGATAATGGCCTTGATTTAACTTCTAATCTTCAGTTTAGCAGTTCAGTTCTTTAGCACGTTGATTATTTAGCACCTTGTTTTTTAAGCACTTCAAGCGCGCACCCCCCCCCCCCCTTTTTTTTTTTTTTTTTACTTTAACCCCTGAGACCTGTAACATGTCTCTAAAACAGACATAAGGCAAAACAAATTAAAATCTTCTAGTAAAGGTGTAACAAATTATCTCTAGAACAGACCTATTGCAAAACAAACAAATATATAGAATACTGTGTGTGGGTGTGTGTTGTCAAACTCAAGGAACGCTCCGATGTTCTGCTTGACTACATATCAGAAATAGTTGCGTGTACTTCTCTACGTGTCCACAGATATTTTTTTTGCCATTTATAGATCATACCCTCTTAGTGACACAGTGAAATAGGGCGTTCACATATCGTGTCTTTTGGGCACACAAGTTAGTTATTTCCAATGGAAGTACTACTACTACTACTATGATGACAACTATGACTACTACTACGACGACAACTATAACTACTATGACTACTACAACTACTATAATACGACGATGACTGCTACTACAACTACTAATACAATGACTACTACGACAACTACTACTAACTACGACTATTACTACTAATACTACGACTACTACTACAACGACTACTAGAATGACGACAACTATGACTACTACTACTACGACAACTACTAATACAACGACAATGACTACTACGACAACTACTACTAACTACGACTATTACTACTAATACTACAACGACTACTACTACTACTTCGACTACTACTAATACTACTATTACTACTGATACTACGACAACTATTCCAGGGTACTTCCAGGCACTTATTCCAGGCTACTAGTTGAAAACATATAAACTTTTCAGCTGCAAATGTACCACGGACCGATCAGCTTCATACTTTGTATGGGATATACACATTTTGATACACTAATTACCTCAGACAAACACATAACACCCAAACACCCCGTGCTTTTTTATTTGTTTTGAAGGTTTTGTTAGTTTGTCATCCTCTGAGAAAATGGTAGATGGTTGCATAGTAATGACAGAAGCGTGAGCGCCAAAAGCGTTGAAAATGCTGAAGGAAGCGGTGCACCTCACGCTTTCCACACACTTTTAGATGCAATATGTGACTGACAGGTCTTACAAATTACCTGGTTCTGCGATACATCAGCCTTTCTATATCCAAAGTAAACCCACACCACAGATGTTGACTTTATTTGGCACCAAGTCCTCCTGTGCTGAACTAATCATCCCTGTTTATGCAGGCTATTTGCCATTAAGCTCAGTCTCCTGTTCTCGTGCTATGTTTACGCATGCTGCGTTATGAATCGAGCTGTAAGGCGATTTAGAAATCGCGCATGTTCAAATCACGATTTTGATACAATTGGAATTAATAGCACAGCTAGTGTTTCTTTCCATACTGATAAACCTCCGGTGATTGGTTAATGTGACTTTTCAATTTTATACGGTTACTTTTACAGTATCGATACTGTAATGTAAATAAAATATAATCAGTTAAATAGACTTCAGCTTTCATTTAGTTGTTAAAGCCTAAAACGAGATTAAAAGCCGTTTACACGTGCCCACCAGGATCAGCAGGAACTCCATGAAAATACTGGGGTAAAATAAATGTTCATATTTTAAAGACATGGCGCGGGAAAATGTAATTTAATGCAGTGCTTCTTGTAGAGACTGAGACCCATTTTATATCGTATATCAATCAGACAGTGAAGAGCGTTATTTGTCAAGAAAACAGCCCTTAAACACGCCGATTTTGTAACTGCCTACAGTTCACCGGATGCGTTTGCCCCAGGTTACTGCAAAATTACAAGCCCTTTTGCATACTTCTGCATATACCTTATTGCACAGCTCTAATGTTGGGTTCTC
Organism: Danio kyathit; assembly: GCA_903798195.1. Lineage (NCBI taxonomy): Eukaryota > Metazoa > Chordata > Actinopteri > Cypriniformes > Danionidae > Danio > Danio kyathit. The sequence goes on from LR812520.1 coordinate 27,503,734, forward strand.
TCCGTGTTTGAACAGCCGACTCCAATAGGACCCATGCCTAGTGACACACCACTGCAGCCCAGCAACAGAGACAAAGCACAACCACAGACCAAAAACCAGGTGAGATACAAGGCGTTACACGCTCATGATGTTGTTAGTGGTGTAAATGATACTGTTGCATAATCCTTATCTTTTTTTTTTTTGTGCGATTTTGTTATATATATACTATTTGATAAAAAAAAAATAATGTAATTACTCGGAATGCCATCCAATGTTTTAAAAATAGTTTAAAGTGACATATATATATATATATATATATATATATATATATATATATATACACACACACACACACACACACACACACACACACACACACACACACTTATATATGTTATATATATATATATATATATATATATATAACAAACATTGATTTATCCACTATTAATTTACTAAAGAATTAATTATCGTGTGGCATTATTTTTTTCCTCATTTGTGTATTGATTTAAAAAAATAAATTAACAAGTTGCATTTCAGAAAGATTTTACTTTTTATTTATTTATAAAAAAAAATAAAAATTATGTGTATTTACGTGTGCATTTATTCTTTCATTTTACATATTTATTTAATTTCAAATTTTAGACTTTCAGTTTTAAAGTGAAGCCCTTGCTCATGTAAAAAATGGGTCGCAGTTATTACATTTAAGTACTAGTTTCCTTGTTTTCTTCTTTTTATTTTTGGTAATGTGTAGGTCCACATGGAATCTTTGCTTGTCTGTAGATATTTGCGCCCATCATTTATTTTATCTATTGTACTTTTATGTAAATATATGTAAATATATATTTGAGTTTGTACATTAATTTCAGTACTCTCATTGAATAATGTGCACATTTTAAGATAATTTATATACAATACAATTTGTAAAGTAATATGTTCTGTCTTTTAGTAGATATACAAGAGAGCTTTGTTTACCAAACAAGTGTTTCTAGTTGGATTTTAATTGTAAACCTTAAATATGAAGTTTTATTCGTGTGTGAGGTTTTCAGCAGCCACACGCTTAAAATCATTTCACATAAATCTGCAAATTTTTACATAATTATGTGCAGAAGTAGCAAAAAAACAGTCCGTCTAGCCCTGGTTATGTTTTGGAGAAAGGTTATCTTAGTATTTCATGATTCTCTTTTAACCCACGTCAACAGTATGCGGCTGCTCTTTAGTTTCACGCATCAGAAAAAATCTAACACAATTTCCTGTGGCCCGTGTAGTTTTTGCAAGTGTCAAGATCTGTCATTTCCTCAATATGCTGAAGTGTCCCTTAAATAAATTACGTTTACATTATATTCTAAGTTGTGATGTAATTAGCTGGAGCTGTTTGTGAAAGATAAGAGCTTAGCTTCCCTCTCCATCACTGCATGTCATGTGCTCTCTTGTATTTTTTTTTTCACTCACACATTTTTTCCCACCTCTAACCTGTTAGCTAGTGCAGTCTGCTTGTGCATGGAAGGCGCTCCTCTTTTAAACTCGTTCTGTTCTTTTTTTCTTTACACCCTCACCTCTTTTCAAAACACATCTCTTATGCCCTTTGCCACCCTCCCAAACCCTCCTCCCTCCATTGCCGTCATGCCAGTCTCCAGAACCTAAAGGAAGTGAGTCCCAGCCCACTCCCGTGACCAACAGGGAGCTCCTGGGGTCGCACCTCACGGCCGATAGGCTGGGGGGCTCTGTCCAGGTACTGGCTGTTTGCGCAGTACTGCATGCTGTTGGTGTTGATCTCTTCCGTTCTCTGTTTCTCTCACTTGAGACGCTCCTCTGTCCATTTTCCAGCTCTGAACTCTTATATAGTCTCTTCTTCTCTCCGTCCCTTGTCTAACACACATCACTTGCACGCTCCTGATGGTTAGGCTTGGGATCTGGTGACTTCAGTATGAGAATACAGCTAATAATATTGAATACAAGTAGCTAAGCAAGACAAAGGGATGTTGGCTTGTGTATATATAGTTATTAAAGGCCCTGATATGCTTTTTAAACTGTTTTTAAAAATGTTTATTAGAACAAACACACAACACAAAATCTGAGATGCATCAGAAATAGCCAAAAAGGATACAGATGGATACTGAAAAGATTAAGGAGAGAAAAATTAAGAACAAAGGATCAAAATAAAGACATTCACACAGTGTTATTTTAAAACAATATATATCATGTTGGAGTTGGGGGGGGGGGGGGGTCTCATATACTTATTATTTATATAATGTGGCTGTTTACTAATTTTACGTTGCATGTTTAAAGTTAGTTAATAATGTATAATTCTTAGAATTGTGTTCCATCTTGCTTCAAATATATTTATCTGGAGTCTAAGGCAATAAGTTATTCTTTCCATTTCATAAATTTCTCTAATTTTTTGGATCCATTGTTCATACATAGGTGGGTCTGATCTGAGCATTGTTTAAAATTACGCTGAAACAAAGATAATTTCAGGAGTTCAAAACTATTTTCGAAATTAAAGTCTGGCTTGTAAACACTTTTGAATTACCGGTCACCACTTTGTTCTATTTAAAGAAGGGTTGTCAAAAGTATCGAGTTCGATAGCAATCGGCACTGAAATTTTAAAAACATCCATTTCCCGCTAACATTTGAGCATTGTGTATCTGTGTTTGCACTCTGTGAACATTGGTCAAAAATGGTGAACCGATGACCTTTATGGCCAATCACAGTCTATTCTGTTGAACACAATGGCCAATCAGCGGTATTTAAGAATGTGCTCAACATCGCTCAAATGTTAGCGGGAAACTGACATTTTTTTAATTTTAGTACTGATTGGTACAGATACTTTTGACAAACCTAATTTGAAGTTAACAGAAGTAAATGACCAGTTTGTAAGCACATTTCAAAACTTTCATACATTCAGAAATACGCTACTAAAAAAAACTAAAATTAGTTATTTTAAAAAGAGCACAGATCAAAATTAGATAACATGGGGTGTCGGCATTGATGCTTGACAGAGGGGAAGCTTCAGACTGACTGTCATAGTGATGACACCCAATCACAGCTTGAATTGTGACAAAGTCGTTGTTGTCTTAGTTGTAGTAGTAATAGTCGTTGTAGTTGTCATAGTTGTCGTCATAGTATTATTACTACCACTAGTAGTAGTAGTAGTCGTAGTAGTAGTATTTGTCATAGTAGTCGTAGTTGTCGTAATATTAGTAGTAGTATTAGTATTAGTCGTAGTAGTAGTCATCGTAGTAGTAGTTGTCATAGTATTAGTCATAGGAGTCGTCGTCATCGTAGTAGTTGTCAATAGTCGTAGTATTAGTAGTAGTAGTACTTGTCATAGTAGTCGTAGTTGTTGTAATATTAGTAGTAGTCATAGTAGTAGTCATCATAGTAGTTGTTGTAGTAGTTGTCAGTAGTAGTAGTCGTAGTTGTCGTAGTATTAGTCATAAGTCGTAGTTGTCATATAGTCGTAGTATTAGTAATAGTAGTCGTCATAGTATTAGTTGTAGTCGTCGTAGTAGTAGTCGTCGTCGTAGTAGTAGTAATTGTCGTAGTATTAGTAGTTGTCGTAGTAGTAGTACTAGTTGTCATAGTAGTTGTATTTGTCGTAGTAGTAGTAGAAGTTGTTGTTGTAGTATTAGTAGTAGTGATCGTAGTAGTAGTTGTCGTAGTATTAGTCATAGGAGTCGTCGTCATCATAGTAGTTGTCAATAGTCGTAGTATTAGTAGTAGTAGTACTTGTCATAGTAGTCGTAGTTGTCGTAATATTAGTAGTAGTCATAGTAGTTGTTGTAGTAGTAGTTGTCAGTAGTAGTAGTAGTAGTCGTAGTTGTTGTAGTATTAGTCATAAGTCGCAGTTGTCATATAGTCGTAGTATTAGTAATAGTAGTCGTCATAGTATTAGTTGTAGTCGTCGTAGTAGTAGTAATTGTCGTAGTATTAGTAGTTGTCGTAGTAGTAGTACTAGTTGTCATAGTAGTAGTTGTATTTGTCGTAGTAGTAGTAGAAGTTGTTGTTGTAGTATTAGTAGTTGTCATAGTAGTAGTACTAGTTGTCATAGTAGTAGTTGTTGTTGTCGTAGTATTAGTAGTTGTCCGAGTAGTAGTCGTCGTAGTATTAGTAGTAATTGTCGTAATATTAGTAGTTGTCGTAGTAGTAGTACTAGATGTCATTAGAAGTTTTCGTAGTTGTCGTAGTATTAGTAGTAGTCATAGTATTAGTAGTCGTATTAGAATTATTATTATATAAAGGTTGATCGTAAAGCACCAGGTGATTATAAAACCATAATAAAAAGGTTACACTGAGAACTTTCTGTAAACCTTCAAAAATTTGATTTGTTAATTTTCTATTATTTTTGTGGTACTAACATTGTTTTCCACAAAATAAATATTTTTAGTTTAAGTGTCTTGGTAATTTGTAGAAACACTGAACTAAGATTCAAATTTTAAACAATGTAAAAAGAAGTTCAATGTGAGTATATCAGGGCCTTAGGGGTGTAATGTTTCTTTTTAAAAACATGTTAGTCCCAAGAATTCCAACTAAACTTGCTCATTTTCTGTTAGCTTCCCATTATCTAACCAAGCAATGCATCATCTCACATTCCCCCTTTTCTTCTTTGCCTTCTCTGGTTGGTGCTAAGCAACCTGATTTTGAGCAGTTTAATTATTAAAAGTGTCCTTAATGGGTTACTAAGCCCCAACCCAAGTTACGTGATGTGTTAAATATGCAATGACAGTTAGATTAAATTAACTTTGGTGTGTACTGTGGTTTTAAGATAGTGCTCATCTTTGCCGGGCTGAATTAAAAACACATTCCCTGCTGCTTCGAATTAATCTACAGGTTATGAGCTCGACCAACGGAGAAGTGAATACAGACGATCCCACAGCGGGACACTCCAACGCTCCCATAACTGCCCCAGCTGAGGTGGAGGTGGCCGATGATACAAAGTAAGGACAGTTTAAGTTACAAGATTCCAAGTAGCATCTCAAAAGTACATGTTTGTGCCATACACATTCTGTATTATTATGCCATGAGGATTTTTTTTTAATAATGTGTACAGTCAGACTACACATTTAAATACATTAATGTACTCCATTACCTTAATTTATTAGTCATGGGTAGGCCCAGACGGAATCTGAGCATGCAGCAATCCGCAGATTTCCGCAGATATTTAGCCCATCATTGAGTCTATTTATTTACTAGTGTAAATGTGTGTAAATTTATGTTTATTCAGTTTTAAAATATATATATTTTTAATATTATTGACTAATATGAAAATGTTCTTATGATTTATTTACAATATAGTTTGTAAAGTAATATTTTCTGCCTTTTAGTAGATATATTGTACGAGACACTTGCTTTATTATCCAAATAAGTGGATCTAATTGGATTTGCGCTTTAAACATTAAATAAAGTTTAAAAAGGTATTGTTTTTTATTCCATATTTTAAGTTTTTAGTTATGATACTGGGAGTATAATTCCGCATAAATTTGCAGATTTTTTTTTTTTTTTTTTTTACAAAATTCTCCACAAAAATAGCAAAAAATGTCTGCAGGTTCTGTCTGGCCCTGGTCATGAGATTTAGTAAAATGTTTTATTCTGTTCAGGTCTTGTGACTTTTTTTTTAAAGTTTCAAATAAAAATATTGTCATTTAGAGTTTTTGATATTACAATTAGATTTATAACTGAATATTCTCTTCTTTAAGTTAAAATATTGATAATTTGTTTTCTAAAAATGTATATAAACATCTTTAACTTTCTTGTTTTGAATAATTGGTATTTCATGCTTTAGATGACAATAATATAACATTCAAAATAATAGTTTTTATTAGCAATATATACAACCCCAAATCAGAAAAAAGTAAGGACAGTTTAAGTTACAAGATTCCAAGTTGCATTTCAAAAGTACATGTTTATGCCATACACTTTCTGTAATGTTGTATTTTTGTGCTTTGTAGATTATTATTTTTTTGATTGTGTACAGTCAAACTACACATTTAAATGCATTAATGTACCATTGACATTCTTTTAGTTTCTATAGAGTAACTGGATTTATTAGTCATGATGGGATTTAGTAAAATGTTAATATTTGTTTTATTCTTTTCAGGTCGTGTGACTTTTTTTTTAAAGTTTAAAATAAAAATATTGTCATTTAGAGTTTTTGATATTAAAATTAGGTTTATAACTGAATATTCTCTTCTTTAAGTTAAAATATTGATAATGTGTTGGGTAAAAATGTATATAAACATCTTTAACTTTCTTGTTTTGAATAATTGTTCTATTCTGTTCAGGTCTTGTGACTTTTTTTTTTTTTTTTTTTTAAGTTTTAAATAAAAATATTGTTTTATATAGTTTTATAACTAAATATTCTCATCTTTAAGTTAAAATATTGATAGTGTTGTCTTAAATTGTATATAAACATATTTAACTTTGTTGTTTTTAATAATTGTCATTTTGTGCAAAAATGCTTTAGATGACAATAATCTAACGTTCAAAATAATAGTTTTTATTTGCAATATATTTTTACGTTATAAATGATTGCAAATAAAAGCCATAATTTTATTTATTTATTTTTAAACAAAGAATCCTAAACACAATACTATGAAGCAAGCCTAAAGAGTTGTCAGCGCTGGTAACTGTAAGAATCACTTTTTACATGTACTAATAATATATGATCATAATAGAACAGCATTTTTAGCAAAGTGACACCAGGAAAAATGTATGAATTTTTATCATGTATTAACGCTAAAATCTTATTTAATTTATGTATTCATTTGTTTGTTGTTTTTAATTGTATATTTTTTACTGAAATGTTCTTGCTGTGAAAATAGCCTTTGTTGCTGACATGGCATTTAATAAAACATCATCATCATCATAATGGAACAGCAAATCATCATGTTATTATGATTTGTGAAGGATCATGTGACGCTACGGAGACCCGGAAGGGACGTGATGGTGGAAAAAAAACTGAGTGGGAGAAAAAAAAATGGGTGGGAGAAAAAAAAAACTGTGATAGAAAAATATATATTTTTTAAAGATGTTTTGCGTTCTCTCGCAAAACTGTTTTTCCGCAAACACTTCCTGTACACTTCACATGTCAACCCTCCCGTTTTTGCCTGGATTATCCCGTATTTTACAATTCTATCCTGCTATCATCACATCATTCAGTATTTTCCCATCTTTCTCGTGTATTTTTAATCTTGAAAACACGCTGAAATGAATATAAAAATGTCTGCATTCACTTTCTTTCGATTAAAGCTGTGCGTCGATCATCACCCTTCATATGCAACCTCTGAATCAGCGAATGCATGTATGAGCCGACTGGTATAAGCGCTGACTGACAGAAGCGCTGCTCATTATAAACTGATCCCAGATCAGCTTCTTTACACGCCATTTAAAGTGACACCTGTGTTAACAAACAAGTGAAGAGCTGCAAATGAATCTCTCGTTTTTTATTTGATAACAGAAGTGTCACTGTAAGAATGCACAGATCTATAGTGAAAGTATTCCATTACTTTCGTAACTGTTTGTGCATTAGTTTGCATTAGGTGTGTTTAAAATAAAACACGCAGGACGGACATGTTTACATATTATTAAGAGTATTTGTCTTGTTTAAACATACACCCGAATATCCCAAAATGCTCTGCACTTTCGCTCCTCTTTAAATGGCGATAAACCTGGCAGGTTTGTTGAGGGAAGTTGAGTCTGTAGGACACTGTGCCTCCAGGACAGAGTTTGGGCACTCTTGTTTTAAAACATGTTGTTCAAGTTTAAAAGAAGCCAATTGTGCTTATTTATTTGATGAGAAATACAGTAAAAATACATCTTACTGTTTCCAAATTTTTTATTAAAATTTTTATTTTTTTGGTTTGGTCCAAACAAACCAAGACAGCTTAACTGCTAATGTAAACACATGCCAAGGTTAAACTACACTCTACTATCTACCATCTATAGTTGTCTCTAGGGCTGTGTAATTTGGGGACCATATTTAATTGCAGTTTTTTTTTAACAGATATTGCGATTTTACGGAGACCCGGAAGGGACGTGATGGTGGGGAAAAAAAAGGTTGGAAGAAAATAAAACTGGGTGGAAGAAAAAAAAAACAGTGATAGGAAAATGTATATTTTTTCAGTTTTTGCATTCCCGCACAAAGATGTTTTGCGTTATCTCTCAAAGATGTTTTGCGTTATCTCTTAAAGATGTTTTGCGTTCAATTGCAAAACTATTATTCCACAAACACTTCCTGTTTTCATACATGTTAGCCCTCCCATTTTGGCCAGGATTATCCTGTACTTTACCATTCTATCCTGCTATCATCATATCATTAAGTATTTTCCCATATTTCTCATGTATTTTTAATCTTGAAAGCATGCTGAAATTAATATAAAAATGTCTGCATTTACTTTCCATTAAAGCTGTGCACGCCATTAAAAGAGGAGCGAAAATGCAGGACACTTTGGGATATTCGGGTGTATGTTTAAACAGTCAAATACTCGTAATAATATGTAAACATGTCCGTCCTGCGTGTTTTATTTTAAACACAACTAATTTTCTCTTAAATGAGCACAAACAGTTACTAAAGTAATGGAATGCTTTTATTGTAGGTCCGTGCATTCTTACAGTGACACCACTGTTATCAAACAAAAAAATGAGAGATTCATCTGCTGCTTTTCACTTGTTTGATAAGAGGTGTCATTTTAAATGGCGTGTACAGAAACTGATCTAGGATCAGTTTATCATACAGAGTACGTATACATCTGATTCAGAGGTTGCATATGAAGGGGGATGATTGACGCACAGCTGTAATGGAAAGAAATTGATTGCAGACATTTTTTTTATTGGTTTCAGTGAGCTTTCAAGATTAAAAATACATGAGAAACATGGGAAAATACTTAAAAATAGGATGATAGCGGGATATAATGGTAAAATACGGGAGAATCCCGGCAAAAACGGGAGGGTTGACATGTATGTAATGAACAGGAAGTGTTTGTGAAACAGAAGTTTTGCAAGGGGATGCAAAACATCTTTGCGAGGGAATGCAAAAACTTTAAAAAAAATTTATATTTCCCTATCACTGTTTTTTTCTCCTAATCATTTTTTTTTTTCTTCCACCCAGTTTTTTTCCTCACCATCATGCCCCTACCGGGTCTCCATACGATTTCGATTTGATTTGCGATTTAATTTTGTAGTCATGCATCAGCTCAATATTCTTTATTGTAGCTTACTGCTAAAATGCAGTGAGGGTTAGTTAAAAAAGGGAACTGAAAAGATATTAACTAACTCCAAGTTCTATACAAATTTGATTATAAATATTTAGAAATTAAACACATTTTTCTTTACTGCAAGCAGTAGTGAGTTATGGTGTTAGTTATCTCCTGGTGCCTTCGTGATGTTTTTTCATATGGTGTAACAGCTGCAAACAACTCTGAAATTGTACTTTGCTGTTGCTAGCTACTAGATTGAGTGTCACTGGCAATATTTTTAGTTTACTTTTTAGCAGGACGCTCCTCATACAGCCGTCTTTGGTGCTTTTTTAGTTGCTGGTTGTTATATTTCCTCAAGCTGTGGCAACAATTCTGCGACAATTCTTACAAATTACCTGTTTTTATTCTGTGTCTGTGACTTTGAAACCAAATCATTTCCATATTACAGAAGTGCGTTTTTTTTTTTAAATTTATATTAATTCATCTACTAATGCTTCTGAAGCGACAGACGCCATCATTCCACTTGTCCACTCTTTCCTGTTTGTTTTATTGTGGGCATTCTGCATAGTTCGGTCGCGCAAACAAAAGTGTGCTCACTCAATTGGCAAGTAAGACTGTCACACACAGACGGCAGTCACGCATTTGCTCTTAGTGGGGTAAATTATATAATGCATATATATTTCGTATCGCAGCATTTTGCGATTTTAGTTAATCGCAACTTTTCCAATAGCGATTCGATTTTGATTAATCGCACAGCACTAGTTGTCTCTATAATATTTGTAGATAATATTATGGGAAGGTTGGTGAAATGTTTTGCAACTTGATTTGCTGTGGCTTTCAGTGAGTCAAAGCAGCATTTTTGTTTACTAAAATTTCAGGTTACATAAGCACCAGCTACACTGTACAGCTACAGTGATCTCATACTAACATTAGTAGACCTTCAGTGTTGTAAAACTGAACCTTGACTGTGTGACAAGTTTGCGAAGGACGACGTTGCTAAACCATTCTAAACTCATTCACTTGTTTCAGGTGCTGTTGTTTTTTCAAGAGGAGGAAGAGGAAAGCGCTCCAGCGGCACAAGTGAGGAACAACATCTCTGAAACGTTAAAAGTCACTGGTGCGTTTAAAGAAAAACTAAAAAAAAAACTAAAGCAAAGGACTTCAGTTGAAACGTGGAGCAACTCCCTCCCTTTCTGTTTCTGCTCCACTTCAGAACAGAAAGTCACTGCCTCACTTTCGGCATCCGCTCAGAGAGACTCACCTCAGTACTCTGACACTCTTTCTAAAGAAACAATTCAGTGGAACAAATAAATATATTTGTACAATGTGGGACACCAGAGGAGACTTCAGTGGTCAGATATAAAACGAGATATATACGTTATGTGACTTAAACCCAGATGGACTGTTTAAACTTGTATTTTAGAAAACCATTATTTGAGAACTTAAAGGCAAGCAGACTCACATACACGCACACACACACACAGACATCCGTTCACCTCGACACACTGGCTGGATGAGTGAGTGAGTGAGTGATGTGCTCCATGGTGTTTTCTTTTCTTATTTTTTTTATTATTATAATGGGATCAAAATCTGTGAGGAAAGACTGACGTATGGAGAAATGTACATCGGAATCAGACAAACCAATTGTGTAAATTGTCTTTCCTTTTTTCTCTCATTTTATTTTTGTAATTTAAAGAAGTTGTTTTGAAGATCTGCTCTCCTTGAATTGAACAGTTTTACTTCTGTTGTAGAAAGTGTGAATTTTTTTTTTTTAACCCGCTCCTAGTGTTTATTTTCTCTCTTTCTTTTTTTACTTCCTCGTTTTTTTTCCTGTCGATGTAGATGAGGAGGTTGAACACAGTGGCTGGTCTCAGGTACTGTGGGAGATGGAGAGAAACAAAAACGTCACCTCTCCTCTGTGAATTGCACTTTTAGGGAGGAAAAAACAAACAAAAAAAAAGCAAACCGTTATGCCATTGAAATGAACGGGAATAAACGCAAGACGTGGGATCATTTACACAGCAGGCTGGTCTCTCCCAAAGGGACGAAAGTGATTCTCTCAGTCAAACTTGTGCTTTTGTTGTTTTTCGCATTAGATTATGTTACCTGGGAATCATAGTTTGTGCCTTTCCAAGTAAACATTTAACACTAACGTGTCCCTCTCTACGATTCCTATCCAGGTGAGGCGTCCACGGCCCTCTCAGATGGTTTGTTCTGCGCTCCATGCCAGTCTTTTGAGTCTGTTGGCATTTCTCAGATTTCTTTTTCACTGTTGTAAAGTGTATCATAGCAAAGCTCCATGACTGTGCGAGTCTGTGGGTTTATACGCAGTAACAGAGGTTGCCTATCAGAGTGAGGATGTGTATTGATTTACATACCTATTAAATGTTGCTTTTCTTCTATGCCTCATAAGATGGTACATGTTGTGTCTGTGGGTAATTTTGGGTATTATTTAAGCAACATGAGCAATCATGTATTAATATAGAGGCGCTTGCTGTGATTTACCAGGATGTGGTGCCAGAGGTCACTTGTGGCCTTTTTCTTTTCTTTTTTTGCACATAAGCTGCGTAATACAATTTAGTTTTGGAATGACATAATAGCAGGTGGCTATACACTCTTGTAGTTTTTACTGTATAGTGATAAAACAGTATATTTTTATACTTTCAAATTACTTTTCTTGTAGGTAATGTAGAACCAGTCAGTTGTGACATCCTGTGATTTATTCAATCATTAACTGCTTTAGAACAGACTGTGAGGAAATAGGAATGAGCTGTTTTGGAGCAGCTGCTTTTAACCATTTGTTAATTATTTGTTCGAGATTTACTTGATATGAAGAACTAAGTCTTATTTAAAAAAAAAAATACTGTGTATCAGACATGTTGGTGTTTTACTAGAAAAAATATTAATTAGACAAAGTGTTTTTTATAAAATGTGGAGTTTTTAGTAGTTAATGTAGCACATCTGTTTAAAGTTGGACATAAAGTGAAATATATGAAGAGAAATTAAGTCATTCCACCGGTTAAGCATATAAAGGTTTGTGTTTAAAAATGTAAAAATTATCAATACTTTGATTCATAAAATAAAAACAGAAAAAAATTTAATAAATATAAAATAAATATATAAAACATCTGATAATTATAATAAATAGAAAAATGTGAATAAATAATAATTAAATTAAACTTAATGAAACAAAAAAAGCTCAAATTAATAATACAAATGTTAAGATATGGAAATGAAAACAGTACAATCGATAGACTTTTTTTTTTTTTTTTTTTTTTTTTTTTTAACTAAAAAGTTTCCAAATAATAATTCCTTTATTCATATTTTGAGGTCAGTGACATCTAAAAGATAGTAAACTGGAGAATACATGATTAGATTAGACAATGTATTGTCTTTCATATATCCTTGTTTTGGCAATTAATCCTACTGCATGATGTTTTAGTGTCCCACTGTACTAGTCACTTCACAGATACAATCATTCAAAATAGTCTACCTCAGACATTCTTCACATTTATGATTTAGTAAATTGATGGCTGCAATAACAGTTTATAGTCATGCCTGTGACTATATTTCATATGCGTTATTTTAGGTTTCAAATTAAATATTGAAAAATAGAAATAATATAAAATAATCTAAAAAAAATTAAACACTAATGTAATGTTAAGACATGTAAAAGAAAACAGTACTACAATTGGTGGATTTTTTTTATTTTATTTTTTTTTAGAACTAAAAAGTTTCCAAATAATAATTTGTTTATTCATATTTTGAGGTCAATTACATTACATTATTATTAGACAATGCATTGTCATTCAGGTCTCCTTGTTTCAGCAATTAATTCTCGTGCTGCTTTGTTTTAGTTTCCCACTGTAGCCTGCTAGTCATGTCACAGAAACAATCATTCAAAATACCTCAGACATACAATCTTCATACAGACAATCATAATCATTTTGTGAATGGAATGCTGTAGTTTTGCCAGATTTTGCTGAAAAACTGACTTGTAGGCTATTTTTTATAAAAAAAAAATGAAAGACATAGTCGAATAATTTCTATTTCAAATTTATAGTCATGCCTGTGACCAGGGATGGACAAAAATACATTGAAATGTATTTTAAAATAAAATACCAAATACCTCCTTTATAGGTGTATCAAAATAGAATACCAAATACAGCAGCCACAAATGTATCAAAATAAAATACTGTTTTTTTTTGTATTTTAAAAAAATACTACAAAATACTTTTATAAGTAATTAGAAACCTTCGTTGCAATCCCTTCACTGTTAAACGTGAAGTAAACCATATTTGATAGCAACAGCTTTTCTCCGAGCAAGTTTTAGCATTCTCTGCCACCTTGTTCACCTCTACTCTTACTGTACATGAGTAGATATCTACATTTATTTTCACCCAATCTTTTTTTAATTATTTAGTATATTTTTTTGTACAAATTTCATACAGAAAGCCCTGCTCAATGTTTCCACCCATTGTGTGGGCAGTTAAATTGATATAATCTTTGAATAATGATTATTCAACCTCTTAACATTCTTATATTTTAAAAGGGTGATATATGAAGTGTTTAATTTTTTCATTTTTTTTTCCACAGAATTTTTCATAAATCTATATTTTTGCAATTAAACTTTTCAATAGGCCTACTTAATGTGTACGCTTTCTGAAAACTAAAAACCTCCAGTTTTAGTCATTTCCATATGTAATTTCCATATAATTTCTTCAATGCACAACATAAAATCATGATATCTCAAAATTGAGTTATCAATTTTTGCTAACTCTGCATATATATTCTGCTGATGCCGTACAACCGGAGTCGGGTATTTTTGACTAGTCTGTAGAGACTGAATTGCTGTATTATTAAATATTAGTGTTTCATATATTGTTCCACTTTGATATCTTTAAGCAGACATCTTTCCTCTTCATTACCTATACTATTGGAAATTTAAACAGCCAGCGAAGTATTGTAGGTATTGCCATGATGTGATGCATAATTTCCTTCCATACTCCAAACATGGGCACCCTTTAATATAAATTCTCTGTTCTGATCTCAAGCCTAGGCAAATAACTGAGAATGCACCAATCAGAGGCCACATTTGTAGACGGTCATCATGTAGACTTCTTACAAAGTATTTTACAGTATTTTGAACTACAAAAATACAAGACACTGAAGTATTTTAATGCTAAATATTAAGCCATTTTCATAAACCCTATTAAATACAAATTACAAAATACTATTTTGTATTTGAAATGCATATTTGAAATACATGTATCATAAATACTGCCCATCCCTGCCTGTGACTATATTTTATATGCGTTATATTGGGCTTCATATTAAATATTGAAAAAATTCTATTCTATCAAAAATTAATCACTGATGAGAAAAAAATAACGAATAAAATCCGAAATCCCACTCCTTTTGAACCGCACACGAGTTGAAGCGGTCACGTGTTAGCAGACGAACAAAACATCGCGCGTCACAGATCACGTGCTTTCAGCAAAAACGAATCCAGTCGATAACCTTTTTCATTTTAATAATTTTCATACAATATTTCACATCGGACGTGGCACTATCATTGCATATAATTGTCCCGAGATTTAAAAAGCGAAGCTATCCGTCAACTGTTAAAAGAGAGTGCTGAAATGTCAGTTCGCGCCTCCTCCTCCGTCACACATTTACAGGTCAGCTGACCAAAAATCCAGAGCATCTGACGGCGGCAGGTACAGAAGATGAGAGACCCAGAGCCTTGAACTTCACACAGACTCGTTATTGCTGTCCCTGCGGCGAGGAGGAAGCCGGAGAGGACACAATATGCTGAGCTGGATTAAAGGGAATAGACATTTCTAGCTGGCCGGGGGTTCAGTGTGTCGCCCTCATCATGCCGGACTCCTCCGAAGCCTCTCTGCCCGTAATCAGGCGCTTGAGTTACTCAGTGGGGCATTTTCTCAACGACCTGTGCGCCTCTATGTGGTTTACATACCTGCTGGTGTTTTACCACTCAGTGCTCGGGTTTGAGAACACATACGCGGGAGTGCTGCTGCTGTTGGGGCAGATAGCAGACGGGGTTTGTACACCGCTCATCGGCTACGAGTCTGACCGGACGCCCGGCTGCGGCTCCTACGGAAAGAGGAAGACATGGCATCTAGTCGGTGAGTGACGTCGTTCTTAAAGGGATAGTTCACCCGAAAATGTCAGTTTACTCAGTAGTTACTCTCAAACTCAAGTGGTTCAAAACATGTGTGGGCTTCTTTCTGCTGTTAAACATAAAAGAAGATACTTTGATGAATGTTTGGAACCCTGTAAACATTGATTTTCGTAGTATTTGTGTTTCAGGTTTTCACCATTCTTCAAGTTGTTAACTTATTTTGTGTTCAACAGAAGAAAAAAAATCATAAAGGTTTGGAACCATTTGAGGGGGAGTAAATGTTCATCTCTGGATGATATATCCCTTTAAAAAGAGAGTCAGCAACAATATCTTTTCCTATTTCAGACCTGTGACTTTTTTAAAAGTAGGATGTTAGGACTTAAAAATCGCTTTGGTTGCACATTTTCCCTGAGGTAATGCTGACAAAGTTTCTTTTCTTTTTTTTAGTGAACAGATTTTTTAAAGAGATGGTTCCAGCTAACCATTTTTTTTATTCACAGAACGCTCTCGGTTTATTAGCCTGGAAGCCTTCTGTACATGCATAGAACGTTCGTTCTAGGTTAGGACAATGTTTCCAGAATGTTCTCTTTTAGGTTTTCTTTAAGTTATTAATATTTATATACGGTAAGCATTTCCAGGGCTTTCTTATTTGGTTCCTTAAAAAATAGCCCACATAGAAACCACATGGAAGCATTGTGTGAATGCTCTGTGTTTTCCAGGGTTCACCCAAAAATCCTGTTCCTTTACTCACCCTCTGGTCATACAGAAATCACCAGCTACCTGCACTTTTAATATTAAAATGAACAAATACAGACAAAACAAAATTAATACCGGTGGCTCTGAAACATTGAATTCTTAAGAAGAGATGTGATCGATCGGTGTATGCAAGAAGCTGATAATAATTCATTCATTCATTCATTCATTCATTCATTCATTTTCTTTTCGGCTTAGCCCCTTTATTAATCTTTTGAAATTGAATTGAATTGAATTGAATTTGGGGTCGCCACAGCAGAACGAACCGCCAACTTATCCAGCATTTGTTTTATGCAGCGGATGCCCTTCCAGCCGCAACCCATCTCTGGGAAACATCCATACACACACATTCACACTCATACACTACGGACAATTTAGCCTACCCAATTCACCTGTACCGCATGTCTTTGGACTGTTGGAGAAACCGGAGCACCTGGAGGAAACCCATGCGAACGCAGGGAGAACATGCAAACTCCACACAGAAACGCCAACTGACCCAGCCGAGGCTCGATCCAGCGACCTTCTTGCTGTGAGGCGACAGCACTACCTACTGCGCCATTGCGTCGCCCTGAACATTATATTTAAAGAATTATTCCTTTTAATCCCCATTAAATACCAGAGTATGTTTTCAACAGTCTGGAGGGGATCCTGCTTGTTTACTGCAATAGGTTGCAGCATCCAGAATAAACACAAGTGCACATTTATTGGACAATACAACATCTCTCTGTTGCAAATACACAGTAATTTAACGGAATTCAATAGTTGTGGATAAGCTCAGTGATAGTGCTATAAATAATGTTCAGTTTCTTTCACAGACAGAAGATTTCACTTCATAAGACCTCAATGTATTGTCAGGTGTAACAGGTATTTATTTTGTTTTGCCTTAATATGTTTGTGATAGGCATGGGATGATAACTGTTTTCAAGGTAGGGGTAGGGTTAGGTTAGGTTTTAAAACCGCCAAATTTTCTGCTATACCTATCCTATGATATATGTAAGATTTTTTTATTTATGTTTTTTTTTTTGTTAGAACATTATTTCCAGCAGAAAAGGTATCCAAAAATGTCATTTTAAATTGTAAAGAAATCTGTGTTTTTGAAACTAATGAAGACAGCAGAAGTCAATGATTCATTTGAATTATTTAGCTTGACATGTTTACTGCTCCAAAATACTTTAAATGTTTCTCAAAATCAAATATATTGTGTTCAAAGTTCTCGTTTTCGTTTTTTACCCAGACATAATACAATTATTGTAATCACAATACCATCAATCCGTGATATTTTTATCCAAGGTTATCACACCGTCAGAATCTTATACCGGCCCATGCCTAGTTTGTGGATCCTCAAATTGCTGGTAGCCATAGACTTGCATTTTAAAAATCACCAAGGACCATAATCTAAGCTTAAAATCCTCCTTTTTGTTCTACTGAAGAAATTATTTAGCTTGAGGGAGAGTAAATAAAGAGCAAACTGACATTTTTGTGTAAACTATGCCTATTTTATCAAATGTGATACATCCTCACATTCTTTACTTTTTTTAAATCTAGGCACCATCAGCGTCCTCCTATCATTCCCTTTCATATTTAACCAGTGCCTGGGCTGTGATCTGAACACTCCACAGTGGGTCAGTGTCACCTACTTTGCCCCCTTCATCATCATCTTCCAGTTTGGATGGGCGGCCACCCAGATTTCCCATCTGTCCCTCATTCCTGAGCTGGTGACGTGTGAGCATGAGAAAGTGGAGCTCACTGCATACAGGTAAGGTCATGCACTTCTGCGTGTGTAATGATCAACTGCTCTTGTGATTCTGGATTGGAGGACTTTGCCTGTAGTGAACGAAATTATGTATTTTTCTTTTAATGACATTTTGATTGTGTCTGTCAGGTATGCCTTTACGGTGATAGCCAACATCACAGTGTATGCAGTGGCATGGCTGTTGTTTCATTTCCAGGAAGGAGATGATCCTGCTGTTATGGACAACCTCGGTCCAGTTGACATCCCTGTTTTCAGAGTGAGTGCTCAGCTTTTTTTTTTTATTGAGCTGTACTTAACATTTGGTCATTACAGCATATCTACATTTAAAGGAATGGTTCACCCACAAATACTTTGTTATCATTTATTCAGCTTCCATTTGATTCACATCTGAATGAGTTTCTGTCGAGCATAAATTAAGAATATTGGTATCTATAAGCTTGTTGCAGCCATTGAATTCCATAGTTTTGTAAATTTGTTATCAAGAGTTTTTCTTTTATTGTATTATTATTTATAATGTGACTCTGGACCACAAAACCATAAGGGTCAGTCATTTATTGAGATTAAAATGTCAAAGCTGAATAAATAAACCTTCTTTTTTGTATGGCTTGTTATAATAGGACAATATTTTTCCAAGATACTGTACAACTATTTGAAATTTAGGAATTTTACAAATAAAATAATCTGAATTTTGAGAAAATTGGTTTGAAAGTTGACCAAATTAAGTTCTTAGCAATTAATATTATTAAACAAAAAGTCTGTTTGATATATTTATGGTTGGAAATTTACTTTATATTATAATAATTTTTTTTAATTAAAAAAAATTATAATTTTTCTTACAGTATGTTGTAAGCTATCCTACAAATATACCCAAGCAATATAAGACTTAGTTTGTGCTCCAGGGTCACGTGTAGTAAAATTTCATTTTTTCATTTTATGTTCTATATATTTTTTTTTAATTACAAATGAGTTTTTTATTCATTCATTCATTCTTTAATTTTCCCTCAGCTTAGTCCCTTTATTGATAAGGGGTCGTCACAGCGGAATGAACCGCCAACTTATTCAGCATATGTTTTACACAGCGGATGCCCTTTTAGCTGCAACCCAGTACTGGGAAACATCCATACACACTCATACACTACAGCCAATTTAGTTTATTAAATTCACCTATACCGCATGTCTATGTACTGTGGGGGAAACTCATAGACTGTAAAAGATAAGGACATAGTATCCGTGACGTCACCAATAGGTTTCTGAAGAGCGCAAATGAAGCTACAAGTGGGCATGGCATTTTGTTTGGCATCATTGCGACAACTGCGGGATCACCAAAAAAGGGCAAAGAGGTGGAGCGTGAGCGAAGCTACAGGTGCCTGCTAGCATTTTGCTTAGACAGGGTTTTTATTTGGGAGAAACGCTTAATATTTCATTACTTGCAACTCGTTTGTGTTCTGACCACTTGTGCTTGGTTGTACCCTATATCAATAAAGCTGAGGTGACATGACGGCAACCAGTGAGAGCTAGCTGTCACTCAAGTGGCCACACTCTTAATTATGCAGACTTAAGTTGGGTTATAACTCGGATGAGTTATAAAAAAATTCACCCCCCTCACAGTTGTCATGTAGGGTAATATTAGCTATCTGAACCAAAATCAGTCTTTGTACCAGGCTGTAAACACCTATTTTTCTGATGTAAAGTTGGTCATTTTAATATTGGGGTCAATAGAAATTTGCTGTATTATAGAGCCAGGCCTAGCGGAATTTCGATGAATTACAGTTTTAGTTACTTCCGTAATAGCTTCATGAGGGAGAGCAGGACGTTGCCACTTGGGGAAACCGCAGCACCTGGTGGAAACCCAATCAAACAATAGGAGAACATGCAAACTCCACACAGAAATGCCAACTGGCCCAGCTGGGACTCAAACCAGCGACCTTCTTGCTGTTAGGCGATAGTGCTAACCACTGAGCCACCTTATCGCCTTTAGTTTTTTTTTAAGTACAAATTAGAACATGTTTTTGTTTTGATTTTCTTTTTATATTAATGTATCTGTTACACTGGATGACCGTTTTGCATTATTTTACCTATGTTTTGATGCTGAAAGTCAAAAAAGTTATTTGAATAAATATTCATATTAGAAGGTCTACTTGCATTTAATATGCTATTTTACACTCATACCTTTTATAAATTCAATCTGATGCAGACATTAAAATCTGTCATCTTGTGCACATGGTGTGTTGTTGTTAAATGCGATTAGAGAATGATTTATTTTTATGGACCAACCTTTTCATTTTCTGACATTTACCTAGTAAGTCATAATACAAGCCTTGTCTTAATGGCTCTAATAAGCTTCATGCAGGAATATTTCTTCACCCTCAGAGTCTGAGTCTCATCGTGGTGGGCATCGGAGCTGTGTTCACCCTGCTGTTTCACCTGGGCACACGGGAGAAGGGCCGCCCTCGTCAGGAGGAGGATGGGTCCAGTCCTGGGGAAAGACAGCCACTTATTAACAATATCACTGTGGCTCCTCCAGCCAATCTACTGCACTGGAACAATTGGCTCACACAGCCCTCGTTCTACCAAGTTAGTAATAATCAAAGTTTTAATAATCGCTCTGATTCTGTGGGAATAAAGGATTCCACCCCTACATCTATTATAATCACGACAAGACAAATCACTGTTGGAGTTTACTGTGTTAGAATCACTGTTCTATTTTGGAAAAGCACTGACAGCCAATCAGAAGGCATTCTAATTTAATTTAATCAGCAAAAATGGGAGACTACATGGTTTTATATGTGTATAATAAACATATAGCGTTACTGTCTGTCATTGTAGATGCTGATATAGTAATTGTTGGAATTACCTGTATGATTATAGTTTTTGTTTTGGCTTTACACTGTCAAAATAACATCTGGCTCATCAAACTCTGGTGTTTAATAGACAATAAGCTTATAAAGGTTAATTGTTAAACAGTTGTGTACGTAGTGCATACAATAACTACTAGTGTATAAGTATGTAATATTTGGTGGATTATTTGGGACACAATGATTTATCTCGAGATGCTGTGATTCAGTGCAGTTGTAGGTATAAATATTAGTACTGCAGTTTTACATTTAACTAAAATGCATTACTTTCACTATACAGCTGTCATATTATGGCATATTTGTTTTGTATACTTTGTGCAAAAATTCATTTATAGTAGTAATCACGATAAATCGCGATTTGTTTTATTTATTCTTATTTCACATATGAAAACTCAAGTAAAGGGAGATTTTTTTTTTAAAAAAGGACATTTTTCAACATTTCAAAAAACACGTAAAAATTTTAAGTTGAAAGGGTTTTCACTTAAAAATTCCTAGAACATTTCACAAAGAATTGTTCGTTTTATTTATTTTATTTCAGGGGTCTGTTTCAATAAGCAACTACTGTAGGTTTAAACCTGAGCTTTGAGATGAGTTGAGTTGAGATGAGTTGGGAAAACTCTGACTTCTGGGTTTCAGATCAGCTGAATAGTGTCAGTTCAGTCTTTTGAGTAGTCTGACTCTGGGCTAAGCTCATGAAAACTTCACCACAACTATGAAAAGCCATTATCAATGGAGCTCTGATATTGTTTCACCATGGCAAGAGCATCCAACAAAAAGAGGTCAAAAAGAATGAGGCAAGTTTAATTGTTAACAATGTTATAATATCACTAAAGAAAACTGTCAGAATGGCAAGTTATTGAACTAAAAGACTATTCATTTTGATGGTTTCCTATGGGCGAAATATAACAATAATAATTTAGGTGTTTTTTTTTTTTTTTGCAAATTGTCTGCCAACATGGTAAGAAAAATGTGATTTTTTTTTTTTAGTGATAGATCCTATTTACAGTAAGTGCAAATAATTCAAAATAAATACTCTAAATTCTAACGTGACTTTAGACTGGAAAAGTGAGAAGAGCGAGCTCCACTCAAAACAGTTTAATTGTGTTATAAGCGAATTCTCTGTGCTGATCAGTTTACTACCTATGCTACTGAAATTGTTAATCACGGGTGTTGTATTTAACTTTTTCTGAAATTTGAAGACACCACTACAGTAAAATTGTACTTGGTAATTGACATTCTGATATTTCAGATTTTTATTAATATTTTAACCACTCTGGCAGTTTTATTTATTTTTTATTAAAGTAAAAAGCCTCCAGGAAAGAAGATTAAATGTCTAATATCATTTACTGGTGTTGTAAACAAATAAATAAATGAGTGAAGAGAGAGAACCCAGTAAAGCAGAATTCCTTTATTGAGACGTGTTGGTTATTCTGCAGTCATACAGCGTCTTCTAGAAGTCCATGTGTCTGCAGGAGCCTACTGGAGGTCTGCACTCTGCTAGTTTTATCACAAGTCTGAATTGAGACAAAGATGTCCTGTCCATATTGTCTTCTTAGGAGGAGGGGAGATGGCTAAACAAAGCATGCATATTAGGTATTGATTAACCAGCATATAGGTGTTAGAAACCTGCCACACAAGTTCATCAAAAAAAGGGGTGTCTTTGGCCTGAAAGTATCACCCGAAGACAAAGGCTGAGTGGTTAAAACCTGCCCATAGCATTTGCATCACACTGTCTCAGCCAGTAGTCAGAAAGACAAAGGTTAATGTCTTTCATAGCTGTGCTGTTAATGAAATGATGTAATTAAAAACCAAAGAATATAACTTTTCAGTTATATGTAGATTATTGTTCATTTGAAACTAGATTATATAAATTTATAATTCCACACTGGTAAAGAAATTGCATCTTGTTTCAGGATGCGTTTCATTTTTAAATATTTGTATTTAAAAAAACGATCAAATACTTAATAAGAAAAGCATTTTTGCAGTGTGTTTAAATGAATTGCGATTTTTAAACAGCTTCTGCTTTGAAAAGGGAGGGGAGAGCGAAAGAAACTAGGTTTTCTGAAGAAAAAGTTCTGAAGAGTTACCTTGCTTTTAGAAAAGGGTTTGACTTACTCTATTTGACATTCTGAAACAAAAAAACAGAGTTTTCCTCATTTCAGGGTTAACATACTCAGAGTTTTCACTTATGCTGGTATCACAAATGGACGCCAGGTGATATACAATTGAAGTCAGAATTATAAGCCCCCCTGTTTATTTTTTCCCCCCAATGTGAGATTTTTTTCAACACATTTCTAAACATAATAATTTTAATAACTCATTTATTTTATCTTTTCCATGATGTCAGTAAATAATATTTGACTAGATATTTTTCCTGACACTTCTATACAGCTTAAAGTGACATTTAAAGGCTTGACTAGGTTAATTAGGTTAACTAGGCAGGTTAGGGTAATTAGGCAAGTCATTGTATAACGATGGTTTGTTCTGTAGACTATCAACAAAAAAAAACTATAGTTTAAAGGGGCTAGTAATTGTGACCTCAAAATGGTTTTTAAAAATTAAAAACTGCTTTTATTCTAGCCAAAATAAAAGAAATAAGACTTTCTCCAGAAGAAAAAATATTATCAGACATACTGTGAACATTTCCTTGCTCTGTTAAACGTCATTTGGGAAATATTTAAAAAAGAAAAAGAATTTCAAAGTGGGGCTAATAATTCTGACTTCAACTGTATATTTTCCAAATAAACTGTTCAAGCCATCTAGTGAAAATCCCTGTATTTTTATATTGTAATATATATATATATATATATATATATATATATATATATATATATATATATATATATATATATATATATATATATATATATATATATATATATATATATATATATATATATATATATATATATATATATATATATATATATATATATATATATATATATATATTGTAACAAAAAGTATCACACTATCACCCTAGGCTGTTGTGTGAAAGCATTGACTTTTCAGTGGATAGTCATGTAATGTGATCTTTAGTCTTTTGTGGTTAAAATGTCAGCATACAAAGTAATCACTTAATCACACACTACATGTAGTAACAATCTGTTGAGAAAGTTCAAATCTTCTCTAAACTACTTTTTTTTGCTCAGGTTGCATTGCTTTATATGTCCACCAGACTGATAGTAAACCTGTCACAAACATACATAGCCATGTATCTCACCTACACACTACTGCTGCCAAAGGTAAGACAGAAGGAATATTTCCCTCTACTTTCAATTCAACAACCAAGTATGGAGAAAATAAAGGCTGTGATCTCTGATTGTCCTGTGCCTTATTTCTTGCAGAATTACATAGCCACTATTCCTCTGGTCATGTTCCTGAGTGGCTTTGTTTCCTCTTTTATAATGAAGCCTGTCAGCAAGCTTATAGGCAAATGTGTGAGTATGAGTGTGCTTTTGTGTCCCATGATTGAAATATCACCCATGTTTCCATTGTTTAACATTCTAGAGATAGCAGTCAGTATTGCTGTCTCATATACTGTACGTGTGATCATGTTTATGAGTCAAGAACACACATGAACACTGTCATAAAGTCGTAATTTTCATTGAGGAGACATGCTTTTTTTTTTTTTCAGCTTAGAGTTTATGACTTGGAGTCAATTGCCGATACACAAATGGAGTGTTATATCCACGTTTTTTTTCAAGGAAGAGAGGGAGTGAAATTTAAAGGGATACTGTAGTTCATCCAAAACTGAAAATCTTCTACTTTACCTTTTTTTTTTTACAAATCAGTTTTTTCCTGTGGAACAAATAAGAATCTATTTTGAAAAATGTTGGAAAAACCTGGCACTGTTAACTCGAGTTGACTTGCCTAAAGTTTTAAGAGAATTTACTGCAGAGCTTTATAAGTTGACTCAAGTTAAATTGAGTCTAGTGCAGTACTTGGGTTAAATGTTGAGTCAACTCCAAAAACGGTGTGCAGCAAGTTGCCGCACAATTTTAAGTTGTCAACTTTTTTTTTTTTTTTTTTACTTTTAATAAGAATTTTTATTTTTATTAAGTATTTGTTTTTCTTACTATGGAAGTTACCAGTTTCCAACATTCTTTAAAATATATTCTTTTGCATGCAACAGAAAAAAATATTTTTGGTTGAACTATCCTTTTAAATGTGCAGAGAATTTCAGTTTCATTCACTTCCATTTGTTTTAGCCATTCAAAACGGCTCTTTATGTTGCATACTGTTATTTAATTATCATAAGATTTTAATTTTAATGTGTTTTCAGTGTCAAATATAGTGGTATGTAGTTTAAGTGGTTAGACCAGGGGTGGGCAAACTCGGTCCTGGAGGGCCAGTGTCCTGCACAGTTTTCCTCCAACACTAATTAAACTCATCTGAACATGCTAATCAGTGTCTTCAAGATCACTAGAAATCTATAAGCAGGTGTGTTTGATTAGAGTTGGAGCTAAACTGTGCAGGACATCGGCCCTCCAGGACTGAGTTTGCCCACCCCTGGGTTAGACTGTTTATCCGTTTCCATTTCCAGGAATATTTCTGTTTTTATTTACCCATTGTGGCAAATAAATTGTCATTTTACATCTTCGCAGCTTACTTCCACATTTCAAAATAAGGTAGTGGATACCCCTCTGATGAGCAGTTTTTTTAAGCAGTAGTGCAAAAAACTTGTGAAAAAGAGAACTATATAAAGTTGCCCTTCTGACTGAATGACCAGTATCACGTTTTAATACTTCCTGTTTTATTCCAAGTAAAAATGCTGCACATAACTGGCATTTCAAAATTGGTATGAAAGATTTATACATTTATATGAAAAACACAAAGGTTTTTTTTGTCTTTAAAATTAATTTTTTGCTTCAAAATCAAAAGTGAAGAAGACCCTTTGGAATAGTTTTATTTTCAAATATTCTTTTTTTTTGTTTCTCATTTACAGAATCCAGTAATGCCTATATAGCAGGGGTTTTCAATGTTTTAGATTCCCAAATATAATAAAATGTAAAAGGCATCTGAATAGTTGATTGTAAAAAGACCCAGTTTATAAACTACTGTACTATACTGTGATAATTAGCATTATAAACGGGCTTAAAATATGATTCGGAAGATATTTTGTTTCTATAAAGCTGTTTACATGTTATTAATTCCTTAATGAAGTCTCTTGCGTATCTTTTATTTTTAATGTAAAATGTATTTAATGTAAAATGAATTTGTTTTAATCCAATTTACATTTATCAGTTTTATTTTAACCAGTGACTTTTGCGGCTCATCATCTCTACCTGACAAAATATTTCAGAGCTGGACATAAATAAAAAAGTGTATTTATTTTAAAATGCCCATTAATCTGGAACATGTTTTATTTACTTTTTCATCAATAGAATTTACACCTTTTAAATGAAGCTTATATTTGACTTCATAGATGTTTGACCTAAAACTGATTTTAAAATGGCATCCCATTAAAACTTTAGGCCTTCATTCTACTTGAGATTCCGTGATCTTTTCCAAAAAGGACTTGGATTAAACTCACTTTTGTTGTTTCTCAATGTTAGATGACCTATTTTCTGGGTCTGTTGCTGATTCTGGCGTTCTCCTATTGGGTGCTGCTGGACACACACATGGGAGATAAGGTGTATGGGGCAGCGGTGCTGCTGGGAGTGGGCTCTGCCACCATCCTGGTCATGTCTCTCGCCATGACGGCTGAACTGATAGGAGATCAGACAGTAAGTGTTGATCAAGCACATGCCATCAAACAAATGTTTTTCTTTGTGTGTGTGTCTGTGTGTATTACAAATTTAAAAGTAATGCACAATTGAACTTGTACAGGGTGTCCGCGGGGTCTTAATGTCCTAAATAATGTCTTAAATCAAAAGCAAAATTAGGTCTTAAAAAGTCTTAAATTCACTGAAGTATTGTGTTGTTTTAAACGGATCTTAATTTTTCTCTGTCCAAGTAAAGCTACCCAATCGGTCCAACAACCATTCAATCACCAACAGTCATTTTATATATATATATATATATATATATATATATATATATATATATATATATATATATATATATATATATATATATATATATATATTATTTATTTATTTATTTTATTGCAATAATATAACCGTTATTAAACATTTTTTAGAAAGTTGTCCAAATTTAATTCTCTAATTAGAGAAAAGAAAACTAAAAAACAATTACACAATTCCTCATGATAATAATAGAGCAATATTTCCCTTTACATGATCTTCCATTTATACTAACACTATTTACAGAAGTAAGGGGCAACGGACATGATATTTATAAATAAACATGGACTAGCCAAGGTTTTGTAACAGAAAAGCATTATGTTGAATAGGAGTTATACTCAATCCATTCAGACAAAAAGCTGACAAATATATATTTTTGATCATTCATGTAATCGTGACTATAAGAAATATATTTTAACAATGTTAAACAAAAAAAAAAAGAAAGAAACATTGTATTGAAAAAAAGAAAATATGCAAGTAGAGTTTTCTTGTTTTGACACATTAAAATATGTGGCTAAGAAATAACTAAATTAGATTTTTTTTTTGCTGTTGTGGCAAGCAAAAAAAATAAAAATAAATAAATAACCAAGCCATTAGGAAAAATCCTTAGTGTTGAGCTCTGTATGAGTCTACAATTTCATTCATGATGGTCTTAAAAGGGTCTTAAAATCTTAAATTTGACTTGACGCAGAAACCCTGTCGTAAGAAGAGAAGTAAAATGCTGTAAAATACCAATATTAAAAAATACAATCCCTTTTGGTCATGCTTTACAATAAGGTTGCATTGACATTGATTGGGGTGGTTTTGTAGCCATCTGCATAAATTACAAAAATATACAAAATAAAAATCAGTTAAATAAAAGAGGAAAACAATAGAACAAAGATAAAAATTCAATAAAACAGGGCTTCATGGTTTCAGAAACTCAGTAATCAAATGTACAACAACACCATACAGTTTTCATTGTATAAATAAATAAACACAATTTTCATGTCTAAATGGGTTAAATTCGCTCGACATCTTACAGTCACATACCTTAAAAACGCACACAAATAACATTTTTAACACTATTAGATTAGGTCGTGTTATATTAATCCCAACATGACGTTGCAGATTGTGTGACTTGACTATTGCAGATGTGCACATTGCGAGATTGATGTTGAAACAATATATTGTGCAGCCCTACCTTTAACTAACCCTAACCAGTGAAAGCTTATTGGAAAGTCTTACAGTATTGTACTTTTATTATCCTTTTACAATTGAATATGTTTAAAATGTGGTTACCATAAGCTTTTGTGTACAATAAAGCCATACACACAAATGTAAAGTTCGTTTTCCTCTTAAAACAAAACCTCTTTTTATGCAGCTTAGGTCAATATCATGATAATACAGAATATTTGATACCGTGACCATCATGTCAGTCAATCAAAGGGCCTTTATTTGTCACATACACTTCCATGTAGTCAAATACACTGTCATGTAGTGAAATTGGACCCCCCAACTATACACAAACATTACATTTCAGGGGAAGACAGGTCAACGGTAGGTAGCATTTAGAAAAAGGAAGTAAGATACAACTTCCTTCCTCATATGCCTACATCAGACTGACTAGCTTCATGAATGTAAACATTTCTGACTTCTTTTCCTCCTGACAGCATAGCGGGGCTTTTGTTTATGGTGCGATGAGCTTCACAGACAAAGTGGCCAATGGTTTGGGAGTGATGATCATTCAGACGCTTCACCCTTGTCGGTAAGTGTATTTTTTTTGCCAGGTGTCTTGTATGGATGCATTTTTTGATTATTGAAGATGTGTGTTTTCTCTCATCCAGCACAATGGTCTGCTGTCCAGCCTGTGTGTGGTATTACCACTATGTCATGGTCATCGTCAGCGGTGGAGTGGCCGTTTTAGCAGCGCTGAGCCTCTGCACGATCCTTATCTGGCCTATAAAGATTGTGCGCTGTAAGACACTCCTCTCACACACACACTTCCTCTTTGACCTGCTGTGTTTAATCGTGTTACTCGATGACTGATTCTCCTCATGGCTGACGTGTTGTTTTGTATTTCAGTATCTAAGCGAGGTCATATGAACGGTTCAATAAACGGCAGTGGCTCGAAGGGTGAGGGTCACATGTCAGCCTTCCAATTAACAATCAAAAATCTGAACCGAAAAGTGATTTTTTTATTTGTTTTTTTACCTTAGAAACAGTTCTTAACAACATTAATCATCAACCAGGGGTCATTTCATGACGTCTTGTTCTTTTGAGAGAAAGAATCAAGCTGTGTCGATTTGAATGTGCATAAACCAGATTTATTACAAAGTATGATAAAAAGTCATTTAAAGCTAATCCAACCCTAAAGGAATTGATGATAATATGGGGTATAGTTTAGAGGATGTAGAAGTGAAAGGTTTATGATAACCTAAAATATGATATTATATGTTGTTTAAAAAAATAGAATGATATGATGTCTCCTTCAACCCTTGTGCGTCAAAGAGGACAAATATGTCAGTGTCATAATCATAAAACTGTCATATTTTAATTATTATTTGGTAAGACTTTACAATAAGGTTGTATTAGTTATCATTTCTTCATTCATTTTCTTTTTGGCTTAGTCCCTTTATTAATCTGGGGTCCCCACAGCGGAATGAACCGCCAACTTATCCAGCATATGTTTTACGCAGCGGATGCTCTTCCAGCTGCAACCCATCATTGGGAAACATCCATACACACTCATTCACACACATACACTATGGACAATTTAGCTGACCCAATTCATCTCATGTCTTTGGACTTTGCGAAAAACCGGAGCACCCGGAGGAAACCGACACCAACACGGGGAGAACATGCAAACTCCATGCAGAAATGTCAACTGACCCAGCCGAGGCTGAAACTAGCGACCTTCATGCTGTAAGGGGATTTTGCTACTCACTGCGCCACCGAGACGCCCCAGTTGTATTAGTTAATGTATTTACTAACATGATCGAACAATGTATAATACATTTATTACAGTATTTATTCATCTTTGTTAATGTTAGTTAAAAAAACTTGTGTTAAAAAAGGAAAATTGTTAGTTCAAATTATTACTATTAGTAATTGTTCATTGTTAGCTCATGTTAACTCGTAGTGCATCAACTAACGTGACAAGCATGAATTTTAATTTTAATAATGCATTAGTAAATGTTGAAATATGATTAATAAAAGCTGTACTAGTAATATTCATTATTAGTTCATGTTAGAAAATACATTAACTAACATTAATTTTATATTTTTTACACTGACATAATTTTCTTTACCATCACTAGTCCCGATAACTATCTAATAGAATAAACTAGAATTGTAACACTTGAATTTACAATTTGTTTATGTAATACTACTGATGTTTTTTTTTTTTTATGAAAAAAGCTATAATAGTAAAAAAAAAATAATTTCCTCATATGCAAAAAAATCAGTGTACATTTAACTCCGTTTGAGTTTAACTTAACACTCCTTGGGTGTACATATGACTCCCTCCATTTTGGAGTTAAAATAACACTTTCTAAAGTGTACTATTTGTACATTACTATCAGAGTTCATTTTAACACAGTAAGAGTTTATTCTTACATCAAACTGGAGTGTGTTTTACCCTTCAAAGTGTTAATATATTACTTTTTTTTTCCTCTATCAGGGGTCACCAAACTTGTTCCTGGAGGGCCGGTGTCCTGCAGATTTTAGTTCCAACCCTAATCAAACACACCTGAACAAGCTAATCAAGGTCTTACTAGGTATACCAGAAACATCCAGGCAGGTGTGTTGAGGCAAGTTTGAGCTAAACCCTGCAGGGACACCGGCCCTCCAAGACCGAGATTGGTGACCCCTGTCCTAAATTATCAAGTAGTGTGTGTGACAGATAACAGTGATCAAATATGTTGAAAATAGTTTTAATTTATTAAATGTTCATTAATCTTTTTAGAAATAATTTCAATGTATTCAACTCTTTGCTTTTTAAAATGCAACAAGACATGTTTCAAGTTTAAGTAAAACGTACTGGTTTGATCACTGTTTGTCTGAAAGAACCGGTTCGAGTAAAAAGAATGGACTTCCCATCACTAGTGGGAAATACACTGCATATTGGGTTAAAAGTTTAACACAAAAAAAAACTCTTTAATATACGCTCTTTCACACTCGTGGATTAACATGTACTGCGGTTTTAACACTGAACAACACCAAAAAAAAAAAATCACACTGTATATTTAACACTGGAATTTTTGCTGTAAAAGGATAAACGGATGTATTCTATTATTACAGTCTTGGATACGTCACTGATTGGAAACATACATTTTGTCTGCAATATTACATTAAAAAAACAAACAAAACAGTACAAACCCAGTATAGTGTATATAAAGTATAGTTATTTCATTTAAATAAACTGCAGTGCTCAAAAGCAGACAACAGAAAAAAAGAACAATTGATCCGCAAGCCAAACTTAAAAATAATTTTTATTATATTAATAATTGTAATACATTTTAAAGTGACACGGTGGCTCAGTGGTTAGCACTGTCGCTTCACAGCAAGAAGGTCGCTGGTTCGAGTCCCGGTTGGGTCAGTTGGCATTTCTGTGTGGAGTTTGCATGTTCTTCCCGTGTTTGCGTGGGTTTCCTCCGGGTGCTCCGGTTTCCCCCACAGTCCAAAGACATGTACAACAGTGAATTGAATAAGCTAAATTGGCTGTAGTGTATGTGTGTGAATGAGCGTGTATGGATGTTTCCCAGTACTGGGTTGCAGCTGGAAGGGCATCTGCTGTGTAAAACATATGCTGGATAAGTTGCCGCTTCATTCCGCTGTGGCGACCCCTGATTAATAAAGGGGCTAAGCGGAAGGAAAATGAATAAATACATTTTGAATCCAACAAAATGGAAGCCTGTTAGCAATTATGACTTGTTGTTTAAATGGCACTGGGATTAAATATTGCTGTTTTAATGGGGATGTGTTGTCCTGGAGGTCAGGAGAAGAACTATATTTTGTACCTAGTGTAAAAACAGAAAAGTGCATTAACAGCCAAAATGATCACAAAAAGTCAAATAAAAAAAGAAACAAAAATGTCCAGAAGGATGCTCAAGGGTTTAAAGTATTTATTTATTTTTTGGAAATAATAAAAGATTGATTTCATGCATTTAGGCTACCTTTCCAAAATTATTTTTCTGTCATATCAGTTATGCTTTGTAAGAAGTCTCTTCTGCTCACCAAGGCTGCATTTAACAAAGAAAAATGTTAATATTGAAATATTATTACAAGTTAACTATTTGTATGTATTTTTAAATATCCTTTCTTTTGTGGTTGCAACTCAACATTTTTTTCAGCAATATTTAACATCATATTATCCTTCAAAGACGTTCTATTTAGGGCCGCACAATAAATCGTTTCAGCGTCAATATCACAATGTAATCATTCTCAGTAGTCACATCGCAAACATATAATATGATTTATCATTTGCATGTTTTTTTTTGAGGGCTGTGACTATATAATGATTTTAAAAGCATGCATGCATAAGTAATTGTATTGTTTGTAACTTTAATAACGATTGATTATGCAGTGTTATTCTTACATTTGATTATTCAGTTACTGTATACTTGAATACTGTTGGACTCTTCCGAACAACATGGGAAAACACATTTAAATCTTTTTTTTTTATTGTATCGTAGATTGTTTATTATATTTTATGCAGATGCACACTCCCATACAGAATTAATCTAGAATTAGAAATTATTTCCAAATAGAGCTATTCAAGTCATCAGGTAAAATTGGATACATTTAGCTATTTTTATCACAGAATAACAAAATATCGCAATGTTTGATTTTTCTAATATCGTCAGTCCTGTTTCTAATATAGAGATTTTCTGCTTAAGAAACATTTCCTGCTATTATAAATGTTGAAAACAGTAGTGCTCCTGAATGTGGAAACCATGATTTTGATTTCATTTTCTGGTCAATTCAATGTGCCCTTGATGAAAGATGTTTCTTTTGTGTTTTAAACCTGTCACATCTAAAATGTGTTTCTCCATGTCGTGTTTCTGTAGATCTTCCTGAAGTGGCTGGCCTGATGGAAAGTGATAGAGAGGATTCAGAGAGTTCTGAACAGCCTTCAGTCAACTGAGCACACAGTAGAGACTCTTCAGATCCCATGCAGAGACACTTTGGTTGACATTTCCATCACAGTGGTGAAGGTTAGATCAGGTCCAGAATAATCTTTCACACAGGCAAATGTTTGCTAGTGAAGTCATAGAGCACTTATATCTTCACAAATAAGGGAATTTCAAAATCCAGGTTGCATCTCGTGTTCACTGAGAGCCAAAGATGTGCTGAGATTATCTAGGTAAAATTGTTTTTGTTATGGCATTTATATGTTTTCACTAAACCCAGCACTCTTATAGACACACTTCATAAAGGGACTAACATTATTATATTGTTGTTTTTTTATTATTTGACAATTGTTTTTATTTATGATTATATGTTGTTTAAATATTTAAATCATGAAATTAAGGGAATTTATTTACAGAAAGCACTTATCATAAAGGACTGCAAAACTACAGAGGTTTTAATGAAATTCTCAATGCAAAGTGCATGTTTTCATTTCAGAAGATGCTTTAAATGAACACATACACATCTAAGGGAATTCTTAGAAGGAAAAAAGGGAAGATTATGTTTTAAATTAAGGCCATAAAGCCATGTGTTGTCATTTCAGGCGAGATTCTGTTGTCATTTATTCTCAGTTTTTTTTTCTTCTGTTGAACACAAAAGAAGATATTTTGAAACAAATGTTGGTATCTGAACATTTATTGGTTGCCACTGACTTCCATAGTGTGGCAAAGCAAAATACTATGGAAGTCAATGGTGTTCATCAACTGGAAGTGGAAGTCAATGGTGATCAATCATTGGAAGTGGAAATGAACTACTCTTTATATTTTTCCAAAATGATGTGCAATTTTTTTCCAGGAACCACTAGCTATTTTTTTCATATATACATAATTGTTTTCATATGAAAGACGCGTCTGACATGTTTTCTGTTCATATAATTTTCTGAACAGATTAAATGTTCTTTATGAACGGACATTTCTGTATCTTGCTTTGATACATTGTAACTAGTTACTGATTAGCATGAATGCAGTGTCAGTGTGAGTAGTTGCATCTGGTCACCTGATCTTGCGTGATGCTCAAGGCTTTTAAAACGCACATCTTAATAGCTGTTCCCCATATAAATAAACTTAAACACAGTAAATTTATTGTGGAATCAGTCAAAAAATCAGAATGTTTGTAAAATCAAAGAATTGTATTTAATTATATATTTGAAGTCTTGTTCAAAATCTTTTAAATAAAAGTGTTTGTTTTTTTTATTGTACAGTACAATGTCTGGAAAACTGAATCAGATTTGTGAAATGGAAACCAAGTAATACACACTGCAGATTTTTTTATGAAAACGTATGCATTAAAATGACCAAAAGTTAGACTAAAGATGTGTTTTATGCTCTGCTTAATGTTTAATTGTAAATGTTAATGTATTAAAAATAATCCTGAAAGTAAAAAAGCATATTTAATTTAAATATTTTGCTTCTAGAATGGCAAAACAAACAAAAACAATTGTTGAGGTTTACAATATTTCTGCATTTATTTTATTTTTGGTTAAATAAATGCAGCCTTAGAGAGTGAAATATTAATAATAACAATTTCTGTAGTCAAAACCAGCAATACATCAAACACAAATACAGCTGGTCAACAGTGTAACCTCAGTTTCATCAGCATTCGAACAAATAAAATTATTAGCCATTAATGATTCTTATCCAAGAAAAGTATTCGTTATAAAAGCAGTATGGTCTCAGTTTCAGTATGTTGACTGTTAATATGAATCTTAAAAGCTGGCTCAAGGGGATAAAATGAAAGGGTCCAAATACTAAGCCTTGAGGGATGCTAGAAGTGCCTTATCCAATATCAAATTCTGATTTTCCTAAAATTACTTGCTGTCTGATAAATCTAGACAAATAAATA
Organism: Danio kyathit; assembly: GCA_903798195.1. Taxonomy (NCBI): domain Eukaryota; kingdom Metazoa; phylum Chordata; class Actinopteri; order Cypriniformes; family Danionidae; genus Danio; species Danio kyathit. The sequence goes on from LR812520.1 coordinate 27,538,458, forward strand.
AATCTAACCCAATTAAAAAATGATGCTGAAATGCCTAAAAACGGCATCAATGCTGTTAAATAAGAAACTCATTCACATTCACTCACCAGCCAGTTATTAGGTACATCTTACTAGTACCGGGTTGTACCCCTTTTTGCCTTCAGAACTGCCTTAACCTAAATTCTGACCCGGTCATTCGAATGTTGCAGCAGAAATTGAGACTCATCAGACCAGGCAACGTTTTTCCAGTCTTCTATTGTCCAATTTTGGTGAGCCTGTGCGAATTGTAGCCTCAGTTTCCTGTTCTTAGCTGACAGGAGAGGCACTCGGTGTGGTCTTCTGCTGCTGTAGCCTCAAGGTTGGATGCGTTGTGCGTTAAGAGATGCTCATCTGCATACCTCGGTTGTAATGAGTATTTATTTGAGTTACTGTTGCCTTTATATCAGCTCAAACCAGTCTGGCCATTCTCCTCTGACCTCTGGCATCAACAAAGCATTTGCCCCCACAGAACTGCCACTCACTGGATATTTTCTCTTTTTCGGGCCATTACAACCTTAGAGATGGTTGTGCGTGAAAATCCCAGTAGATCAGCAGTTTCTGAGTTACTCGGACCAGCCCGTCTGGCACCAACAACCATGCCACATTCAAAGTCACTTAAATCACCTTTCTTCCCCATTCTGATGCTTGGTTTATACTGCAGCAGATCGTCTTGACCATGTTTATATGAATAAATGCATTGAGTTGTTGCCATGTGAATGGCTGATTAGAAATTTGCATTAACAAGCAGTTAGACAGTGTACCTAATAAAGTGGCCGGTGAGTGTATTTGACAGTTTTAGACAAATGTATTTATCTGCTGTGAGGTTTTTGTCCACAAGGTGGCAAAAGAGCCCAAGAGGTGAATACATCTTCAACAAATGAATGAAATACAGTCATATGCTGTCCAGTAATCATGCAGGCTATTAATTTCAAGGTGTTTCACACAATTAAACTTTTTCTAAAACTTATAAATAGTTATTGTAATGATAATAATAGAATTTTCTTCATCACCCCATACTGCGTCGTCTTTTGAATGTGTATAAGTGAATGAGAATAATGGACAAGATTTTTGCTTATCCAAAGTTGGAGTTCATTTATTTGTGAATGTGAAAAGCATTCGAGTTCCACCTCTGATCGATTCATCTCCTGTCATGTGCAACACTGCTCACTATTGCCCACGGGGAAAATCCCACCCAAATATTTATTAATAACATCATTGTTTTGAGGTTTAGGACATAAATCAAAAGCATACGCTCAGCTGTATCCTATTAAAGAGCAATTATCGCTAATTGGAACAGCATTTATAGAAACCACTGTGAATTATCCATTATGTTATTGTGTAGTAATAATAGATTGTTTCAGAAACACTGTACAATGCACACCTTTCTTGTGTTTGAGTTTTAAACAATATGCATGTTGTGTGGAAGTTACTGTCAGTATACAGGAAGCCTATTTTCAGGCAGATTATGAACACTTCCAGGAAAAACGGCAGTATTTTTGGACTCAACTCTGATTTGTGGCTCATTTGTGAAAATGCATAGTTTTATTATTGCATAACAAGTGCTTTATTTCTGATACACATAAAAAAAACTCTAGTAAAACATAGAAAATACATTAGTGTGTGCCTCCCACAGCTCTTAATGCCTGCTGTTTAATTTAAACCAGAATCATGCCATAATCTGCTCCTCATTAGTCACAAATCTGTTTGCAATGAGGACAAAATCTAAAAGAAACCATTCTTTTTATATACTTTATTTGCATGTTGTCTTTTAGGTCGACCAGTGTATGTGTAATGCTTTCTGAAACGACACAAGATTCCCAGAAGGTCTGGAACTCTTTCTACAATGGAAAAAGAAAATGCATATATATATATATATATATATATATATATATATATATATATATATATATATATATATATATATATATATATATATATATATATATATATATATATATATATATATATATATATACAGTTGAAGTCAGAATTATTAGCCCCCCTGTTTATTTTTTTCCGGAGAGATTTTTTCAACACATTTTTAAACTTAATCATTTTAATAATTCATTTCTGATAACTGATTTATTTTATCTTTGCCATGATGACAGTAAATAATATTTGACTAGATATTTTTCAAGACACTTCTATACAGCTTAAAGTAACATTTAAAGGCTTAACTAGGTTAATTAGGTTAACTAGGCAGGTTAGGGTAATTAGGCAAGTTATTGTATAATGATAGTTTGTTCTGTAGACTATCGAGAAAAAAAAAAAAGCTTAAAGAGGCTAATAATTTTGACCTTAGAATGTTTTTAAAAAAATTAATAACTCCTTTTGTTCTAACCGAAATAAAACAAATAAGACTTTCTTCAGAAGAAAAAATATCGGACATACTGTGAACATTTCCTCCCTCTGTTAAACATCATTTGGGAAATATTTAAAAATGACATACATGTACACACAGTTGAAGTCAGAATTATTAACCCCCCCTGAATTATTACACATCCACTATCCCAACCCCCCACCCCCAGGAATTTTTTCCCCCAATTTCTTTAACGGAGAGAAGATATTTTTTCAACACATTTCTAAACATAATAGTTTTAATAACTCATTTCATATAACTGATTTATTTTATCTTTGCCATGATGACAGTAAATAATATTTTACTAGATATTTTTCAAGATACTTCTACTAGCTTAAAGTGACATTTAAAGTGACATTTAAGACTTAAAATAGTAAAAGAAAAAAAAAAAAGAATGAATATATATATATACACACACAGTTTTTTATTTTCAGTAAGCCAGTTCAATCGCTTCTGGTGAACTGTCATGCCATTACAAAATCGTTACATTTTTTTTTTTTTTTACTTTTTATTTAAGATTTTTCAACATATTTTTTTCAGAGCAACCCCTACCCCAACAAATTAACCCCCTACAGATGAGGGAATACATAAAAAATAATGATATTATAAAAATACAAATTCAAAATAAATAATAATAAAAAACAAAAAAAATTAAATAAAAGGTACTGCCATCATAATTACTTTTCAGGGGATACATTTGTACATCAAGTTACACTGGTGATAGTAGGTTAAGTAAACTCTAAATATACATGTACATATCTAAATATGCTGTAATACTTTTCCACCTCTTCATTTGTAGACATGCAGTCAACAAAATCGCCACATTTAAGATTTCTTTAAAAATCTTCACTGCTTGATTGATATAGATTATAAAGTGGGTCTCCAGCTGAACTGCATTAAATTCCATTGTTGTGCACCATGTCTTTAAAATATGGAAATTTATTTTACCCTAGTATTTTCAATGGACTTACATCGCTCGCCTGCTGATCCTTATGACGTTTTTTTTTTTCATCTTATTTTATGCTTGAACACCTAAAAGAATGCTTCAGTCTGACACAGTCCACTGGTTCTCAGCGGTGCTAGAAATGCTTAAAGTTTAATGTAGTCTGTTAAAGGTTTAAGTGCATAGATTTTGGAGAAACCATTTGAAAATTTAATTGTGTTACTTTCATAATTTATTTTACTAAATAGGTAATAATAGTTAACATTAATAATAATTATTTAATCTGTCTGTTTCACCCTTTGAAATTGAAATTATAATATCGGTAACACTTCAGTTAAAGTAACAATTTAAAGCATTTACTACTGGCTTATTACCTGCCTATTATTAAGATATTAACTGTTTATTAACACTTATAAAGTATGATCTTATTTACATCCCTAATCCTACCTATACCTAAACCCAACTACTATCTTAATTACTATTAATAAGCAGCTAATTAGTAGTTTTTTGAGCTAAAAGTCTTAGTTAATTTTTTTGTTAATGACGTAGTTTAAAATAAATAATTTTTTTTTTTGGGTGGAGCCAGGTATAAAGGGAAGGAGAATGCAGAATAAGAATTGAGAAGGACCCCGTGTCTCCTCAGTCACTTCTTGTTCTTGTTCATTCTGATGCTGCAGCAGATCATCATGACCACATCATCATGCTTAAATGCTGCAATGTCATTGGTTGATTAGATATTTGCTTTAAAAAGCAATTGAACTGATGTGCCTAATAAAGTGGCCAATGAGTGCATTTTCAACTGTAATGCCCACAAAACTTAAAGTGGCCAGATGGAGGTGCCAGAACTGCTTATGTAAAGGGATAGTTCACCCAAAAATGGAAATATACTCACTTCAGACCTTTATGGGTTTCTTTTTTTCTGTTGAACACAAAAGAAGATATTTTGAAGAATGTTCGAATCCAGTAACCACTCACACCCATAGTAGAAAAATCAAATAGGAAGTCAATGTTTACTGGTTTTCAGCATTTTTCAAATTATCTTCTTTTGTATCAGATGAAATTAATAAACTCCAAACAGGTTTGTGACAAGAGAAGGGTGAGTAAAAGATGAAAGAAATTTCAGTTTTGGGTGACCTGTCTTTTTAGGAATGCTGGAATTTCCTGATTTAAACATGCAACAGCTTTGCCATGTCTGGAAATCACAGGTCTATACATTACAGAACTACACTCACCAGCCACTTTATTAGGTACACCTATCCAACTGCTTGTTAACGCAAATTTATAATCAGCCAATCACATGGCAGCAACTCAACTCATATAAACATGGTCAAGACGATCTGCTGCAGTTCAAACTTTGAACGTGGCATGGTTGTTGGTGCCAGATGGGATGGTCTGCGTATTTCAGAAACTGCTGATCTACTGGGATTTTCACCATCTCTAGGGTTTACAGAGAATGGCCCTAAAAAGGAAAAATATCCAGTGAGCGGCAGTTCTGTTGACACAAATGCATTGTTGATGCCAGAGGTCAGAGGAGAATGGCCAGGCTGGTTTGAGCTGATAGAAAGGCAACAGTAACTTCAATAACCACTCGTTACAACCGAGGTCTGCAGAAGAGAATCTGTGAACATACAACACATCGAAAACCTTGAGGCGGATGGGCTACAGCAACAGAAGACCACACCGAGTGCCACTCCTGTCAGCTAAGAACAGGAAACTGAGGCTACATTTCGCACAGGCTCAACAAAATTGGACCATAGATGATTGGAAAAATGTTGCCTGGTCTGATGAGTCTCGATTTCTGCTGCAATATTCGGATGGTAGGGTCAGAATTTGGCATCAACAACATGAAAGCATGGATCCATCCTGCCTTGTATCAACAATTCAGGCTGGTGGTGGTGGTGTAATGGTGTGGGGGATATTTTCTTGGCACACTTTGGACCCATTAGTACCAATTGAGCATCGTGTCAACAGCACAGCCTACCTGAGTATTGTTGCTGAACCATGTCCATCCCTTTATGACCACAGTGTACCCATCTTCTGATGGCTGCTTCCAGCAGGATAACGTGCCATGTCATAAAGCATGAATCATATCTGACTGGTTTCTTGAACGTGACAATGAGTTCACTGTACTCAAATGGCCTCCACAGTCACCAAAGCTCAATCCAATAGAGCACCTTTGGGATGTAGTGGAACGGGAGATTCACATCATGGATGTGCAGCCAACAAATCTGCAGCAACTGCGTGATGCTATCATGTCAATATGGAGCAAAATTTTTGAGGAATATTTCCAGTACCTTGTTGAATCTATGCCACGAAGGATTAAGACAGTTCTGAAGGCAAAAGGAGGTCAAACTCTGTACTAGTAAGGTGTACCTAATAAAGTGGCCGGTGAGTGTAATGGTTCATTGTGAATTTTCTGAATCATATATAGGATCACAGCTGACAAGAAAAGGCCTGTTTTTTCCATCTCCTGTTTAAACACAACACTTTTTCAAGTCTTAGTCAGATGGCAAGCAATGTTGGTTAAGGAAAGGGTAAAATCCAGGAGGTGAAGCCCTCAGAGAGATAATAACTCTGGTGTGGTTTTTATTTGGGGGAATCCCAGAGGCCACAATCACCAATCGCATCCATATTGGCAGCAATCAAACATCTAGCAGTTCCTAAACATTTACTGCGCACACTCATTAAAGATGATTAAAAACATGATGGAGCAGATCAGACAGGTTTAAACGCAGAGGGACATTTAAAGACTTCTCAGCCTAATTGAAAACAACAACAGGAAGTAGAAACTGTTGGTGTGGGGGGAAAATGAATCGTTAAAGAACAGATCATGATCAGCAAGAATAAAACTGAAGTGAATAAAGTAGACCTGAAGTGAACTAGATGCCTACAACAATAAGTCTAAAACAGATGGAAGCGGTTTCTTGTTCTGTTCCGTTTTCAAATGTCGCCGTTTCTTCTGATCACGCATTTGGTGCATAAAACCTCTGCTTTATTACTTGTTTGTCTCTTTAGAAACAAAGTAACAGTCATGGACTCGTCATTATATAAATAGAATGTTTCATAGTTTGGCGTTTAAATAAACAGAATGTTTCGAAGTTTAAATAATTGGAATGTTTCATAGTTTCAACTCTGACTTCACGTTTAGCCGTTAGTTAAATAAGTTGAAGGAGCGGTGAGCCGAGCGATAAAACATCATCAACAATAAATATAATAGCTGTCATCTTTTTTTATAGTTCCCCTGTGTATCGACAAGTTCACTCGGTGCTTTATTACTACTTTTTAAAAATGGCTATATTCATTTTTCAACATCTTACGTCATCTGGAAATATGTCTGTTTATTATCCATCAAACTGCTTTTTCCAGAGCTATAAATGTTTGTTTTTACATCCAAAGACAATCAGGGTGGATGAAGTACTAGTTTCACGAAGAACGCTTTCAGTGTTAGTTTTCAAAAGGCTCTTTAGAGGTTCAAAGTCTTTGCATCTTTTTGAAGCTTGTTAGAGAATTTAACTATTTGGTGGATTTAGAGAGATGATAGAAAAATATGAATATAAAGTAGTTTTGAAGTAAATTGAAGTGGAAATCAACTAATTTGAAATTAAATAGTATATATGATTATATGATGTAAGGCAGGGATGCCCAAACTCTGTCCTAGAGGGCCGGTGTTCTGGAGAATTTAGCTCCAACCCTAACCAAACACATCTGAACCTGCTAATCAAGCTCTTACTAGGTATACTAGAAAAGTCCTGGTAGGTGTGTTGAAGCAAGTTGGAGCTAAACTCAGACACCGGCCCTCCAGGACTGAGTTTGGACACTCCTGATGTAGGGATATCCGCTGTGTAAAACATATGCTGGATAAGTTGGCAGTTCATTGCGCTGTGGCGACCCCTGAATAAAGGGACTAAGGAAAATGAATTCATTAATTAATTATATGATGTAATATTTTGATACGGGGGCAACACAGTGGCTCAGTGGTTAGCACTGTTGCCTCACAGCAAGAAGGCTGGGTCAGTTGACATTTCTGTGTGAAGTTTGCATGTTCTCCCCGTGTTGGTGTGGGTTTCCTCCGGGTGCTCCGGTTTCCCCCACAGTCCAAAGACATGTGCTATGGGTAAATTGAATTAACAAAATTGGCCATAGTGTATAAGCGTGAATGAGTGTATGGGTGTTTCCCAGAACTGGGATGCATCTGGAAAGGCATCTGCTGTTTAAAACATGAGCTGTGGCGACTAAGCCGAAGGAAAATGAATGAAATTAATATTTTGATGCTTCCAATAAATGTTAATAATATTGTAAACATAACTCGAGCTAGGCAAGGCAGGGCAATGTTTTATTGTATGAAAATAAAAATCATTAATATTTTTAGTTAATGATTTTAAGCTGAATTGTTTAAAACCATAAATACTATCACTTGTAATTCTTTAAAATGGCAAATCACTTTTAACCAGTTGGTGGCGCTGCACACAAATTGGTGTTGCGTGGTCAATTTGGGGTGACAATGGGCCCACGCCATTTTGGAGCCCTCAGAGTTACTAATAGGGGCCCCCTAATTTTCACTCTCATTCACGACACAAATGATTTCAAAAAGCTTTCACTACATTTTGCCATCATGGTCTGATTAAATTTCTTTGAAGATCCAAGTTTAAAAAAAAACAAACAAAAAAAACATTTTTTTTACCTTTTTAAAAGAGGCAAGAGATAAAATGGCCAACTGTTGAAATTATATTTACCTCTGAATAATTTTAGACCCAGGAAGAATACAGAGATTCAATATCTAAAAAAGTTGTAGGTATTTTCAAAGTCTTCATATACCAAATCCTCTATATAAGTTTGTTTTATCAGACAGAAATGCAAGTTTTTTTTTGCATTTGACGTCTTTGTTTGAATATTTCTTCGTAAATTTTTACTACTCTGTGCCATTGGCAAAAAATAGCCCTAGACTGCTTCAGACAGTGATGTCTATGTTACATATCAAACTTTGTAAATCTACACGGTTAACATGATTTAACCAAGTGGAACATGTTGGATCAACATCTATTGGAACAACATTCCAATCAACCAATAAGATTTGAGGGATAAGTTTACCATTTATGTTGAGTTTAGGCTTATAACAATTATAAGTTAGAGTTTTAACTAGGGCTGCATGATCTTGGAAAAATGTGACATTTCAATATTTTATTTTTCTGCGATAAATATTGTGATATGAATACAGTTTCACTAGGTAGTTAGCATCGCACGATTTTTTTGGTTTTCTGGGGAGCCTAACAGATTTCAGGTACAGAAATTGAATAATCGCAAAAAAAAATGCTTTACTTACTTTGAATTAGTTTCTAGTCCAAATGTCTAAAAATTCTTAGATCATATAAAAAAAACAATTATTTTGTTTTCAACTTGAGAAGAAATAAGTCAAAATTAAGAGTCTTTCCTTAAAACGAGCAAAATGATCTGCCAGTAGGTTCAGTAAAATAATCTTGTCTTTACTTTGAAATGTTGATATCTTTACTAGAAACAAGACAAAAATTCTAAGAACAACATTTTTAAATTCTGTAATACAGTAATTAATTACAATTCTGTGGCTCCTGTTCAACTATAATTTAGACTCAACATTGCATATCTTGCAATGTGACTATTGTGGATGCACACATTACGATATCGATGCTGAAACAATATATTGTGCAGCCCTTGTTTTAACAGTCATAAATCAAAGAGTTCTAAGGACGTCTGCCACATTCTCATTCACAAATCCTTTTCCTGATTTTATGAATAATTTGGGTTCAGGCTTAAGGGCTAGCGACAAGGTCAAGACTCAGGTTTTGCACAGGAATGTTGTTCTACATTCAAGAAAAGTTATTGATCCAGAAATTTGTCTTACAAACTGGGAAATTCATAAGCAGCGCCTGATTTAACTTTTTTCTGTCTTTTTCAAAATTCATAGTAAATGTTATGTTAAATGCTGTGGTGTACCATTAGTTATGTGATCTTGGCAGGTCAAGACATGTTTGTATGTATTTGGGTTCAAATCGGCTGTGACTAATGTCAAGTCTGTGTGCCAAATTTCATAGCTGTCTTACAAAACAGTTCTACATAAACTTCATGAGTGGAAGTTGATGAAGTAAAAGAAAACAACTAACAGATACACCTTCCGTCTTTGGCCCCTTATTTCAGCTTTTCCACTCCATCATGAAAGAGTGATTGGCAGTGACAGACCCAGTTGAAAACAAGCTGTCAATGACCCATCAGTTATTATGGGGGGAGGCAGTTCTCTCCTCCAGATATCTCCGCATACTGGACCTCTAACCAGCAGGGCCTGGGAACAACATGAACTTAAGCGGTGCTTTCCAAGATCGACATGTATTCATTCTTCTCCTTTAACATGATTCAGACCCCAAGGCCTGATTATCAATGACTAACATAGTCATATTTCCAATGGCTGATTGTGGAGAATCTCTTCGGACCATGTTGGTGCCATATGTTAGAAAACTGAAGCCAGAATTCAACATTCAGTGCTAAAATATGCTACAAACAAAAAACGCCGGGAAATGAACTGGAGTTTGTCCATGAATAGCTAGACAAATGTATTACTAGACATGAAATAAGCATTGCGTATTTATCTAACTCAGTAGAGTTTCAGGAAGAGAGGCTTAAGTTTGGTCTGTCACATCGCCGTCTCCGTTGATGTGATTTAGTGTGGTAGGAACTGATGAGTTTTATTCGCTGTCTTTCTGCAGAAAGAAGGCGAGATGAAGGGATGTAGAGGGAGGAAGAGAGAACATGCTGCCACTGGATTGCTCACACCCACACCACGTGTGTTGTGTTTAGACAGCTGCTGTTCAAATGACCTGCCTGTGGACAAGAAACATGCACTCCGCACAGCCGTAAATCATCTCGATTATGGAGTTGGTAAAGCTTATAGCGATCTCTGCAGAGCACTTACAGAATAATAATTGTCTCTTTAAAGTATAGGGCCATATTATGTTCTGACACGCAAACCTACTTCACTGGATTGCTTCGACACTACTGTAGAATCTGTAAGATAGGTTTTAGCACTGATTTCGAATGCGACTTTGCTTTTACATAAATGTTAATTCATATTAAAGGCACAGCGTGTCATTTTTGCCACTAGAGGGCACTTATTCACAGCAAACAAGGTGTAGGTGTGAAGCTATGATTGAGTGTGGAATCATGGGAGTTGCGGTCTTTATTTCATCCTACCAGACACCTGCACAAATCATGTCCATGGATGAGCTAAAGTTCTTTTTATTATGGTAATATGAAGAAGAGTAAGGGGCCGTTCACACAAAATGCTTTTTTTTCTTTCCAATGCGCTATTTTTCTATTGTTTTTCAATGTAAACATTTGTTTGAAGGACATGTGTGAATGTTACAATTATGTTTTTTTGTGTCAAGTTAATAGATTTTCAATTTTCACATGCATCGCTACTCATCAATGTCAGTTCCAAAGCAGTGGACCAATCAGAAGAGCTCAGAGGCCGGAAAACTATTGCAAGTATACCCTCATGCTTTATACTGTGCTTTTTAATTTTTTGTACAAATCATTCCTGAACACTGAGCATTCCTGAGTCTTGCATTTTTAGAAGCAAAGAAGCATTCGGTGTGAATGAGCCCTAACAAATGTTTCACACCACACAGGGGTGCGTTTCCCAAACAACGACGTAACTCGCGGCTGAACTATCATAGTGCGATGCATCGTTTGGCAAAAAAACGTTGTAGTGACGAGTGTTTCCCAAAACCCCTAGTTTCTCTGTCGCAGATCCATCGCTTGAACCACGTTAGTTATAACGTAAAATGCCCATAATGATGCTCTAAACGGGGTGGAGTAACTTCTTTAGAGAACAAGCCCATCATTTCTTTGTGCAAATTATATTGTTTTACACAAACACGCATTTAAGATAAAATCCAATATTAGTTTTGGTAAAAACATGCACTCATTTTCTATATTATTTAAAATATAAGTAAATGGCACATATAGGGCCAATGTTTGCTTTACTAATATTATTGAGAAGTTGAACATTACATATTCTATTCTAAAACATAAAATCACTTACAAAAGCTAACACTATTCTAATATCATATATAAATCATATAAATAAATAAATAAATAATGAGGCGATTTATTATAAATATATTAACTTTAATAATTATATTAATAATGATTATTATTATTATTATTATTTAGGATATTGTTTATTTATTTAAAAAAAAATTACAATTTGACACATGCAAACCACAGCAGAAAGTTCTAACCAACAGACCCATGTCATATACAGCAGAGAAACTTAATAAATAATCCACTATAAAATTAAATAATTAACGTATGCTATGTTTTTTTATTTTTTACAAGCTTTGGAGACGTAACATAATTTCCGTTTTTAAATATACCTATAGCTTTCGCCGTGTGGCTGTGTTCAAAATGATATCAATGTTTTCAAAGTGCACTGCGAAGGGAGTACAATTGTAAGCATGAAGATCGCTAAAACTGAACTGTAAAAATACTTTGAAAGCAAATTACACCTAAGAGAGATGACCTTAATGCTTTTTTATTTTTAATAATTCCAACTTTGAATGTTAGAATGTTCTAAATGAATAGGGCATAGGGGGGATAAGTGGGAATAGAACACAGCCAGGAACTATGCTTTTTAACTACAGCTCCAAAGGTGTCGTTTCAAATGCTCAAGTTTGCGACGCAGTTTGCGAATGTTCGTTGGAGCGATGGATTTGGGAAACAGCAAATCAACAAACTATATTTGTAACGACAGAACTTGCAACCTTAGTTGGCTAACGATGGTTTTGGGAAACGCACCCCAGATAAGCAGAGCACACTTTTTCTCTGGACTCATATTAGCAGATTGCAGCTTTCACACTACACACAGAAGCAGAGCTTAAGCAGCAGTCTATTTTAGTGGTGATGTTTATGCTCAATCAATGTGATAATACATTGATTATGATACAAAACATGAATGCACATTGAACAGTGGAGGAGGAGTTATTTGGAAAAGATTTAGAAAGTCATGTCATAGACACACTGAATAGTATGAAGCATTTTTAGTAATAGTGTTTTGTGTCTGTGTACTTAGGCCTGTCACAATAATTACTTTATTTACTTGCAGTACAATATATGGACATGTCTACAAAACATTTTAGTGATGCAAAATTATTCCCATGACACAAGCACGCAGTTAGAAACTCACTATCATGCATAGTAAAAAGCACTGCAGCATTGCGGTCTATTGGAAAACAAACACTTGAAAACAATGTGAAGTTTCAAATAAAGACACTAGATACTGTATTTGCCAATTCTTTACAGGTAAATGATGCTATTCATTTAAATTCATGTTAGACATCATAAAATGAGTATTACATTTATAAAAAACACTTTTCAGTTTGTGCATATGAGTTTCTTTATTATGGATTTCTTTATTATGTTAAACACCAAAGATGATATTTAGAAAAAAGCCGAAAACCTGTTACCATTGACTTCCATGTTTTTGCATTTATTTTAAGGACAAAATATCATAGAGAATTAGACTGTAGCACATGCTAGATGGTGCTGTATGGTAGTGCACACATAGACATGTCTGATCATTCGTCAGAGCACAGAAAACCATTGTGCTCTTCAGAGTCGCCCAGCAGCTTACTCCGCTGTGTTAATATTTGCCTCATTTTAGATAATTTGTCATTGGCTGGAGTTTGTAAGGCTGATGATGAGGAGCTGATCATGTGACATGAGGCTGAAGCCAGACTGGGCTTCCAGAAGGGAAATGCACTGCATTCCTCAACGATCCCTACTGAGGGCTGGCTGAAAACTGATAGTGCTGATGTACAGCGCACAGCTATGAGCCAGATTTAAACGGCACGGCACAAAAAAAGAGCCATACAGAGCCTTGCTCCAGAACTGACATAATTTCTCTTCATTTAATTTAACGTTAAACTGCAATGCAGAGGTAATTGTATTTAAATGATCTTCAAAGTAGGAGAATGGTGTTCAGGTTAACGCTAATTATTTTGGTCCTGATTATATTTAGCCAAGTTTTGTTTAAAGTAACACCTATTTTGTTTTTTTTTGTTTTTTTTTTGAAAAGAGGTTAATTTTACAACTCCTCTAGAGTTAAACAGTTGAGTTTTACCGTTTTTAAATCTTTTCAGATGTTCTCTCTGTCTTATAGGAGCACTTTTAGATTAGCTTAATTTAGCATAGATTGTTGAATTGGATTAGATCATTAGCATCTTGCTCAAAAATGACCAAAGAGTTTAGATAATTTTTCTACTTAAAGCTTGACTCTGTAAATTTCATTGCGCCTGCTGCAGCCATGGTACGGCAGCAAGGTTCCTTGATTATTACGCTGGAATTAGAGTAAAGTTCCGATCCATATCAGCCTAAAAAACAGCAACTTTGGCGTCTTAGTACATGTCACGCACCGTCTAGGGATGGTGCACAACATGAAAAGACAAGAAAAAGAAAATGAAATCAAAGATTTATTGGGGTTTGAATTCAGGAGCTGACAAGGCCAAAATAACAAACAAAATTCCTTTGTTTTAAATCTCTAACTTACCTGATCAAAAATGAAAGAAAAGAAAATACAAATCACTACCCTAACTACCGAACACAAAGGTCAAAAGGTTTTACAAATAAAATGGCGTTAAACTCCTTACTATCCCAATTTATATACACCATTTACAAACTATTTACAGAACAGGCAACCACATTTAAGGGACAATCCAAAAATCAATGAAAAAAGGTCAAACAAGCCAGTGGAACAAATTACCATAAACATAGCAAGCACAAAACAAACAGTACTCACAAATCTTAGTGGTCACAACTTTAACACATCCAAAAAAACTCTGCATTATACAATATACAAACGTTCCCACAAGCACAAAGCAAGTGACCAAAACAAGATGGCCACCAAGCAAACTGTGTCGTGGCTTTTAAAACACTGTAGCCAATCAGGAGCAAGCAATCAGGGGGCCAATCAAGTGGCCAATCAGATGTGTTATAGGCAAAGTAGAGAAACAGATAAGACAAGACAACCATAGGGTTGTAACAGATGTAACTACAGAAAAGTCAAGCTTTAAATAGGAAAATTATTTAAACACTTTGGTCATTTGAATGGTCTAATCCAGGGGTGCCCAAACTTGGTCCTGGAGGGCCTGTGTCCTGCAGATTTTAGCTCCAAACTTGCCCCAACACACTTACACTGATGTTTCTAGAAAGTCTATTAAGAGCTTGATTAGCTAGCCCAGGGGTGTTTGGTTGGGGTTGGAACTAAACTTTGCTGGACACCAGCCCTCCAGGACTGGGTTTGGACACCTCTGGTCTAATCTGATCCCATAATCTATGCTAAGCAATGATAAAAGTGCCCCCACCAGACCCAGAGATTGGTTGAATGGATTCAAAAATGGTAAAACTCTAGTGTTCAGTGTTCCTTTCTTAGCTTCATTTAAAGCACCCACACCATTCAAGTTTTTTATGTGTGCTGTGTTTTAATGTCAGGAAGAATGCGGCTTATATCAATTCAGTTTGTTAAATACTTGAGGCTCTTGAAGAGTGCTTGTTAACATTTGTAGTGTGGGAAAATTAATCGTTTCCTCACACATCTTTTCTGCCCTTCTGTGCGATGGAAGTGAAGAACAACTCTCTTTAGTTATTCTGTGGAGTTGCATGATAATAATGATGGAAAACAAAAACCCACGTCTTCGCTCTCCACCCTTTAAGTGGTCTTTCGGCTATTCCCCCAGATATTGTAGTCAGAGTTTCCAGATTTCAAAAAGGGAATTCTTTCCACTCTGAGTCAAGAGTCAGTACAACTTTTTGTGGGCTATTTCATTTGACAATTGCATTAGGTAGGAGCTGTATGGGGTGGACACAGAGCGTTTTCCTAAGAGCAAGCAGCAGCTTGAATGGGATGGAAATAAACACTGGCAACTAACATTTTATTGGTCGTTTCTGTGAAATATAAAGCATTGTTTTTTTTCATATTCATTTAGTAGACAGTTCTATCCAAAGCAACTCACACATACATCGTTAACATACATGGAGCACTGGGGTTTAGTGCCTTGGTCAAGGAATTCACCTGAGCCATGGTATTGAGGGTGGAAGAGGGATATTTACTCTCAGCATATACAACCCCTACCAGTGTAGGGACTTGAACATGCAAGCTTTAGATCACAAATACAACCCTCTAACCATTAAGCAACAGCTGCATTTACTGAATTATTGGCCTCTACATGCCACAAACTTTAGTTTTCTCCATTTGATCAGTGAGATTTGTGTCAGCTGTTTGCTGGGCCAATTGTTGGAGGAGGACAGTCCTTTGGCAACATCCAACCAGAGGTGGTCTGAATTTGGAAGATGGAAGGGTCTGTGAATCAAAGGCTGCGTCAGAAATCCCCTACTACTCGAGAGGGAACTACATTTGAATTTACTACATGACTTTGAAAAGTACATTATATGAAGTATGAAATAGAATAAATGTTAGTAGTATGAATGGAGCTCCGACGTACTACATCTGCCATTTGTCAATATCACTTAACCTACCCGCGTCACTTGCGTCGTTTCGCTCCCAGTCATGAATTCTTTTGCGTGGCATCCATGGGATGTGACTTCAGAATCTTGCCGGAAGTAGTAGGTCATTTGGTACTTCTTGCCCATAGATATTTACATTAGATGTCACCTACGCTATTGTTGTCTATTGGAAGGAATGCGTCAATAGAGCTGCCATTTTAGTACAGGGTAGCGCTTCTTTGAAAGGTGCAGTGTGGGCCATCCAGCGCCAGAGATATATACACGTATATACATATATCTATGATCGGGAGTTTTCCCGGTGGTCAGTATGCAAATATTTTTCTAAATTATGAAATTTATAGCTTTACATCACTTTTCTACACCGATGGATAAGTGACTGCACAGGCATTGCCAACAAAGAGCGTGTGTTTGTGTGCATGTAAATGTGTTATCCACCCTCCCTGTTAAATTTTATATAATCCGTGTCCTGAAATGCACCCCCTCTCTTGCTTTCACTTCTAATTTTAATGGAGGAAGCGATTCGTTTGTGAATGAATCTCTGTGAACTACTCGTTCACTTAGCCGACAATAATACAAGTTTCTGGCACCGCAACATCATGTTGTCTTATTTCATTTACATTGTTTGCTTATTTTATTCAACAAAACTAGCATAAGCTGAGTATTGAGTGCGAGTTGGTGCTACTTTGCCTAATGATCAGTGCAGTAAGTGACTGTATTATCATCCATATTGTTATTGTTCAGCACAAAAGTTCGTAACATACAAAATCGTCAAAAACGAAATCTTACCTATGAAATGTTCTGCCTTTATGCTTTGTTTTCTTTGTCTGCTCATTACTACACCCATACACAGCGCTATAGTCCAGCATCTTCAGATTGACTTTAATCTTGACTGAGGTTGAATGACATTTGTCCTGGGAGCACTGTACAAATATGGTGGCACTATTGACGCATGCGGGTCTGTATAGGATATCTAGTGTATATATCTATGTTTCTTGCCTACTGGACATACTACTTGGCTTGCATACTGTTTTTATGTACTATATAGTATGAAAGTATGCACTTACGGACACAGACAATTGCTGTGTCCCAATTCACATACTTATACACGCCCTAAAAGTAGGTACTTTTTTTGTGAAAGAAAAGAATATACATTTGAGTGTGTAACAGAAGAGTATGCAAGCTTTGGCACATACTACTTCCTCATTAACAGATCGTTATGTTGCTTAGTTACGTCCCCTGTCAATCATCTCGTCACATCATCTACATTTCTTTCATATGTAATTACATGTGTAAGGATAATCTGCCATTCACAAGTCATTCATGTAGAGAAATCTCCTTAGGGGTTTGGGTAATTATGCATTCAGAAGTTAATTTCCAAACATATCTTGATATAAGTACACATGTTGCAGATTAAATATAACACGGAAAATGTGATTAAATATGTTCCAGTTGGCTAGATATTAATTAACAGTCATTCAAACAACTTTACTGAAGCGTCTCTACTTGATGGTTGGTCTTGCATGTCCGCCATGTTTGTAGTTTGTTTACACTTTTTACCCAAGTTGTAGTTCTAGTCAAATTCACGTTCAATGTGCAATGTATTGTATTAGCAGTTAGAGTATGGACCAAGTGTGCCACAAGCCTGCTTTTGAGTGAAGGTCTCAGCCGTTAGATCACCCCCTGGTGGCTCGCTGCAGTACAAGTCATAAAGCCCGCCTCCTCTGTGTTAATGAAGGAGACTTGAGACCAAATAAAAAAATTCATTACACTTGCAATAAAATGTTCCGAAAGATGGTTCTGGTCAGTTAAGGCACTGGTTATCGTGCTGATATAGGTGCAGATCTTCATTTTTGTAAACTGTATGTTTTGAGCAGTAATTTAATGCTGGGTGTGTCATCGTGATTCGACAGCTGTGATTGACAGTTTCTCAAAGCAGATGTCAGAGCTTCGGCAGGAGACTGAAGTGTTATTATTCGATTTCTGTGTTATTTTACCATGACAAAATGAGTTGCTCAGCAGTAAACTATAGTTTCTGACATACAGGATCTGGTGGAACACTGTTTATTTGGTAAGGTCAAAGCATTATCAGTTTGCTGATGCACGCCTAACCACCCTGATAGCAAAATACACTCGGGCCAGTTCCGGCTAGACTCTCGCCTGCTGGAGACTTACCCCTCGACCCGACTCCGTCTGCTGTACCTACTCGGGCCGGATGCCTATGGACTCACTGCCTGATTCTGGCCCGAGTCAATCGGGCGTTAACGAGCCGACGCTGCCGCATCCGAGCCGGAATCGGCCCGCGAGTAATGTGCGCTGCGGCCCGGAGCTGGCGCGATTAAATCTTCATTATATAAAACCTCACCTTTGTTAACGTTATTACAACCATTTGTGTTCATAAAACAGCAAACGCAGGCTACTGTGTAAACGCAAAGTGTACATTAGCGAGCCTTTCAGCTGTGCAGACACCAGCGGTCAAGTAAGAAGTTCAGGGGGCGTGGTTGATTTCATGTACAAGCGTTTGGTTGGAAGTTAGATTTCGCAGCTCCTCCTCTGGCTCCATCGGGCAGTCCTTCTGCGCATGCCCAGGCTCCAATTTCAGCAGTCTTTTGCGACAGTTTGTGCCCATCACGAGGCGTTTTTTCCTTCACAGCGTTTAATGGAAAATGGCGCTGTCGAGTTGTCCATATTTTACTGTATACAGTCATTGGTATGGACACTTCCACACTTCGAATTTTTACCAGAAATAGTAAACCATCCGGGAACCTTTGGCATACTCTTTTCAACATACTATGGTTTGGGAAACCAAACTTATTTTTTATTTTTGAATACTGTTTAGGATAATTTCATATTTATGCTTTTACCGTTAGTTTGCTACAAGGGAATGAAGCTCAGAAATAAAGTCCTTTCCCTACTTAATATTCTGTTTCAGTTGAAAGCACATCAACATGCTGAAATAAAAGTCTCAGCAACTTTCAGTTCATCCGAGCTTTAAGAGTTTGGCTATTTACATTTAAATTACTTTCATCAAAAGAGAGAGAAATGTTTGATTCATTTTTCATCCTACTTCTTCACTTCCTGAAAATGACTCAGTCTGACACTCACGTCCCCCATCAAGGGCATGAGAACCCAGAGATTTATCCCTAATTAGGGAGGACTGGAAAATGAATTAGGGAATCTAGTAAATCTAGCATGTAAATAAAACCCACATTGGAATCCAGTTGCAGGGCTTACTGCGGTTGCCCACCAGTGTGTTTGTGAAATACTCTGGCAGAAATCCTGATCGACCCAAATCAAAACCAAATGAGAGAAAGAGAGAGAGAAATGAGAGAAAGAGAAAGGGAGAGTGAAGATCATTAAAATACTATCCAGCGCAATTACCGGCAGATTTGAAACAGATGACTCAAGCATGTTTTTGTCTTGCTAGATCAACCGGATTAATTTCTGCACTGTATTTTTTTGTTTACGCAGGCTTTCTAACTGCTTCCTGTCTGAATATGATAAAAGCGAATGAAAACTCTAGGTCATCAGTGATCTGTGGCAGAGATTTCCGTTTCAATGGTGAGTCTGCAACAAGTCAGCGTATGACATAATGAAGTTTGCATGCTAGGAATACTAGTTTTTTTTATTTCTTTGATTCTCAGAACGTTCTTAGAAGACTTACTGACATTTTTTTTTTAAATAAGAGATAAATCTATCTTATAAATCCAACATGCATTCGAGGGGAATTGGTGCAACTCAAGGCTCACTGTAATCAGATCTAAAGAATTTGATAATAGCATTTAATATGATTGAGATCTCCTCGCCACGCTGACAATTAGTCATAATTGGTAATTGGAAAGCTAAACTGAGGCTGTGGGTTTGCTGCCAGACAGGAAATTAAAGGCAGATTTTCTGTGGCCTCCTGACCAGAGCCTGTTTAGAGAGAACAATCATAGGCATAAGAGTTATGTTATTAAATATCTCATTAGTATGACTGAAACTTTAAATGATTTCATATACTTAAAGCTACTCGTCAGTTAATGAGCTCCACTACAGTCAAACTTCTCATTCTTGACTAAAAATAAGCAGAAGTTAACAGCCTAAATGACTATACGTTGAATTAATACAGGAGTTTACTTACTTTTTTAGTCAAAAACAAATGTATCTACTTTTAATACGGTATCTCTTGTCCAGCTCCAACTTTTTCACTTTACTTTGCTCCTTCACCAAGTCAACCATATCTTTTCAGCCAAATTTTGGCAAAGTTGACAGCAGTGAGCAATCCAAAATGATACACCGCTTCGAAGAGCTCTTCCGGTATGTGCTGTGATAAAGGCTTGTTAGGTACAATGTTAAGAGGAAGCAACTACTGTCAAAGTAATATCCAAAAATAGGTTCTGCAAAAGTTGGTCTATGGACCTATGCCCCCCAAAGATGTATTTACTTAGCCAAAAACAAGTAAATACATTAAAAAAAGTAAACGACTTTTACTGCTTGTTCAAACTGCTTGTTTAAAATTAGTTGAAACAACACAATTATTAATTTTTTGGGTGGGTCAAAGTATTTTTTTAATGATCAATCCACTTGTAAAAGCCATTAAGTTACTTCAAGGACATCTATCTTACCTCTTTTACAAGATGTAAGATAAGACTTTGGTGTCTCCAGAATGTGTCTGTAAAGTTTTAGCTCAAAATATCTGGTTATTAGTTATATAATGTAGTATCTGCCCATTTTAGTCTCTGAGGACTATGTAGCTGTTTTTGTAGCCTGTGGCTTTAAATCCAAATGAGCTGCTTCTCTTCGCCCACCGCTCTCACGTGCATGCCTGCTTCTCATGCGTTACATTAGATAAACAGCAGTCAGTGATAGAGACACGGATAAAGCTGAAATAGGATTACTAGTCAAAAATACCAAGTAAGTTTAATTGAGTCTTACAGAAATGCTGTTTGCAATAGGATCCTATTTTAATATCAGTAAATTTATAAATAAAGAGACTTGTGTTTATATCACTCCAATATGACAGTGGACTCACTACAGACAGTTCCATCAAAAAAACTGACAAAAGTTGATTTTGCATCAACTTTGGTGCGCTTTGTGTTGCGACAACATGAAAGAATAGTGTGGAACCCAGCATTTTTTACAGTAAACAGTAATATTGTGAAATGTTGCAATTTAAAATGACTGTAGTCAAAGCTACACTTCACTCTTCGGAAATCATGCTCAAGAAACACTTATTATTAACAATTTTGATAGCTGGATCCTTTTTGCAGCATTTCTGATGAAAGTTCAAAAGAACAGTATGAAATATCAAATTTCTGAACTCGAAATTTCTAATGTGAAATTTGCTAAAACATTCAACTGAAAAATATTTATATTAAATCATACTCCAAATTAAAAACTAAATCACATTTATTTCTTTTATTTCTTTTTTTTGCTTAAACTGTTGATTGAACATTTACTATAACATATAATAACTCTAAAAAAACTATAGAAATGCAGGAGAATACTAAAAACATGAATATTGTTCCCAAGAAAGTATACAAATAAAACATCATAAAATTAAATTGCATGTACAATTTTTTTTTATTAATAAACCATACTAAGTACATAATTTTTTGTGTAATACAGAATGGTAAATCTGCATGAAACCAGAATTTATAATCTTTATTTTTCTAGCATACATTGCTAGTCTTAATGTGAACAAAACAATGTGTGCAAGTTAATCCACTAATAACAAAGTTTGTTTAGCTAATCTTTAATCAGAAATCTAACCATTGCTTCCCCTCTGGAATGACATATTCTTCTCTGATGATATCAGCCCAACTAAAATATGCTTAGCCACGCCCGTATGACCATTAGTTTGCTGCAAGTGAAAGATTTTAAGAGGAGTGCAAAAATAACACCCACACCTTCTTAGCATTCCATTTCAGTAGGAAATGCATCATCATTCTGACATAAAAGTGTACAGCAAAGCATCACATGAACTTTTAGCATGTTTAGTAAAGTTATAGTTTACATATAAATAATTATTTACTATAAATAAAGTGTACACATGTCACTGACAAGGGTGGCACTGTGGCTCAGTGGTTAACACTGTCGCTTCACAGCAAGAAGGTCGCTGGTTCCAGTTGGCATTTCTGAGTGGAGTTTGCATGTTCTTCCCGTGTTTGTGTGGGTTTCCTCCGGGTGCTCTGGTTTACCCCACAATCCAAACACATGCGCTATAGGTAAATTGAAAAAACTAAATTGGCCATAGTGTATGAGTGTGAATAAGTGTGTATGGGTGTTTCCCAGTACTGGGTTGCAGCTGGAAGAGCATCCCCCTATGTAAAACATATGTCGGAATAGTTGACGATTCATTCCACTGTCGCGACCTCCGAAATAGAGACTAAGCCGAAAAAAAATGAACGATTGAATATCACTGACAAACAAAAGCTTGTATCATTTTAATAAGTCAGAGTTTTTTATTTTAATAACACTTAATTAAACACTCATTAAACAATCTGTAATTTGTTAAACAAAAGCTGAATGTCTATACTGTATTAAGTGATAAATCATAAACCGTTTTTACTCAAACCACGTTCATCAAAATTGTAAAAAATGAATCTTTTCTGTGAAAGAGTATTATGATTTTCTCTACATAAGCTCAGGCTTATTTTCCAGAAATATAGTAATATTATTTCTATATATAAATATAGTAAAGAGCTGTTAATACTTTTCAGATCATTTAATGTCAATCATTTTTCAAATCAAACTCAACAAAGGGATAATATGCTAGTTCTCCTTTCATAACAGTGCTGTTCTCTGGTTCTAGAGCTGCACAATATATCGTTTCAGCATCAATATCACAACGGGATCATTCGCTATAGTCACAACAGAGGATATGCAGTGTTGAGTTTGTACCACAATTTATAATTTGTACGTGTTTTGATACATGTGATTGTATAATGATTTTAAAAGAATTAGAAATGATACCTTTTGTGACCTTAACTACTTAATTTTATGGTAACACTTTTTTTTGATGGTCCATTTGAGTATTAGTAGACTGTCTGCCTAATATCTGTTGATACTGCTCCTTTAACAGACATTTAACTGACTATAAGAAACTTTGCAAGTACATGTCAACTTACACCAGGGGTGGACTGGCCATAGGGAGCACCGGGACATTTCCCGGTGGCCCGACGGTCAATCTGGCCTGCCACCGTGATTCTGGCCTGCCTTTCCCAGTCTGCCCCTGACTTACACTAACCCTAACCCCAGCCTATCAGTCTACTTATAATCGAATGAGAATTTGTTGACATGTAGATGAAATGTAACGGAAATTCAACAAACGGACCATCAAAACAAAGTGTGACCAAACACTTTTTCAATTGTATCTTGTTTGATTGTATTTATAGATTGTTATGCATGAAAATACTCACAACACATGCAAATGCAAATAGCACAGACAACAACGAAAATGTGTCAGGGGACCCCAAAAAGTTTATAGATTGTTATTAGATTTTATAGAGATGCACTCCCACTGCAGAATCATCCCAATCGATCTAACATTATAAATTATTTCCAGATAGAGTTATTAAGTCATCTGGTGAAATTGTATTTATATCGTAATACATATATCGCAAAATAAAAAAATATCGCGATGTTAGATTTTTCCAATATCCTGCAGCCCTATCTGGTTCATAATTAAGTGTATAAATCAGAGGTATTTTTGAGCTGCAGCGGGGGGCTGATTGAATTGAATATATGGATGAATTATGATAAGGCAGCACAATAGCGGGCCTGTTTCTGGCCTTTATGAATGAGGCCTCTTAATCAGCCTGGGGAGGAAGGTGCAAAGCCTCTGGGACAGATGTATAATATCACTACTTCCTTCCATAAGCCGCTCTGAGGATTTATGGTGTGGCTACTTTGTTAGAAAAACTCTCTCATGCCGTCTTCCGCTCAGACCTGTTTTCCTTCTCCTGCAGTTTTAGTGTAGTGTTGTTTCCTTCACTCGGGGAAACAGGGAGTTTCCTTCAAAGCAACAGAGAATGAACAGTCCAGCTCATTTGGGCCAAAGAGCAGCTCAATGCTAATTTGCACGGAGTATATAGTGTTTGACTTACCAACATCTTTGACTTTCCACACAGTTTTAGATGTGATATGTGAATAGCCCCATAGCCACCAGTACAAAGCTGCATGAAGCAAACACAACTAAATACATATTTTTAAACCAAGAGATAACAAAGAGGCAGCCATTTTAATCACATTTAAAAGTTGTGATTCAGAGGAAGAAAAAGCTGGTCCAAATAAGTTGTGTACTGACAAAAGTCCCTGTCAGGTTCTGACAAAGTCCCATTTACATATATAATCTTTGTTATTGATCCTTCCTTTAATAACAAATGTATAATGTACACTGCCTGACCAAAGTCTCGTCATTTATCCCAGTTGTAAGAGCGACAAATAATAACTTGACTTCTAGTTGATCAGTTGGAAAAGTGGCAGAAGGTAGATTTTTTCAGGTGAATCATCTGTTGAACTTCATCCCAATCATCCCAAATACAGCAGAAGACCTATTGGAACCCACATGGACCCAAGATTCTAATAGAAATCAGTCAAGTTTGGTGAAGGAAAAATCATGGTTTGGGGTTACATTCAATATGGGGGCGTGCAAGAGATCTGCAGAGTGGATAGCAACATCAACAGCCTGAGTTATCAAGACATTTGCGCTGCCCATTACATTACAGACCACAGGAGAGGACAAATTCTGCAGCAGCTCCTTCTCATACTTCAGCCTCCACATCAAAGTTCTGGAAAGCAAAGAAGGTCAAGGTGCTCCAGGATTGGCCAGCGCAGTCACCAGACATGAACATTATTGAGCATATTTTTGGGTAAGATGAAGAAGAATGCATTAAAGATGAATCCAAAGAATCTTGATGAACTCTGGGAGTCCTGCAAGAACGCTTTCTTTGCCATTCCAGATGACTTTATTAATAGGTTATTTAAGTCATTGCAGGCAGAGAGGGTGTGTGAATGAATAGTTTGGAGTGGCTGAGTCCTGGGGACAAAATGAAAATACAGAACAATCTTGTAATCTAGTTGATCAAAAGAGCCTTTCAGACAGAAGTCAAGCAGCCTTTGACAACATTTGTTTCCTTTTATTGTAGGCTAGCTATTTAATCCCAAATAGATTAATACTATGTTTTATTTTGATGGTATTTTTTGCATTTTTGGTCTTTAGCAAGCATTAGCTACTTGTTTACATTTGCATTTAGTCATTAAGCAGATGCTTGTGTCCAAATTGACTTACAATTTATTTAATTTATAACTTAAAGATTTATTTGTTTAAACAAAATGTGACAATAAATGTGGTTTTGTTTTGGCCTTGGAAGCATGGTCTTGAACGCATGTAATTTCACCTCAAATGTTATTCGTTCTTCTTGTTTATAAAAATAACCAACAACAAAATACATAAAATTAAGATACAAATTATACCAAACAAAATTCGTTTCCAAAAGCAAAAGTATAGGCACTTATTTTCTTCTGGTGTAGGCTACTGTTGTCACATTAACACATGACAACAATTAACAAACGGCACTGCACAAAGCAAAACACAAACAGAAAACAGTTGTTTTAAAAGTAAAGGCTAATATTTAATAGTACCCTTTAAAAAAAGTAACTACAATTGTTTTTACAAGAGAGATCATTATTATGCTTTGAGGCAAAAAGCATCAGTTGCTGTTAAAAAAAGAAAAAAACAGAAATGAACAACTGCAATTTTGCATGCCCATATGCTATGCCAGTATGATTCGTATAATTTACTCTATAGGCCTACTTAGTAGGCTATTATACTTATTTTTTATATTAAAGTTTTTTATTTTTATTGTCTGTAGGCTTGTGGTGTTTTTTATTTCTAATCTTTAATGAACTGTTACACTTAATTTTATTAATAATACAATTATATTTTACCTTTCTGTCTCAAAGATTAAACAATGCAATTTTCTTAATTATCTAAATTATACCATTAAAATAACCTGTAAAATAAATGCGTAGGCTAATAACTATTTTATTTTTTACTTTTGGTTATGTCTGGCCAGACGAGAATGACACAATGTACAGCTGCAATTGAGACAGTTAGCATTGTATAAAGCGCGATATGATATGATTCCCTTGAGTGAAAGTCAATGAGTCGATTCCACCGACTCCAAAATTAGAAGTTGACAATGTATAATCATAACCATAAAATCGCGAGAACTCAATACAAAACAATACAAAGTAATACTCGTTTACTGAACGAAGCCCACATATAGCACATTAGTAATATGTTTACTCTAACTTTATAAAAAAAAACATCTAGCAGTTGACATCATGTAAAATGACGTCACCACCGCACGTCACAAATCGAAAGTGGAAGCAAAAAGGTGATATTTCGCCATTTTAGTAGCTAGATGATCCGTTATAAAGCCACGAGTTACATGTAGATGTACGTACTTTAACAACAGATGTTTGTGCGTTATTCTAATAAAAAGGCTATCTAAAAAGCTAATCAAGGTGAGTGCTCAGAAAGAGAAGGTGACTTCCGCATTAACAGTTTCCGCATGTAAACAGGTGTTTAAAAGGTGTTACATATTTTCGTTTAACAAGCATTTATAGAATACACTACATTTAACCTACTCATAAGAAACGTGGAGGAGTGTTTCGCAGAGTCTGTTTGATATAAGTGTGCTCTAAGACCGTATAAATTCTGTGGGTTTGGTTTAGGTCTATTGTGTTTTCGTCCATTTTGAAGCAATTTATTTTTCTTTTCTTTTTTTCTTCTGCTTACACTTCTTGCTTGTTTATTTATATAGCCTAGTTAATTTATATCAACATAATATTTTCTGAACCTGTTTATCCAACTCTCAGTATAGATGAATTATTTGGGGAGATTCTAAAATGCCTAACGTGAAAAAAAAGTTTAATGTGGCCTAATGTACCTAAACATCAACCAGAGAAACCCAAATTTCTGTCAGACTTTACTTATAATTAACTCTAACCTCTGTAATTTGTAGTTCCAATTTCATAGATAAATTGAAAAACATCACGTTAAGTGTTTTCTCCCCTATTGAAGTCCATTATAAGGAAAAACCAAATCAAATCAAATCACTTTTATTGTCACATCATCAGCAGCACGTGTGCTATGATGAGTGAAAAGCTTAGGTGCTGGCTCCAGACAGTGCAAAATACAGACAGTGTAAATACAACGACAGTGCGAAATACAGACAGTGCAAAATACAGACAGTGCAGGATACAGACAGTGCAAAATATAGACAGTGCAGTATACAACAACATACTCACAAAAAACAAGACAATGTAAAATTGGCAATGTTGACAGCGATACGTGGCTTATTTTATCTTAACAACAAGCAGTGAAAATCAAATTTCTATCAAATTTCACTCGTGACAAACACTTTCTGATGTCATAAGAATGAGCTCCAATTTTAGTGAGTGAAAATTTTCACGTTATGCGTTTTAAGTCTATTATGAAAAAGGAAAAAAATGAATTAGGAAAAAGCTTAACATACATTTGGTGGAGCACACCAAAAGTATATGAAATTTTACTTGTAATTAACACTAACTACTAGGAAAAGATCAAGCCCTGATTCTGTGGATAAAGTGAACAATGTCACTTTAAGCGTTTTATCCCTATTTAAGTCCATTATAGCAGCTTAATGTGGTTTAACAATTAAAAATATACTTTTGATAAACACTTTCTGCTGTTAAAAGAACAAGCTTTTATTTTAGTGTATCAAGTGAACAACATCACTTTAAGCATTCTCCCTATAAAAGTGCGTTGTAAGGAAACTTAACGTACTGTATACCTTAACACTGACCAGGGAAACCCACATTTCTGTCCAACTTTTCTTGTGATTAACACTAACTATTGTCAATAGAACGGGCTCTAATTCCATAGATGAAGTCAACAATATAGCGGTAAGCGTTTTCTCTCCCATTGAAGTCCATAATAAGGAAAGGCTTAACATAACGTTACAACAACCGAGGGAAACCAAATGTTAAAAAGGCTGTTCATAAAATCTCATTTTATTTATGATCGATTAACCCTTGCTGTCAAAAGAATGCGCTTGTGCATGTCATTGACATCCCCACAACAACATAGGGGAAAACGCTTAAAACAACTTTGTTTACTTTAGCTGTGGGAAACGGTGCTAATTCTTTTGCTAGTAGTTAGTGCTAATCACAAATAAATTTTGCTGTAAATTTGATTTTCCCCGCTTGTTGTTAAGGTACATTAAGCCATGTTAATGTGATGTTTTTCACTTTCTCTATGAAATTGGGACTGGTTCTTTTAACAGTAGTTGGGGTTAATTACAAGTAAAGTTTGACAGAAATTTGGTTTCTCTGGTTGATGTTTAGGTACATTAAGCCACGTTAAGCTTTTTTCACATCAAGCATTTTAGAATCTCCCGTTATTTGGTTTGTTTGTCATTTACATTCATTCAGTGTTGCAGATCAGTTTCTTCTTCATCATGGACAACACACAAACATCCATTGATGATGATGTTTCTCCAGGATGCAGGTATTTGAAAATTTTAAAGATACATTTGATGGAAGCAAGCTGTAACTTTGTTTTTTGTTTTGCCAAAGTGAGTTATTTTTAGGATGTTCACGTGATCTGATATCATGTGGATATAAATCTTTAGTTAATTTCATTGTTTTTTTATAAATACCAGATTTTCAGTTTCCTACCTGTAATTAATATGTCTGGCAAACTAAAGGTTTACAGTCATTTTTATTAGTTCCACAAAATCCACATTCTATAGTGAGTTAAGTTCTTTTGTTTTTGTGGGGCAGTATGTTATTATGATATCCATAATCTTACATTTCATCTGATGTTTCTCACACCAAGAGATGCATCTGTAAGTGTTCTTAGTTCAGTCTATAGTTTCACTGTCAACAATCAAAAATTGCATTTTAATGTAGAAGTAAATGTTCATTTATTTTCTTTTCGGCTTAGTCCCTTTATTAATAAGGGGTAGCCACAGCGGAATGAATCGCCAACTTATCCAGCATATGAATTTCGCAGTGGATGCCCTTCCAGCTGCAACCCATCACTGGGAAACACCCACACACTCTGATTCACACATACACTACAGCCAATTTAGCTTACCCAATTCACCTACACCGCATGTCTTTGGACTTGTGGGGGAAACCGGAGCACCCGGAGGAAACCCATGTGAACACGGGGAGAACATGCAAACTCCACACAGAAATGCCAACCGACCCAGCCGGGGCTCGAACCAGTGACCTTCTTGCTGTGAGGTGACAGCGCTACTCACTGCGCCACCTAGAAGTAAATGTGTTTAATATATAGTCATTAATTCAAACCATTAACCTCAACTCCTTTTTGTTATAGTTCAGTTCATCAGAAGAGACCAGAGTCAGAGCCCAGCAGTGTGTCTGTGCGGAGTGACGGGTCTAAGGATCATAAAATACATTTTAGGAGTGAAGACACACAGACTCATCTAAGGTCTATCTAGCTTTCATTATTCATTCATTCACTCATTTATAGAAGATACTATTGAAATCTTATATTACAGTTTTTTAATATGTATGCTAGTGTGGTATCCTTACTGTCAAACTTTATCTTAATCTTGCCAGTTTTATTTCTCCCACCAAGAGACACATCTGCAAGAGTACTTAGCTCAGTTTACAGTTTTTATCACAACATGGAGTTAACTTTTAAAATTGCAATGTGATATTCAGTGGATAAATAAATGTTTATTCAACATTAATTTAGACCAGAGCCAGAGCCCAGCTGTGTGTCTACGAGGAGTGACAGGTCTTTGGAACATAGAGTACATTTTAAGAGTGAAGACTCACAGACTGATCTCAGGTATATTCATTCATTCACAGAATATACAGTGCATCCGGAAAGTATTCATAGCGCTTCACTTTTTCCACATTTTTTTGTTACAGCCTTATTCCACAATGGATTAAATTCATTTATTTCCTCCAAATTCTACACACAATAGCCCATAATGACAATGGGAAAAAAGAGGTTTTGAAATTGTTGCAAATTAATTAAAAATAAAAAACCTGAAAAATCACATGTACACAAGTATTCACAGCCTTTGGTGTGAAACTCTAAATTGAGCTCAGGTACATTCTGTTTCCACTGATCATTCTTGAGATGTTTCAGCAGCTTAATTGGAGTTCACCTGTGGTAAATTCTGTTGATTGGACATGATTTAAAAAGGCATACGCCTGTCTATATAAAGTCCCAGGGGTGACAGTTCATGTCAAAGCACAAACCAAGCATGAAGACAAAGGAATTGTCTGTAGACCTCAGAGACAGGATTGTGTCGAGGCACAAGGCTGAGGAAGGTTACAAAAAAATTTCTGCTGCTCTGAAAGTTCCAGTGAACACAGTGGCCTCCATCATCCGTAAGTGGAAGATGTTTGGAACCACCAGGACTCTTCCTGGAGCTGGCCGGCCATCTAAGCTGAGTGATCGAGGGAGAAGGGCCTTAGTCAGGGAGGTGATCAATAACCCGATGGTGACTGTCTGAGCTCCAGCGTTCTTCTGTGGAGAGAGGAGAATCTTACAGAAGGACAACCATCTGTGCAGCAATCCACCAATCAGGCCTGTATGGTAAAGTGGCAAGACGGAAGCCACTCCCTGCTTGGAATTTGCCAAAAGGCATCTGAAGGACTCTCAGACCATAAGAAACTAAATTCTCTGGTATGATGAGAATAAAATTGAACTCTTTGGAGTGAATGCCAGGCGTTATGTTTGGAGAAAACCAGGCTAATGCCATCCCTACAGTGAAGCATGGTGGTGGCAGCATCATGCTGTGGGGATGTTTATCAGCAGCAGGAACTGGAAGACTAGGCAGGATAGAGGGAAAGATGAATGCAGCAATGTACAGAGACATCCTGAATGAAAGCCTGCGATCTGAAAATGGTTGTACACCGTCGCTTTCCATCCGACCTAATAGAACTTGAGAGGTACTGCAAAGAGGAATAGGCAAAAATTCCCAAAGACAGGTGTGCCAAGCTTGTGGCATCATATTCAAAAAGACTTGAGGCTGTAATTGCTGCCAAAGGTGCATCAACAAAGTACTGAGCAAAGGCTGCGAATACTTATTTACGTATGATTTTTCAGGTTTTTTATTTTTAATAAATTTGCAACAATCTTTTTTTTCACATTGTCATTATGAGGTATTGTGTGTAAAATTTTGAGGAAATTAATTAATTTAATCCATTTTGGAATAAGGCTGTAACATAAAAAAAGTGGAAAAAATTGTAGTGATAATTGGATTTATCAAATATTAACACCACTATTTTGGTATGCAAATTAATAATGATATTTTAACCTCACGCGGGGGTACCAATTAATGTAGAAATAACAGATAAATAACTCTTTTTAAACGGGGCACCAGATAGCTTTGACTGTCAAAATAATTAACAACCAAATATTGTTAATTAAAATATACAAATGAGGAGTTTATTATCTGGCCAAATCTGAAGGATAATGAGATCGTGTGACTTGTAGAGCCTTTTACTGTATTATCAACACAAGGAAGACACAATTGTAATAAATGTGTACAGGCAGTGCAGAATTATTATGCACATGAGTATTTTGACCACACCATCCTCTTTATGCATGTTGTCTTACTCCAAGCTGTATAGGCTCGAAAGCCTACTACCAATTAAGCATATTAGGTGATGTGCATCTCTGTAATGAGAAGGGGTGTGGTCTAATGACATCAACACCCTATATCAAGTGTGCATAATTATTAGGCAACTTCCTTTCCTTTGGCAAAATGGGTCAAAAGAAGGACTTGACAGGCTCCGAAAAGTCAAAAATAGTGAGATATCTTGCAGAGGGATGCAGCACTCTTAAAATTGCCAAGCTTCTGAAGCGTGATCATCGAACAATCAAGCGTTTCATTCAAAATAGTCAACAGGGTCGCAAGAAGCGTGTGGAAAAAACCAAAGTGCAAAATAACTGCCCATGAACTGAGAAAAGTCAAGCGTACAGCTGCCAAGATGTCAAGATGCCACTTGCCACCAGTTTTGCCATATTTCAGAGCTGCAACATCACTGGAGTGCCCAAAAGCACAACGTGTGCAATACTCAGAGACATGGCCAAGGTAAGAAAGGCTGAAAAATGACCACCACTGAACAAGACACACAAGCTGAAATGTCAAGACTGGGCCAAGAAATATCTCAAGACTGATTTTTTTTAAGGTTTTATGGACTGATGAAATGAGAGTGAGTCTTGATGGGCCCGTGGCTGGATCGGTAAAGGGCAGAGAGCTCCAGTCCAACTCAGACGCCAGCAAGGTGGAGGTGGAGTACTGGTTTGGGCTGGGTGTCATCAAAGATGAGCTTGTGGGGCCTTTTCGGGTTGAGGATGGAGTCAAGCTCAACTCCCAGTCCTACTGCCAGTTTCTGAAAGACACCTTCAAGCAGTGGTACAGGAAGAAGTCTGCATCCTTCAAGAAAAACATGATTTTCATGCAGGACAATGCTCCATCACATCCGTCCAAGTACTCCACAGCTTTGCTGGCATAAAAGGGTCTAAAAGAAGAAAAACAATTGACATGGCTTCCTTGTTCACCTGAACTGAACCCCATAGAGAACCTGTGGTCCATCATCAAATGTGAGATTTACAAGGAGGGAAAACAGTACACCTCTCTGAACAGTATCTGGGAGGCTGTGGTTGCTGCTGCACGCAATGTTGATGGATTCTGTCAGTGTTTTGATCTGTTCACCATGGATGGCAGGCTTTTGAGTGTCCTTGCAAAGAACTGATTCAAAGTCCTTGCAAAGTCACTGATTTGTTTTTGTTTTGTTTTTGAATGTCAGAAATGTATATTTGTGAATGTTGAGATGTTTTATTGGTTTCACTGGTGAAAATAAATAATTGAAATGGGTATATATTTGTTTTTTGTTAAGTTGCCTAATAATTATGCACAGTAACAGTCACCTGCACACACAGATATCCTCCTAAAATAGCTAAAACTAAAAACTACTTCCAAAAATATTCAGCTTTGATATTAATGAGTTTTTTGGGTTCATTGAGAACATGGTTGTTTTTCAATAATAAACTTAATCCTCAAAAATACAACTTGCCTAATAACTCTGCACTCCCTGTATTTATTAACAAAAGAGTAAACAAGGATAGCTAATATTACTAAATGTACAATAAATTAAGTGCTTAGGCATGAGTCATGAAGGTGATTAAGTGAAACCTTATTCTACAATTACAAAGAACTCAGGAAGTTTTTGTTATTTATGAATATCAGTTATAAACATCTAATTATTTAGAATAGTTTATACTGAAACACACTATGCCAAGGTCTCATTTAGAGGGTTGGAAAGTGGTATATTTACGTTTTTGCTGTTGATGCAGTGGTTGGAAGAAGTTGGATCTTCTTGCCGGTCTTGAAGTATGGAACGAGCAGACTTGGCTCTCTTGAGCTTTGAAAAGAAGAAATCTGTAGATTCTGGAACACACAGAACTGGAGATTTCTGGAGGTGGTGGTTCTGATGTCGGGGACTTGCCGACGTCTTTATCCTTGAACGTAGAGTTCCTGGAAATCTGGGACACGCAGATTTCTGGAGGTGGTAGTCTTGAAGCTATGGTTTCAGACGCCTTGGAAAAAGCCCTGTGAATCCAATTTCCAAATCCTTGCTGGAACACGTAGCATAAGTTCTGATGTCTTTGAGCAATTCAGATAGCGTGTCAGGCCTTCCTTCACTTCTCTTTCAGTTTCCTCCGAGTTACTCTTTTAGTTACAACACCATTCTCGATACCACTCTTCTTTGTACCACCCTTCGTTACAACCGCATACCACCACACACTTGATTCTACCACAAATCTTACTCTTCCGCTGAGAGAATGTTTTTTAATACTTTCTCTGGAAAGCGGGAATGAAAAGGTGTCACCTTTCAAATGCAGCATTGCGATTGGATGATCCTGTGAGTTGGTCACTGGGTGGTGTCATCCATAGTGTGACCGGCATTTGCATAGTCATAGTCTACCGGTTAACTAATATAATATTTAAGAGTCTTAAATATTTTCCTATGCATAATTCACTTTCCAATCCACATATAATTTACCCAAGGCATTTTTTGAGGCTAAACATCACTATGTAATGTTGATCTTTACCCAAGCATTCATATATAACATTATTAAGCAAAGTTTCATACAGTGGAGTATTTCAAGCAGTGCATATTAAATATATAAATAATCATTTGAATCTACAGGTATATAAAGTGAAATATAATAATAATATAAAGTCCGTTTTGTGTCTCTTTTGTGAAATGTAAGTTTTCTGATACATGTGTCTCTCTGTGTCTGAGACGATGTAGAATGTTGATTAGATCAAGAAGCTGTTTTGCAAGTTCTGGGCTCTTAACACCTTTGTCTTACACATAAACAAAAGACAGGTGGTCACTGTCTCAATTGCCACTTTCTGATGAGTTTAAGAAAAGGGTCAGAGTTTAGTGTTAACTCTGCAACATTTGTTTATATTGGAAATTAATTTCTACAAGCTAATTTCCACAAGTTCCTGGCTTTACCGCTGATCACTACAAAGTGAAGCGCTATGAATACTTTCCGAATGCACTGTATATTGACATTTTATATTACTGACTTTTTGTGTTATTATTTATGCTAGCATGGTATCCATGCTACTCAATATTATCTTAATTATCCTACCAGTTTTATTTCTCACACCATGAAACCCATCTGCAAGAGTACTTAGTTTAGTTTACAGTTTTTATGTCAACAAAGAGTAATTAAAAAATCA
This sequence comes from Danio kyathit, assembly GCA_903798195.1. NCBI lineage: Eukaryota > Metazoa > Chordata > Actinopteri > Cypriniformes > Danionidae > Danio > Danio kyathit. The sequence continues at coordinate 27,573,109 of LR812520.1, forward strand.
CACAGTGCTATTTAATGGATAAATAAACTGTTTATTGTGAGCTTTTTATGTATTCAACACAAATTCAAACCAAGTTCAAGTTCATTTATTTATAGAGCACATTTAAAAACAGTCACAAGACTGACCAAAGGGCTGTACTTAAGTCAAAGTAAAATAAAAAGACAGAATATAAAAACATAATTAATAAGCCAAAGAGATACGACTGAATAAATAAAAAATGTAGCAGTAGAAAGGACTATTAAGATAATATTAAAAAGCCAAGCTGAATAGGTACGTTTTTAGGAGTGATTTAAAAATAGATAGTTAATTTGAATTTGAATTTATTTATTTATTTAGCAGGGACAATGCACAAAAATTACATTAACCTCAAAGAGGAAAGATGCATTGTGCCAGGTTGTAGCAAGATTGCTATTTTCCACCTGCAGTCCCTGGACAGGTAAAAAATTAAAACAATAATATCCATGGATCCAATAATATCCATAGTGATGGAGCCATTCTAATATCAAGGGGCAAAGTGTTTCCACCACAGAGAAAGCTCTGTCCCCTTTACGTTTCACTAAGATTGAGGAACTAAAAGGAGATTTTGATCACTCGAGAGATCCATTAACCTAAGCTTCTATTTTTTGTAGTTCAGTTCATCGGAAGACAACAAAACCAGAGCCCAGCTCTATGAGGAGTGATGGGTCTATAGAACAATTTGTACATTTTAAGAGTGGAGACACACAGACTGATCTCAGGTAAACATATCTATAAGAGCTATATGATGATGATGATGATGATGACGACAATGAACACCTAAAGATATTGTGCTTAATAAATGTAATGACTTTTACAGCCATGAAGCTCTCAACACATTTCAGTCAAATCTGATGAAGAAGTTTGATAGCCTCTGTGAGGGAACAGCGGCACAGGGAAAATGTACACTCCTGAATGATATCTTCACAGAGCTCTACATCACAGAGAGTGAGAGCGGAGTGATCAGTAATGAGCATGAGGTAAGACAGATTGAGACACAATGCAGGAGATCAACAACAGCGGATACGCCAATCAAATGCAGAGACATTTTTACACGTTTACCTGGACAAGACAAAGCCATCAGGACTGTGCTGACAAAGGGAATCGCTGGCATTGGAAAAACAGTCTCTGTGCAGAAGTTTATTGTGGACTGGGTTGAAAAGAAGGACAATCAGGACCTCCAGCTCATATTTCCACTTCCTTTCAGAGAGCTCAATCTGACGAAGGGCAAAACGCTCAGTCTTTCGGATCTTCTTCATGCCTTTTTCCCTGAAACAAAGAACATTGAAATATTCGATGATAAATATAACATGTTGTTCATCTTTGATGGTCTTGATTAGTGTCGTCTGTCTCTAAATTTTAAGAGCATTGTGAGGTTGTGTGATGTCAGTGAATCAGCCACAGTGGACGTGCTGCTGACGAATCTGATTGTGGGGAATCTGCTTCCCTCTGCTCTCATCTGGATCACTTCCAGACCAGCGGCAGCAAATCTCCTCCCCTTTGAGTGTGTCCATAGAGTGACAGAGGTACGAGGTTTCGTAGACCCTCAGAAAGAGGAATACTTCAGGAAGAAGATCAGAGATCAGAGTCTGGCCAACAGAATCATCTCACACCTGAAGTCCTCCAGGAGCCTCTACATCATGTGCCACGTCCCAGTGTTCTGCTGGATCTCAGCCACTGTACTAGAGAGGATGTTGAGTGAAGGAGAGAGTGGAGAGATTCCCAAGACTCTCACTCAGATGTACACACACTTCCTGATCCTGCAAACCAACATCAAACGTGAGAAGCACTATGAGAACAAGGTGAGAGACAAAGACATGATCCTCAGACTGGGGAAACTAGCTTTTCAGCAGCTTGTGAAAGGCAACGTGATCTTCTACGAGGAAGACCTGAGGGACTGTGGCATTAATGTGACAGAAGCGTCAGTTTACTCAGGATTGTGCACTCAGATCTTCAGAGAGGAGTTGGTTTTGTGTCAGAGGAAAGTCTTCACCTTTGTTCATCTGAGCATTCAGGAACATATAGCGGCTCTTTATGCACACCTCTCCTGTCTAAACAAAAACATAAATGTTTTTGAGCAAGTGACGTTTGAATATGTTCCTTTGTCTAACCTGCATCAGAGAGCTGTGGATGAGGCTCTACAGAGTAAAAACGGACATCTGGATCTTTTCCTGCGGTTTCTGTTGGGTCTGTCAGTGGAGTCAATTCAGATTCTCCTGCAAGGCCAAATGAAAGGGACAAAAAGAAGCTCTGACAGCAGTAAAGAAACAGTTGAGTACGTCAAGATGAAGGTCAGCACAGTTTTCTCTCTAGAGAAATCCATCAATCTCTTCCACTGTCTGAATGAACTGGGTGACCATTCACTAGTGGACGAAGTACGACAGTATCTGAGAACTGAACAACTACATAAAACCAAACTCTCTTCATCTCAGTGGTCAGCTGTAGTGTTTGTGTTATTGACCGCAGAGAAGAAGCTAGAAAATTTTGAAATTAATGAGTTTGTTAGTGGAAACGACCAAACTGAAAAACTGGAAGTGTTGAAGAAGCTGCTGCCTGTGATTAAAGAATCCAGATCAGTTTGGTAAGTATTAATAGCAATGTTTCCAACACCCTATTTTATTACGCATCAGAAACTCGGAATTTTGAAAAAGTATCTGTGTCAACTGACGGCTACCATATTTTTTATGTTGACTAAAATAAGCACAGTATTGTGTCACAGGGAAACTATTTTCTGTGGACTGGTTATATAGATAAGGTTTATATTAGCTAGATAAGGAATCACACAAATGGGCATTGATCCCCATTTTGAGGGTTGAACAACAAGCACACCATTCAGCAAACAGATGTCCAGCCATTGGCACTACTCATTGTGAAGGCTCTTACCTGAGTGATTGTGTAGGGAGGAAGGGAGGGGTTGTCATGAGTAGTGTGCGATCTGAAATCCAGGTCAACTTCTGTGGTGCAGCAAGTCCTGTTCCTCATCCTTTTTGATTTTGCAAAGTTTCTGTGCAGACCCAGGGACCAGCTTTTAGCTAGTGCATTTGTGCCAAGGAGACAACAAGCAGCAATGGTCAGGAAAATGATATGCCAATCCAGGTGGAGTTTCGTAGACAAATCCGACACTGCATGCTGGTTGAACATGGTGCCCCAGCCTGTTCTCGATTTGTTGTCAAACAAAAACATGCCTCAATACTTGTTCTAGGGGCACACTGGATGACTGAAAATAAAAGTCTGTGTGCATATACCCAATTTTTTATGCAGTCATGCCGTCACGGTGACAGAGAAAAAGAACAAGACTCTTAGCTTAATTGCTAATTAATTCCCAGGGGGAAAATGAGAGGAAAAAAATAGCACCTGTTTGTCTCAATCTTTTTCACTTCAAAACGGGCAAATGAGACAACATACACCATAAACACCATAAAGTATTGTTCAAAATAATAGCAGTACAATGTGACTAACCAAAATAATCCAGGTTTTAGTATATTTTCTATTGATACATTGCAAACAAGTTACCAGTAGGTGCAGTAGATTCTTGGAAAACAAACCAGACCCAACATTCATGATATGCACGCTCTTAAGGCTGTGCAATTGGGCAATTAGTTGAAAGGGGTGTGTTAAAAACATAGCAGTGTCTGCTGTTGACTGTACAAACTCAAAACTATTCTGTACTATCCTGTGAATCACTAAACTGATATTTAGTTGTATGACCACAGTTTTTTTTATAAATGCTTCACATCTGCGTGGCATGGATTCAACCAACTTGTGGCACCTTTCAGCTGTTATTTCACTCCATGATTCTTTGACAACATTCCACAATTCATTTACATTTCTTATTTTTGCTTTAGAAAAGCTTTTTTGATATCACCCCACTAGTTCTCGATTGGATTCAGGTCTGGGGATTGGGCTGACCACTCCACAACATTCATTTTGTTGGTTTGGAACCAAGACTTTGCTCGTTTACTAGTGTGTTTGGGGTCATTGTCTTGCTGAAACAACCATTTCAAGGCCATGTCCTCTTCAGCATAGGGCAACATGACCTCTTTAAGTATTTTGACATATGCAAACTGACCCACGATCCCTGGTGTGTGATAAATAGGCCCAACACCATAGTAGAAGAAATATGCTCATATCATGATGCTTGCACCACTATGCTTTGATGTCTTCACTGTGTACTGTGGCTTGAATTCAGATTTTGGGAGTCGTCTCACAAACTGTCTGTGGCCCTTGGACCCGAAATGAACAATTTTACTCTCATCAGTCCAGAAAATGTTCTTCAATTTCTCTTTAGGCCAGTTGATGGCAAATTGTAACCTCTTCTGCACATGCTTTTTTTTTTTTAAAAAAGGGACTTTGCAGGGGATTCTTGAAAATAGATTAGCTTTACACAGACATCTTCTAACAGGTAACTCCAGTTTGTCTTTGATCATCCTGGAGCTGATCATTGACTGAGCCTTTTCCATTCTGGTTATTTTTCGATCCATTTTGATAGTTGTCTTCCATTTTCTTCCTTGTCCATCTGGTATTGCCCTCCATTTTAAGGCATTGGAGATCATTTCCCCCCTCTCCAATCAACTTTTTAATAAAAGTATGCTATGTCTTTAACGACCCATTTGCTGCAGGCTTTAAAATGCATGTTTAATAAGTGCAGGCTTCATCCTTAAGTAGGGGCCAACTGATTCACACCTGTTTTTTCAACTGATGACCTCAAAATTGATGACCTCACTGATTGAATGCCACACTGGGTCTTGTTTGTTTTCTGAGAATCTACTGCACCTACTAGTAACTTTGCCATGTATCAATAGAAAATATACTAAAACCTGGATTATTCTGATTAGTCACATTGTACTGCTATTATTTTGAACAATACTGTACATAGTAAAACTGCACTCTACAGCCACAACGATATGGTGCAACACATTGAACCACCAAATAAATCAACACACACTCTAAGTAGATGGAATCTCCCACTGGTGCTTTCTGACTTGGTGGCTTTGCTTAAAGGTGCAGAAAAAGCAACTATAGTATGCTTAGTGGTTGGCTGGCGGGGTGCAGGACTTACACTCATTACTAAGCCATACTTACATGCTATTTCAGATCGAATATTCAAAGTAGCTTGGTTAACAATATATGGGCCGCGTCACAGGCTGTCATTGTTCAAAAATAAACCAATCTTCACCTCAGCAAAGCAGGCTAGGCAGAATAGCACTATTTACTTATGTTTTGTTGTTAAACTAAATAAAAATCTACATTATCCGTGCTGTAAAAGGTCCCTTATCAAATTGAAAATAGTCACAGCAATCTTTTGTCGGGAGATTTCAGTGGCTGAACAACACTTCTGTGCATATAACCCATTCATAAAACAACACAATCTACATCAGCTTTGCATGACTAAAATACTTTAAAAACATTAACATTACCTGTCTAAACGAAATACTTCGTCCTTCCTCTAGCGTGCAAAACTTACTCCAATATTGATTCAGGATTTTTACATTTTTTGATTCAGCATTTGTTTTTACTGCTGTCATTCTCTCATGTGCACGTGAATGCGGTGCATTGAACAGGATGCGCAGTCTCTACATTTGTTGACAGACAGTTTGGGCTACTTATCAGTTTTATGGGAATTGTCGGCCAGACAAATTTTAATTGGATGAGCATTTTTTAGTTTTATGCCTCACCTAGAATGTAAAAATACATATAAATACATTTAGATAATTTACTTCAATCATTACTATTGGAATGTGAAGAAACTTTCAACCAGCACAACAACAAAAATTTTTGAAGACAATCACCTACTGCACCTTTATAGATTAAGTCATCTGTCTTAGGAGAAATTGTGATCTCCATTTAAAAATGTATACATATTTAATTTATTTAATTGTAATTTGTGAGTGAAAGTGAAGAGTGTGTATTTGTTCTCTACAGGTTTGTTAATTATAGTCTCACAGATGAAGGTTGTGCTGCATTGGCTTCAGCTCTGATATCAAACCCTGAAAATGTGAGAGAACTGGATCTGGCATTTAATGATCTAAGAAGTTCAGTGACTTCTCTCTGTGCTGTACTGGAGAATCCGCACTCTAAACTGGAGAAAATGGTGTAAGTTCATATTTGACTCTCATACATGAAACACAATTGAACGTAAATGTGAAGTTTTAATTCGCCCTGAATGTACACTTTAACATTTCAATGTGTTTGTTTTTATTATTGGTTGTAAATATCAAAAAACTAAAAAGTAGGAACATGTTTTCATTGACTTTCATTCATATTTTTGTGGAAATTGTTACATATTTTACTTTTCAAGACTTTGAACAATTTGTAATAACGAACTGTTGAAATAATATTAATATTTTTACAATTGGTTTTGACCAATTGAACAAGTCTTTGATGAATTAAAGTATTTTTAAAAGAGTAAAAAACACGATGATGAAAATTATTGATAATATAATAATAATAATACATGTATACATTGAAAAAAATATTTCACATTTTTATTTAAAAAATGCAGCTTATATTTATCCTATTATTTAAAGCGAATAGATGTACATCCTGCTTGAATGAAACTGTTTTATGATTATGGTTTGTGCTCTGACATTTTAGGCCTCAGTTCTTCAAACATGTTGATTTGGGTTTTAAGTTCATGCTTTCTCTTTAATAACTGATCATTGTACTCTACAGGTTGGCTCATTGTGGTTTGACAGGTGAAAGTTGTGCTGCTTTGGCTTCAGCTCTGAGATCAAACCCTGCACAACTGAGGGATCTGGATCTGTCCAGGAATAAACTAGGAGATTCAGTCACTCTTTTCTGTGCCGTACTGGAGCATCCTCACTGTAAACTGGAGAAACTCTGGTAAGATCATATTTGACTCTCTCACACATGAAACACAATGTAAAGTTTATGTTAAGTGTTGAGTCTCTTTCTGCTGCTGTGACTTGAAAATTATTTTACCTGATTGAGCTGTAAATTATTGAACACATGAGCTGCTCATCACTAACACGATACTGCAGGACTGAGAGACACTCAATCACACAATTTCACATCACACACACATCTCGTTCTCTGGACAGAAAGAGCGATTATTCCGCTGAGTCACATGAAGGTATATTACTGACTCTAGTTTGTTTCTTACAGTCTACTAAAGCAAATGGGCATGTTGAATGAATATTTTCTGATTTTCTGTTTTTGTCTGATATTCAATAATTCAACAAGATTTTTTTATGATCCATGAAACGGGAAGATAAAACCATCTGAAAAATGTAAATGTAGCAACTTAGCAAGTGAATGGAATGGTAAATTCTTCTGTCATAAAGCATTTTTGGTACATCAGTGGGCATTTTATCCAACAGTCATCATTGTACAGTGGGATACATCAGGCCCAAGCCTTTAGAGGGCCCTAAGCAGAATTTTATTTGGGGCCCACTTGGTGCAAACAATATGACAAATTATCGTCAATCATCGATTATTCACACACTTTAAATTTACAACACGCATTATCAATTTTATTTGCTGTAGCTGTGTTGCTTACATCAATAAATATGTTTTTAAGGTCCCAATAAGTGCTTTGAAATGTCATTTTTTATTCGATGTTTGACGTAATCTCAACTGCAACATGAAGAGAGAGTGGGGCATAGAGTAGCCCCTCCCCTTTAAAAAAACAGCCCATAGCATTTCTTTCCTCACAGCTCTGCCAGTGAGAGTGGTTGAGCTCAAGCACATCAAATGAACAGGGGGTGGGGCATGTCAGGGGCGGGGCATGAAGGGGGCGGGGCATGTCAGACACTAGAGAGAATTTGATTGGTCAGAAGATTTGATGAGAAACTGAAGTATAAGGTGATGTGAAAAAAAGTTGATTCATTTAGGTGGAAGTGACAGACTACAAGTTTGACATGTTTATATCAGTTTTATATCTTCTAAATGGGATTTTTGTCACTGTTTTGTACCACACTAGCTTATAGATATCCTTAAAGTCTAACATACTGCTACTAATATATAAATAATGTTATTTTAATTACACTGGACCTTTAAGACCATTCTAGATATTATTCTGCAGAAACAGCTTCCTATTGATCCCACCTTTTATATGACTACTTGACACAAAACTAAACAATTAGACACAAAACATTAATCTGAGCTGTAATTAATTTTGACAGAAACAAAAATTGCTAGAAGCAGCCAATAGCATTCTTCTTATTATTATTCAGTCAAGAATCCTCCAAACAGTCAAGAATAGCGGCAATAAAGATACAGATCTGTTTTTAAAATAGATTTAAATGTTACCACTGCAAAAAAAAATGTGTTTCTTGCATACAGGTTTTTGTATTTTCTAGTTCAAATATAAAAAAAAAATCCCTTTAAATCAAAATCAAATTAAATCAAGAAGCATTTTCTAGATATATTCGCATATCTATCATATTACTAAATATTTAGAAAAGAAATTCAGTTTTCAGAAATAATTCTGAATTAAGTGATTTTTTTTTGTAAAGCAAACAAATTAATCTGCCAGTGAGATAAGTAAAATAATCTTATTTCAAACCAATATTGTTTTACTTACCCAAATTGGCAGGTCATTTAGCTTTTTTAATGAAAAGCCCACATCATTTTGACTGAAAATCTGTCTAGAAAATGTTTATTCTTTAAGAATCTTTACATATTTGGACTAGAAACAAGACAAAAACAATAAAAAAGTAATTAATTTTTGCAGTGTATTTACCAACTGTCAATGATTCATAGTACATGGCTGTGTGATAAGAAATTTGATCACATTTCTTGTATATCATATAACCATGATATATCATAATGTTTGTAAATAGAGGGTAAAAAATGCATCAAAAATTTATAAGATGCATTTCTTTCATTAACAGCACGTGTTTATAGAATTTCATCAGTGTAAAACAAGCACACAGCTGTCCAATCTGAAAAATGCAGAGTTATGTTTGTGACTGAAAGGGCTCAGTTCTAAATTAGTCAGAGCAGCAGCATCTCAATTTAGTGCAATATACATTTAAGAAAAAACTGTCAAAATAGCAATTTATTGCTTTCTAGTTTTCTTTAAACTAAAGACACTTATTACAACTTGGCCAAATTATTTGATATAGTTTATGCTTAGCCCTGGTTTATTTTTAATCATGCAAAATCCAGCATTCCCACTAGATTAATATATTTTCTTTATGAGCAGTAACTGATCAGAATGCTCAGAAAGGTGAGCACAGACTCCTCTGAGCACTTATAATGTCTCTAGCAGTGGAGAACATTAGTTATTTATTCATCAATTTCAAAAGAGCATAATTTTTAAGTTTTTTTTTAAATTTCTCTAATATTTTTAGCCAAAATTCCATCTACAAGACTTTGCAAAGGACTGCAAGGGTTAAATAAATGCAAGGCCCTTCAAATTTTGATATCTTTATATATTTTGGCAGAATTAAATAGAGCACATATTCCTGTATAAAGTTTCACAGCACTGACCGCGGGCACGCGCAAGCGATCTAGCAAAGTGAAAGAAGGTCTGTAAAGGAGAAACTAGCGGAAGATTCGGGAGAACTGAGATGTCTGAAACGCACAAATACCTTGGTCCAGCTTCGACAGAAGAAGGTGTCCAAATGGCTGAAATTTTCACCATTGCAATGGCTCACCTGTCAGTGGTTAAAAACGCCAGTGCCTCTCTGATGTATTGTTTATCCGCCATTATGGGGGGCAGCTGGGTGTAACTGCAGCCACATCGGTAAATGGCTGCAGTCAGTGTAAGGCTGATTAATTAATTCAGATCTTTTTTACATTTAGATAAATATCGATTCTTGGCACCAGAGCATATTGATATTTTGTCCCATAATCTATAACCCAACTCTCCAACAAACTTAAACAAAAACTTGCTTATGCCTTGGGCTGGCTCTGGGATACATGGTATTGACACAAGGTGTTGATGTCCAGATTGTGACTTGCTGGTTTTGTTTTTGTAATCTGAAAGAATGAAACTTCTTTTTGACAAGTGAACCAAGTTTTCAATGTGTGTTTATTTTCATTGAAAATATTATAAAACAAAGAAGAAATCTTTGTCTGACTTTTAAAAGATTTTTTGTTTTATAATTTTGTGTAAACTGCTACTGTATACGCTTTACTTTTTCAGGAAGAATTAAAGGAGTGGTCCAGAGTGTATTTTAAGGCTTGGTTGTGTTTATAAGATGCAAAGCAATGTGTGCTCGTGCTTCATTTGTAGAAAATCACGTTATTTGTTCATATATCTTACTGATTTTATACAGCTACTCAGCTAACATGAAAACAACTATCATATTTCCTAGTTCCTCTGAAAGGACCACCCTCAAGAGGCTCTGAATGGTCAGCTAACATAATGTGCTCTGATTCGTGGATCGGCTCCACGTCACCAGGAAAAGCATCACGCCCCTACAAGCACGCGCTTTTGCGCTGTGTAAATCAGAATTAGATTTCAGAGGTGCCGGATCCAGATTCGCGTGTTCTGGCACAAATTAAGCCCTGCTTACAGGTTGTGGCTCACAATCCACAGCTTCTTCTATTATGGTTGGAAGAGTCCAGCACTGATCTGGGAGAGATTCTGGAAGTTCTCCTTAGTCAAATGCTAGCTATATCTTTTTTTTTTTGCTAGCTATATAATTCTCAGAATGAGTTTTGTTGAAATAGCAGCATTTGGACAGCATTTTAGCTTTCTCTGCTACATTACAGCACTACAGCGCCTCTGGCCACGGCCCTTTGCTGCGCGGGGCATATGCGCGTGGTGAATGCTTGTAAGTTGAAGCATTTGTGATCTCACTAACCCGGATGTATGTGGTAGCCCCCAAACTTTGTTCGCTGTAGGCTTTGCTAAGCTAACTCTGTAAAAGTCAATGTCTCCCTTAGCATTGAACTTTGAGCGTACGTTCACATTCAGAAATATTGTTTATGTTCACACTGCTACATTTCACATCAACTAAAGTTTAAAATATGATATCGTAGTGGACCACCCCTTTAAAAAAGTTTAAAACAACATCTGAAATATTTTGAAAGGGTAAAGTTATTTGTTTATCAAACCCATCAATTAAAAAGGACAGAGAATTACTTATTCTTTTGAATAATAATACAGTTCATTGCAAAAAAAAATAAACATTTCAACACTGAAAAAAATGATAAATGTTTCTTGAGCAGCAAATCAGCATATTAGAAGGATTTCTGAAGAATAATGTAACTGACTGAAGTAATGATACTAATATATTATATTTTTAAATATATTTGCATAACAAACATAATTATTTCTGCATTAAGTTTGTTCTTATTCTTTAAGGATTGAAATGTGAGTGAGAAGATTGTGTCTTTTTTTCTACAGGTTGAGTGATTGTGGTGTCACAGATGTAGGCTGTGATGCTTTGGCTTCAGCTCTGAGATCAAACCCTAAAAGCTTGAGGGACCTGAGTCTCTCTTGGAATAAACTATCAAGATCCAAAATGAAGTTGCTCTCAGATCTTAAGGATGACCCGCATTATAAACTGGACACATTATACTTTTGTGAGTATGTTTTTATTTAAAACTGCCTCAAAAGTTTAGTAACAGGTGCTTTGGCGATCTGCGCTACCTCCTCAAAATGTGCTACCTGTAGGTCAATCTGTCATATTTCATCTAAAAAATAAAGGGTAGCGCATCCTGTCAGCTTCAAATGTCTATCAGAATGAATTACCACCTTAAATAAGAAAGTTTAAACAGGGATTTCACATTTTGTCAGCTTCAAATGTCTATAGCAGGGGTGCTCAACCCTATTCCTGGAGATCGACCTTCCTGCAGTTTTCAGTTGCACCCCATATTAAACACACCTGCCTGTAATTATCAAGTGCTCCTCAGGTTCTAATTAATTGGTTCAGGTGTGTTTGATCAGGGTTGGAGCTGAAACCTGCAGGAAGGTCGATCGCCAGGAACAGGGTTGGTCACCCATGCTTTATAGGAATGAACTACCATACTGATAGACATTTGAAGCTGACAAGATGCGCTACCCCTGATTTTTTTAGATAAAATATGAAGGGTTGCACATTCTGAGAAAAAGCAAGCACAGATCGTCAGTACATTTGGACTTGTTTATAAATGGAGGGCAATAGGATTCAGTAACAATAATTCAGTTTCACTGTAGTCTCTGTGCTTTAAGCAGTTTAGCAAGAGTACTTATATCCTAACATGTCTGGTTGTGTTTTTTCTGATATGGATCTGCAGATATGGTCTGACAGCAGTAATGTCTTATATTGTGTGTTTTTTATTGCAGGACTCTCAGAGTGGTGAGGTATTCTACTGAGTTGCCAGTGGTCCATCAGTTAGAATGCATGAGTCTTGTTAATCACTTATAGTTTCTTCATTCCCCACTTGCTTCATATAGGTAACAGGTGGAAAGAGTTGTGGTTCTACAGAAAACAAAAACAATATACGTTAATTATTAAATCAAGTTACATCAGTTATACCGTACAACATTAAACGCAGTGCAGTACGATTAATATCATTGTTAACTGGTTAATTGCAAATGTATAATTTGGATCATATGAAAGCATATAGAACTCTCAGCCATAAAAATCAAACAAACCTCTTATTGCTACAACAACATGAATTGTATCAGATTGAAAATACAAATGGCAAAGCTCTGAACAATCCTAATATATAGACCTGGCAAGGACTAGATTTAAACATGGCCAGGCAACCCATTACCACACAATAAGTCATACATCTACACCTATAATATGCCCACACCCTTCATTTTTGTACATCTGTAAAAAACATTTAACAGCAGTTATCACAGTTCTTAAGTTGTCTTAAAATGGCTACCTCATACATCTGCTGAATAGGTCATTTTGCTTCCCATCCTACAACTTTTTATAGAGCCCCTATTATGGGTTATAAAAATGAGCTTTTCATGCAGTGTGTAACACAGCATTACGTGAATGAAAACATCCAGCTGAGGTTTAAATCTGAAAGTGCACCGTGTATAAAACTATTGATTCTTTAACGAAATAGTCGACTCAGAGTCGAATAAATGAATCATGTTGGGTTTGGATCTTTTACTTGAATGCGTCGATACGGTACATCACCAAATATGTTTTACTGGTTGTCCAGTTCCAGTAATAACGTGAACGCACCGTTCCCTTCAGACACTTGCAGAGCACGGAGGGTCATGGTACTGATCATGACACGAAGATGACGATCACTGACAGATGGAGATTCAGCTGTGGGGAATAAAGGGTTAAAGTTCATTTTCACAACAACACCACAGTATAGCCAAGCTAGTGCTGTGTTTGTTCCTGTCATTTTTCTGATTTTTGATACAATAATCTACGCTGCAACGTGAGATTCGCCGACCGTTTGCTATTAAAGGAAGGAGCAGCAGAGACTATGGGACTTTGTCAGACTTTGACAGGGACTTTGTCAGTAACTGTTGCAGTTCATATGGACCAGTTTCTTCTTCCTCCGGGTCATAACATGTAAGTGTCATTAAAATTGTTGCCTCGTCCTGTGTAGTTTGCAAAATATGTGTTTAATAGTGTGTTAACATGGAATCGCTCTACGCAGCTTGTTATCACTTATCTACAGTGTTGTGCAAGTTACTTCCAAACTGTAATACATTACAGATTACTTGTTACTGTTATTTAAAAGTAATCCCTTACATTACAATATTACTGTCTCAGAATTGTAATACGTTACATTACTCTTATATTACTTTTTAGTTACTTTCACTAAAATAACTACAGAATTAGAACTTAACTTTCTAAAACGACCAAATGTACGGCAGAGCATTTTACATCCAGTAGAAAGCGATATGATGTAGCAGAATGACTGTGACCTATCCAGGCTACTAACAATATAGTATATAACTGGCAATGTGAAGGCTCAAGACAAAGCAAGAAAGGATGACAGTCAGACTCACAAATGATCTGTTAAAAGTATGGTAGAGGTAAAGTGGTTGTCTGGCAGTATCTGTGAATAGCTTGACTATATTCATATTAGACACAACAGGCCATATGTAAACTCCAATGCCATGACAAAATGCAGATTTCTTTTCTCTTCTTATTGTTGCCATTATTGTATTCACTTTAAATTCAAGTGGCTCACAACAGAAACTGTCCTGCACAAAGTGAGCATGATGAACAAAGCTTTCTCAATATAATGCTCGTGCACCGATTTCCTCTGTTTGTAGACAAAACTGTTTACGAGCTCTTAAATATACACTGCTTGCACACAAGTTTTCTCACGTTCTGTCAAATATGCACTGCTCACGCACACATTTTCTTGCGCGCTCTCAGTACACTCGCTCAGTGAGATTATATGCAGACTCACAATTTGTGTCTTGTGTTCCCTCTTCCTTTCGTGCTTTTTGATATGATTTTTATTGGTGCACTATTTATTAACAATAACCAGTATGCTAAAATAGACTTATAATTTTTAATCTAATAAACCATAACATTTTTGGCTGTATGTTATATGATGAGATATTTCCAGTTTTATACACTTAAAGACACAGAGAATAGACGTTTTATTTTAAAAACATTTATTAAACATCTAAAAGGTGCACTATACTAATCAAATAAAAAAACATTTAAAGTAAAATATAGCGAACGCAAGCAGAAATGTTACAGATAAAAAATAGGGAAAAACGATATGGTATTATAGCCTGTTCACTCTTCAAATAAATCTCACTATCAATCTCATTTTATCATGGCAACTAAAATAAAGTGAACTAGTGTCTGTTGTCTTCCACATTGTTGATGAGATTGGAGTACATTTTGCCTGTCATCCTCTTCAGTTTGAGGAGAAGCTGTTCCACAGGCCCCCTGAACACACATATTGGCATGTGCAGTGTTTTGAACAGTACTATAGTAAAGTACTTCAATTAGTCTGTTGTGGTAATACTATAGTTGCTATGGTAACACAACTAGCGTAATATAAACAAATGACCCAGTGCTGCAGTTTTTTTTTAACAATATAGGGTATATTATTATTTTACAATTCACCACACTTTACTATTCTTAATACTACAGTATGCTGAAGCATTCATTAACAAGTTTTAAATAATACTAGCCTAAAACAAAGGCAGTACACTTTACCTAACGCTCAAAAACACTAGTATTTATTATAGTATTTATATATTTACCTTAACCTGTAGGTAAATATTGTAGCAACATGTAAACCATATCAACATTCTTGAGATAACAATTTAACAGGAGGATCTCTGGAGAGCAAAAGCACGAAAAGAGGAGAAAACAAGGCACAAACTGTGAGTCTGCATCATCTGACGGAGCGAGAGCAGATCATCCGCACGTAAGCAGACTGTTTTGAGTGCACGCGAGGGATTTTGTCCACGGACAGAGGAAACCGGAGCGTTCTCGGCATAAATGCGCTCTCGACTGCGTTTACGACAGTTATCAGTGGAATATGCACGTACCTCCATCTCGCAAATGCACTGTCTTCTGCCATTTTCATCTATTTGCCGCTTTTCCGCTGCGCGTTAGAGCGTAACGGTACTGCGAACCGAGCTGACCCAATAGCCCCGGACCTCGAGCTCAGAGGCTGAAATCAATCCGCGCTCAAAGTAAAAAGTTCCAGTAGCCAGAGGGAGATTAATGACAGCACACGTATGTTCACTCCCCACAAACAGGAAATAGAACTGCGGTATTTTTTAAATGTTAATGTCTTGCGGGCGAAAAGTTTGTTGTAACGCACGCGTTACTGAACATGTACCGAGTAAAATATTACTGAAATTCTATTAGTAATGCCTTACACTACTGCGTTACTGGAAAATGTAATAAGTTACTGTAATACATTACTTTTGTAACGCATTACTCCCAACACTGCTTATCTATTATAGATCAGTGCTTGTTCTGTATATCTCAGGTAAAATCTTTATGGGGCTATTCACATATTGCGTCCAAAATCACAGTAAAAATGCAACGCGTGCTTCTTTCTTTACCGATTTAAATTCTGAACTCGCGATTCTCTGCCGTTTGCCTTTGCTATGGCCACCATCAGCTGTTCCTCACACTTTTGGGTTCTACCAAAAGAGAGAGATAACAGATAAAACTGTAGATTGTGCAAGGATTGTAGGCTAAATGTCAGTTTTGTTTGCCCCTTTGAGATGAGACATGAGTGTTGCCTTAAACTTGAGGTTCCAGTCTTGTGACTGCTAAAGGGTAAAACTTTGAGGTATTATCACATCGTGCAAAGGGTCATTTTTTTCCATTTGCGTCTATGACGCATGAAAAACAGTAGACTGACCATTCTCTAATGCAAGCTGAAGGACAGCGCATCTTCACTTTGCTCTCCCTTGTTGGTAAAGGTCGCTCTGAGGACCGTTATGCAGATGATTCACACACAGACTGTGTGGAAAAAAAGCATGTGCAGAAAGCACTGGTCATGTGTTCAGCATGTGTAACCTCCACCTGCTCTACATCCCCTCCAGGAGTTTTCGGTCAGTGAGTGAGCACTGTTCTTTGGTACCATCATAGAGAGGCTATAAGTCACGTTACAAACCTTTTCATTCAATTTCCTCACTGGTGGAATGATCTTCCCATTCCCATATGGACTGCTGATTTATTGGTATCATGCAAATGACAACTTAAAACCCATCTCTTCCACAATCACCCCTGTGAACAAACCAGAACTCACTTTCTGTTTGGCCCAAACAATTTCTTACAATCACTTCATATCTGTAAAAAAAAAAAAAAAACATTGTGCATCACCATTGTACATCACAAAGGTGAGTGGGCTTGACAAACCACCTGTATAAACACTCTTTTCTCTCTCTCTAAAAAAATCCCTCCTCACTCTAGGACTTAATTCACTGAGCACTACCAGTTCCTTTGTATAATAAGCACTTCTTGTGTGTATTGCCTCTTGTTGAATCGCTGAATGCCTCCTCAATCGTACATCGCTTTGGACAAAAGCGTCTGCTAAATGCCTAAATGTAAAGAGAAACATGAGTTGAGGTTGAGAGCATTTGTTCCATCCCTTCTGTGCTCCGGTTGCAGGTAATAAAATACTATGGGAGCATTGATGAAATACTGGTGCCAATCTACGTACACACATTCATAGAAAATTAGTTTCAAAACGGCGCCATGGTTTTTTGTGTCCGGAGGGCGATGAGATTTATTAAGGAGCAGTTCTTCTCAGGCAGCCATCTGGTAACTGTTATCAGAATGTAAAAAAAAAAATAAATAAATAAATAAATAAGTAAATAATTTGGAAAGATTAGATTGAGAGGTCAGATTTGACTGATGGCTACAAATAATATTCCCAGTTTATTGACTAAATACTGTTTACTATGAAGTCTTTTTCTTGATGGATTTACTTTGAATTTTATTTTCACTTTGCTGATAAAACTATAAAAGGTGTTTTTTTGGTTGTGTTCACAGGGAAATTATTATACAAAGAACTTAAGTCACATTTTTGATAAGTTTTTTTCAAGTTTATATATGATAAAATGTAGATGTGTTTTTTAGATGTTGGATGTAATGGGCTATATGCACAGCTAGTATTTTTCAGCCAAAGATGAACTTTCAGTGAAAGATGTATGTGACCATTTTGACTAGACATGGTGTGGAACAATATCATTTAATGCAGTGCTTCTTGTTTGGTCTGATAGACACTTTATATCGCATCTCAGCCAGGCAGTGAAGATCGCTGTTTTTTTTTTTAAAGAAATCAGATGTCTTATATGTGGCAATTTTGTATGGGATGACAATTAACCAGAAGCCCTGGGGCTGGCTGGCTGAAATTAAAAGTCTGTGTGAGTATACACCATTAGTTACAAAACTAGTTATTGTAATTGAATGTCATATCTGCTGAAAAGGTCAAGTACATGTCTATTTTGAATTTTAAGGTAATTTAACTACAGTTACTTGAATAATGTACTTGCCTTAAATACTGTAAATAAATTCAACAAACGTATATAAATCAATTGTACTTTTTTTGAATAGTTTTATTTTTCAACTAAAGGAGGTTACATTTATCAAGACGTTTGCACGGTTAAGAAAAAATGGAGAAATCAGTACATGACAATAAAATCAAAGAAGGAGAGTAAGTGTATGTTTACAGAGTAAGAGTAAGTACAGTCTGTACAGAGTAAGAATATGTTTGACATTCAACTATTTTGCAAAACTCAAGTTTACATTTGTCTGACAATGTTTAAGAAACAAACAATGAATTTAATAAGACATTGATGACAATATATAATATGAAATATGTGAATTATTTTATGTTTTGATACAGTAGCTTTTTTTAAAGGTGCCCTATAATGAAATCTGGGTATACCAAGGCATAATAGAATATTAAAAGATCAGTATATGGAAATGGGCATACTGTGAACCTCAGGGTGCTTTCACATCTTTGGTTCGGTTCATTTGGTCCAGACCAAGGACAACAAATGATACATTGTAGCATTGTCTGCCGTTTTTGGGTCCTTTTCACACCACCCTGATTGCTTTGGTATGAACCAGTTGAAAAGAACCAAAATGCAGTCATGTGACAAAATCCACATCACTCATTGGCCAGATGTTATTGAACTGCTTTTCAATTGGTCAGAATTAACATGCGGGAAAATGCCAATGGAACTCCCGCAACAAACCGGCAGAAAAAAAATGTCACTTTTTACTATGGAGGGACGACTGTGCTGGCTGATTGTATCCCTGGTCATAGTATGTTATATAGTTTGTATACATCACTTTAGACAACCCTGCTGAAAAAACCAGCTTAAACCAGCCTAAGCTGGTTGGCTGGTTTTAGCTGGTTGACCAGCCTGGTTTTAGAGGGGTTTTGGCCATTTCCAGGCTGGTTTCCAGCCATTTCCAGCCTGGTCTTAGCTGGTCAGGCTGGAAAATGACCAGCTTAAACCAGCTAAAACCAGCTTGACCAGCCTGGTTTAAGCTGGACATAGCTGGTTTTGGCTGGTCAAGCTGGTTTTGGCTGGTCAACTCCCAGCCTGACCAGCTAAGACCAGGCTGGAAATGGCTGGAAACCAGCCTGGAAATGGCCAAAACCCCTCTAAAACCAGGCTGGTCGACCAGCTAAAACCAGCCAACCAGCTTAGGCTGGTTTAAGCTGGATTTTTCAGCAGGGAAACTGTGCATTTTGAGAATGAAGCGCGGCTATGGCTGGAAAACAATGTCCCTTCAGGGGGAGGTTTGAATTAATTTAGCTATAACTGCGACATGGTCATCTTCCCGAAATATTACCAACGATCCATCAATGTTTTTTCCTTCTCTCTCTGTTTAAAATTGTTGGTAAAGTGCAGCCAACAAATATTTTTCCTCTACATTCCATAATGTACAGCGCATCGAACTACGGCAGCTGGATTAGTCCAAAAAGGCGCAGTACTTTTTGCGCTTGGGTCTGTTCTACTTCAGATCATGTTCTTACCACAAACAAACCACTCCAGGGTTTGTTTGATCGCGTACCGAGACCACCCCTTCAGGGAGGTCTCGATACGCTTTTTTGGTCTGCTTTTGGTGCCCACTCGAGTGCAATTGCTACATTCACACCTGCCCAAACGAACCACACCAAGAGGGAAAACGAACTCTAGTGCGATTCAACCAAACTAAATAAGGTAGGTGTGAAAACACCCTCAGACACTGTTTTCTCGTTCTCATGTAAATTCCATGAGTGTAAAACCCCAGTGGACAATGGGTCAGTCAGAAGACAAAACAAACTGTGATGAGACTCACGGGCCATGCCCTCCTCATTTACATGTAAGCCTACTTTAGGTCAATCATCCAGACATTATGAGCAGTAGTGTCATCAAGAGCACACCAACTCATATGCTGCTCTGAGATCATTAAAAAAGCTCTGAAATCACTAATATGCACTCCTCAGGTTGCATTTAATAAGCCAAACCTTTTTCTAGTGATACAACTGTCACATTTTTCCTCCCTTAGTTATTTTAAGCGTATATTTCAATTACTATGGATGTGGGACTTTTATTTTGAAAACGCGAGCCCTAAATTGTTTACTGTTTGTTACTGGGCAACGACAGCACGAGGCTTGTTCAAAATCGCTTCAGAAAGCAAAATGCAAGATTTAGAGATTACACATTCATTCATCTTCACTCCGAAGAGGCGTAAGGTATGTTTAGTTACATCTTTAGTTAATTTGTCGTGTTTACTGTGAAATTTGTTGCGTATGTTTCAGCAAACGCATGTAGATACTGATTTGTGTCAAATCACTCAGCTCAACTGTCATATGTTCATGCAGAGGTTGATACTAAGTCATGGCTGTTTTCTACAACGCGATACATCTCTGTCACTCTCTTTTGTCAAGTTTAATTACAATTTAGCTTTTATCCACAACAGATCTAGTGAGCAAAATAGGTTAAGTTTACTCTGATTGGGTTTACATGTGTCCATGTGTTCAGCATACAGTACATCATGCTCTGTGTGTGTGTCTGTAGCAGCACTCATTAATATTCACAACATAAACCATATAAGGTCAATCATTGACCTTCTAGGAGTATTTTATGGAGTGATAAAGGAGCTTATTAAACCATCTCTGGAGATTTTTGTTAACTCAAGGAAGCATAAACCTACTATGTAGATATCAGAGAACAATTTAGCTTATTAAACCAATGCAGTATATGGCACATTTAAATATTACATTATTTTAATTAAACTGATAGGCTCTGTTTGACCCAAAGTTAAAGATTGAAGAGTTTAATTTCTTTTGCCTATCCATTGTGATTTATAAGGATTTGAGTAGTATTGGGTCAAGTAGATTATAAAATCATTACACCTCTCCCTCAAATTATTTTATTCTTTTCATGTTCTTTCATGACCAATCAAGACCTGTGTTCTGGGCAGCACTTCTCTTCATTTTCAGAGCTGCAAAATTGTAACGCTACAAAATGGTACCAATTTGTACAATGGAGGTGCACATTTGTTTTTTTAAAGACAAACTCACATTTGATTTGACATGGGGGAAAAAAAACTTTACAAAATATTGACTCACATTAATGATTTTGGGGGTGGGGAGCTGGGGGGGGGGGGGGGGGGGGGTATAATTGGCCCAGTTTCACAGAAAATGCACTTGACCTTGTATAATTTCTTTTTGTTCATTCACACAGCCATATATTTTGTTTAAGTTCATTAACACCCTGTAAAAGCCTGATATAAACATATAAAATCAGACTGGGATGTGTTATCTATACAGTGGTGGCCAAAATTATGAATCACCTGACAAATCTTAAAATATTGACCTGTTTTCGCTGTAATACATGATTTCATTTCATAATGTTCAACATGCAAAAGGTTGCTGTGAGCTCAACAAGTATCCACTTTTAACTGTAATTGGTATTTTCTCTTCTGGCACATCTCTTTTCTGTAGTGCCCACATATTTCCTGAGAACTTCAACACTAATTTCTTCGTCAACTGAAGCCAAAGCCTTTCCTTTGAATTCTGTGAAGGAACATGATTTTTTGACAGTCAAAAGGCATAGTTTGTATTTAGTAAGGAAAATGACCTAAACATCATTACGATGGCTCTGTTCTATGGTTTATAGAGCATAGTAATGACTTTGTAGATGTTTCAGTTGTTTTTTATGGAGATTTTAATTCAAGAAAAAAAAACTAAAACCTCTTAAAAATGCCAACCCTGCTGAAAAATCCAGCTTAAACCAGCCTATGCTGGTTGGCTTGTTTTAGCTGGTCGACCAGCCTAGTTTCAAAGGGGTTTTGTCCATTTCCAGGCTGGTTTCCAGCCATTTCCACCTTGGTCTTAGCTTGTCAGGCTGGGAGTTGACCAGCTTAAACCAGCTTGACCAGCCAAAACCAGCTATGTCCAGCTTTAACTAGGCTGGTCAAGCTGGTTTTAGCTAAGTGATCAAGACATTTGGCCACCTTTGTACACTGAAAACACCAGGCTTCTTTTTTTCTATTTTCATTTAATTTTCCATTGACAAAACCATACTATAAAAAAATGGCAGCTGTGGTTGCTGAGGTTTTACTGTTAAAAAAAACAATAAACCATAAAAGAGATTTCCAACCTTTAAGGTAAAAAGCTTAGTCCCTTATTTATCAGAGGTGGCCACAATGGAATGAACTGTCAACTACTCCGGCATATGTTTTACGCAGCGGATGCCCTTCGTTAATACATCAGTATTATTTATAGCGTAAATACATCAGTGTTTTTAATTGCTAAAACATGGTAACACACATGAATTAATGCAATAAACATTATTTATCAATATTAGAGTGCAAGTAGATGCTTAAGTTTGAGGACAAAACTTTATGGTGGCTTGAGAAAACCTGTTTAAAGTAGTTTATTTAGTTTGAAAAAGTATCAAGTTGGCTAAAATAATGTTTAAGATCCCTGCTGTCAACAATGTAACCACTTTAAAGACTGAAGCAAGCCAGTAAACAGCTTTAAAGTTGATCCCTGTGTCTCTGGTTGGTAATAGCATGAATTAGCATGATTCTAACAAATTAGTATGTTATTAGCACGAATTAGCATGTTTTATCATGAGCTAGCATGTTGTTAGCATGGTTCCAACATGAATTAGCATGTTTCTAACACACATTAGCATGGTGTTAACATGTTTTTTGTATGAATTAACATGTAACTAGCACTATTCTAGCATGAATTACCATGTTATTAGCATGTTTCTAACATTGATTGCCATGTTGTAAGCATGATTCCAACATGAATTAGCATGTTGCTAGCATGTTTATAGCATAAATTATCATGTTGCTAGCATGTTTGTATCATGAATTAGCATGTTGTTAGCATGGTTCCAACGTGAATTAGCATGTTTCTAACACATATTAGCATGGTATAAGCATGATCTTTGTATGAATTAACATCTAACTAGCATTATTCTACCACAAATTACCATGTTATTCGCATGTTTCAAACATTGATTAACATGTTGTTAGCATGATTCCATCATAAATTAGCATGTTATTAGCATGTTTCCATAGATATATACACTAGATATCGCATATGGACCCTGAGCATGCATCAATACCACCGCCACATTTGTACAGTGCTTCTAGGACAAAAGTCATTCAACCGCAGTCAAGACTAAAACCAATCTGAAGATGCTGGACTTTAGCTCTGTGTCCGGGTGAAGCAAACAAAGAAAACGAAGCACAAAGGCAGAACATTTCATAGTTAAGATTCTGCAAGATGCTGCGGTGCCAGAAACTTGTATTATTGTCAGCTAAGTGAACGAGTCGTTTATAACGAATCTCTTCTTCCGTTAGCATTAGATGTGAAGCAGGAGAAGAGGTGTGTTTCAGGACATGGACTATATCAAGTTTAACAGGGAGGGAGGATTTCCATGCACACAAACACATGCTCTTAGTAAGCAATGCTCGTGCGATCACTTATCCACCGATGTAGAAAAGTGATGTAAAATTATAATTTTTGTAATTTAAAAAAATATTTGCATACTGACCACCGGAAAAACTCCCTATCATAGATGTATAAATGTGTATATATCTCTGGCTCTAGATGGCCACAGACCTCCACTTTTGGCACCTTGGTCTCACATTCATTTTAAAGGAGCACTACCCTGTACTAAAACGGCGCCTCTATTGACACATTCCTTCCTATAGAAAACAATAGCATAGGCGACATCTAATGTAAATGTCTATGGCATGATTCTAACAAATTAGTATGTTATTAGCATGTTGTTAGCATGTTTCCATAGATATATACATTAGATGTTGCCTACCCTGCTGTTGTCTATTAGAAGGAATGCGTCTATAGAGCTGCCATTTTAGTACAGGGTAGCGCTCCTTTGAAATGAATGCGAGACCAAGGTGCATTGGAGGACAAAACTAGCATTAGCCTAGAATTTAGCGCGAGTTGGTGCTCCTTTGCCTTATGGTGAATGCAGTAGGTGACTGTATTATCATCAATAACGTGACTTGTTGAGCACAAAAGTTCATAACATACAAAAATATAAAAAAAGAAATCTTACCTATGAAATGTTCTGCCTTTGTGCTTTGTTTTCTTTGTTTGCTCGTTACTACACTCGAACACAACGCTAAGGGCGTACTCACACTATGTACAGTTGCCTTAAACCGGGCCAAAGCACGCTTGTCCCCCCTCCCGTCTCCCCCGACGGCCCGCACTCACATTACATTAGGGCCTGGGCACGCTTATGTCATCGATGATGCGCTGTTCAGTAAGTGCTTTCGCTCAGCACAGTGGAGATTTCTTTAGTTATATTGTTTTAGTCGTTTGATATGCGGTGACACGCAGTGAAATATTTTGCCAAACAGATCAGCCACTTTTGACGCTCATAAACAATCATAAAGTCCTCGTGCTGCAGGAATTAGGAGGTTTGCTGAAGGTGCAGCTGTAGTGCAGTGGGGGGTTTGCATCTTTAATAATCTACGACAGTTTGCGTTCATTAAACAGTACGAATGATTAATTAATCCATATCAAACAGTCCCTTAAAAGTCACGTCTCGCTTTCAGTTTCGGGCTCAGGCACGTTTTGCACTCACACACAAGCGTACCGCGCCTGAGCCCAAGTGAACCGCGCTCAGGCCCACCTCTTCCAACCGGGCTAGGGCCGGCCAAGTGAACCGTGCCTGAGCCCGATTCAGAGCACTCACACTTCTCAAACAATCCAGGAAACGGGCCTGGGCACGGTGTGAGTACGCCCTAAAGTCCAGCATCTTCACATTGGCACACTGTCTTGACTATTGCGGTTGAATGACATTTGTCCTGGGAGCATTGTACCAATGTGGCGGCGCTATTGACGCATGCTCAGGGTCCCTATGTGATATCTAGTGTATATATCTATGGCATGTTTCTAACATAAATTAGCAAGTTCCTAGCATGATTCTATCATGAATTACTATGTAGTTAGCATGGTTCCAACATGAATTAGCATGTTTCTAGTACAAATTAGCATGGTGTTAGCATGATTTTTGTATGAATTAACATGTAACTAGCATGCTGTTAGCATGATTCCAACATTAATTAGCATGCTGTTAGCATGTTCCTAGCATGAATTAGCATGATTTATGGTAACACACATAAATTAGTGCAATAAACATTATTTATCAATATAAGATTGCTAAAGAACTCTAATGTACATAACCAATGAGCTAACAAAAATATAAAAAGAACCATAGCAATGGCACCAAAAAAGCAAGTGTCATGCAAGGAATTCTGGGAAAGTCAATTTACATTTATTCACTGTACTAATGAAACGTCCTGTTATAGCTACAGGTTATGGATTTTTTTATATTTTAATTAAAACATCACATTAAACATTTGTCAAACATGTTATCATTTTATCAAGGGAAGATTACATTAAGTTAAATAACTAGCGTTTGTTTCCTTCATTTTATCAAGTTAATACACAATGTTTTCTAGAAGGAGCAACACATAAGAGAAGTGTCTCTTTTTCAAAGGTAACGGCTTGAGTAGAGATCAAACTACACTTCCAGCCAATGCTAGTTTAACTGAACCCCCACTCCATTCTCTCTCTCTCTGACTGTCTCCTTGCTAATGGGCTCCAGATGTGGAGGTTGATGGGGGTGAGCTGTGTGTCCACGGGGAGCCTCTGTCAGTGGGCTCGCGGCTGAGGAGGGACGTATGATCGGGGCTCGGGTCAGATCTGGACGACATCTGGAAGCACTTGGGGTCAGCGAGTCCCGGCTGTGAAAGGTAAGATGGACGCCCGGGCAGGGGGACGGAGGAGACAACATGAAACTTGTTTTTTCTTTCTTTTCTAGTGGCTTCCTCACACAACTCTCATGTGCAGAACTTTTTATTATTTATGGAATCAAAAGTGTGAATAAACATATATACGCATAGTGTCCCATCTGAGAACATACTTACATGTTTTGTCATACGTTCGTTCTTAGGTGTTTGGTTGATGTTGGCGTGAGGACAATAATGATTCTGTCCAGGTTTTCGCATGTGTCATTAAAAATCCCTCCATCCAGAGACTCACTTTGTTAAGGAACCGTTCAAGGCCCATCGCCCTTTATATAAATGGTTCAAAGAGGGTTATGTCAAACAAAAAAACTGTCGAAATAGGAAATGCCTCCCTCTCCAAAGTGAACATCCCGTATATTGCAGGTCCTCAGAGGCTGGCTGTGTTTGGAAAGGGTTTGACTCATGAACTGCTTGGATCATAAAGATTCCGCCGTAAATTGGATGGAACGAGCCCAGCTTGTGGGGAGAAGCCACATTAAAGGCATCACAATTGGAATAATGACTGGAATTTTAATATAGATGCATCATTTAAGAAACGGCTCAGAGTTGGATTGTTGAAAAACACGATTCTTGTCCTTAACCACTGAAGGTCAAGCAATCTGGGATGGTCCAAATCCAGACTTATTGGACTGGATGAAAGAGGCCACAGCCAAGTGCTTTTGGAAAGCACAAGGCAGCCATTCATTCTGTATCAAACAACATTGTCTTCCATTTGCTTTTAATAGTTGGAATAACACCATTTATTTTAATATCTAATCATTCTGACTAAAACTATTCTTTTTATTATCAGCGTTTATTGTTATCACTTGTGCTGCTTAATATTTTTTTTTACAGAGGCTGTAATACTTTTTCTGTAATTTATATACAGTTGAAGTCCAAATTATTAGCGCCCCTTTTGAATTTTTTTTTTCTTCAAGGAACTTTTCACAGTATGTCTGATAATATTTTTTCTTCTGGAGAAAGTCTTATATGTTTTATTTCGGCTAGAATAAAAGCAGTTTCTAATTTTAAAAAATTCATTTTAAGAAACCATCATTATACAATATCTTGCCTAATTACCCTAACCTGCCTAGTTAACCTAATTAACCTAGTTAAGCCTTTAAATGTCACTTTAAGCTGTATAGAAGTGTCTTGAAAAATATCTAGTAAAATATTATTTACTGTCATCATGGCAAAGATAAAATAAATCAGTTATTAGAAATGAGTTATTAAAACTTTTCTGTTTAGAAATAATTGAATTGAGAAAATCTTCTCACTGTTAAACAGAAATTGAGGGAAAAAAATAAACAGGGGGTCTTATAATTCAGGGGGGCTAATAAATCTGACTTCAACTGTATTCTTAAAATGTCAAGGTATTTTTGTATTTAAAAAAATCTTACAGGCCTCAAGAGGTATTCAAAACAACTATGAGTGAAGTGAGAGTTAGACTGAAACGAGGATCAAAACGTAAAAATAAAGCCAAATATCAACTTATTTTATTAATACTTACAATCATAAATATTTTTAGATCATATTCTAATAGATCATATTCCTAATTTTTTGACAAATTGAGAAAAAAAATTGTGCTCGAGAGTCTCAATCTGCGAAACATGCCATAAACAAACCACTGGGCGATATTTAAAGAGCTGCATTACAGCGACGACAGCTGACAGATTTCTTTCACAGAGCTGAAAGACAGATGAAAAGAAAAACAACTCACCGGCTCCGCCTTTCTCCAACGGACTGTCTGTGAGGTCACCTGAGGTCACATGTAATCAGCCGACCAAGGGAGCTATCAGGTACATAAACAAGCCAGTGTCAGCCATTCAAAAACAGCTCGCGGCCACTTAAACTCAAACGATCGCTTCCTGTGCCATAAACAGACTGTTTTGAAAGTAAACATTCCCGTTCAACAAAAAAATGTTACCAGCGTCGGCCCTTAAAGAAACCAAAGTTCAGCATGCGACACCAAAGTCTCCATCATCAGGTAATAAAAACGCAGAGGCTGTTTTTCAGAAATGATTCTGTCAGCCGATTTTTTTTTTTTTTTTTTTTTTTTCTCCAACCTTTAAAACGTTTTCAAATCCAAAGCAAATACACACACGCACTTTAATGGAGCGATAGCTGGCAGGGGAAGAACAACAGCGCTTGAAGTGTTTGGATCACATTGTAAATGACCAGTTTGATTAGCTAAAATTTTGTCGTTTCCTTGCTTTTGTTTACCCTAGAAAAGAGGGAAGCTGAAAACGGGCGGAGGGGAAAAGAGCCGCAGGAATTTCTGCTAAACTTCTGACGAAGCCCCACAGGGGTCCTGGCGAGAAGTTATTTTACAGTTTAAAGGTAGATGTTCACACTGAGAGGAAGAAAGAGCAGTTTCGCTTTGGAATAGCTAATGCAACATCTGCACACTTGTGTCTCGAACTCTCACTGCTCTTGTGTTTCTGAATGATTTCACCTGGCTTTTCTTCTGTTGCGTAATGGCGCAGATTCAGAGGGCCATTATTGTGGGAGGACATGTTTCATCTAGTTTTAATCCAAAATGCCTCCTCTGGGGCTATACATACATACATAATGTATGAGGGTTTGATATCTGATATGTGGAACTGCTTGCCAGCAACAGAACAAACTGGAAAATAAGAGACAAATACTGCTATAGAGAAAAATTAAGCAGCCAAATAAAAATTCTAAATTCTTCTCTAATAATTTATGGTTTTTGTGTTGGCGTAAAACCTGATTTTATGTTTTGTTCTGTAAACTACTGACACTTTTTCCCTAATTAACCTTTAAATGTGAGAAACTGAAGTATGAAGTGATCCATTTAGGCTAAAGTGACATACTGCAGGCATTCTCATCATAAAGATCTTCTTGATGTACATTTGATTACTCTTTTAGAGGACACTACAGTATATTATAGATATCCTTAAGACTAACATGCTGATAATAAAATCTAAAAAACTTTCTTTTAATTTCACAGGGCCTTTAAGAACCCTAATTTTCAGTCACAACAAATGAAAACGGTTGTTTTTCTGAGAAGTTGTCATTTACTTTACAACAAAAAAGATGCTGTTAATTATACTATTTCATTTGAAATTTGGAAGAAATGCTATCAGACCTTTATAGCCAGGCATACCTAATAAATGCTGAGAAATTTTCATCTGGTCATATAATTTTTTTTTCTCAAAAATGGCTCTTAAAGTATTAAGTAAATTTTGAAAGGTTTTGTGTATAAAAAGTCCCTTGTCATTAACAGAACAGCTTTCAAACAGAAGTAGCTTTCAAACCAAGCAGATTGTTTTGTTTAGCAAAAATTTGTCTGCAAAATTTCACATGAGCAATGGTAAATGCAGGGTTCGTACGGGTGCTGGAAATCCTGGAAATATAGTGTTTTCAAGGTTAGAAAAGTGCTTAGATTTTAGACAAAGTGACACCTTGAACCTGCTTGAATTTTTCAAACATTTCAAAAGTGTTACCATTTTGGTTGCATATGCACCTGGAATTTTATCTTTGCAAGCTCAAAGTATATTTGGGAACATTTGTGGGAGTGCATAAAATTGTTGTCGTGCGACCAGTTTTCACTGCAAAATGTTCACCGCATGAGTGTATTTAGGAGACATTCACACAGAATGCATATTTGCACCTAAAAAATGCCAAACGCAGCACTCAGGAATAGTTGAACCCCTTAACTGTCACCATTTGACAGGTGGAACATTTGCATATCGTTACAACAGTACCTTAGTCCTAACCTAAAGTGATATTGACAATAATAAAATGTAATATTGATGAAAGCTTACAAACTATGGTTTCCATATTTGGTGGCTTATTTTCAAAATAATTAACATAGGAAGAGTTCATTAATTTGCAGCAAGAATATTCTCGGACTCTTAAGGATTTAATTTGTTACATGAATTTTGAATAGCAATGCACATAAAATATCATGAACGACTGGTCATAAAAGTTTGGTACTACACCCAAGCACAATCGGACTGTAAGCTTATTTTTTTGAGATGTCAACTTGAAAGTTTTTGGGTGAACTATCCTAATAAATTTAGCTCCAAAGTATTCAACAGTTTAAGTTGAAATGTCGTGATGTGTTTTTTTTTAAATAGCACAATGGATTTAAATGTAAAAAAGTACATCCAGCATATATAAATGTAATTTACCGTAGTGGTTAGGTGCTGGAAAAGCATAAAAATGCACCTTGAAAGTGCTTGAAAAGTGCTGGAATTTGAAGTTGTGACCTCAACTTAAAGGGAAAGTTCATCCAAAGTCAATCATTTACTCACACTCAACTTGTTCCAGAATTTTTTCTCTTCTGTTGAACACAAAATAATATATTTTGTAGAATGTTGGAAACCGACAGCCATTGACTCCTAAAGTATTTTTTGCAACCATGGATGCCAATTTCTAATGGTTTCTAACATTCTTCAAAGTATCTTCTTCTGTGTTCAACGGGAGAATACTGATATTTATTAAGAACTGTAACTACCTGAGGGTGAATAAATGGTAAGTAAATGTTCATTTTTTGGGTTACGCTGAATTCATGCTAAATTGTTCTCTGGCATCCCACAAAATGTTTTAAGGACATTCTACCCCTGAAACTGATGCCACTACATTTCTTGGACATCTTTATTGCAAAGGAATATTACATATTTATGCATATATTTAGAAAATATAATGGGGTATAATCAACAAAACTCTGAATTCATCACTTACATACATGGCCAGAGTTCTGTATATGCCAAAATGAACCAATACCCCCTTGCATGTTTTAAACTGACAACAGTGATGAGTGATTTTAAGAGTCCGGTAACAGGGAAGCCAAATTCACTCTGTTCCCAAATAACCAAAATATCCAAATCCCAATTTGTGGCCTCAGTGCACATTTACGAGTTCCAATGAGAAATCAAGGGGAAATCCTAAAAACTCCCCAGATGTCCGCAAGATTGTAGTATATGGATTCCGCAGAGGTCATCAAATCCCTGTGGTCGGCAGGAGTCTCGAGAAAGAAATCTATAGTAAGCCACGATCTCCAAAAGGGTTGACCACGCTCACGCTGCCACAGTGAGTGTGAACAGAGAAAACTTTCCATTTTGTGCTTTCCAAAACTCAATTTTCCCACATGTCCTTTCCCCACATACCAGGAACATGACGGTTCAATGTAAATCATTGGTTTTAGGAAAGCTTGGTACCTTGGAGTTGTTCTCGTTTGCTTCCGTTTTTTGATGGATAAGAGTAAAACACATAGAGGAGGACAGAAAACAACGTTTATGTCAATAGTTTGGGGCTGGGACATTGGGATTGTTCTGAGAGTCTTTGACAGCCCTGCTCCCGGCTTCAGTTGACAGTGGGTACCTGGTTCAGGCTGTATTCTTTGGCTTTCAGTCTCAGGTTGGCGATACTGTTGGCCATATTCATGCCCTGGGCTGTGGTGTTGTTGGCACACGAGGGAGAATAAGTTGCCATGGCACTGAAATAAAAAGGACAGACTGTCAGGATCAGTTTTCACACTTTTTATTGATAGTAAATAATTCAATGATTCCGAACATCAGAAGCGCATGCTTTATCTATTCCTTTTTAAGAAAAGGTGCAGAATTATATATACACTGAAAAAATACAAGGTTCTACACAATTCATTCATGTTGTCCCAACACAAATCGGTTAAGTTAATCTAACACTTTTAACAAATTCATGTGGATTGAACATTAAAAAAAAAGTTGTCCCAATGAAATCTCAAGAATTGTGTTGATTCAGCTTATTTTAAATAAGTAGTTTGAACAAGCAAAAAAAAATATTTTTTGAGTGTATATATATATATATATATATACAGTTGAAGTCAGAGTTTTTAGCCTCCCTTTGATTTTTTTTTCTTCTTTTTTTAATAATTCCCAAATGATGTTTAACAGGCCACACAGTGGCGCAGTAGGTAGTGCTGTCGTCTCACAGCAAGAAGGTCGCTGTATCGAGCCTCGGCTGGGTCAGTTGGCATTTCTGTGTGGAGTTTGCATGTTCTCCCTGTGTTCGCATGGGTTTCCTCCAGGTGCTTTGGTTTCTCCCACAGTTTTGGGTAGGTTAAATTGTCCGTAGTGTATGAGTGTGAATGAGTGTGTGTGGTTGTTTTCCAGAGATGGGTTGCGGCTGGAAGGGCATCCGCTGTGCAAAAACGTGCTGATAAGTCGGTGGTTCATTCCGCTGTGGCGACCCCGGATTAATAAAGGGACTAAGCCGAAAAGAAAATGAATGAATGAATGATGTTTAACAGAGCAAGGTAATTTGCACAGTATGTCTGATAATATTTTTTCTTCTGGAGAAAGTCTTATTTGTTTTCTTTCGGCTAGAATAAAAGCAGTTTTAAATTTTTTAAAAGCCATTTTAAAGTCAAAATTATTAGCCCCTTTAAGCTATATATTTTTCCGATAGTCTACAAAACAAACCATCGTCAATAACTTGCCTAATTACCGTAACCTGCCTAGTTAACCTAATTAACCTAGTTAAGCCTTTAAATGTCACTTTAAGCTGTATAGCAGTGTCAGGAAAAATATCTAGTCAAATGTTATTTACTGTCATCATGGCAAAGATAAAATAAATCAGTTATTAAAAATAAGATATTAAAACTATTATGTTTAGAAATGTGTTGAAAAAATCTTCTCTCAGAAAAAAATAACCAGTGGGGCTGATAATTCAGGGGGGCTAATAATTCTGACTTCAACTGTATATATATAAATGCATCATTGTTTTAGTAGTATTCTTGGTGCATGGACGGCATGAACTTCATGCATATGGACGGCAATTAAAAAAAAGTTTAATAATAGTTTTTAGAATTTCAACACCCTCTTTTGGGGGATTTTTTTTTACATTATTGTAAACAAAAATGTAAGGAGATTTGTATTTTTTTTATTTTTGGTTGCTTTCAGAACATGCACCTAAAGTATAC
The DNA here is from genome assembly GCA_903798195.1 of Danio kyathit. Taxonomy (NCBI): domain Eukaryota; kingdom Metazoa; phylum Chordata; class Actinopteri; order Cypriniformes; family Danionidae; genus Danio; species Danio kyathit. The sequence continues at coordinate 27,605,722 of LR812520.1, forward strand.
TTGCTTACATGGGCCAAGGTTTATGGGTGAGTTTAGGGATAGGAACTTGTTACCACCCAGTTTATGTAATGACATACATTTTACTGTAAAATAAATAAATGATAAAATAAAATAAATAGTGCTGGGCAAAGTTTAATCATAATTTATAGTGATTAATCATATCTAAATTAAAAATTGTTTCAACAATATATGTGTGTGTACTATGTATATTTATTACATATATAAATACACACATGCATAGGCAAGGGATGATAACCGGTTTCAAGATTTACCATGCTTTGGTAAAGTCACGGTTTTAAAATTCTTTGTTATAACGTTTCAAGGTATATGTAAATTGTTGTTGTTGTTCTGTTGTCAAATACTATTTTATTTTATTTATTTATTTATTTATTTATTTAGTGAAGCAGTATATACAGCAGCAAATGAGCATCCACATCAAGAGCTACTTGTCAGCCAACATTTAAGCAAACATTTGAAAAGCAAATCACTTATAGAACAATATCCTATAGACCAACTATAGACCTGAACAGTGCAGTGGCTTATTTATATCCACAGAAAAGAAAGCTGTTTTTAAGTTGTAAAAAACATCTGTGTTTTTTAAACTTTTCACGTTTACTGTTCCAAAGTATTATAAATGTTTCTAAAAACGTGTTCAATGGGGAAAAAATTGTTGTTTATTACCTAAACATTTTAAAAGAAAGTATTTAGAGCAATAGTCACAATACCATGAAACCGGGATTTTTTTTATCTAAGGTTATCACACCATTAGAATCTTATACTAGTCCTAGTCCATGCCTATATGCATGCATATATGTTAATATGTGTTATTTATATTTAGATATAATCTTAATATGTTTATGACATAATTATATCTAAACTAAAATATCTTTGTAACAAAACTGTTTTGTATAGTTGTGTTTTATGTATGTGTGTATCATATATAGATAATAAAAATACGTAACTCGCATGCGTCAAAAAAACTTTTATTTTGGATGTGATTAATCTTTGCCCAGCACTAATATTAAAATAAATTATTAATTTAATATAATTTTTTATTTTACTTATGGTTCTAACTAAAGCTGTCTAAATCATCCTTACAACTTGTTTTCAAATTGATGGTTTTGTATCACTGATGCAAGTTAAACAGAGCTTTATGAACATTTTAACAGATTTGCATCTGCGCTCTTATCCAAAGTTGCTTGCACCTCACATTGTGTAACACTTTACAATAAAGTCCCGTTAATTACCAGTAGTTAATGCATTAAATAATACTAAGAATAAGAAATATATTTGTTGTTTTTAATTACCAGTGCATGTTCATTACGCATTAACAACATTTTAATTCAGTAATTTATTAGTATGTTGAAGTGAATGTCAAGTAAAATTAATATAGTACATTTTGTTGTCCATGTAGACTCATAGTTTATTAATGTTAACAAATGGAATTTTATTGATAATTTTGCCCAGTTGTGTATATATATATTTATAATTCAACCTTTGATCTTGATCTGAAAGTTAATTTGTGTTACAATACATTACAGGACATTACATTCACATTTTTAGTTAATAGGCTGCAGTTGCTGTCCATTATCATACATTTATGAATAACCCAGAATATTCAGCACAGCAAATATCTACACTGATGAAATAATGGTTCATTCATGCAGAGTCATACTGTATAAAAAGTATCGAATTTCCTACCTGTATGACGGTGAGCTTCCCCAGGACAGGTAGTCATTGGGTCTGGGAGCAGGTCGTGGGACAATGGGCTGCTCTACGGCTGTTACTTCTCCTGAGAAAGACTTGAGCAACGAAGCATTTTTACTTGCCAGCATCGCACGTTCATTTCGTCGAAACTTAGCCCGTCGATTTTGAAACCATACCTGAAAATTGAAGAAAGGTGTTGAGCTTGTCATGCATAGATGGAGATCTATCAATAGAGGCCATCAGAAAGAAGACAGGATAATACAAATCTCTAACCTGCACTCGTGCTTCAGTGAGGTTGACCCGGCGTGCTAAATCCTCCCTGACGAAAGCATCGGGGTAATGTGTCCTCTCAAACACTCTCTCTAAGGCCTGCAGCTGACTGCTGTTGAACGTGGTTCTGTTCCGCCTCTGTTTACGCTTTTTCTTCTCCTCTGCGTTGAGCTGCTCGTCTGGAGGCACACAGTCAAATATTAGTATGACGTGAATATCCAAATTATACAGTGGGTCAGATTCTTATACTGTAAAAAAAGGCTGGGTTCCACACAATCTGGATTTGTGTTGAGACTACATGAAGGAATTAAGCTAACTCGTTCGTTTTTACAAATTTAAGTGGATTGAACATAAAACAATTAAGTTGTCCCAAAAAAACCACATGAATTGTGTTGTTGCAGCTCATTCTAAATAAGTAGTTTGAATAAACAGCAGATGTTATGTTTTACAAATCAGTAAATCCTAGTAAACCAGTGTTTGTGTAGGAAATTCAACCAAAAGAAACAAACATTTCTTCAAAAAACTGGGAGTGTTTAATAATTGTTTAATAGGCAATCAGAATTAGATTAAGGCGATATAAATGTGTATATAAATGTATATGCTGGGTTTCAACTAGAATTTGGGTAAATTATGAACAAACCCTATACCACTGGGTTAAACATTTACATTTACACACACTATATTTTTCTTTCTTTAAAATAAATGATACATAAAAATACTAAAGAAGGAAAAATTAAATCAACGCACAAAACAGTTGAGCTAATAATGCCTACCATCATTTTGTAATTTATTTTGGGTCAGGCCATAATCATTTAAGCACATCAACACAATTATTATTATTAGAAGTAATTGTTTATTTTCTATCATGATGTGTCATGAATTTTCTGCAGAATTTTAGAGAGATTTTAACTTCATGTTTATAATGTTTGCTGCTTTGGTCTGCCAAACAGATTTAATTAAAAAAAATTTTTACATGTAGAGTACAAAATAATAAATAATTGATGTGTTAATATTTTATTTTCTCCAGTTATACGTTTCTTTTGCATAAATTAAATTGCACCAACAGAAATGGAACATAAAACGACGAAATTATACAGTTGTTATTAATATACAGATTTTGTTAAATTGCCAGAAAATAAGTTTTACAGTCTCTTATATAAATTGTCTTTTATACTTTTGCTTCTTTATTCTACTTTTTCTTTCAATAATTTTTTGGCTGATTTAGAGGTAAAATGCCAATTATAATATCTAGGCCTTTTTTTGGTGCAGGAAAAAACTAATCGTTGTAGACTCGCTCCTCTTTGGATGCATAAATCAGTTTATAAATCGCCCCATAAAACCTCCCGGGGAGAGAGGGGGAGAGAGAAAACACCCCAGTGACGAATTGATTCGCCCCAATTTATCCAAGGCCGTAAAGTCGAGAAGTTGAAAGCAGAGGTTATCAGTCCTGCAGGCCTAGAGCTTGAACAGCTCTACATTTGACAGCAAAAAACATTTCAACTTTATCGTCTTTTGCCATTTGATAACCTATGCGCTTATATAGGTCTATAAGGTGATCTTCAGTTCGGCTATATGGTTTCTCAGAAATCATTCATGTTATGAATGCAACACATCAGCAGTCCTGTCCAAAATGTTGGCTAAATTATTTTACAAAATAACTAGGCAGTATAATAAACAGTATAATAAACATATAACTATAAACATATTAATAAAATACAGAATACATAAACATGTTAATGAAATACATATTTTATATGTATTATAAAATTCATATAATAAATGCATTCGCACGAGGCTTAAAATCGTGTTGCTGAAGGTCTAGTTGGACTATTTAGTCCGACGGAAAACACGCGTACAGATTTTATTGTTTAGGCCCCTTAAAATTAATTTCGTTTTAATCTTAGAAGTTCGGTTGACGAAAAAATACATTTAATTTGAGTTTTAAAAAATTCCATGTTTACACAATTATAGTTTCAGTCAAATAAACAAGACTATTTGATTTAATTCATGGATGCATGATCTTGTTTACAACAATTTTCGTAAAGTTTTAAATAGAATAATTTCCGATATGAAAGTAACGACATGAAATTCTAGTTTTTTAAAGTACTATATCTTATAAAACGCAGTTAAACTATTTTATTGGATCTCATTCAGAAAGATAGCTAATGCATCCATTGCAAGTTCAAGCATCGTCTTAAAACAGGCCATAGAAGATTTCAAATGTTTTACTATTATGCATTTTGCAGATATTTTATTGTTTTCTATACTGAAAAGTAAATATTAAAAAATAAAATGGGCCTAATTTGATTTAACAGGCCCTCGTGACTTCCATACATGCAGTAGTAGGCCTACTAGAAGTCTGAAAAAGTAATATATATTTTTAATTTTATTTAATAGATAAAGATATTTTATTTTAACAAGCCTAGAAATCGAAGAACATATTCGCTACATTTTACGTAGGCCTATTTTTAAACGCGTAGTCACAGTTGGAATAGTCTATACCATTTTGAAACACTTCCATTAATTAGGTAAATTGGTAACCAAACGCATATGGAGTAAACGAAGAAGAATGTGTTGTCATTCTCACTGTCATTCAGTGTTGGAAATTGTGTCCCTACAGAATAGTGCATGTCAATAAAATGGCCCTCATAATGGTGCCTGTCATTGTCATGCATCTGCTAATGTGATAATCACATCTATTACTGCATGTACTATCTACACTAGATAACAATCAAAGTATATTAGCATGTGCAAATTATTTGTAAATATTCCCTTTTTTAGGAGATCCTAGTGGCCACACTTTTTTCCCATGCACGACTTTTTGAAGTTCAAATCTTGCTCGGCAAAGAAAAAATAATAATTTGGAAAACCCATTGACTATCCAGATTTACTTTTTTTTTAAAGTTTGAGGCTCGTATTTTTGTTCTCCAGCACTTACTCTCCTGCTGCGTGGTGTCGCTGCCGCTGGTGAGTCCCGGAGACTCCAGCATACTCCTGCCCGCCTCCCCTGCGCTCTCCTCCGCTTGAACTCCCACCATCTCCCGCGCTTCCTCCAGATCCAACAGGTGGCTCACGGAGAAATTCTTTTTTGCCTGTAAATGATCCTGGTTCGCGGTGATCGCAGTCTCCAGTCGGGTTGGTAGCGTGGCTTGTCTGTCCATTACATGAGCATAACTGGAAGTCATGACGCAAACTGACGAAACCCAAGATATCCTCTACCTACAACCAACATGGGTTACGTTTCGACCATAAACAACCACTCTATACTCGACAAATTGATCGATTTCTGTTTTTACATCCGTAGATCGGCGTCTTGTGAATCCAAACAGGCGTATTTGCTAGCCCTCTTTTATTTGACAATCACGCGTCTTCATGGGAAACTGCATCACAGAACAAAATCCCCAGTTCAAGAGTTTCAAAGTTTCCAAAGTTTTGCCGATGACTCCACTCTTAATTTTGCAGCAGAGACTTTCCCCTCTCATTCCCAGAGTGAGGGAATGAGTAAACTGGCGAGGAAGGTTTGATGGCACAGATGAAGGATTTACGCCCAATGGTAGGAGGCCGGACGAGCTTCTCTCAGCTTCTTTCTCCGGTACTTCAAACGGCGCACACTGGCGCTGAGGGGGGAGCCTGAGAGCCAAATACACGAGAATTTGAAGCCCTGGGGAAGGATGATACACATACAAGAAGTCCTAATTACGTGGCGATGTTTTTGTCTGTGTTTTAAACGTTTAACGTCTCTTTTCTCCACCTCCACTGAAATACTGAGTCTAATAAATACGTAATGGCGTGATATAAATAATTACAGAATTTTAGAAATATATTAAAATGCGTTTCATGCATAAACTGTCTTAAATACAACTGCAAATATAATTAACATATTTCAGAATTTGTTTAGCAGGCTATAGACTGTGCAGAACTTTTGTTTTAATAAGCATTATTGTTGTCGTCTTTCTTTAACACAACCAGTGAAATAAACATTTTAAGAAGGCAATTTTTGGAAAATGAACATAAAACATTTGAGGATTTCACTATAATTTTTTCACAGCTGTTTTCTTGTTTAAAAATGATTAATAATAATATAAATTATTTTTTATATAACTTTTTTTGTATATAAAATTTTTTGTTATATGCAATTTTGTTGTTGTTTTAGAGGTCAAATTGAACATTAAAAATTCTCCCACACCACTCACGCTGTGTTTTGTTGTCACATGACAAGAAAACCAGCCTACTAAGTAATGAGTGAATGACGTAATACATTTTGAACGTGATAAACATTAGATAATTTTAAGTTGGCTAACTGATTTCCTATCCAATATAAGCTTATTTAATTGCTATTAGCCTATCATTATCACATGCTTAAATGTCTTAATCAGAATTTTGGAATTCATTCATGCTATTATTATTATTATTATTATTATTATTATTATTATTATTAAATTTGAACTGTCAGTGAAAATCTACAAACGTCTAAGAATAGGCCAAAACTAGTCATCAAATAAACAGAAATTAATGACTATATAAAGTATGTCCAATCTGTCTATTTGACGATTAGTTTGGGCTATTCTTGCCTATAGGTTTTCACTGACAGCCCAAGTTTAGCCTTGTTTTGGCCAGTCTGTCTACGTTTAGATGTCTATTAGACGTCTATTAAACACAAAATTGTTTGCTGGGTGGGATTACCGTCTAACTGAACATGCATTTTGTGTTTCCAAGCAGCATTCTTCAACTTCACTAAATCACGGTGTGGTGGAGAAAAGTTTGAATCAAGAAATAACGGTCTTGTTAAGCTCAAGTGATCAGAAGTAAAACGAACCCTTAAAATGATCAAAGTCATAAACGCTGGCGAAGCTCTCATGAGTGTCGTGCGTTCAGCACTGGTGTCAGCTCTTGATGTGACACTAAAATGTTGTTCTTTTTCAGTGCGTTTACAGAGCATTGCGTGCGTGCGCTTTTAAAGAGCCTCTCGACAGGAGGGGATCGAGCTCCGCATGTGTCGCAATGACATGAGTTCAGGCTCCAGGCTGCCTGTGTGCCTCTGTCAGCCTCCGAGGTCTGGGAAAAGAACACTTGATGCCATCAAAGGGGCGCAGATTGAATCCAGATGTGCAGAGCCTCTCTCCTTCTTTCCGTGCATTTAATTAAGGCGCTTGGATTGAGGAGATCTTTCTTCATCATTAGTTTTCCCCCAAGATCCCATTTCTCCCTCGAAGCCCAGCTCGCTGCCCGGTGCCAGCGCGAGGCTTTGCTTTTATTATTATTATTTTACTCTGCCCATAAATCTGCCACATATCGAAACCTCGAGTCGTTGTGAAGAATGAGGGTTTTTGCCTTTTTTGAGGAACGCAAGGAAACAAAACCAGGCCTGTATATGGTAGGCTATAGCCTACAAGAAAAAGGTTTTAATCAGCCTCCATTACATGATTTTCTTTATGAGCTGGATTTTAGAGTAGGCTAATCTGTGAATACAGATAAAGCAATACATTTCTGCCCTAAAACAAAATTACAGTAGTAAAACGTCAACGTCTAGCAAGCTCCATATTTTACTGAAATGTAGGCAATAAAATAAAATTGTAATATAGACTGATTAAAGTAAAATAATCAGCATTGGAAAGGTTAAAGAGAAGTCTATTTGTTGGCGTATGATAAAATATGACAGCGGTTGCTGTTAATGAGCCGTACTTAAATGCAGTGCATTATTAGGAGGTAAAAGAAATAGGCCTATTGGTCGTGTGGGAATGCTAATATCAGTTAAGATCCAACTAGCTATAAAACAGACTATTTTTGTTCACTTCAATTAGGCTATATTTTTTATTTTGCCATAGGTTTGTGGCAAACCGTCATACTTTTTCCCTGCATAATTGTAAAACAGGCTAGGCCTACAGCTAAAAAGCTGAATGAAGTGAAAACTTTGAAACACTGATCAAACATTGATATCTCATTTAACGATATTTAAAAAATGACAATAGCAGACACGTATAACAGACATAGACAATAATGCATTAATACTGCGTAAATAAAGATTTGATTATTGTTACAATTGTTGCCTCAGGATTTTAGAACTACCTTTCACGAACGTTGCAGTCAGGGTAAGAAACATTGCAATATAAACATGTGAATATTAATGTATTCTAATCTATTATATAATAGCTATCATATCTGAGTATTCTTTAATCAGTTTAGACTTTTCGATCATTCACAGGCCTATAGCCTACATTTAGGTTGGCCTACATCATTTGGTATTAGATCAGTCTAGGCTATTAATTCATGTTATTTGGCTAAATTACATTTTCATATTTTTTTCTCTCTCAGTGTGATGTGCTTTGTCACCAACACGGAGCACGATATGTACTGTAGGCTATCATAAAATCAAACCCGTTTTGTAGCAGTTCTGGCAGATTATTTGTCACATTGATCAAACCACGTTCATGCAAATCAATGGGCGCTTATCAGGATAACAATTATGATCACACAAGGATCCCGATGGCGATGTAAAAGGTTCCGGAACTGTTTATAATAATTGTAATATCTAATAGGCCTAGTGTGCATTACAAAAAAGGCGGTCTTAAATCCCGTTGCTCATAACATGCTTTTATAGATGCACATTATTTGGAGAAATGCGTAACATTAAACAAAACAAGTAAATTAAGTAGACTAGCTAGTAAAAAATAATAAGGTTATTTGTTTAGAATTTTAGCCCTAGGCCCATATAATCTTGGAAATATAAAAAATACTTTTAAGATTGTTTTCTAATTTTAGACATTACTAAAACTAATTTCAAAGTACTTTATGAACCGCAATTTCATTTGATAAATGTCTTGCAGTTTACATTGTCCAGCTGTCTTGACTTTAAGTCTCCTCCAAATGCACGTAGGCTAATAAAGATGTAACTTTCCCTTTCAGCGCGCGATGGAACTTGTCCAGCAGTTATTAATGATTTATTGTAATCCAATTATTTTAACTAATTTCGTTTACATACTATGTCAAAAGCTACAATCTATAACTAATGCGTGGCCAGCGGCGTTATTGCGCTGTATTTATCTCACAGTCTTTTTACGTCTCATGTTACACTTTTTTCCAAGTTGTCTGGAGAGAAAGCCGCTAAATTAAAAGCAGATCTTGTAGAGTGCTTCTCCATGAAGATGAAATACTGCTGCAGCAAGCAAATATCTCACGCTTAATTTTTAAAATTAAAATAAAATCATGAAATAATTATGATAAATCCTTTAAAACGAGTAGGGCTATTTACACGAGGAAATAAGTAAAGCACCTGTCTTAGAGTTGCCTCAAAAGCTTATGAGTTATGAACAATCATATTTCAAGTATAATTTGCAGAGCAAGTAGGTGATTTTATAAGTTTAAATATTAAAACTTTAAATCTAAATTCCACATTTAAATGTATTTTTATTAAAGGCCTCTTGTAAAATGTTAAGTGATATAAAATTATAAAATAAAATAATAAATTGACAAGTACACTGGAAAAAAGGATTGATTGGATTTACTATTTTTCTTTCAACTTAGTTTTTATTGATTTTACTTGTATTACAAAACGCAGCAAACAGTACAGAATATTAACTTATATGATATTTCAGAATGTACTTTCCCACCCCAACATTTGTTAAACAAAAATTACATTTAAAATAAATTATAAAATAGAATAAAATACAATACTATAAAAAATACTTATTAAAAAAACATTATTACATTGAATTTTAAATTACAGTCATCTTTCCAAAGACATCCAATTTTTATCTATTCATTTAGAAAGCAACTGAAAAGACACCACCCTTTTTTTAAAATCTCTGCTTTACCTGTGATTATGTATGTTAATTTGTCAAGAGCAAGATTATCAGACATTTCTTTATCCATTGTGCAAGAACAGGTCTTTGGGTATTTTTCCATACCAAACCTATAACATGTTTAGCCTGTATAAAGCTGAAATCATTTAGTTTCTTTTTGTTCGCATTAACTGACACATTTTCAGGATATGTATGTAATAAACAAAGATTTGGTTTCAAAGGAACATATTTTTCCAATAATTTCAGAGACCACATCAAGCACCTCATCTAATTTTTTTTCGGGTAAGTGGTAATCAAACAATTTATATGGGCTGAATTTAAACAAATAAATCAAATGTAGCAATGTTCAACTTTGTTTGTTTAAATTAAGCTCATATAAATTGTTTGCAACCACTTACCTTTATGAATTAAATTAAATTAATTTAAATTAAATTAAATTAAATTACAATGGGAAAACTGTTGAAAAAGAGCCACTTGTAACATGTTAAGGAGTGTTAGTTTAGACTAAATGGCTTGACCTAAAATAACAAAATGTAAAACACAAAAAAAGGTGTTCATCGAAATAATAATATAAAATAAAACCTCTTCCTTCCTACTGACTGAAAAGCATGCCCCAAAAATAATAATCTTTATGAAAACAATATCAAATCCAAAACAACAAACAACAGATCTCAAATATGAGACTGATCTTATTAATGTTTTGTTATTCTCTGACCTCAGTGCTGCAATGTAGAGCAAATGGGCCAATAACAACTCCAACTGCAGAGCTGAAACACAGCAACAATGCTCATTTACTTCATATTATCCTCTCGACTGTCTTTGTCCATGATATATTGATCGTCTTGACCTGGACTGCAACATTTAAGCATCACCTCTTCAAATTCCAGATAGCTCACGGGACTTGAAGCTGTTTGGAAATTAGGCTCATTCTTATATTAACCCTATGACCCTGCAGGGCCGACGGGCTGAGGCCGCGAAGAGGCAGGCCAGGATGGCTAATTGATGGCCATCGCAGAGGGGAGAGAGCATGAAAAGATAAACAAAATTAAGAGCGATGATGAATATCACCTCTGAAGGAGCGAGAGGCCAGGAGGAGCAGTCATTTATTAATGGGAAGTGTTAGGCCATTAGCCCAGTTATTGAGTGATGAAGGCCAATGGCAGCGTGGAGGACTCAGATCACAGGCGGTGATACGAGCAGTGCAGTTTCCCAAAAACAGATGTAAGATGACTGTGCAGATTGCAACGCTAATCCAATTTTCCCTCATTTGTCTATTAAATTCTGATTTTATCAGCAGGCTTGGTTTCAAAGCTTTCCTCTTTTGGCTTTGGGTTTTTGTGGTTTCAGGAGGAAAGCCTGCAACTTAGACAGAGATGCAAGACAGTTGTTGTGGATCAGCGTCAAAGAATTACTTTTCTATTAGTGGGCAATTTATTCATTTTTTTATTTTTGTAAATTTTTATATAGAGCATGTCTTTGGATTGTGGGGAAAACCAGAGCACCCAGAGGAAACCCATGCAAACACAGAGAGAACATGCAAACTCCACACAAAAATGGCAACTGACCCAGCCAGGACTCGAACCAGCAACCTTCTTGCTGTGAGGCAACAGTGCTAACCACTGAGCCACTGTGTTGCCCCAATCAACAGTGTTTACTAAACTAGTGCAGGTGGGAAATTGATTTATTGAATTATTGATTGGTAAAGCATTGATATATCCCACTAAACAGTAGATGTCTGATCATTTTTATCCCAGTTGGCACCTTGACGTGTGCACATGCAAGCTGGGACGACATGCAATGCTTTTAATTAACCCTGCCCCTATCCGTACCACCTTGCAGGGACATCACTATCTCTATTGAGTCCGTGTGTCTAATAATGCATGTCCCAGATTGCATGTGCAAGTCTGCAGCCAGATACTGTTGCCTTGATGTCAAAACCAGACGATGTAATGCATGATGTCAAAATGCAAATTGGTTTAATGTAAAACCTTAATGTCCATTTAACATTCACACAATGATCTCTGTTTGATCACTAAAATAACAACAAAAAAGTATTATAATGTAAGAACAATTTTCTGAAAGGTTCTGCTTCAGATTCCTAATGTACACTGGATTTTGTATCCTTAAAATGCATGTAAACGCGGATGTCAAACCGATCTTAAATTCACATCTAACACTAACGTAAAGAAAACATCTAGAATCCATTACAGGACTGTCCTGTAAGCAATTTTTGACTCGTTTTTTTTACGCCAATATTTGATGTAGTTTTGACTTCAAGTTTCCCGCTGGGATATTGCATCTCCCCATTCTCTTCTCCTCTTCTTTGGGAAGACTTGCATCACTTCTCTTGTTGCCCTTATACTTAATATTTCAATCGAATTTTGCACAATGTTGTTTGTATTTAAAAAATTTTGGTTTGTGTTGCAGTAAAAATATCAATATGTACAGTAACAGCAACAGCTCACCGAACGCAATTATTTGGCATCAACGATGCAGAATGTAACCCACGCCTACTAAACAATCGTGTTCCATTTAGTCCAAAATGTATAAAGGATGAGGATTCTTTTTTAAAAATAATGTAAATCTTTTATGCCTAATTCTACTAAATATTTCAGTAAGAGATTGCAATTAAGTTTTATTAAGCCATACAAGACTTCCTTTTAAGAAGTTTGTTATTTCACACATTTTGGAATTTATAATGTGAACACACTACCTGATTTATTTAAAACCAGAACTGAAAAGTGTATAGTTGTGTGAACTGCAGTCAGTGTTTTGGCATGCTACTTAAGCTTCAGGCCTAACATTAATGCCAATTGATTGATTGATGTTTCCCATTCAAAAAGATCAGAGTTGCACTTGAAACTGAGAAATAGCAGAGGCCTTTAAGTGTAAGCAAACTTGACTTTAAGGGGCTTTGATTCAATGAGGCTAAATTATATATATATAGTTGCAATCAGAATTATTGGCCCCCTTTAAATGTTTTTTCTTTTTTAAATATTTCCCAAATGATGTTTAACAGAGCAAGGAAATTTTCACAGTATGTCTGATAATACCTTTTCTTCTGGAGAAAGTCTTATTTGTTTTATTTCGGCTAAAATAAAAGCAGTTTTTAAATTTTTAAAAGCCATTTTAAAGTCAAAATTATTAGCCCCTTTAAGCTAGATTTTTTTCCGATTGTCTACTAAACAAACCATCATTATACAATAGCTTGGCTAATTATCCTAACCTGCCTAGTTAACAATTAAGCCTTTAAATGTCACTTTAAGCTGCATAGAAGTGTCTTGAAAAATATCTAGTAAAATATTATTTACTGTCATCATGGCAAAGATAAAATAAATCAGTTATTAGAAATGAGTTATTAAAACTATTGTGTTTAGAAATGTGTTGAAAAAATCTTCTCTCTGTTAAAAAAACAAGGGGCTTTGGTCCATGTGGGTTCCAATGGGTCTTCTCCAGTATTTGTGATGTTTGGGATGCAGTTCAACAGATCATTAACCTGAAAAAATCTACCTTCTGCCACTTTTCCAAATGATCAACTAGAAATCAAGTTATTATTTGTTGCTCTTACAACTGGGATCGACGACAAGACTTTTGTCAAGTATATTATATTTTATTTTATATATAATAATTAATTTATTTTTTTTATAATAACACTTGCCATAATGTATTCCGTGTCATTGTGCAGGGATTTTTTTTTGCTTCCCTTTGTTGAATTTGTTTTTAATTTTTGTTAATTTTGTTGGCATTTTTTGTAACACACCCAAATTAATTTGTATGGGATTATTTGGGAAAGTGAGCAGTTTTGTGCATGTTAGAAGTTGGAAAAAACCGCTGACACCCAAGGTTCAACTTCACAGCACTGCCTATTAATATCTAATAAAGACTCCTGCAGACAGAACGAGTGTTAGTCACAGTGTGAGGACTTTCTCTGCACCAGACTGTGCTGGCACAATGAGGAGATCTGATGGAAAACACATGGCTCCATCAATGAAATTATGATAATTGTGTTTCTAAGACTGAATACATTACTAGTGTGTCAAGACAAAAGACGAATTCAGGCCAAATCCATAAAGCCATATTTCTTTCCAAAATGATGCCTGAAGACAAATGTCAAATCAATTTGTCATGGCACACTGAGAGGAAGCAAAAATGGGATATTGGGGAAGAAAGACTGTATTATTTATTTATAAAATATGACAAGGTCTAAAACTTGTCAAATTACTTTTACATTTTTTTGACAATAACAAAACAAAAGTTTTGACAAAACAAAAGTTAGAAATGCTATTAGAACTGGAAAAAACATACAGTATCTATTATCTAGTTTAATATATTTAATGTCTTATAAATATTAAACATTTCTTTTTGTGATAATAAGAAGTTTACTTGCATTACTTCTGTCTTCATTGTTCAATCAAATAAAATGAAAATAATTAAGAAATCTAGTAAAAGATGCTAGGCCTTAAAAATAATAAAATAAAATAATTATATACATCATTCTAGTATGATATATATATATATATATATATATATATATTTCAGTTTTTCTTTTTTAATAAATCTGCAAAAATGTCAACAATTCTGTGTTTTTCTGTCACTATGGGGTGCTGTGTGTACATTAATGAGGAAAAAATGAACTTAAATGATTTTAGCAAATAGTATATAGTAATATATATAGTAAGGCACGCCTGATTGCAAAACTGAAGATGTCACTTTTAAGGCACTGTTTCATATGGATTTATTAATCATTCTTTATTTTCAATGAATGCAAACTGTCATAGTTTATTAAAGATGCAAACTCCTTCAGCAAACCTCCTAAAACGTGCAGCACGATGACTTTCATGAAAAATTTAGAGCATCAAGCGGTGGATCCGTTCAGCAAAATATTTGAGTGCGTGTCATCGCATCCCAAACAACTTCAAATAATACAAAACAACAACTAAAGCAATCTCCATTGTACTGCGCGAGAGTACAATGGAGATCTTCCTAACTGAACAGTCGCATCATCAATGACGTAAGTGTGCTCGGGCTTGAAAGGTAAAATTGCAGTGTGAGTGCAGGCCGAAGGGGAGAGGGGAGGGGGGACAATTGCGCTCCAGCACGATTCAAGGTAAGCGTGCCTGGTTTGAGTACACCCTTAGGTAATGTTATCAGCCATAACTCAATCACCATCTCCAGAAGTTTCTTGGATTTGACCATTTTTGTCAATGCTTCTTAAATAACTACAGTGCCATCACCAACTATATTCTTCTTCAAGGTTAGCCCAAGTCTCTTACCTTGTCCCATCAAGATGAAAATGCCTTCAACATCCTCAAACAGGCCTCCCGTCAAGAACTATTGTCTCTACATGCCTAATTTCTATCCATGTACCTTTTACTCTTGCTAATTTAATTTGATGTAGAGAAAGCTTGACACTGATGAATGGGAGTTACTAACAATCAAAGTGGCAATTGAGGAATGGAGTCTCCTTGGCTTGAGGGAGCTCGATATAAGTTCACGGTTTTTACTGACCACATCAATCTTCAGAACCTCAGAGAATTCTGTCCAGTCTTGATTGTTGCAAGTTTGGATTTCCAAATTTCATCCAGGAGCAAAGAATGGCAAAGTTGATGCCAGATTAGATATTCATTCATTTGAGGAAACAAATAAACCTATAGAGCTAATCCTCCACCCTAAAATTATTCTCAGCCCCATCCAATGAAATCCTGTGGAGTAACTCAGAGAATCCTGCACAGGATTGTCCTCCAAACCTCCAATATATACCCAGGAGTTGACACAAAAAAACTATGAGCCAATATCTCTATTGGTACCAATAGCGCTCACCTCTATTGGTACCATCCAACCAGGGTGGCTCAACATAAAGAGTGAGAGGGTCTGGGACTCAGCTCATCATAACTTACAAGGAGCCATCTGTAGACAGAAACGTTCTACCTATGTTGGCTGATCCAGTGGTCCCATATATGCGCAGAGACGAAAAGGTTCAATCAGGAACATACGTTCGTGTCTACCCTGCAAGAAGTCCTGAATACATTGGCCGCTTTTAGATCCCAAAGGAGGAAAACCCAGAATCCTTTCATCTAAAACTCCTTGACAGCAACTGAATTCATCTTTTCTAAGGGTCCCAAATTGAACATCATCAAATTGTCCTGAATAATTTGAATAGTATTTTTACAACATAGTATTTTTACAACATAGTACAATAACAATTTAAAACAAGTGTATATTAATTTTAAAAAAGATAAGAAAATAATCTGCCCTGTGAATTGCATTTTGTATCATAAATCATGTATGCATGTAATAATGTATCATAAATCATGTTCAAACTATTTTAAACACACATCCTTTGATACTTTTTTTCTGGGAAATGCTTTTAATTTATAAAATCCATCTAACGCTGAGCATGACAGAAACTTGACATGATTTATAGACAGGAAATTGCCAGTTGGGTTTTTCCCCAAGACAAGGTTAAAGAATATCAAGCCAGATCCAAGAACACAACAGCTTGAGTTCAGAGGTGCTTTTGGCCAAAAGATATTGCATTATACTTGATAACAAAGGCTTTGGGCAAACAGCCAAAGAAAAAGTATATGAATGTAGTTGCAGATGTGTGTTACACTCACACACAGCCACATCTCTGATTGACAACCTTCACTAATCACTGTGTTTAAAGAGTCCACATGCTCAAAAACCTTGACCTCACTCCGGAAGATGTGTCTCTCTTACTAACCTCTAATAGCTTCTTCGCTCCTGTTCCGTTAGTGTGCTTTGCTTTCCTTTGTGTATTTGCAGCTCTTAACATTTGCTGTGAGTTTGGGATGCAGAGACCTTCGATGGTGCTTTTTTCAACTCGTCACCCAGGCCTGGACAGACCTAAGTTGGGACTGGTGGCACTGACTACAGACAGTCCAGCAAACATGGAACATTCTCTGAATGTTGCATTCCTCATCTAAAGGTAACACTTTGTAATGTTTGCTAACATCACTCAGAAGATAGCTGGATTTCATCTGCTTTATAACGTTTATCATGCAGTGGTCACTTGAGGGACATCCCCATTTTGTCTGCTTTATAATGTTCACTGGTGTACTTATGTCTAGGGCTGCACAATTCTGGCTAAAATGAGAATCACAATTTTGTTTTGCTTAAAATCAAGATCATGATTTTCTCATGATTATGAAGATGTAAAATAAAGGTTAATATGAGTAGGCTATTATTATTGTTATTCTCAAACATATGGTAAAACAACAATAATATTAGACCTATGTGTAGCTTTACTGTTGGTTAAAATGCTATATTTTGTATAGACTTGTTCCAAGTCAGGTGGACTTGAACAAGCTTTAAATTTGTCCGTGTCATTAATGCCAGTAAAGTGATGGCATCAGAATACAAATATTCATAATTCTAAAGTTTAATAATTATGTTTGAGACATATGCTTCCAGGCGACGCAGTAGGTAGTGCTGTCGCCTCACAGCAAGAAGGTCGCTGGTTTGAGCCTCGGCTGGGTCAGTTGGCGTTTCTGTGTGGAGTTTGCATGTTCTCCCTGCGTTCGCGTTGGTTTCCTCCGGGTGCTCCGGTTTCCCCCACAGTCCAAAGACAGGTGAATTGGGTAGGCTAAATTGTCCGTAGTGTATGAGTGTTTGTGGATGTTTCCCAGAGATGGGTTGCGGCTGGAAGGGCATCCGCTGCGTAAAACATATGCTGGATAAGTTGGCGGTTCATTCCGCTGTGGTGACCCCAGATTAATAAAGGGACTAAGCCGAAAAGAAAATGAATGAATGAATGACATATGCTTACAATCATTACAGTCATTGACAACATTATTAGACCTTTTTTTTCCACTGGTAAATTGAGACATTTTTTTGTCATTATCAGATTCCCTCTTGCATTATATTCAAATTACACAGGCTAGAGTAGTTATACTGACCCGTAAACATTTATTTTTATGCACAACACTTTGTGTTTGCTATGAAGGAAAATCGTAATCATAACTCTGAAATGCGATATGAACATTTAAATGATGTGCGCGCTTTTGGTTTCACTTTCAAAAGTGAATCATCAGAACATTATCATTGCATTAGGACAGAAATGACATTTTTAGGTGAATTACACCTTATAAATACAGTATGTGACACTTTTAACACCATTTGGAGGTGTTCCTGTTGCTGAGCAACATATGTAAAACAATGTGAAGACTTGTACGACTGCCTTTATACCTCTACCGAACTTGAAAATATAATTGGCTGAATCGTAGAGATGCTGGATTAAGATCGTGTGGGGAGTCGAATCGAGATCGCAATCTTTTTTCGATTAATCATGCAGCACTACTTATGTCTTATGTTAGAAGTGATTATGTGTACCCAGCAGGCACACAACATAAGACATTAATATTAGATTAGGTTTAGGTTGTGACGTCAGGGGACCTAAATTCAATGTCTAGCCAGCGTCTGACAACATTATTTCGATGTTGATGTTTGGTTGATTTTTATTGTTGGAAAATGACCAAAATCCAACGTCGAGTCCAACGTCATACTGACGTCAAATACTGACATTTATTAATCAGGTATGGCAACCAAAATTCAATGTTTGATAGACGTCATAGTGGTAACGTCCACACAATGTCAAGCTGTAACATCATTAGACGTTGATATTTGGTTGATTTTAGGTTGGTCGTTGGACATTAACGTTGGCCTGAGGTTGGGTTCTGACATCAACCCGATTTTAATTCCCAAACAAAATGCAACGTTCCCACGACATTGGGGTACAACGTCAATCTGATGTCCTGTGCATGCTGGGTAATACAACATGCAGTTTGGCTGTTAGGTGATGTTAATATATAATTAATTTAAGATGGTCGTGCATAGCATGTGATCTTAAACATTTGCCTAACCTAATGAAATAACAAAGTAACTTCAAAAAACTGTTTTTAATACATTACACCACATCTTTTAAATAGCACCATTTTCAGCATTTGGCCATTAACCCTCTACTGCACGTGTTATGATAGATCTAGAGATAAAATATTTGACTGTTTTTCTTTTCTTAGAATGGCTTACATTGGGGAAAATATATAAATATGTATTTTTTTTATGAACTTTACTTATAATTCATAATTTTGTTATTTGAAATGTTGTTTGTTTTGATTTAATTGGTTTAATTACAAAAAAACTAACTTGATAAACACTTTTTTGAGTTGTGAATATGTCATCATAACTTACTGGAGGGGATGTCTCAGATTTTTTTGTGGATCTGACGTGAGTTGATCTTTTGTTTTTATTGACGTTTTCATTTGCATTCAGCAACTACTCACAATAAACGCGCCAGAAATCACAATAATCGCGCCACAGAAAAACACTGCATGTCGCGTGTCTTAATCAAACAGTGGCAGGGAAATGAACAAATATCATGTTGCCATATGGCAACACCTTGCGGTAGAGGGTTCATTAAAATATACATGTCGTTCAAAGCACGTTTGAAACTATACCATTATCATCCCAATGTAAACTACAAAAAAAACTTGTTTCTGTGAAATCAGTGACCACATCTGCATGCAGCGATAGTGGACTACAAAACTGCATGTACACAGGCAGGGGAGTGTTTCTTTACAAACATCGGCAACTTCTGGCCTTGCATGAATAATCCAGATTTTAGCTGTTGCATGTAAATGCAGATTGTTTTTGCAGAGAAATGCCTGTATTTCAGGGGAAATAAGTAAAATATAGACTTACAGTGGTGTGATTTGATGTGATGTTGAAGTCATGTGACTGAGATGTAGTTTATTTATAGCCTATGCTTGGCCTTTTAATTTTGGTAATTGCATTTAGACGTCAAAATTCTTAAAAGTTGTGTTTCTTGGTAGAGAAAATCATAAGCAAAGTGTGTAATAATCATAAACATAATCATAGAGTTGACCACGGTACATTTGTTCTGCAATTATCCAAAATCCAGTGGAAAAACTTTAGAATTGCATATCAGTGCTGTTGAAACATCGTTCGACCAATCAAACTTGAGGACCAGAACTAACTGTTGTATAAACTCACTTAAACGCAGGGCTTTCATGAGTGTTTGGCCTTAGGACTGTCATCTGAGAATGAATTGAGCACACCAGTTAGTGGAAGCTGAACATTCTTCAGGGAATGTGTTACCATCAGAGACTTCGCTCATGTTTTCAATTACCATTAGGAGCAATATATCTCCATTTCCTGTACAAAAGCCAGGTTTCTTGATACTTACTCATACATAATCAAACTTGAGTCATGGTCAGCTGCAGGATTTGTCAAAACTCTAGAACCCCTATCAATATCTAGTTCCCACTGGCCTGAAGTCACCAAAAACGGTTTCCAACCAAAAACAATTAAGTGCCAGACTTGCATATGGCTTTTGAAACAGTAGCGACCTAAAGTGTGTATCTAGAGAGTTATATATGTACTTTATTTATGCTTATATGACCATGGTGAAGACAGGTTTGACAGGTGATTGAGGGAGGTAATGAAATCAATGAAACCATACTTTGGATATAAGAAGATCCCTCAGAGGACTTGGGGAAGTGTCTGACAACTGTAACTGGGATACATTTCCCAATCAAAAGACATTCCAAAATGCTTGATGTAAAAAAAAACTTTTTTTTAAAGGTAGTAATATACAGACCAAATTGTTGACGTTATTGGACATTAAGCATTTTCCCAGTTTAGTATACATTTTTACTATGGGAAAAAATTAGAGTCCTGTGGTCCACAATTGTTGTTTTGGGTATTGATTTTAACTGACCCACGCAGCAGTTTGATTGACAGGCAGTTTGACCCATCATAACGCCAGTATTCTGTGCCACCATCACTGTGTGCCATTTTGTCAGACAGGCGTTATAGTAGAGTAACATTGGTGGTTGACATAAACAGCTTTTATGGGATTTTTAACCCAGATTGCATGTATCCAGAAAGGCTGTGCAATATACAATTGTATCCTTCATCCTAGCCTCAACTGTCAATCAATGGTACTGTCATCTGATGAAAGAACGACTTAACTCAAGACTGATGCAAAAAAAAAAAAAAACAATGACTGATGTAAAAGTAAATTTTGCTGTTATTGGACATACAATTATATGCAGATGATCCAAACTTCCCATCACTATACCTGTAGGATTTAGCTTCTATCTTTTTTTTTCATTTTGAATTATATTCACATCCTGAATATATCCCTCGTATACATATAGACCATTTCAATGCGCTCATGTCATTGGCCCATGAACATTTCCTGCTTGTTATTAAACTATTTCATAACTGTAACGAGAGGCAATTCAATCATAACTTAATGTTAAAACAGCTATCATAACATTTATCAATATGTGGCTCTTTTTGGATTCTCGGAAGCTATAGAAATTCAAAATCTAAAACAGGAAATACGTTGAGACCATTGTTTTTGTTTACGTCCCTCAAAATGGTCTATAGCAGATCTTTATGTTTGCTTCTATCAAAATTCCATATGTAATTTTTTCCAGAAATTATTCACTTTTTTCCTGGAGAGTGCACGAATTAGTAGGGGAGCGCTACAGCTGCTATCAAAAGCTTGTCAGACAAAGTGAAGTGGAGTGGTGTTTTGCAAAGGGTCAATTATCACTCACTGGCCACTTTATTAGGTACACTTTACTAGTACTGGGTTGGACCCGCTTTTGCTTTCAGAACCTTCGTGGCATAGATTCAAGAAGGTACTGGAAATATTCCTCAGAGATTTTGGTGCATATTGACATGATAGCAGATGCTGCAAATTTGTCAGCTGCACATCCATAATGCGAATCTCCTGTTCCACCACATCCCAAAGGTGCTCTATTGGATTGAAATCTGGTGACTGTGGATGCCATTTGAGTACAGTGAACTCATTGTCATGTTCAAGAAGCCAGTCTGAGATGATTTGCGCGTTATCCTGCTGGAAGTAGCCATCAGAAGATGCCTACACTGTGGTCAAAAAGTGATGGACATGGTACTGTTGCCTTTCTATAAGCTCAAACTGGTCTGGCCATTCTCCTCTGACCTCTGGCATCAACAAGGCATTTGTGCCCACAGAACTGCCACTCACTGGATATTTTCTCTTTTTTGGACCATTCTCCTGTAAACTTTAGAGATAGTTGTGTGTGAAAATCCCAGTAGATCAGCTGTTTCTGAAATACTCAGACCAGCCCGTCTGGCACCAACAACCATGCCACGTTCAAAGTCACTTAAAATCCCATTTCTTCCCCATTCTGATGCTCAGTTTGAACTGTAGCAGATCGTCTTAACCATGCCTACATGCCTAAATGCATTGAGTTGCAGCCATGTGATTGGCTGATTAGAAATTTACTTTAATGAGCAGTTGGACAGGTATACCTAATAAAGTGGCCGGTAAGTGTATATTGTATATAATGAATACTTGTTGCCATCCCCCACCATTCATACACAGTCTGACAATCTGTCAAACAATTAAGAGTCATGCAGTAAAGAGGTTTTGTCCTACATCAGCACTTTTATATATTAAAATAAGGCATAGCATAAAATTATCATTTTAGAGTCTTTCCTTCAATTGACTTTCTCAAAGATTGCTATTTACAAAGTAGTCATTGAGCTTGGCAGCTTAAAATTTAAGCACTGCTGTGACCACAGAAAAAAAAACTGTCTGGAAGCACCTCCCATCTGCATTAAACAGGGTGTGCTGGCCTGTGGAAACTGCTTAGCAGAGGATATAACCTCAGCTGATGTGTCTGACCGCCAACTAAACATGTGGGGTTGAAGAAAACTTCCCGAAGCCTGTGGCTGGGCTGAACCCAGATACTGCTTGTCAGCAAAAGTTGGCTTAGTCCTGGGTGATGCTGAACATGATAACACGCACCACAGCCACAGAGGGTGCACCTCAATTTACCAGCTTATGCATTATTACTTGCTCTTTTATAGTATAAATAGAGTAGTGTGTTAAAAAAAAAAACACTACAAATATCTGGATGGTACACTTAATTAAGCAAAATGAACAAATAAAAGTATGGAATGTTGGACACTTAGATCAGCTGTCTTAGCTTTTACAGAGCAACAGTTGGAAATACAATCTCAGTCCATTTTCTTTCATTTTATTTATTCATTCATTCATTTATTTTATTTTCGGCTTCGTCACTTTATTAATCATGGGTCGCCACAGCGGAATGAACCGCCAACTTATCCAGCATATGTTTTACATGGCGGATGCCCTTCCAGCCACAACCCAACACTGGGAAACACCCATAGACTCTTACATTCACACACATACACTATGGCCATTTAGCTTATTCAATTCATCTATAGCACATGTCTTTGGACTGTGGGGGAAACCGGAGCACCCGGAGGAAACCCACGCGAACACGGGGAGAAAATGCAAACTTCACACAGAAATGTCGACTGACCCAGCCGGGGCTCGAACCAGCGACCTTCTTGTTGTGAGGCGATCATGCTTACCAACTGCGCCACCATGACGTCCCGTCTATTTTCTATATAGGGAATTTTAACAATAACTGATTAAACTGTAAGAACTCAGACTCTGAGCTTTGCAGTTGTTAATTTGTTGATTGTACTTTTGTTGAACCCATCCATGAATTCTGCCGATTACCAAAATATCCTTAAGGTGAATGTCAGGCCATCAGTCAGTGACCTCAAGCTGAAGCAAACTTGGGTTCTGCACCAGGACAATGATCCAAAGCACACTGGCAAATCCACTTCTGAATGGCTGAAGAAAAAAAAGAAGACTTTGCCTAGTGAAAGTCCTGACCTCAACACAATTGAGATGCTTAAAAAAAAACTTTAAAAGGCGCTTCATTGTTGAAAGCCCTCCAGTGTGGTTGAAAATACGATAATTCTGCAAAGATGAGTGGGCCAAAATTCCTCCACAGCAATGTAACAGACTTATTGCAAGTCATCGAAAACACTTGATTGTAGTTGTTGCTGCTAATGGTGGCCCACGCAGTTTAGGGGCAAAAATGTTTGGTAACACTTTATTTTGATGGTCCAATTGAGTATTAGTAGACTGTCTACTTAATATCTGTTGACACTGACATTTAACAGTCCTTCAACAGACATTTAACTGACTATAAGAAACTTTGCAATTACATGTCAACTTACACTAACCCTAACCCCAACCCCAACCCTAACCCCAACCTAACAGTCTACTTATAATCTAATGATAATTAGTTGCAATGTAACTTAAATTCAACAAACGGACCGTCAAAATAAAGTGTGACCAAATGTTTTCACACAGAACTGTATAGTTTTGTATTTTGTTTTCTTTTAATAATTAAAACCTTAATTTCAAAACTGAATAATGTGTTTACTTGTGTTATCTTTGACCAGGGCCGGCGCGTCCATTGAGGCGACCTAGGCGGCCGCCTAGGGCGGCGTAATAATGAGGGCGGCAAACGCGCCCCGCCGCCCAACCCATCATACTGACTTTTATCCGCAACATCAACACAACACTGGCATAATAGGGGTCTGTCATAATAGTGAGGGCGGCAAACGCGCCCCGCCGCCCTATCCAACGTTGAGGTGTAATCGGGCCATAAAAATTAGGCCCGATGGGGTCCGAGCCCGACAGAATTCAGCCCGAGCCCGACATTTTGATTGACAGCTTTATAAAGCCCGAACCCGTTAATAACCCGACATTATTCAAATGTGCACATGCACTCAGCTCTTTTGCCTTTATCAAGAATGAGTCATTTATATGTTTAACATAATTTATTCATAACAAACATAGGGTATAGGTCACTTGGAAGTCGGAACAAAGAAATAAAATAAGTCCTCTGTAACATCGTAACATCTCAGCACTCTAAATAGACCTAGGTACATACACCTAGCCTTTAAATTGGCCAACACACCAACGAAATGAAGTCTTTCATAACAAATTAACTTAAAATAAATTCTAAATTATGACGGGTATTTGGCAATAACAAAATTAAGATAAAGGCTCTACGGGATTTCTTTCGCCACTTCTCTTCACAATCTGGCATTAAGGCGACGGGGAAGCTGAATAACGAACGAATAATGCCAACATTAGCCTGTATACTCTGTCTACATTATGATTTTATGGTTTAATAATATTTATTTATAATTTAAAAACCCTTTACTCACCAAGATTAGGCTATGTGCTTTTGTGCAGGTATTGAATTCACTGTG
Organism: Danio kyathit; assembly: GCA_903798195.1. Taxonomy (NCBI): domain Eukaryota; kingdom Metazoa; phylum Chordata; class Actinopteri; order Cypriniformes; family Danionidae; genus Danio; species Danio kyathit. The sequence goes on from LR812520.1 coordinate 27,630,645, forward strand.
GCTTTAGCGCAGTTCTGCGCTCAGGATGCTGCGTACCGAATACCTTTTACTGCAGCTGCTAGGCTGAGATGCAGAGTTCTGATCGGGCTAATTTTGCAAGTTTTGGGTAGGATTGTTTATTCATCTTCTACCTGCCAAGAACATCCGTTTAATTTTCCATGACAGCAGTTTCAATGTAGCGAATGACCTCGTCCTCTTCCCTGTCAGCTTGCTGTACATACATTGCTGTTTAGCGCTCTACCGTAATATGCAGTGTATGAGTGACCGCCAAAATACCTTGGCGGCTAGAATAACCCCCGAATCCCCCCCCGGTTTCACTTTCGTTTGAGGGGCGGCGTGAAAGTCCTTTGCCTAGAGCGGCAGTTCGGCTTGCTCCGGCCCTGTCTTTGACTAATACATAATGTGTGAAACATTAAGGTGTGACAAGCATACAAAAAACAATAAATTATGCCTCTTTTCGCAATGATGTAAACCTTATTTACCTTTTTTTTTGTTTATACTTTCAGTACTCCAATTAATTGTGTTCCTAATCAAGTATTCCTCATTATTGACATCTGACAACCTTTTCTGACCATGAAATGTGACTAATGTGATGACACCTTTCAGCTGACAAAAGCAGTATAACATCTACAACAACATCCATGAGCTTGTCACACCTATTTAACACCATTTAAATGTCACCCTTTGTGCAAGTATCAGAAAAAGCAAACACTGGCTAAATCCATTAGTTTAAGTGGAGGACAGGGTTAATAGCCAGTTTATTTAGTTAGGCTCAAAATGCCCTTTTGTTTTCCTTCAGCCCAGTAAATAAACTCCTGCCCAGATATGGAGCGATTACAGCTTGAGTGAGTCTCTCAGCCTCATACAGAGAGAAAGCGGGATGTTTAGAGAGGTAATTGAGTGTAGGGCTTCACCTCTGGGGCTTTCGGACAAACGTTCATAGCCATTCTCCTCGGTTTATTATGCTTTTCCCATATGTTTATTAGACATGATTGGGCCTCACCCAAATACACAACTCAGTTTGTCACATGGTGCACCCAATAATAAAATGCACTCTTGGCATTCGTTTGCGTTCAGAACGTGATTTTACAATGCAGCTCTAAAATAATTAAGTGTTATTAGATTTATGACAACATATGCTGCATTTGTAGTTGATCGGTAATATTGTGATGGCCTTGAGGTCTTAAATATCTGTGGTATCCAAGCCAACAATTCAAGGGGCTCACATCTGTTACCAATTGGACTTCACCACTGCCCATCTGTGCTGAGGTTTGCCTAGGTAATCTCAGTCTATTGGGATCCCGAATCTGGAGGGAACAGCGAAACGTCTATTATAACCACCATTAGCATTACAGTCGCGTAATTGTTGCAATGCCCACTGGAGAACAAAAGGAGGCCTGAAGCAGAATCTGGCAGCAGAGACGATGGAAATCATTTCAAGTTTGGTGTCAAACAAGACTCTTTAACATAAATGCCTCCTGTCAGGCTTGGTGGGGCCTGTGGCTGAATAGAGCAGGATCGCGGATGTCAAATATTGTCAGAAAGACTGAGGCGAAATACCTGAAGTCTCGAGATTTGCTGCTTTATTACTTCAGAAATGATTGCAACCACTTGTCGTGTTTCTTATAACGCTCTGTCATTCACAAACAAGCTGAATCATGCATCGCTAATAGTCCAATTTGGTTTTTCAATTATGTGTTATTTGCCTGGGGTTGGATGTGCTGTGAAAATGAAAAATGCTGGGTTTATTCTGTGCAGATCCAAGAAAGGTCCAAATTTAGATTAGAGATGTTTTTTTTCCAAGCCTACATCTAATTAGTAATGCGTGTAAACCTCATCCCTCACTTAACAATGCACAGTTGTTTTCATGTTTGGTTTGTATTAGGGAACAAAGGAAGTACATGGTGTTCTGTTGATCAAAACCATCGAGAGTGACTCAACAGCACCAGACTTGTGCACATGAGGAGCAAATAAAGTGCGCTTTGGCACTGTGAAACACATAAACCTGTGCAAAGCCCTGAGATCCTGAAGAAAACTGTAGAAAAAAAGCACAGCTTTAAAGTTAAAGGCGCTACTATGGAGCCAGATCAGTCTCAAAAATAATACATTTACGAAATAAAATTCATACATGCACAGCACAATTCACATTTACAAAATCCAATTTGTAAATTCAAAACACAAGTAAAAACACGTTTTTCACAAGTAAAAAACAAATATTTTTACCAAATGGATTGGATTTTTGTATATTATGAATTGTGTGTTGAATTTACAAATTGGATTTGTGTGTTTTTGAATCGTGTTTTGAATTTATTAATTGGATTTGTTTATTTTTGAATCGTGTTTTGAATTTATTAATTGGATTTGTGTATTTTTGAATCGTGTTTTGAATTTACGAATTGGATTTGGGTTTTTACAAATTGAGTTTTGAACTTACGAACTGGATTTTGTAAATGTGAATTGTTTAGTGGATGTATGAATTATATTTTGTAAATATTCTAGTTTTTGGTCTGAATTATAGTTATTATTATACAGAACAGTGAAATCTCAAATCATCAGTTTTTAACAGTTGTCTATACTGTATAGCTTCGTGATCACTGGTGTTTTTCTGTTAATTTCTGCTTTTGAATTGGATTATGGGACTTTGATCTCTGCACCGACAACATTTGAAAATGTAGAAAATTCTGCAATTTAACAAAGTGACTTTTATTTATTTTATTTATAGTTTTATTATAATTAGTTTTAAACAATACATTGACTGGGTTGATCTGTAAGTACTTCTGTATATAAATACTTTTCACAACTGAGATCAAATCGGAGAACCAACCTGATCTCATGAGGATAAAGAGTTCAGTTGTATGAAAATGTAAACAATGAGGCTTTAAATGGAAGCGTGGCACCAAACCACACCCCAAAACCATCATCAGAGGATGAATAAATTGTACTAAAATGTATAAATGACATTGTACAAAATAGTATGAATTAGCCACTAAATCAAAAAGTTACAAATTGGAGTGAGATAGCATTGGGACAGCTTACAATTTTATACATTTTGAGGTCACCCCTTAGTCCAATTAAAAGTTATCCTAACACACGTAAAGCATATATACATATATACTGAAGCACAGTACAAAAAAAATGAACAATTACCGAACTGTACTGCCTCTTAGTGTTCGTTTTGTAACCGCAAGCACATATTTCTTGGTTCTCAAAAATGTGTCCCTGGGCACATATTCCCAATGTGCCTGAGTTGCATTAATTCCTGCCGGTGTTTTATACATTAAACCTACAACTCTAAATACATCTCTGTCTGTCCCATTTGTCAAGTATAATTATAATTTATCCTATATTTCATCCAGCTTTAGAGCAAAGCTCATTAATATTCATGACCATTGAAAATTTGTCAAAACTGAGCATTTATTTTAGGCATAATTCCTGTGGTTATAAATTATCTTATAAAACTGTTTCGGGAGAAGGTTTTTAACATACCTAAGCCACATACCTATCAGAGCACCCTTTGACATATTAAATCAATGCACCCTATGGCGCCTTTTAGCAACCGGTGTCACTAATAATAAGGGTTTCTAAATTGTACAAATACTGTAGCTCCATTAGATGAATAATTCAGTTACTCATAAAAACACTCACTTGCTGCCCCATAATAGTCCAATGCAATAATCTACAAAAAAGTCACATGAAAAAAATCCCACCTGCAGTCTTGCTGATTATACACTGTAAAAAATAAATCTGTAAATTATACCGTTAAAAGTACGGTACAAACCGTAAAAGTAATTTCTCATTTTTACAGTAAACCGTACATCTTTATAGAGATAAAATGTTTGTATATTGATTAGCAACATCTACACATCTTTTGTTACACAGAGAGACAGGTTAACACAGCCATATGCAGGTGGTGATGAGAAAGTTCATACATAATGAACCAATGCTCATCACAAACACTTTTTCCCACAAGCAGAAAAGTGTATCAGTGTCAAGAGGGTGCTCATTGTCATTCACACAGCTACTAAACACCAGTATGGTAACACGCAAAAAATTAAAGTCATGAAATAAACAGTGTTTATCAACACTAGATGTAACATAAATCTCTAATTTACATAACTGATGGGGAAACAACTAAAAAGATCAATAGTAATGTCAACAAAAAGCATAAAAAGTGATGTGCCATACAGGGAATTCTAGGAAAGTCAGTTTACGGCTATTTGCCGTATATATTAAGTAAACATACTGTTAACCAGGTAACGGATTGTTACTGTGGCATTTTTACAGTTTTTTACTGTTGAAATCACGGCCATTTTTTACAGTGTATACTCAATATAATTAAGTATTTAAGGTTAAAGAATTTAACCAAAAAACAGGTTTGAAATATTTCATTTTTTAAACAAATGATAAATCACACTCATTAGCCTTTTCATTTCACTTATGAGGCTCTGTGTATATAGAAAGACACACATGCAGTGAAGAAAATCCCAGTCTTCTTGGCATCCTACAGTAAACTCTTCAGACTCTGCTTTTTTCATATATCATTTTTCATAATTGTAGGGAAAGATAGGTTTTTTTTTGTGAGGGAAGCCTGCGAATAGCCTCCCTGTGGCGAGTGTTGTCCGTGTAAACAAGCCGGTTGCTATGAAGCCGAGCTGTCAGATGATGTGTGTTATTGCAGAGCTCCGGGCCCTTGGCACAGTGCAAGCGAGCCCGAGATCAGAGCGTGAATCTGGGCCGCTTCTCCACCTCGCTCCCTGAGATCTCTTAAAAAGCCATTAATGAACATCTGGTTGAGATTACTTCAATATTGCCATCAGCAAGAGAGCCCTGGCGAACACAGCAACCCACTATGTGTGGCTGCGCTTTTCCCATTTCTCCCCTTCACCCTGGGCTTAAAATAGTTTATGTGTTCTTTTGAGCATCATTTATGATAATGAGAAAATAAGCAGCTGGTTCAGACTATTGTCCCTCGTGAAACCTGATCTAGTCAATCTAAAGGCAATTTGTCATTAGTGTTGCATTTTCTGAAGCAGAGGTGTTGTTTTTAGGTCTTTAGTGTGAGACAATATCTTTTTGTTGTTTATAAAATTTGCATCCTGTTTTGCACATTTCTCCCAGCTTATTCACTGAGCAGGATGTGGTCCAGGCACTGCAAAAAGGGACGTGGCTATTAATAAATGAGTAATTTCACCCAAACCAAGATTTTATAATATGGCATGTTTAAAAAAATCAGGCTTTAAGTTGGTCCAAATAAAACACCTCTGCATTTCTACGCAAGCCACAGGTGTCCAGAACTGATGTTAATTGGTACTTTTCATGTTCAGTTGATTTATGATGACTGTGACTAAATGATGACACAAATCAGCAGACACGGTTCACAAATAACTCCTTACTTGTTGATTAAAAATTCCTTTAAACCCGTTGGGAATGGACACAGTATTTCTTTTAAACTGTATGAATAACTTAAAATGACTAACAAGTTGTCAAACTGAAAGTCACATTGGTTTATTTATACTCATGGCTCTTGATGATTAAGGTTATATTAAGCAAAATCAAAGGTCTGTGCAAGAAACAGAAGATTATTTATAACATTATTACCTTTAAATGTGCATGTAAGTTTGACACCCAGTGGTTGAACTAGGTATTGCACTCCTGGATCAAATCACACGCAAGTGCAGGTTGCCAGATTGACATGTGCCTGACTATTGAGCCTAAACGCTGATTTAAGTCGTGTTCTAAATATAAAAGCAATAGCACGCGATAGAAGGAATATTTTCATATTAAAAGGAGTTTTTGTTCTAATCAATACTTGAATTTATATTTTAGAAACGGCTTCTATTTTTTGCAGCTGAACAACAGAAAACTTGATGAGACGATCACCTCAGGTACACCTCATGTGCTTTATTCAGTGTTAAATGCTAATATTTGAATAGTTTGAATGCCATTTTACGTGACATTTGTTGCCAAACTACTGAAAGCAGCAGCAGCAGATAGTTTACCTCAGATCTTGAAAATAAAATAAACCGTTTGAAATTGAACTTTAGAACTGACTTAGTGCAAACACATATCAGTGATTCAGCATGTACATTTAATAATGATATAGAGGTTTAAAATGTATTAATTAGACTATACCATTTCATGAGTGAGTGCATATTCTGTCCTTCTGAATGGCTGTATTTAAATTTCTGTCATGTTTCGTCTGGTGCAAACAGATAAATTGCTTATCGCTGCAAATCTCCTCACGTATCGTGTTGTTAGGACATGCAGTTACAATATAACCTGCTCACTTAATGTTTACATTCGGAATATTTATTCGGAATATTATTTGCTAATTAATAACCTCATGTGAGACTGTGAATCTGCGTCTCATTTCGGAGTCTGCTACTGTCCACCACAGGTTGCATTTCGGTCAAGGACACGTGCTTTGAGAGCCTTTCTGAATGAATGAATGAATGAATGAATGAATGAAATATGCGGTTTTCCAACAAGGCAACCTGGGGTGCTGAAATATAATTGGCTAAACTGGCATTGGGCAGGTTAAAAGAACCAAAAAAAAAAAAATACAGACATTCCGCCACGCAACTCTCACATTTTTAAAGAAAAATATCTGACTTCAGAATTGTTTTTCAGATAAACAAGTAAGTTGACTTAGCATGTTTCTTAAATATCTGCAAACATATTATGGTATTTTTATGCTTTAGAAGAGTCAAAAACTTACATACAGCACCTTTATTGCTACAACTTTAAACTTCCTGTGGTAGTTATTATGCAATACCTTTGAATTTTCCTTATAAAGTCATATCATCTTATTGTAAGTTATTGTTAATTTTTAAATATAACTTCTCATTCCGCAATGTTACATTTTACCAACAGTCTCATTTTCTGTCATGTGTTTTAGAAAATACACTTTAACACAAACAAGACAACAACATAAAAATATCCATTAAAGGGACAGTTCACTCAAAAATTAAAATTTACTCACTATTTACTCAAGTGCAGTTCCAAACCTTTATGAGTTTCTTTTTTGATAAAAACTCCTACACGATTTGAATTCTTCTAAAATTTTTATTAAAATGAGAGGTAAAAACGAACGTGGGTGCGTTTCCCAAACAACGACGTAACTCGGGCTGAACTATCATAGTACGATGCATCGTTTGGGAAAAGAACGATGTTGTCAGGGTTCTGCCACTCTGGTCTTGTTAACTCTTGTTTTGGTGGCAGAGTCCAGACACTAGCTCTGTCTTGTCATGCCCTGTTGCGCTCGGCTCGAGTTTTCTCGGGTCGAGCGCTTGTGTTCTGTCATTGTGCGTGTCTCTGTATGAGCGCCAATCGTGGGCGCGCTTGGACCCTGCGCGTTCCCGCTTTACGTGGGCGCGCGGAGTTTGGGTGTGTTTACGGTTGTGCGCTCTCGTCCGGGTGTTTCTGTTTGTCTGTTTGCAGCGTGGTGTTTCAGTCCCAGCGTCTCTGTCTAGTTGGGTTCGGTTTCGGTCGGCGCTGGGAGGAAGCACGCACGCTGCGTCTGTGTGAGCACACGGTGAGTGTTTTCATTCATTGTGTGCTCGTGTCTCGCGTCAGTCTTCTGTTGGTGTTGTGTTTAGCACGTGACTCATGTTTACATGCGCCGCGTGCTTGTGTGTCTGTGTCATGTGTTCGCCAGTCTATTGTCTAGCCCCACCCTTCTTGTTAACCCATTATTAGTTTATCATGTTCACCTGTTTGTGTGTTAATTTATGATTGTTTATAATCTCCTCCATGTCTGCTGTCCTGTGCCAGTTCGTCATCGTTCATCGCCTTGTCCTGTCCTGTCTAGCCCTGATCCCTGCCAGCCTGCCCTGCAAAGTTTGTATGTTTTGTTAATGTTTTCCCCCTCGGGGTTGTTTATTTTGCCATTTTATTTTATTTTATTATAAATAAATACCCTGATTTACTGCACCTGAGTCCTCGCTCCTTTTCCCCACCACAACCCTGACAGATGTAGTGACGAGTGTTTCCCAAAACACTTATTCTAATATCATATATAAATCATATAAATAAATAAATAATGAGGCTATTTTTTTAAGAAATGAAATTTTATATTTATTATTTATTAGAAAATGAAAAAAATCCTACTTTAATAATAATATTAATGATTATGATGATGATGACGATTATTAATATTATTACTATTATTATTATTATTAAGTAGGATATTGTTTATTTATTTTTTATTTTTTGAAAAGTCTACTTTTACACTTTGACACATGTAAACCACTGCAGAAATGTTCTAACCAACAGGCCTGTGTCATATACAGTACAGATACCTAATAAATAACTTATAAATTAAAAGCATTAACGTATGCTGTGTTTTTTGTTTTCACAAGCTTTGGAGACGAAACCTAAATTCCGCTTTTAAATAATAGGTCAACTATAGCTTTCGCCATGAGCCACGAGTCATGACTGTGTTCCAAATGGCATCAATGTTTTAAAGTGCACTGCGAAAGGAGCGCAATTGTAAACATGAAGATCGCTAAAACTGAACTATAAAAATGCTTTGAAAGCAAATTACACCTAAGACTGATGACCTTAATGCTTTTAAAAAAAATCATTCCAAGTTTAAATGTTAGAATGTTCTAAATGAATAGGGCATATAGGGGGATAAGTGGGAATAGAACACAGCCAGGAACTATGTTTCTAACTACAGCTCCAGAGGTGTAGTTGCAATCATAGAAGTTTGCGACGCAGTTTGCGAATGTTCGTTGGAACGATGGATTTGGGAAACACCAAATCAACAAACTATGTTTGACCTATGTTTGACTATAACTTGTGACCTTATTTGGCTAACGACGGTTTTCGGAAACGCAGCCCTGGTAGAAAAAAATAGGCAAAAATGTCACCCAAAACGCACAAACAGATCTTTCTATATAAATGTGTAGAGTTTGTATGCATTGTGTCGCTTCAACCGAGTGTGAAGCAGTAATGTCAACAGAGAAATAATAAAAAAAATGTTTTTATGGCCGAGCTTGCAAAGATGACAGATCTCAGCATTTTACCATAATCAAATCCTCCTGCAGTAGTCAAATATATGTAGCTGACCACAGAAAGTAGAAGCGAGTGAGAGGCTTGCAGTGTGAAGCCCGCTTGCCATGTGTTAAAGCGAGTTTAATAAGTGCAGCAGTTAGGAAGATTGAGTGATATATGTTCCATATGGAGCTGAACTGTCTGAGCCTGTCAAGTGTGAACCAGTGCAATAGCAGCAGGCCACTTCAGCGGTGTCATAACATTCACTCTAAACACACTCCCTATTAACTTATACATCTATCATGGCGGGATCTCCCAACAAGATCAGGTGCGAGTTCCTCTGGCTTTCAAATTAAAAGAACATGTGCTCGTTTTACTGTCATGTTTTTTTGCTTTTCTGCTAATCTGGTAGACAGTCATGGATGACAAGTGCTCTTGTATACTTATTTATTCATGGAGTTCAGGTTTTAAGCAAAAGAATATGAGTTTATTTCACTATATTTGGTTGTATAGGGGATTTGATTCTGGTTAAATGTTTTTGGATAGTGATCTCAGCTGTATATTTATATGTACATATAATACACAGGGGTGGACAGCATTTATGAAACAAGTATTTCAAATATGTATTTTAAATACAAAATAGTATTTTGTATTTGACAGGGTTGATGGCAATGGCTTAATATTTTGTATGATGATTTTTTATATATTTTCACCCCTATTGGATAGGACAGTAGAGAATAGACAGGAAAGCATGGGGAGCAAGGCGGAATCGAACTCAGGTCGTCGTGAGCACCGGAGTGCATGTGTCAACGCACTAACCACTACACCACTGCCGTACACCACTTGTATGATGATTATATAGTTATGATGACTCCGATATAGTTAGAAATAAGAAATTCACGTTCATACAAGGTTATTTTCTGTGCAGAATTTGTGCCGCATGTCAGAATTTGATAAAGTGTAAAGATTTTTTGAATCCATCAACAGGTAAAAAAATATGAAAATAAAAACATGTATTACCTGTTCTACTCGTAATGTGGTATGTTAAATATGTTAAAATGTCCGTGCCAAAAGATATACATATATACAGTTGAAGTCAGAATTATTAGCCCCCCTGAATTATTAGCCCCCCTGTTAATTTTTTACCTTAATTTCTGTCCAACGGAGAGAAGTTTTTTTAGCATATTTCTAAACATAATAGTTTTAATAATTAATTTCTAATAACTGATTTATTTTATCTTTGCCATGATGACCGTAAATAATATTTGATTAGATATTTTTCAAGACACTTCTATACAGCTTAAAGTGACATTTAAAGGCTTAACTAGGTTAATTAGGTTAACTAGGCAGGTTAGGGTAATTAGGCAAGTTATTGTATAATGATGGTTTGTTCTGTAGACTATCGAAAAAATATATAGCTTAAAGGGGCTAATAATTTTGACCTTAAAATGGAGTTTAAAAAATTAAACAAATGCTTTTATTCTAGCCGAAATAAAACAAATAAGACTTTCTCCAGAAGAAAAAATATTATCAGTCATACTGTGAAAATTTCCTTGCTCTGGTAAACATAATTTGTGAAATATTAAAAAAAAAAAAAAAATTCAAAGGGGGGCTAATAATTCTGACTTCAACTGTATATAATATAGGGAAGTCATCACGTCAGTTGAAGTTGCGAATTAGCGAACAGAAATCAAGTATACGACGACAAGATATAACTTCAGCAGTAGCAAGACATTTTATAGATTTTGGACATGACGTTAAATAACTAGAATGCATAGGAATCGAAGAAGTATTTGAGTGACATAGAGGAGGTAATCTGAATAAAAGATTATTACAAAGAGAAGCGTTCTGGATTCATAATTTTAAATGACTTACACCAAGAGGAATGAATGAGGAATTGGACCTTTCTGTGTTTCTTTAACAGTTTGTTGTTTAGCTATATTGTGAATCATGGATTTAGAAGATGCAATGATACAAATAATAAGATTTATTTTTTATGTTTTGGACTGTCAGAATTTCATTGTATTAATGTAGATATGAATAAGTGATAATTGATATGCTATTTTCCTGTGAAATATTGTTTTTGAAGGTGAAGGTAAATAGTTCTTGTGGTTAATTATGGTATATTCAAATGAAAATAAGATTGTTTTTAATCATCAAGTGGCCGCTAATGACACAATGTGATTAATTGTGGGACAAAAGGGTGGAGTGATAGGATTGTGTCACACACTGAGGAAGGCATTGTGCCGAAACGTTTGTTTTTTGTATCACCTGAAGAATGAAAAATAAAAATTGTACGAAGCAATTATTTAATGAGTGCAAATCATGACCTTTTGATTAATATTTTGTATCAAAATACTTTAGTGTCTTGTATTTTTGTATTTTTAAAAAACTGTAAAATACTTAGTAAGAAGCCTACATGGTGACATCATATAGATGCACCCTCTGATTGGTTCTTTTGACATTATTAACTCTTCCATTTAAAGAATAACTGAAAAAAAAAATTATTTGGAAAAAGAGTATACAAATAATAGTAGTTTTGGAAGGATTGCTGATGCCAAATGTTTGTCTTTAAAACAAGAAACATGAAAATAATTCCTGCAGTGGCAATTCCTACTGATTTACTTGATTTATGCCTAAAGATGTCAAAGTGACACAACATATGAAACATATATAATAATCTTCTAAAAAATGACAGGTTATGCAGCAGGATATTGTATATGAAGAGTTTATTAATAAAAATAGATGACACTTTTTTGAAGTTTTCAGAAATCATGTTTTCACATTGAGTGTTGAAGAGTCAGTTTAATCCTAAAGAGGCTGATGTCATGCTCCTTTCTAAAAGTATTTTGTAGTATTTTTAAAATACAAAAATACAGTATTTTATTTTGATACATTTTGTGACTGCTGTATTGTGTAGTTTATTTTGATTCACTTAAACCTGAGGTATTTGGTATTTTGTTTTAAAATACATTGTAAATCATAATCAATGTATCTTTGCCCAACCCTGATAATACATACGTATATTTTTATAGTATACATTATATGCTGTAGGACTACCAAGAATTAAACTTTACTCACTATTTACCTCAAGTGGTTTCAAGGCTTTACAAGTTTAGTTTTTTTCTGTTGAACACAAAAGAATGTATTTAGAGGAATTTTAGATCTTGCTAACCACTGACACACATAGTAGGAAAAACAAATACTACAGAAGTCAGTAACTTTACCGGCTTCCTATATTTTCCAAAATGAAATCAGAATTTTCAGTTTTGTATAAACTATCCCTTTAAAAGCCTCTTGTAGTTTTTATGCTTTGGCAAGCCATTTTATCATTTAATCTATGAAACATATTAGTATATATTTTCATGTTATCAGCACTTATTTTTTAGATACTAGTACCTTTTCCATTAAAGGCCATCTATTATGCCCATTTTTACAATATGTAAAATACATCACTGATGTCTCTAGAGTTTGTATGTGAAGTTTCAGAACAAAATACCGCACAAATTATATTTTCAAACTCTTTAAAACTGCCCCTTTTTGGCTTTGATCTAAATTGTGCCATTTTGGTGATTGTCGCTTTAAATTCAAAGGAGACTGTGGCATGATTTATGCTAATCATCACTAATGGGCGGGACTTCCCTCTTCTGATCACATGTACAAAGGGACAAATTCAATCAAATTGTTTCTGCAGACTGTTTTAATGAAGTGTGATTATAAATGAGGTTGGCTATATTCACACACTGTTACCACACAACATTTTAAACCCCTTATAAAAGTGACTTTTAGTACTTTTTCATTACTTACTAGATTGCATTTATTTAATAAAGGAAAACTAAATAGAAACTAGTACTTTTTCATGAATCTAGTAACTATTCTGTTGCTATTAGTAACAAATTCAAATGTGTATTTTTTTTTTTTTTTTTTTTTGCTGTTGATTTCTATGGGGATCTGCCATTTGAGGTTTCTACTGTTCAGTTTTGACTGGTATGTATTCCAGGTACTATACATCTAATAATAATTCAATATAAATAACTAGAATATAAATATAGTCATTATCTATAATTACTAGTAGCTAAAAAATATTATGTAATCAATAATAATAAACACTAGCATACTAGAATATGCAACATTAGTTAATGGAAAAGAGCCCGATGATCAAAGTTAATAATTGATTATTGTCATTTCTGACCAGTTTAATGCATCTTTCCTATATATATTGATAATTTTTTTGGGAAAAAAATCTCCCTGGCCTTAAATTTTGGTAAGGCATGTGTATTTGTATTTGTGCAATACCATCCCATTTACCTTATAAAATCCTCATGTTTTACAGCTGCAGCTTTATGATTTTGCTTTCATATTTTGACATTCGAGGCGACGCGGTGGCGCAGTGGGTAGCACATTCGCCTCACAGCAAGAAGGTCGTTGGTTCGAGCCTCGGCTGGGTCAGTTGGCATTTCTGTGTGGAGTTTGCATGTTCTCCCCATGTTCACGTGGGTTTCCTCCAGGTGCTCTGGTTTTCCCCACAGTCCAAAGACATGTGGTACAGGTGAATTGGGTATTTCCCAGTGATGGGTTGCGGCTGGAAGGGCATCCGCTGCGTGAAACATATGCTGGATAAGTTGGTGGTTCATTCCGCTGTGGTGACCCCAGATTAATAAAGGGACTAAACCGAGAAGAAAATGAATGAATGAATTTTGACATTCATAAAAACGTCTGATTTTGAGTCATGTTATTTTTAATAATTGTTTTGAAATGTTTTTGAAAATCCACCTGGATCAGCTGGTAAACTTGTTTCATAAGTGAAGCTATTATTTATTTTAATTAATTGTACATTTTTAAATAATTGTGATAAGTTCAACCTAAACCACAATTTCATGTCTGTTTGGCATTTGTTTGGTATAATGTTACTTAAAAAAAAGATTTCTTTTAATTATGATTTTTTTTTTCAGGAATGTGTTAAATTATAGCACAATACAAACAAATCTATTTCAAATAAAGGTTAAATGGTTTCCATAAAACATTAAAACTGCACAGTCAAATTCATAGAGGCTAGCAATAGCCAGCCAGCACAGTGTCACAATGAGAGAAGAAGCACTTTTAGATTACCTCACATATGGTAATAATAAAATGGACATAATATTTCACTATATACTGTATTTTTGGTCAAATAAATGTAACATCAGCGAGCACAAGAGACCTCTTTTTAAAACATAAAAAACCCAAACTTTTTTTGTAGGTAATAAAGCGTTTGACACTTTTCAAAAACACAGCCAAAAACAGCTCACATGCCAAGACTCTTTTTATCCCTAAAAAAATATATTGTCCTTTTTTTAACTCTTGCAAAAGCCTGATGCATTTTCAGTTTCAATAAGACAACTCCTTTGTTCAAAGTTTTCACAGTGTCACAATAGAAGCGCTTCTTTTTTTCTGCAGAGCCATTTGAATGGTTTCATATTTTCCACTCTGCGTGTCCAGGACATTTACAGTTGGCGTCAGAATATCAGTTGGTCTGAGGGGAGGCACTTTGAAGTGTTTGTGGTATCAGCACATCTGCGGGCAAGATGTGCGCTCGGTGGGGAGGTGCTGCTCAATATTGCCTGTCTTCTCTCTCGTCATGTGACAATGAACAACATTCCTTAACTCTTTCTGCAGCAGATGCATGTTGTGAAACTCTTCCCATGTTCATTTCAAATTGGCATCATCATAAATCTGCACGCAGATCTATGATCAGTAGCCACGGCTTTTCTTCTGATTAAAGATTTAAAGACTGGGCTGAGATTCTTATAAAGCTGTTTTGTAAACTTTTATATGGGAACATTTCCCAGATGTTTTAATTGTTTGTGTCTTGCATTTATTTAATACATGCAGTTAGAATAATATAACTATATACAGTAATAGACTATACAGTATTAGAATGCATCATTTATTTAGGAAGGAACAAATGATTGTCTATTTGAATGGCTTACCCAATTCATATAAAAATGTAGAGTAATATATGGTAATAAACTAAAATTAGAACTATAAAATATTAAACTAAATAATGAAACTAAAACCATTAGTGACAAGTCAGATGTTTTAATGAATTAGTCACTGATTCACTTTTTCATTCCAAAACTGAATCATTCACAGTCTGTCACAGTCTATATCAGTTGCTTCAAAATAGCAATGCATCTGAACATGCACTTTTTTTTTGAAAAACACAGCAGTGGAAGTGAACTTGATAACCATGTTGGGCTGAAACATAGCAAGAAACACTTGTGTTTCATCTGGTTCTGCTTTGCATTGAGTGTGTGATAGAGGCCTGAATTGTTAAGGACTGAAACAACAGTTTTTTGATTTTATAAATATAATTGATAAAAGGATTCTTTAAATATTAAACTAAAATTGGCAGTAGGTGGAAGTGAGTCAGTCTCTTGTTGAATGATTGATTCATTTTTACATTTATTGATCTGATTTATCCAAAATGGTTGATGCAGTCAAGAACAAAGCAAGTGTTTCATTCAAAATGAAACTAAAACCACCAGTAAGTGGGGGCACTTCTTACTCTCTGTCTTAATGAGTTAGTCATTGATTCACTCTCTAAACCAGTTTGCTCTCGATATGTGAGCAATATCACACGAGTAGCAGTGCGATATGGCTGTATATCGGCACAGGTGGGAGGCGTGCGTTGCGGTGCCTTAAGGGGGTTGCACACCGCATGCGCCGCTCGGCGACGCACCGCATCGCGCCACACAGCGCCATGCATTTTAGAATTCTAAACATAGATTTCTGTCAGGGTACGCACACCGGCACCGCAAGTCGGCGGCTGTCCGCGACGCCCAACTTTAACTCAGGACACTGTTCATATTTCTGCCATGCCACAAAGCGCCATCTGAATAGTTGCATTTTAAATAACATGCAAATGTGTGCATCTGGTGTGCGATACTTCAACTGTCATGTCCGCACTGTGTTGCAGCGCTGAGCAGCGCATCCGGTGTGCGATCTGATTTAGTGTCCCACCAGTGACGATATACAGCCATATCGCACTGCTATGAGTGTGATATTGCGTTTATACAACAGTTCGACAGCATAATCGTGTGTATAAAAAAGAAAATCCAACAGAGAGTCTAAAAACCCTTTTGTATGAGGAACTATTTTTTTCCGCCACTCATTCACCACGTCACTTTAGAGCTAGTATTTGAATGATTCTCTAGTGTAATATCTAAAGTGATGACAAAACAAGTGATTTTGCTGACATTTTAAGATTATAAGGCTGAACGGCATGAAATGCCACTAGACATATCCCATTTTTATCCCATCAAATTTAAAATAGGAACTATCCTTAAAAATAAACTGCACAGTTGAAATCTAAACAACATTCTTGCCTAAAAAGCCTCAAAAGTACATTATGTTGTCCAACAGCTGCAATATTTGTCAAACTGTAGTGAGTTTATTGACCTGCTGTCACTCTATGTGGGCGGAGTAATATACAAGAGTGAAGAGGCTGTATAAGTTCTGATATTGCAGAATATCGCACAGCTATCAGCCAATCAGATTCGAGAACCAGACAGAACTGTTGTCTGTGTATATATATATAATATTATATTATATTATATTATATTATATTATATATATATATATATATATATATATATATATATATATATATATATATATATATATATGGTTTTTTTTTTTTTTATTATTTATTTATTCATTTATTGACCGTATAGTATTATACTTTAATATAAAACTGCCAGTAAGCAATCAGGAACAGAGCACATGATGACCCATTTAAATTCTATTTAAAAAAAAAGCACCAGCAGGTGGCAAAACGTTACTGTCTTAATATATAAGTTGTTAATTCATTATTCATTTTAAAAAAATGCAGTTTTTTTCAAGACTGAAACACTACTGTTAATTGGTGATTAACTGATTGATGAAAAACAGTGCTTTTTCTTAAAAGGGGGAGAAATGAGAATACATCTCAAACTTCCAGCAGCAGATGGACATAATATTACAAAACAGCTCTCTCTGACATTAAATTGGATGGATGGCCACCTTAGAAGGAGGTTACAGTGAAACGTGTTCCATAAAGAGTTAAATTTCAACCGCTGATTGTATAAACACAAAGAAACACTCTAGCATGCCTGTATGAGTGCGTTTATACAACAGTTCGACAGCATAATCGTGTGTATAAAAAAGAAAATCCAACGGAGAGTTTAAAAACCCTTTTGTATGAGGAACTAGTTTCTTTCACCACGTCACTTTAGAGCTAGTATTTGAATGATTCTCTAGTGTAATATTTAAAGTGATGACAAAACAAGTGATTTTGCTGACATTTTAAGATTATAGGGCTGAACGGCATTAAATGCCACTAGACATATCCCATTTTTATCCCATCAAATTTAAATAAGCAGATTTAAAAATGCTGATTTTTTTCAAGACTGAAACACTACTGTTAATTGGTAATTAACTGATTGATACATCTCAAACTTCCAGCAGCAGATGGACATAATATTGCAAAACAGCTCTCTCTGACATTAAATTGGATGGATGGCCACCCTAGAAGGAGGTTACAGTAAAACGTGTCCCATAAAGAGTTAAATTTCAACCGCTGATTGTATAAACGCAAAGAAACACTCTAGCATGCCTGTATGAGTGGTCTGTGTGCAGATGTAGCATAAGGGCTCTACTCTTTGATCCCATTTGTTCTGTTACCTTATGCATATTATTGGTGTCAGACGTGGCAGGCCATTCACCTACGGGTCGTACGAGGCATGTGCATAAAACATGAGAGGGCCGCCGAGGACCAAACAAGTGTCAAAGTAGCTTCTGAGGTGTAATGACTTCTGAAGTGAGTGCAATGACCCAATAGGTCATACAGTAGTAGTTTAAAAAAACGCTCCCTTAATGTTCTGGGCACAGTTTTAACAAGTATAATTAAGCTGCTCTGTTTTAATAATAAAAAAAGTTTTCCATTTGGGATGATGTTTTTTTCAGTCAGTCAAAACAGTAAAGTCTCTAAATATAGCTAAATACCTTATTGACGCAAATTGTCAACAGTAAAGTCACACTGTTATGAAGTACCGAAACAAACAAGCTGGCTCGTAAACTGCAGGGCAGCACCAATCCCATCAGCCCACTGGCACCACACACATGCCACAGTCTGACACATGAAAGCACCTTCGGCTCAATAACAGCACAACCACAGGACAGCGACTTCATCAACAGTTCAGTCTGCAAGAACCATAACAGTCGCACCACAGTCATTTTCACATTTCATTGATAACAAATGTGCTGCCAGAAATATGCCAAACGCGCTGCCTTTTTCACAAGTTTCTACTCTCTTCTGCGTTTCTCAGACAGACAGCAGCGGAGCCGTTTGAATCCATTATTAAAGGCATATTTCACAGCTTTGCATGTAAATCAGGCTGAAATGTTTTGTATTAGTTAGATTACTGTTTTACTTTGCTGTTGCTGCTGCAGTGGGTGCTAGACCATGCTAATGTGTCAGAGGGTGGTGTGCAGGGTGGGCTCGGGAAACAAGCATCACGTTTCGTGGTGGGACAAAAAAGTTCTTTAGCAAACGACTATAAGCAGAGTGTAGTTCATATGATTTATAGAGAATCTTCAAAAACATGAGCAGCTATTGAAACCTTTTAAGGTTATTAAAACTGTAATGCATTAGGAGATCAAAAGGTTTTTAAAAGATGAGAGCGATTTAAAAAAAAAAGTGTAAAACTCTTTTGAGTGTATCAATGTCTGTTGGCTTTCATTTTACTGCAAAATAATACTTTATTAACATTGTACTGCAAAACTTAGATTTGTGCATAAATTAGCAAACAAGCAAATGTTTATTTACCTTATCAATAATGCAATAAAGAGTTTAACATTTGCTCAACAAAATGTTTATTTACAGTTAGTTTAACAAAAATAAATAATATATAAAAGTCAAACATCATTCATTTTCTTTTCGGCTTAGTCCCTTTATTAATCCGGGGTCGCCACAGCGGAATGAACCGCCAACTTATCCAGCACGTTTTTTACACAGCGGATGCCCTTCCAGTCGCAACCCATTTCTGGGAAACATCCACACACTCATTCACACACATACACTACAGACAATTTAGCACCCAGAGGAAACCCACGCGAACACAGGGAGAACATGCAAACTCCACACAGAAACGCCAACTGACCCAGCCGAGGCTCGAACCAGCG